>CM076572.1:1353065339-1353665339 GCA_034641835.2 Pinus albicaulis | reverse complement strand
TTATTTTTTGGAGGAATTTTAAAACCCAATACATATATCTATGCTTGGAATCACTTCAAACTTATTTTTCAAACAAAAGTTATGAAAATTGTTTTTTAAAATACACACATTTTTCTTGCTTTTAGGAGCTCGATCTTAAAACAGTTGTAACTCTGTAATTTCATATCTTCAAGATTTGAACTTCGGTTCTGTTGTATCCCTCTAAGTACTATTTTCAATGCCACAGGTCATACCTAATTTATATTCTTCAAGATAAATTTCTGCTCAATATCCCACAATGTCCTAGTTATGGATTGGTTCAGTAGAGCAAACTCGTACGGTGTGAAAGGTGTCATTTTTTTGACCTTTGGCCCTGAAATTGATACACGATATACTATAGTCTATGCACTTTCTTCTAGGTTTTACAGAATTCAAATATGACGTCTAAAACTAAAGTTATGATGATTTTACCTCGGCACATGTTTGAGATGTAATTCAGAGCCTGCAAAAACCCTAAATTCCTCATATAGTATCTCCTAAAATTAGAGAACCAAGATCTGAAATTTTTACAAAAATTTCCTTAGGATTTCAAATTCTTGTGGTAAAAATTTCAGCTTTTGAAACTTCGTAGAAAAAAAAAAATTATAGAAAAAATTCCAAGATGACATGTTTGCAGCAACGAAACCCTAGAATCCAAATCTATGATTCCAAATTTTATGCAACTAGCTCAAAAATAGAAGAAAAGATAGATTAACAATTTAAAAATTATCCACTTTGAGGGGGGAACCTCCTTTACATTACATAAATGAAAAATTCTTGGATGAATCAGACAAAACCTACTTTCTATATATAGGAGTCTAAGGGGTCAAAACATAATTAGAGTCTACATAACAATAATAATGTAAGGGCACAAAAATAAAAACAGTGGGCTTCTATGTGGCACAATAATAACAATATGGGGACTACATGGGCAAAACAATAACAATAAGGGGGCTACACTAACAATAACAATAAGGAGCTACACTAGTATTATAGGGACCTAACATATTTGGGATAAAATCAGGTCTCCAACCATCATACAAGTGTGTCATATATGGTTTCCACTATCATGTATTCAACCATCTCATTATATCATCTTCATGTCTCATATGATCATCCATTGCATCATATGGTCTCCAAGAGTGCTTGCATTTTCATCAATAACAATTATTGACCAACAATATCCCCCTTTGTCATTGATGGAAATCTTCTTTCTTCAAAAATTCTATCCCCCTTTAACATCATTGGAAAATGGGGTGCCCAAGTACTCCCCATATCAAGCTTCTTCTTTTCATGTTACTTCCCCTATCATGGTTATTTTACCCTTGTCGATGTGTTCTCATAATATGATGCAAGAGAAATGACCCCCATCTTTTGGCGAAGATATTCAAATGCTTCTCGTGGTAGGGTTTTTGTAAAGGTATCTGCAATTTGCTCCTTTCTATTGATATATTCCAACTTGATATTTTGTTCAACAACTCGTTCACGGAGAAAGTGGTATTTGATTGGAATATGTTTGGTCTGCGAGTGCATTACTAGATTCTTTGAAAGATTGATGGTGCAGGTGTTGTCACAATAGATGATGATTGGATGATTAGTCTTTATGTTGACATCTTTCAATGCTTCCCTCATCCACAATATTTGTGTACAACAATATGCATCAACTATATATTCGACTTCAGTTGTGGAGAGATATATATAGAATATTGTTTTTTTCTTAGCCAAGATACTAGACAATTTCCCATGAAGAATGCATTTCCGTTGGTACTTTTTCGATCATCTACGCTTCCAGCCCAATCAGCATCGGTGTAAGTTGTCATGGTAAGAGTTTTTCTTTTGGTATGCCATAGACCAAAATAGTAGTACCTTTCAAGCATCTGAGAATTCTCTTCACAACCAACAAATGGGATTTCTTAGGAGTTGATTTAAATCTTGCCACCATTCCTACTGCTTGCATAATATTGGGTCTTGAAGTAGTTAAGTATAGGAGAGCTCAAATTCTTGTGGTCCTAGCGATGGCGAGAAGTCACCATCTGGGACCACTTCACACACTTGGAAAATATCATTCTCTGTCAATTGCAATCAAGGACATCCAAAATTGAGCCACCTTGAGGAGGCATGCAGCCCAAAAATGAACGTGTTTTCCTACTCTTGGGTCATTATCAATCTTCGGCCAAAAGAGGGAAGAGAGTTCAAAAAAAATCTATATAAACTGGCCATGGGAAGAGAAAAAAGAGACACATTGTTATGCTGGCCAAATTTCTCCATAGAAAACTAGCTTGTAAGGGTAGCAACAGAAGGATTGGAGAGACTAGCATGTTGGTCACCCAACATCTTAGTCAAAAAGAGACCATCGTATGAGAGTGATCACCATCCTTTTGAGAGAGGGAGGAGATACTTATAGGGAAACTGATGAAAGTAACCTCCCTTGTCTTGAGTATTTGAGCTCCATAGCTCAAAGGACTCATTACAAGAGATTTAGCATTGTATTCTTCATACCACCAGCACCTAACAAGGGGATATTTCTCCATTTGTTTCTATTGAGTTGTTGCTCCATTTGAGCATTGTTATCTTGTGTTTTTCTGTTTAAGTTCATGTTATTGTATGCATTACTTACCTTATGAGTTTTGTCTTACATTGTTTAGTTTGTTCACTAACAACAACAACATCTTCTTTGTGACCTTCTGCAAGTAACAACCCACAGCTAGAGAGGTTCATTTTGGTACACTTGTGCAACAAAAACACCACCACAATCGGTGTGCTCATAGGAGCACATTCTTCCATCCCATATCTCTTAACCATGTCGTTAAGGTATTTTGCTTGGGATATGAACATACCTGCTTTAGTTTGAGTTACTTGAAGTCCAAGGAAGTAAGATAACTCACCAATCATCAACATTTCGAACTCTTTTGACACATTTTGAGCAAATTCATGGATCATCTCATTATCATTGCTGGAAAAAATCATATCATCAACATATACAAGAGTGACTAGTAATTTATCTTTTTCCATCTTCGTGTAGAGATTACTTCCTTCCACCCCCTTTTTGAAGCCTTTTTTTGTAGATAGTGATACCATCTTGCATACCAAGCTCTAGGATCTTGTTTCAACCCATATAATTCCTTTTTCAACTTACATACAAAGTATTTTCCTTCTGCTAGATCAAACCCTTCTGATTGCTCCCTGTAGACTTCTTCCTTTAGGTCCCCATTCAGAAATGTTGATTTTACATCCATTTGATAGAAGTTGAATCCTTTTGAGCAAGAAAATTCCAAAAAAATTCTTATAACTTCCAATCGGGCTACCGGTGCAAAGATTTATTCAAAGTCAATTCCTTCAAGTTGTGAGTATCCTTTGCAAACAAACCTTGCCTTATTTTTTATTATTTGTCCATCCTCATTCATTTTGATTTTGAACACCCACTTGGTTCCAATTATATTTTTATCTTTTGGATGAGGTACAAGCTCACATGTTTCACTCTTCTTGATTTGAAACATTTCTTCTTCCATAGCTTTTCCCCAATGAGGGTCCTTACTAGCTTGAGTAAAATTTTCTGGTTCTATCATGGATAAAAGGGAAACATCATCTTTTCTTGGTGTACTTGTCATCCTTCTTCAGGTTTGTATTCCATCATCTACATTGCCAATAATTTGTTCTTGTGGATGGTGCTTTTGGATGGATTTAACCTGGAAGGAGTTTGAGATGGTTCCTTTTGATTTTCTTTATCTTTTTCTTCCTTTACTGACTCTTCTTCGAATTCTTCAAAAATATAGTCTTCTTCATGGACATCAATTTTCTTCTCGGAATTGAGAAATTGAGATGGTTCCTTTTGATTTTCTTTATCTTTTTCTTCCTTTACTGACTCTTCTTCGAATTCTTCAAAAATATAGTCTTCTTCATGGACATCAATTTCTTTTTCTGGAAGTGCTTTGTCAATATTTACATCAATGCTTTCTACTACCATTCGCAGTCGATTATTGTATCATTTGTAATCTTTGCTCCTTGTAGAATATCCAAGAAATATTCCTTCATCAACTCAAGAATCAAACTTTCCCAATGAGTCATCATTTAGCTTCATAAAAAATTTGCTTCCAAAATTCTAAAATATTTTATTGAATTTTGTCTTCCTTTCCATAATTCATATGGATTTTTGTCATTATTTGGTCTTAGTTGAGTTCTATTCAAGATATATATTGTTTTCTCGATTTCTTCTCTCCAAAACTTGGCTTGCAAATCAACGCCTAGTAGCATTGTTCTTTCCATTTCTTGTACAGCTCTATTTATTCTTTCCACTACTCCATTTTGTTTAGGAGTTTTAGCAACAAAGAGCTATATCTTGATTCCATGCACTTTTAAAAAATCATCGAATTCCTTTGAAATGAATTATCCTCCTCTATCTATTCTAAGACATTTAATTTTTTATTCTTTTTCATTTTCTGCAAGGGCTTTGAAATTCTTAAAACATTCAAATGCTTCGAATTTGAATTTTATAAAGAATACCCACATCATTCTAGTATACTCATCCACAAATAGAGAAAATTACATAAATTTGCATGTATGATCTCCAAAGGTTTTGACGTTGAGAACTCCTTAGTCTTGAAGCAGGTTCTAGTTTGCTTTCCATGTTGACATGGGCCACACACAACTTCATCTAGATTAACAATTTTTTGTATGTCCCTTACTGCATTAGTTTTTTTGATATTAACCATGTTATAAAAGTTTAAATGTCCCAATCGTTTGTGCCATAACAAAATTTCATCTGCTCGACTCATATAGCATTTATCTTCTTGAATTTTACTCAAAATATATATGTTTTCTGGTGTTCTTACTCCTTTTCCCACAAGTTCTCCTGAGGAGTATTTTCATATCTCAGAATATTTAGTACTAAAGACAACATTATGTCCTTGTTCACAAATATCGCTAACACTTAAGAGATTGTGTTTGAGACATGCCACTAGTAGTGCATTTTGATCTTTTCCCTTTCCATTAACAAGAGAAATAGTCCCTTTTCTAGAAATTTTAGTAGACCCACTTCAAAAATATAAATTTCCATCTTTTTGTTTATTGAGATAAAATTCTTTTGGTCACCTGTCCTATGTATTAAACATCCACTATCCGCACACCATTGATTTGCATCACTATGTGCACATAAATCTAGGCCACATTTATCCATAGCGAGTTCCTCCTTCTTCAATTCTTCCCTTTTTGATATAAATGGACAGTTTTGTGTTTCATGAAAAAAATCATTGCATTTTAAGCAAGCTAGATCATACTTATCCAAATGATCAAATGAATTGAAGGTCTTGATTTTTACTTGTTCCATTAACCTATGTGGCTTTTTTTTATAATTGATCTTATATCTTGAGATATAATCCTTATGAGCTTTGCAATGCTTAGCTTGATGACCAAAGTTTTTACAATGGAAACAACAACCAAGAAATATAGTTTGATACCTGTTAGGATAGCCTTGATCTGATGTAGTTTTCTTCCCGGGAGATAGCTTTCTTTCATTCCCTGGGCTGTTATAGGTGGACCTTTTCTCTTGGTGGGATGGCTTCTCCTCTTTTGGATGATTGCAAAGGATGTCAACATAACTTCTTTGGATTTTTTCATTTCCATTCTCCTTTGAAATTGATGATTCTCCTTTGAAACCAATTCCATATATGTCATGTTTGGTTCTGTTGTAGCTGCTACAACACCACCCAAAATTTTGGGTATATTCGAAATTTTGGGTCCCCATCTGCTCGCTTAGTCATTAAAGTCTTTCACCCGACCTGCAATCAGTGACATCCCACCGACCTATCCCCAACCCCTCATGAGCTTTCTCACCATCATGATCAGATGTTGTTGCTGCAATCACGCCATATGTGGGAGGGATCATCCAGCATACGCCCGAACACTCTTACCGCAATCGCGCCATGTGTAATGAGATTGCCATGCATACATTTGAATGGAAACCTTTTTGTGTATTGACGATTAAAGGCCCGCTTGCCGTGGGTCATTAAGCATGCTGTTGAATACTTCTCTTAAGCTCATAAGTCTTATATATCTATCTAGGGACACCATTCTCAAAACAAGTAACTGTGATGTGATAATGTTCCATACAGGTCGATCCCATGGGTGATATACTCATAAATGTCATCACCACACCGATGAGAAGGATAAGAGCAGTACGAGTAGAAACATGAGAAGTGGAGGACATCTATCGCATGTATGCAGGAAATAAGACCGCGCCAATCAAGGGAACTTGCAGTCACAATGGGACTTGGGAACACATTGCAGGTTATACGTTTATTGGCTTACTTGAAAGATCAACGGAAATGCCCGTGGCCCTTTTGGTGTTGTTCCCATTAAATTTGCGACCTTGACTCAAGGTGACAATACCTCTGGATGTAGCAAACAGTTCAAGCTGCTAAGATATATTGTGCATTGCATTCATGCTTCGGCGTACAAAAGTTGTACTTGTCAAGAATGGAACTCTTACATTGCCACCACTGTATGGGGTTACAGTACTGGCTCCATTGGTCCCACTTCAAAATAAAATTTATGCATCTGTATTGCATCAAGAGTGCCCCAGCTTCAAACAAGTGGTTCAGGCACTCAGCATCAATATTTACAAAATATTGGGGTACAACTATGAAAACATGTAGCCATTCTTATCTTTTCAATGGTGTAGAGCCAGAGCCAGTTGAAGAAGGACTGGAATCCGTAGGTTGACAAGCAAACATTACAGCGTGCTCATCGCATTGGTCAGCTGCATCATTTTTGGGCAAAAAGAATTATAACAAAAAACACAGTTGAGGAGGTGATTATGAAAAGGGCCAACAGAAAATTGCAACTTAGTAACAATGCTACTGGCCATGATGATGTCGATCCAGAAGCACATAGATCAGACAGTATAGCAGGTGGTGAGTTGAGGTCCATAATAATTTACGGCCTACACAAATTTGACCCATCATGACAACATAGAAGGAAGCTCTCGGTTATAAGTCTTTAGCTGTTCAAGGTACATCTGAGAGTCTGAGTGTTGTACCAAAGTCAGATAATGGTGAAGTACATTTTGTCTCTGAAGATTGTACAAATCCTATAAAAGGCCATTCTTCTGAACCAACAATAATTTTGAGTTGTGTTGACAACTCTGGAAAATTTGGGAAGGGAAGCAATGTTTGTTAAACCTAATCTACATGGCAGGCGCACTTTCGATGGACCAAGGTGACATTTTGAAACATTAATCTAGGGCACAAACACATATGGTTTCCAAGCCACCTAAGATTGGAGGAGAGAAATTATATAAAAAACTATACGAAGGACATTACAATTGGGCTCAAAATACCTTTAGGCCGAATTTTTTCAAACTATGTTAAAAGGTTTTGAGCAAATATATATATTCGGTGATCCAAATTCGTGGTGCAATATATGATATTCTACAACCATGTTTAAAGTGGTGCAAAAACAACATGTTTTTCAAACCATATAAGATTAAAGGAGTGAGATCATATAAACATTACAAATGGGCACCGAGCAGACATATATGGTGATCGTGTTTTATAGTAAAGTGTTTGGAGCATATGTTTGGTGGTCAAAGTATGTTTAAAACATGGAGCAAAATATTTTAATAAACCTACAGCGGCAACGTTGTAACATGGCGCGTTGATAGTCAAAACTGCATGGATGAGTTATCAACGTATCTATCTCAAATTATGCATGGCAACCGGCGTAAAAGGACCGCGCGTTTCCGGTTTCAACTTATGGTATATACGGCGGTCAAATTTACGTTGAAACATGGCGCAAAACTACGTGGACACATGACAAATGGGCGTGAACGTTTCGACTGGCTCAAATATTTTATGCCGAAGTTTAGTCCATGTTAAAACATTTGGAGCGGATATAATAAATGTCATAGATTACGTTTGAAACATGGAGCAGGTTCAACGTCCGGTTGGCACCAATTGCGCTCTTACCAGCTGTTTCCGGCCCTTCGCTAATTTTCCAATATTGAATGGCTCATTGATGAAGAAAGTTTCCCATGCAAAGCGTTGCGTTAATAATATGTAGTAACCGCCCATATCTCAGTGTTTCGGTGGAGGCGACAGTGTTTGATATTATCCAGTGTGGATTTAGCTGTTACAGTGTGAAAAGTGACATGAAATTCCAGCCTGAATGCATGCGCGTGGATTTAGCTGGGAGAGCGTGGAAAAATGGCAACATAATCCCGTCCAGAATGCATGCACACGGATTCATTTGTATCGGCTTTGTCATTGCTGTAGGATATAGATCTGCCAGGAAAAAGCGAAATGCTCAATCAAACCAACGCAGTAACGTCTATGGAGCGTTATTTCCAGAGAGAAAAATCCCTCAATACAGTAGATGAGAAATGTTCTATTACAAGATAAAGGTTCCACCTTGAAAATTAAATCGAAGATGCTGATTCGAGGAGGCTTAGTGTGTGATGTTAAATCATTATGTCAGGAAAAGCCGCAAGTTAAAACAAATTTTTTTGACAGGAGCGAAACATGTTTCATATCCGTGCTTCCAAAGAGGGCGTGGAATAACTAACTCAAATCTCAATGTGTATCTAGCAGATCGACGTTATTAGATTTTCTTTGGAAGACTGGTTTTGTTAACATCGTGTGTATATAGCGTGGCAATGGTGTTTGTCTGCGTACAACCTGACTTGCCACCGCGGAGACAGAAATTGTTCATTATTAATTTTGATGCATGGTTAAAATTATTGATCCTTCGATGAATCACTGTTAGAAGGGCAAGGGATTTGTTGGAGCGTGCTCCTTCTTGCAACTACAACCAGATCACGCGATCGAGCAACTCCTCCATACGTTTCGTTGAATGAAAACAAGATTCAATGCAGGAGAAGACATTGCGCCTAAGCTGAACGATGATTGCACGATGAAGAAAGCCATGCTTTGAGGTCGCAGTTCGACCCAGGTCGCTGGGTTGCAAACCTGTGAGGCTAGTGTAGGTTACGACTTGATGATATTTGCGACCCTGCGACCCTTTTGAGATTGCGACCCACGTAGAGATCAAGTCACGTGACCCCTCCAGGTCACTGAGTCACGATGCACGCTGCTGGAAAGAAAATGCGACCATGCGACTGTGCGACCCCTCCAAGGTCGGAAGGTCGCAGAATGATATGTCCACTAGAGGCTGCGACCCATGAAAGCTCCGACCATGCGACCCCGCTTCGGAATGGCCTCTTTTCTCAAAGCATATATCGCCTACAGAACAGGACTATACAAGGGTCCAAGCTAATCGTTAAAATCCCTCGATGTTATCTATCAATATGCTCCTTATGCATCTGCGTTTTCTTTATTGTATCTTTATTTTTATTTTTATTTCTCTTCAACATGCATAAACATATTTATGTGGGTGAGGCTAATGGCTAATATAATATGCTTACATGTAGGTAACATGAGGAGATTATGATGACGACCCAGACAAGGAAGTTTTTATCTTACCCTAGGAATGCTGGTTCATGTGGCGGGAGCTAAGACTATATCAACAGGAGAAAGGTAGAAGGGATAGAATCGCAGGTCGCAAGTTTTCCAAGGTCGCAGGTTGCGGATTGCTGAAGTTCGCAAGTCGCAAAATCCAAGAAGGTTGCAGGTCGCACATCTGTCGAGGTCGCAGGTCCCACATCTACCGAGGTCACAGGTCGCACATCTGCCCGAGGTCGCAGATTTCTTCAGGTCGCCAGGTCGCGGAGTCGTGTTCCATGCCAAACGCTCGACGACGCGACCCAGCGACTGGGTCGCAAGTCGCATATCTGCCGAGTTCGCAGGTTGCAGATGGCCCAAGACTGGGTCGCAAGGAAACCCAACAATCAGGAAGATAAAAATCCAAGGAAGCCCAAGGGAAGGTTTTGTATTATAAATACTCCTTCGGGAGCTTGTAAAAAAGGGGATCTTTGGTTTGGGACTCGAGCTGAGTGCACTGTATTATCTGGATTATACATTTAAGCATGAATACAAGCATTTTGAAAAATCCCTTTGTGGATCTGGTGTTGTCTTATGTATGAACACTATTGAGTATTATATTTTCAGTTTCTGAACATCTTTAGATTAAGGGAACTGTATCTTTAATTCAGATCACATTGCATGACAGTTTGCTGAGTATGTTAATGGTGGTTGAGTTCATTTCACTTTCTTAACGAACGCTGATGGCTTTGTTTATTAGCATTTGTGCTACCTTTTAAAACTTTTAGGAAGTGAAAGGCATTATTGCCATGAGGAATCGTTTCCTTTGTGGTCAGAACAGTTTACAAGCGTGACCCTTATGAAGTGTTGTTAACAACACTTCCTTCGGTCTTCATGCTTTATTATTTCCTCTTGCTACTCATAGTGTCGTATGTACATTTAATGCATCAATCATATGTCTTGTATCAGTTGATTAGGTGTGTATCCATTGTTTTATAGAGTTTAGGCGAGACCCAAAGCAAAGGAGAAATCAGTGGTAGCTGGACGCACACCCCAGACGGGATCCCTAGTCCAAATGGTTCAAGGTCTAATTGCGACCTTTTACCGGGGAGATCCCCTGTTGTTGGCTGGATGGATTTTCCCTACAACAGAACTTGCACTAGAAGGAGGGCCACATGACAAGCTGAGCCCTTAGAGCCTGCAGTTAATCTCATATCTTTGATGGATCATTCCCAAATCATTCTCCCGAGATGTTTGTCGGAGTTTTATGAGCCTCGATACTTCATCCTCCATGAGCTTATGTATCACTTGTCCCAGCTAAAATTCGATGGTGAAAATGGAGTGTCCATAACCCGAAACCTTTCAGATTTCTGTGACTTTGGTGTGTGCTATGAAATTGATAATGAAGGTTTGATTTGTTTGCTTTTCTTCCTCACCCTTGAAGGTCGCGCTAAGCAATGGTGTCGCACATTGCCAAAAGCTTCCATCCATTCGTTTGAACAACTCACCAACGAATTACAACAAGATTTTCACAGGTACAATTTTCAAAGTGTATTGATAAAGCTGAATGACATCAGAATGGAACCTGAGCAACCTCTAGATGAATTCTCTATCAGATTTGTTCATTATTGTTTTGAGTTCCCTGAAAAGGACGTCGATTGGAATTTGTTAAGAGAACAATTCACGTATGTGATCCTCATTTCCCTTGAACAATTTCAAGTAGCAACCCAGCCTGATCCTAGTGTTCCCTATGATGACCCGCAAGTTACCGACCGTTCAGACTTTGTCCTTAATGCTTCCTTGTCCATCCCCCCGAGTCTAGACCACATTCAGGCCTCCAAGGAGAGTGTTGCTATTTGTGATATTCTCGCCCCTCCTCCTGAGTTGTCGGGTAGTGGAGTTGTGACCTCGAAAGTTCTGAGCAATGATAGATGGGTGCATGGGGATAAAGCCTATTGTACTACCTTTGAATCTTGCGCGCCCCATGTCGAATCAGAGCTCGAAAACCACAGTGGCTCACTACCTCTCCTGGTTCATGAAACCTACCTCAAGCCCACTCGGTGTCTCCCTAGACACAAACCTAAATCTGATTCACATTATGATGATGAATCGACTCCTACCCCGCATAAAGTTGGTTCCCTTACAAGGCCTACCAGATCATTGTTGTCTCTAAATGACACGGATGCACGTGTTGGAAAGCCTTGTATGATTAACCCCCCTGTGACTCAATCTGTTTGTTCATTATTCCCTGATTTGTTTCTCGATCCCGACACACCAGTAATTTCTCCGAGAATTCAAAATTTCCTTATACTCGTATTGGCGACAATCATAAGCACGCAGATGGTGTTTCACAATCACAGTTCAAAATCGATGAATCTTTTAGATCTGATCTTTCTCACTCGGAATCTTTAGACAGTCATAGGAGCAATTTCTTGTCTGGGCAACCTCAAGATGTCCTCTTTATTGACCCATCCCAGTTGGTAACTCCTAGGGAGCCTAAATTTCCAGGTACCCAACTTGATCAAATCAACGGTTACAACGATCCCTGCTTATCTGAAAACATATTCCATCATACCGTTGAGGACTATCACTCGCATCTCTTTTCCGACCATTTGGAAACACCAAAATTCGATGATTCGCTTTGGGAAGATTCAAGTACCCATCGGAAAATTGAAGCGCCTCAGCTTCTGCCGACCGTTTCTCAAATGACGATCCCCAAGTACCATGCTCCTCCCAGCATAACCGCATCGAATTCACTCCACCCTAGCAAATCTAGAGAATCTAATACTTTGGGTTATCAATCTGTCAGTGCGCAAACATTTAACCGAATTGATACAAATCCCACTAACATTTTGCAACTCACCACAATCCATGATCACATCCAGTCTCTTGATGATCTCGCCCAACTGTCAAAGTTGGGAAACCCCCTGCTCGAAGTTCTGGAGTTTGTTCAAGACGGTGAGGAATTATGGCCTCCACCGAAAGTGAATTTGGATCCTCATATCCTTGACAGATTCCAAGAGCAACTCTGAACTAGGGTTTTCAAAATTGGGGTTTCTTCTCTAGGACTCGCAAGTATCTATAATTTTCCTGGCACATGCTTGTTGTTTCCACCCCGTAAAATGGATCACCCTCACTACCATAATGAGCATGCTGGTTCATTCGACCAAACCTATCCGGTGAATGTGCTTGCAAATAGGAATTGGCTTACCCAGCACCCCTCATATCCAGGATCGTGCATGAATGGACTTGTGTCATTTATCAATAATGTTGATTTTCAAGAGCATATTGTTGTGTATCAAGATAAGAGTGGGATTCAGCTTACACGATCTATTCTGGCGTGTTCTTTGGTATTTATCCATGATCTTCTTGCCGTTGCACATGCTCTTCAAGTAAGTCTTGTTGTTGGTGCACAATTTCATATGCTGGCTTCGATTGTGAACATTTTCGTTCTTGCAGGTCAGGAACTTATGCGGTGGCTGCACTGGAAAGTTGATTTCACATAACCTGACCGCATCATTGGTTAAACTAGGTTTTTAGGTGTAGGCTAGCTAGGACTTGTTAATAAAAATTCGTTAGTTCAAAGTTTTTAACTAGATTTACTTGCCAAATTCTTACGTTATAATTTAAAAGTGTGTTTTCTATTTTTATTTACGATTAATATCCTAGGCACCATCATATTACAATCATTTTGCAGTCATTTCTTTTTAGTTTGCTTGTTGCTGCATAAATAATTACTATTTGTATCGCGTCTATTTTCCACCTACAATTGGTTGATCGTTCTCGCACATGGCGTTGCATTGCATCTTGAGCCTTGCCTATTTCATTGCGTCGTACACTGTTTTCCTCACATCATTTCCATAGATTGTTGATATAGCTTTGGAAATATTCCACATATCGTCGATCACTGCATGAGCCCTCATTGAAACCCTACCATCTTGCGGATTTGTTCTGCCCCAACTGCTGAAACAGTAACCCCATTGTTTATGTGAGGTTGCGGTGGCTATCTCAAGAGGCAGCTTTCTCTTAGGACCAGTCATCGAAGTCGCATTCTCAATAAGATCCTATGAGTCTAAACTCATTAGCTGGGGAGATACGAGCCAATTGTTTCTGGGAGACCTAATGAGTTTGAATGGCCCAATACCCGTAAGCCTAAGCCTTGTTCCCAGCATAGTCTTGGACATCTTAATGACCTGTTTTGCGGGCTTCGCCTATTGTGGTAGATGGGATGTGAAGGTTTGGCGCAAGGGCAAACCCAAATCAGGATATCTTTCATTTTCTGTAAAACAAGAAACAACCTCTCTTGCTCGTAAAATAAGTTGGGATCCCTCATCCGCCCATGAAAAATAAGTGCCACGAGCACATGAAAAATAAGTGTTACAAGCACATGAAACAAATAAGGGTAAAGGATCAAGAAAGCCTTCCTGCGCAGAGAGGTAATGCAATGACTCCGCCAAGGTACTGACCAGGCTCGTTGGCAGCGGAGCAACGTTTGTGATTTCTTGAAGTGACTCCGCCGGAGTACTGTCCAGGCCTGCTGGCAGCGGAGCAACACCAGAAACTTACTTTAAAAAATACTAAAAATAATAAACCCACTGCCTTGCTCTTCACATCATCCACAAGCTACTGGCGTCTGTGAGCTTTCTCTTTGATGTGTTTCTGATTAGCTAGACCTAGTTGAGGCGCAAGGATTAGGCATACCTGTAAAGGGCCAAAGTAATACAAAGGGTACCCACAGAACTTGCTCAATATTCCCTTGCATCACTATCCGGACTCAGACTATTGTTGTGATATTGACAAAGATGCTGGATTCTACCAGTGGTTCGCCATTTGTTGTAGTCGCTACAACACCACCCAAAATTTTGGGTATATTCGAAATTTCGGGTCCCCCCCTGCTCGCTTAGTCGTTAAAGTCTTTCACCCGACCTACAATCAGTGACATCCCACCGACCTATCCCCAACCCCTCATGAGCTTTCTCACCATCATGATCAGATGTTGTTGCTGCAATCACGCCATATGTGGGAGGGATCGTCCAGCATACGCCCGAACACTCTTACCACAGTCGCGCCATGTGTAATGAGATTGCCATGCATACATTTGAATGGAAACCTTTTTGTGTATTGACGATTAAAGGCCCGCTCGCCATGGGTCATTAAGCATGTTTTTGAATACTTATCTTAAGCTCGTATGTCTTATATGTTTATCTAGGGACACCATTCTCAAAACAAGTAACTGTGATGTGATAATGTTCCATACAAGTCGATCCCATAGGTGATATACTCATAAATGTCATCACCACACCGATGAGAAGGATAAGAGCAGTACGAGTTGAAACATGAGAAGTGGAGGACATCTATCGCATGTATGCAGGAAATAACACCGCGCCAATCAAGGGAACTTGCGGTCACAATGGGACTTGGGAACACATTGCAGGCTATAAGTTTATTGGCTTACTTGAAAGATCAACGGAAATGCCCGTGGCCCTTTTGGTGTTGTTCCCATTAAAGTTGCGACCTTGACTCAAGGTGACAATACCTCTGGATGTAGCAAACAGTTCAAGCTGCTAAGATATATTGTGCATTGCATTCATGATTCAGCGTACAAAAGCTATACTTGTCAAGAATGGAACTCTTACATTGCCACCACTATCTGGGGTTACAGTACTGGCTCCATTGGTCCCACTTCAAAATAAAATTTATGCATTTGTATTGCATCAAGAGTGGCCCAGATTCAAACAAGTGGTTCAGGCACTCAGCATCAATCTTTACAAAATATTGGGGTACAACTATGAAAACATGTAGCCATTCTTATCTTTTCAATGGTGTAGAGCTAGAGCCAGTTGAAGAAGGACTGGAATCCGCAGGTTGACAAGCAAACATTATAGCGTGCTCATCGCATTGGTCAGCTGCATCATTTTTGGGCAATAAGCATTATAACAGAAAACACAGTTGAGGAGGTGATTATGCAAAGGGCCAACAGAAAATTGCAGCTTAGTCACAATGCTACTGGCCATGATGATGTTGATCCAGAAGCACATAGATCAGACAGTATAGCAGGTGGTGAGTTGAGGTCCATAATAATTTACGGCCTGCACAAATTTGACCCATCATGACAACATAGAAGGAAGCTCTCGGTTATAAGTCTTTAGCTGTTCAAGGTACATCTGAGAGTCTGAATGTTGTACCAAAGTCAAATAATGGCGAAGTACATTTTGTCTCTGAAGATTTTACAAATCCTATAAAAGGCCATTCTTCTGAACCGACAATAATTTTGAGTTGTGTTGACAACTCTGGCAAATTGGGGAAGGGAAGCAATGTTTGTTAAACCTAATCTACATGGCAGGCGCACTTTCGATGGACCAAGGTGACATTTTGAAACATTAAGCTAGGGCGCAAACACATATGGTTTCCAAGCCACATAAGATTGGAGGAGCGAAATTATATAAAAAACTATACGAAGGACATTACAATTGGGCTCAAAATACCTTTAGGCCAAATTTTTTCAAACTATGTTAAAAGGTTTTGAGCAAATATATATATTCGGTGATCCAAAGTCATGGTGCGATATACGATATTCTACAACCATGTTTCAAGCAGTGCAAAAACAACATGTTTTTCAAACCATATAAGATTAAAGGAGCGAGATCATATAAACATTACAAATGGGCGTTGAGCAGACATATATGGTGATCTTGTTTTATAGTAAAGCGTTTGGAGCATACGTTTGGTGGTCAAAGTATGTTCAAAACATGGATCAAAATATTTTAATAAACCTACAGCGGCAACGTTGTAACATGGCACGTTAATAGTCAAAACTGCATGGATGAGTTTTCAACGTATCTATCTCAAAGTCTGCATGGAAACCGACGTAAAAGGACCGCGCGTTTCTAGTTTTCAACTTATGGTATATACGGTGGTCAACTTTACGTTGAAACATGGCGCAAAACTACGTGGACACATTACAAATGGGCGTGAACGTTTCGACTAGCTCAAATATTTTATGCCGAAGTTTAGTCCATGTTAAAACATTTGGAGCGGATATAATAATGGTCATAGTTTACGTTTGAAACATGGAGCAGGTTCAATGTCCAGTTGGCACCAATTGCGCTCTTACCAACTGTTTTCGGCCCTTTGCTCATTTTCCAATATGGAATGGCTCGTTGATGAAGAAATTTTCCCATGCAAAGCGATGCGTTAATAATATGTAGTAACCGCCCATATCTCAATGTTTCGGTGGAGGCGACAGTGTTTGATATTATCCAGTGTGGATTTAGCTGTTACAGCGTGAAAAGTGGCATGCAATTCCATCCTGAATGCATGTGCGTGGATTTAGCTAGGAGAGCGTGGAAAAATGGCAACATAATCCCGTCCAGAATGCATGCACACAGATTCAACTGTATCAGCTTTGTCATTGATGTAGGATACAGATCCGCCAGGAAAAAGCGAAACGCTCAATCGAACCAACGCAGTAACGGCTATGGAGCGTTATTTCTAGAGCGACAAATCCCTCAATACAGTAGATGAGAAATGTTCTATTACAAGATAAAGGTTCCACCTTGAAAATCAAATCGAAGATGTTGATTCGAGGAGGCTTAGTGTGTGATGTTAAATCATTATATCAGGAAAAGCCACAAGTTAAAAAAAAATTTGTTGATAGGACCGAAACATGTTTCATATCCGTGCTTCCAAAGAGGGTGTGGAATAACTAACTCAAATCTCAATGTGTATCTAGCAGATCGAAGTTATTAGATTTTCTTTGGAAGACTAGTTTTGTTAACATCGTGTGTATATAGCGTGGCAATGGTGTTTGTCTGCGTACAACCTGACTTGCCACCGCGGAGACAGAAATTGTTCATTATTAAGTTTGATGCATGGTTAAAATTAGTGATCCTTCGATGAATCACTGTTAGAAGGGCAAGGGATTTGTCGGAGCGCGATCCTTCCTGAAACTACAACCAGATCACGCGATCGAGCAACTCCTCCATACGTAAAAGCCACTCCATTCGTTGAATGAAAGCAAGATTCAATGCAGGAGAAGACATTGCATCTAAGATGAACGATGATTTCACGATGAAGACAGCCATGCTTTGAGGTCGCAGTTCGACCCAGGTCGTTGGGTCGCAAACCTGTGAGGCTAGTGCAGATTGCGACTTGATGATATTTGCGACCCTGCGGCCCTTTTGAGATTGCGACCCACGTAGAGATCAAGTCACGCGACCCCTCCAGGTTGCTGAGTCGCGATGCACGCTGTTGGACAAAAAATGTGACCATGCGACTGTGCGACCCCTCCAAGGTCGCAAGGTTGCAGAATGATATGTCCACTAGAGGCTGCGACCCATGAAAGCTCCGACCATGCGACCCCGCTTCGGAATGGCCTCTTTTCTCAAAGCATATATCGCCTACAGAACAGGACTATACAGGGGTCCAAGCTAATCGTTAAAATCCCTCAATGTTATCTGTCAATATGCTCCTTATGCATCTGTGTTTTCTTTATTGCATCTTTATTTTTTTTTTCTTTCTCTTCAACATGCATAAACATATTTATGTGGGTGAGGCTAATGGCTAATCTAATATGCTTACACGCAGGTAACATGAGGAGATTATGATGACGACCCAGACAAGGAAGTTTGTCTCTTACCTTAGGAATGCTGGTTCATGTGGTGGGAGCTAAGACTATCTCAACAGGAGAAAGGTAGAAGGGATAGAATCGCAGGTCGCTAGTTTGCCAAGGTCGCAGGTCGCGGATTGCTGAAGTTCGCAAGTCGCAAAATCCAAGAAGGTCGCAGGTCGCACATCTGGCGAGGTCGCAGGTCGCACATCTGCCGAGGTCGTAGGTCGCATATTTGCTGAGGTCACGGATTTCTTCAGGTTGCCAGGTCGCGGAGTCGTGTTCCATGCCAAACGCTCGACGACGCGACCCAGCGACCCAGCAACTGGGTAGCAGGTCGCATATCTGCCGAGGTCGCAGGTTGCAGATGACCCAAGACTGGGTCGCAAGGAAACCCAACGGTCAGGAAGATGAAAAGCCAAGGAAGCCCAAGGGGCAGGTTTTGTATTATAAATACTCCTTCGAGAGCTTGTAAAAAAGGGGATCTTTGGTTTGGGACTCGAGATGAGTGCACTATATTATCTGGATTATACATTTAAGCATGAATACAAGCATTTTGAAAAATCCCTTTGTGGATCTGTTGTTGTCTTATGTATGAACACTATTGAGTATTATATTTTCAGTTTTTGAACATCTTTAGATTAAGGGAACTGTATCTTTAATTCAGATCACATTGCATGACAGTTTGCTGAGTATGTTAATGGTGGTTGAGTTCATTTCACTTTCTTAACGAATGCTGATGGCTTTGTTTATTAGCATTTGTGCTACCTTTTAAAACTTTTAGGAAGTGAAAGGCGTTCTTGCCATGAGGAATTGTTTCCTTTGTGTTCAGAATAGTTTACAAGCATGACCCTAATGAAGTCTTGTTAACAACACTTCCTTCGGTCTTCATGCTTTATTATTTCCTCTTGCTACTCATAGTGTTTTATGTACATTTAATGCATCAATCATATGTCTTGTATCAGTTGATTAGGTGTGTATCCACTGTTTTGTAGAGTTTAAGCGAGACCCAAAGCAAAGGAGAAATCAGTGATAGCCGGACCCACACCCCGGACAGGATCCCTAGTCCAAACGGGTCAAGGTCTAATTGGGACCTTTTACCGAGGAGATCCCCTGCTATTGGTCAGACGGATTTTCCCGTCAACGGGTTCTTTGAGTATTAAGGATGTTATCAATAGTTTGAGAGCATTTATAACTCTTTTTAACTTTATCCAACTCTTTCCTTAGAGAAACAATTTCAGCTTCACACTTTTCACAAATTTATTCTCTTTATTTTAGTTTATTATTCAAGAATTATTCCTTCCTTTTTGCTTCTTCTTTTCCTACTTTGAGAGAAATGGCATTCTTTCTTAATTTCTCATTTTCTTCAATGGCACTCATTTGCAAATAATCCACATTTCCTTCATATTCTTGTTCGGAATCATCTTCATTTGTAAATGCCATAAACAATACTTCACTGATTCCAGCATAGTCATATTCTTCTTCGAACTCATCATCATCTCTTTTGTGTATAGAAAGGTATTTTTATTTGATTTCTTCTTAGTAATCACGAATTCTTCTTCATCAGAGTCATCTTGTTTGGAGAATAATTTTTTCTTGTTAAACCCTTTCTTCTTGAACATCTTCTTTTTATACTCGTCTTTGTCATCACTATCATTTTTATGGGAACATTTTGCAGCATAATGTCCTATTCTTCCACATTTAAAACAAATGAGAGGATACTTACCTTTGAGCTTAGATCCTTTCCTTAGTCTCCTTACAAATTGTGCTAGTTCAGATGTAGTGTTGGAATCATCAATGCTATAATTATAATTTATCCCTTTCTTTGATGACTTTGAGGCCTTGAATGCATCTTCCTTGGAGTTTGGGATTCCTTTTATCATTTCATATGCAATGAGAATCCAATGAATTTCATCCATATTTAGAGTATCCAAATCCTTTATTTCTTCTATGGCACTTACTTTGGAGTCAAAACATTTCGGAAGTGAACTCAAGACCTTTTGGAAAATTGTTCTTTCTTCAATGTTTTCTCTTAGACCTTTGAGTGAGTTGACAACTTCATCCACTCGGAGGAAAAAGGTTGTAATATTTTTTCGTCATCCATCTTAAGACTCTAAAATTTTCTTCTATGAGTTTGGAGTTTCACATTCTTGAATTTGGAGTCTCCATCATAGATAGCAATAAGCTTGTCCCACATTTACTTAGCAAAATCATAGTTCATCACTTTTGTGAATTCTGAATCAGAAATTCCACTTGTTATGGAATTTAGTGCTTTCGCATTTGCTATATAAACTTTCCTTTTGTCTTGATCTGTTGGAGAAGTAGATGGAACTTTATATCCATCCAAAACAGATTGCCATAAATAGAATGTCATCCTACGCTTCCAAAAACCAAAATTTGTTCCATAAAATTGGGGGATATTTCATGTTGTTTCTTGATTCTTCATTGTCCCATCAGAATCCTTCTTCTAGTTGTTAGGTTTATTATGAAGAAGTTAGCTCTGATACCAATTGTTGGAAATACTGAGAGGGGGGTGAATCAATATTTCTTTTCATTTTTTATGTTTACAAGTCAAGATTCTTCATAATTATAATCAGAAAAATAAATAATAAGGATTTTATTATAAACAAGTGAGGACACCAATCCTCTTTTAGAAAAAATTGAGTACAATGATGTTTGCGGGCACCGCCCCTTCAATCTTCTAGGCTCCAACCTATTTCCAAGCACCAACTTGGAATTTTGTGAGGATCCAACCTCTAGGGCTCCAATCCTATCCTTCTCAAGGCTCTAACCTGATTTTTAGAGGCACAAACCCTCTAATTGTTTTAAATAAAAATGAATAAGTTAATTACATGAATTGCTTCACAATTGTATCTGAACTTCCAACTTTATCATTGAATAGTCATCACCATATGATGCTTCAATTTTCCAAAAAGAAAAACTTCTTGATTTCCCAATGCCTTAATGCTTCTCCACTGCCCAATGCTTTAATGCTTCTTCATTTCCCAATGCCTTAACCCTTCACTTTCCAAGGTTATTAATCCTTTATCTTGTTTTAGGCCTTCACCATTTCAATTCCTTCACAAGATGATATTGAAGATGTCACAATAGTCACCATTATTGTATAACTGAACCCTCCAAAGTGTCACTGGTTTAGAAGCTTGGACTATATTATTGGTCAAGGCAATAAGAGTTCTAGTTCCAACGAAACTTGTCTAACGCTGCAAAAAATTCTGAAGATGATATCGTTGTTGTGAGTATACTTTGCACCTTATCAAGGAATTTGAACACTTAATTCATGCTTTAACAACACCTCAGACTGATCCAAGGGTATGACAACTCTGAATGTATGATAAACTCAACAGATCTAAAGGTATGGTGGCTTATTGTCACAAGTTCACTTGCTACAACAGGTCTCCTTCAAATTTCGAGTCACAGAGTTAATATACAGGTTCAAACCATTGTATTATGCACCAGGTTTGAGAGTGTTACTATAGGTCTGAGCCACAGAAGTCCTGTAGCTTCTTACATGAGGATGATACTCCTTAACAAGTAACCTGAGCCTTTAAATTGTGCTAACAACTCATCCGAGCTCTTAATGTCACATGTTCGAGAGTTTATGTTTAGGAATGAAAAGACAGACTCTTGTAATAGATCCGAGATATCAAATACAGTCTCCTTAACCCAAAACAAGTCTTAAATTTATGATCATCTGCCTCTTTTAGTTCACGAGTTGTGAATTTGTTCTTCTCTCTGTTTTTTTCTTGACTTAGTTGGTGACTTGAAATGAGAGTACGATTTCTTATTTATATGTTTTTTACTTTAAAATTAAGGGGACGTAACTAATGGAGGGAGGCAAACTTGAGAGACAGAGCATAGGTCAGATAGACTTCAAAAATTAGATATATGACCTTCAAAAATCGATTTCTCTTAGGGTATTTGGAGTTAGGAGCTGAGTGAGTGCTCGTTGGAAAGAGGAAAGAATACTCTACAAGATGGTGAAGGATCCATTATGATAGGATTCATTTAAGGTGAAAAAAAATAATTTTATTTGTGAATGTTTTTTAATTTTCTCTACGTATAAATTATTTCAGAAAAAATGAGGTCGTTAGGCTTTGAGTGAGGTCTCCAACCATAATATAAGTGTGTCATATATGGTTTCCATTGTCATGTATTCAACCATGTCATTATATCATCTCCATGTCATCATATGGTCTCAAATAGTGCTTTTATTTTGATCAATGACAATTATTGACCAACAAAAAACGATGTCGAAAGGAAATTGGGGGTCACTTGAAAGGACTATCTTGCTTTAAGGGATCTTTCAAGGGGATTTCAAGCTTGTTACTCTTCCCTTGCATGTATATCTGACTTACGACTTTCCCTCCAAGTTATGTTGTTATAGGTGCTAACTTTAGTGACCATAATCCTAGGGCTATTACATAAGGTGACGACTAGGGGGAAGTCCTTGCTATACCTAGGACAAACGTTAGCTAGACTCACTTGAGCTTTCTTGGAGGGTTCTTCATTATATGTGAAGTTAATTGCACCTGGTCATGCCACTAAGTAGGTTGTTAGCGTAACTAGTTCCACCCACTCTAACTCTAGCCACTTTTCATATTGATCTTTGTGATGTTGTATTTCATCATCAACTAGTGATTTCACTATGAAAATTTTATTGCATTGGTTTGTGTTTTTTTCTATCTTATATTTTTAGTGTGTGTTGTTTGTTTCAATCTTTAGTAGACCTTAGGTTGAATCCAATGGTAATAGTTACAAATTTTTCCAATAAAGGAACCCCTTTTATTGGGGATCTCAGTCCTTTTCCTTGCTTTGGAAATATTGGTCCTCTTTACATGGCTACATTGTCCCTTTCTGGATTCACGATAGGTTTATCGATATGGTTGTTTTCAACTTCATTAGTCCCAAATACCCATGCTACTCCACCTCAACCATGTTCTCTACCTCAACAACACCAACCTCATTTTAACCCTTTACCTTCTTCGCCCATCATATCTTCTTCCCTTTCTTCTTCTTCACCTGATAAAAGTATTAATGCTACTAACTAGGAGGCTAAGAAGAAGAAGAAAAAGAAGCAAAGTAAGCAAGGTGGGAACCAAATAACCATTTTTGTGAGTGTTGATAATGTTTAAGAACCCTCCAACATACATCGTAATCCAAAATATCCATGCAAGCTTTGTAAGGGTGACCACCTTGTTAAGAATTGTCCTAGTATTCCTAAAGTCTTAGAAGTGTGGTCTAAGGATACTCATCAACTTGTTTTTGTTCCATCGATTAGTGATTATAAGGTTCTATGGAAAAATTTTAAAGTTAGGTTTCCTTGTGAGTTATACCAAGGGAGTCATCAAACTCAGATTTTCCCATGTATGGACGAAGCCTCGAAATTTTTGGAAAAATTTTATTGTTTCTCAACAACAACTTCCAACAGGTTACCGTAAGCTTTCTCCCAACCTATTTTCATTTTAAAAAGTGATTGAATTGATTCCATGTTTGGTCAATCCAACTCTTCCTTTGGAAATTGAAACCCATACAACTAAGGTTGATGAACCATTTATTGATTAAGTGGTCGACTTAATTCCGTATTCGGCCAATCCCACTATCCAATTAGAGAGTGAAGTTAACATTGCTCATTTTCTTCTTCTCAATTCAGATCTTTCCTGACAAGGGGGCATTCATCATGTTCCCACAGAACCCCCTCCAAGTGCTAAGGTCATTCCTTTTATATGAATATATTGATAAAGCCTTGTATCCCTTCTTGTATCCCTTTCCAAATCATTTTAAAGGCTTGTGATAAGAACGTGTATCACACCATTAAATATGAAGGTGATTTCGTTATCATTTTATCCTCAACCGCTTGGTTCCCCTCAACTTGTGTTTGTTACTCAAAATCTATTATATTTTAACAGAAGAGCCAATGAACCTTTAGGGATCCTTCTGTTATAGAATCAGAAAGGTAGAAAGATTCTCTTATTCTTGATTATTTATGTGTGATATTCTTTAGTTCTTATTATGTTCTTCTTATATTCTTTCTTCTTAGTTCATTAGGAAAATATCAAAGCAAAAGCACATAGATCAAGAACACTAGATGTAGGTTAGCGGCTAGGGAAAAACCCCACTCTCAGGGAAAAACGAGTCGGTAATTATTCTTTCAATAGTAACTCTTGAGACTCTAGACCTTCACTCAGAATTCCTCCACACCAAGTCAACCTTCCTTTTGATCCTTCTTCAATCTGGAAGTAGTAGCAACAACAACAACATTATGCAACAGTTTCTTAGACCTTGGAATGCCTTGCTTCTGGAACTTCTATATTAGAGGAAATACTTCGATTTTTCTTCTTGGAGTTCGATTTTGACCCAATACAAATTATCAACGTAGCAACATCCATCAAAATTAACTTCGACCTATTCTTCTCTTGGCAGCAACAACTGGCAGCAATTGATGCAACAACTAAAGTAGCAAAAAACTTAGAGACTTCGATCTTCAAAACTATAACACATGAGATAGAGAGAGAGAGAGAGTAGCACCCAAATTTTGATTTTCTTCCAATCCTTTAGCTTGCCCAAAACTGCACTTCAATTGACCCTTTCCTTCAACTCGCACTTTTCCCTGATGCAGCAAATAATATTAAATTTTTGTGTGTGTGAGAGATGTCTCCAAATGAATTCAATCTCCTTGTATTTGTAGGCTTCTGATGGATTCGAATTACTAGACTTGAGGCTGACTTGATCACTTGAAGGCTGACTTGATGTGGAGGTTCCATAAATCATATTTGACTCAACACTTGACCTAATTTCATGATTCAAAACCCTAGTATGATTCAATTTAAATCTGCAATGACACTATAAACTGAGAATAAATCCTAGAAGTCCACAATGGGGACTTTGACCTAAAATAATATGATGTTGGAATTGTTGTCATTGATGGCAAAGGTGAGCAGAGAGGAAGCAGCAGGAGACAGAGTGAAAGGTTATTCGCACTGGAGGAATCGACAATCCTACAGAAGGACTGGTATTAGTTCAATCCAATTCGAATACACAACCTCGGTTAAAGATTGGAACGAGGATACATTTGGACGTAGAGTCTGTGAAAAGATGAAGTAGAAAGTGAGGCTGAAACCAGCATAAACCCATGAACAGTCAGAATGGTTACAAGTCGTAGAGGTATTAGACAGCAAACAAATGGAGAAAGTGGAGAGGATCTTATTGAACAGATCGGGTCTATGAATGGGTAGCAGAGGCAGCATTGAATAAAATGGAAGCATAAATATAACACACGCATGAAGAACAGTAGTTAAAGAGGCGGAATTGTAAACGACGGTGAGGAATGGAACCTAGAGAGGAACTGTGAATGCGCAGTGAAAACCTAATGGAGCTGGACGTTAAACATATGGAAGCACCGTGTTAAAATGTAAATGAAACAAAGGTCAACAAATGAAAATGCGGAACCTTTTACTAGATGGAATCGGATCATGGAAGACGTAACTCGGAAGATGGAACTCTGACTAATGAACAGTAAAGGGGGGTTTCCGGTTTTCATCGCACCGCCTTCGTCGGGCAAGCGGTATTCAAGATTTAGGAGCGATTCCATACGTTGTCTGACACGTGGCCTCAAGTGATTTCGGAAAACCATTCTCATCACGCATTATTTTTCATGCATTTAAGGCAAGCTATATCTGTCGGATCAACTGAAGACGGGCTTATAACCATTGGATCGTGATCGAAGTTACACAGAGGTATGTTAAATTTTGGGGCCCGAACATTATAAAGGTTAGTGCTGGGACTTAATCTATGCCAAGGTTTATTTATGGGCTTTAAAATTTGAGTTAGGAAGGATTTATATATATATATGTGTGTGTGTGTGTGTGTGTGTGTGTAGATACATTATGCCTAATGAAAAGGCCGAGGTTATTATCGCCGGAAGTTGGGTTTAATCAAAGTCGAAGTTTATATTCCAAGGCATGGATCATTATAATAAACCGAATGGGCAGAAGAGGTTATTAACCTTTGTGGGACCCCCCTGTATATTATTTCGAGAATCATAACCCAAGCTGGAGGATATATATAAAACTTATTCCGAGATTCATTACCCCAGCTGGAGGATACATTAAAGCGGAAGCAGACGCTTATATATATGCAGCGCCTTATTTATGTTGCGCCTTATATGCAAAGGTCCAAACCATATATATATTTATACGGTGCGCAATATATAAAGGTAGGGTGCAATGCAGCATGGGCCCGACGAGAAATGTTGGCTTTAAACCATTGGAAAATGCATACTTTATGATATATAGAATAGATAGAAGAGCTTTTATTAACCTTGTGGGACCCGTATGAATCGCATCGGAGAAAAACTTGGCAGCGGAGCATGACAATAGAATTTGTGATTGTGATTGAGTTCTGGACCCGATGGGCTTATAAACTATGATTCATATATGGTTGAGTTCCGATAAACAGTGTTTCATCGCATCGGAGAAGGAGCAAGGCATCGAAACATGCAAATGCAAGTTGCGATTGTGATTAATCGCAATCGGAAGTATTCAAAAAGCGATTCATCGCATTGCATCAAATCGGAGTGATCACATCGCATCGGAGGATAATACAAGCTTGGCGAGTGGGCCCGTAAGGGCGTTCTAAGTATTAAAACTTTTTATTATTTTTATAACGCCGAGAGTTGAATTGCACAATTACTTGTATGTAGTGGTTACACAAATGCAACGAAAGAGAGAGACAGCTACAGAAAAATGTGCAGTAATCCAAAAAGGTGGAAGGGGTTTGATTTGAAAATATATTATATGGACAGAGAGTGTGTAAGTAGGTAGCCCGAGCACAGAGATTGATAAAGAACAGACATTGCCCAGATCTATATTTATTTGAGGATAAACTTGGAAAAGTAGCTATATATATACAACAGACACACAATCACGGTGAACACGAATATGCACAAGAATGAACTTGACAGGTGTACATACGCAAGTGCACAGAGTAGCAGTAAATAGAATATGCAAATGACAGTGAACAAAGAGGCAGGACAGTTGCATGACTGCTACAAAAAGGACAAAACTAGCAAGCCAAGGGCTGAGTGAAGTTTATATATTGAA
Source organism: Pinus albicaulis (assembly GCA_034641835.2). Taxonomy (NCBI): domain Eukaryota; kingdom Viridiplantae; phylum Streptophyta; class Pinopsida; order Pinales; family Pinaceae; genus Pinus; species Pinus albicaulis. The sequence continues at coordinate 1,353,638,163 of CM076572.1, read as the reverse complement.
ACTGAAAATGTAAATGTTCAATTTTGTTATATTGTTTGTGATGCAAAGGAAAGTATCCAAAGGAAAAGAAAAATTGCATTGTAATATTGAAATTTGTACATATTGTTATATTTTTAATTAGTTGGACAAATAAATGAGAAGATAGAATCCAAAGAGTCAGGGATGTTCACTCCAAATTCCTTGTGAAATACAAACAGTCATGTGAGGAACTCTATATATAATATCAACTTGATATGAATAAGAGAGGTTAGAGAGAGTAAGGATAGAGAATGAAAAGTATAGAAGATTGAGGCAGAGAAGATAAGGAAGAGAGGAGCAGAAAGAGATGCTATAGAACAGAGCTGATATCTGAGGTAAATCAGCAAACATTGCTTGTGATAAATTGAGGAAGTTGGAGCTTCCCTATCAAGTTGAAGCTTGATAGCTGTCAGTTGTAGCTGACTGAGGTTGGAGCCTCCTGTAGGTTGGTGCTTGCAGAAAAACAGTGGTGAGAGGGAGTTGGAACTTGCCTTTGCATCACAACAATAATAAGATGTGGTTTTCTCCCTTTATGGGTTTCCACTGATATCTGTTGTCTCTATCTGTGTTGTCTGTGTGCTGAGATGATTTATCAAATCTTCTTAATGTTTTCTGCTCTCATAATAATTTTGATTTCACATTAATTTAATACTTTCTGCAACACATTAAGACTATTCATATACTAAGGTTGGTTATAAAAGTAAGATGTAAATAAGCTGATTAAAAAAAAAAAAAAAAATTAAAAAGCTCATGTATGTATTGAACTGATTCACCCCCCCCCCCCCCTCTCTCAGTTCAACTAAGAATTCAACAATTGGTATCAGAGCAGGTTCCTTTTATACCAGTTTAACCACTGAAAGGAATTCTAGGCCTCCAAGATGGCTAGTCAAGAAGGAAGCTCAACCAATAAATCCCCTTTCTTCACTGGTACTAATTATGCCTTCTGGAAAATTAGAATGAAAGCATACATAATGTCTCTAGGAATAGAGGTATGGGCTGATGTAGAATTTGGATATGCCCCAAAGACAACTGACCCAGAAAGAGAAGCTAAACAAGAATTTGTAGCAAATGCAAAGGCCATGAATGCAATTTTAAATGGACTCTGTGAGGCTGAATTTATCAAAATAATGCACAGTAAGACTGCCAAAGATATGTGGGACACTCTAGAGAATATCCATGAGGGAGATAAAAAGGTAAATACTGCCAAACTTCAAGTATATAGAGCCCAGTTTGAAAATTTAAAAATGAATGATGATGAAGATGTTGGCAGCTTCTTCCTAAAAGTTGCAGAAATTGTTAACAATATGAAAGCACTTGGAGAAACCATACCAGAAAGTATAGTTGTGCAAAAGATTCTAAGATCTCTTCCATCTAGGTTTAATCCCAAGGTGTCTGCAATAGAAGAAACAGCTGATTGGGAGACCTTGACCATGAACCAGCTACTTGGAAATCTAACAGCATATGAGATGAGGCTCCCACAGAAGAAGCCAAGTATGCGGGAGGCAGCCTTTAAAACAGAAAAGAAGAAAGAAGAAGAGGAAGACATATGCTCTTGCTCGGATGAAGAAGAGGCAAAATTTGTCAAGAAACTGGATAGAGGCTCAGGTAAATACAAAGGTAAACTTCCTTTCAAATGTTTTAACTATGGAAGAGTTGGACACTATGCTGCTAAGTGTCCTCACAAGAAATTAAGGAATCAGGCTCAAGAATCAGAGAAAAATACATCAAAGAACTGGCAGAAAGGAAAGAATTTCAGATGAAAATCCTTCTATTCTCAACAAGACAGCAGTACATCTGAAGACTCAGATGAACCTTCAAGTGAAAAAGGAACCTCTGAATTTTTATTGATGGCCATAGAAGAACTTGAAGGACTCCTACTAGAAGACGAAGAAGAAGAAGGTGAAGTCGACCTTGAGGGGGAGCTAAGAAGTGCTCTGGAGGAGATTGATAGACTCAAACTGAAGTTCAGAAAACAAAAGGACATTCTCCTCAAGTATGCAAGAGAAGAGAAAAATTTAGAATTCCTCATGCAACTGAAGGTGGAGCTTGAAGAAGCCAAGAAGATAGAAGACATGTTACTTCAGCAAATCAAGGATAAAACTTGAGAACAAGAGAAGCTGGAAGAAGAAGTTGTATGTCTGAGGAAGAAGTTAGAAAATGCTCAGAGGAAAGTATCTACAAATTCCTCTCAAACAACAAGCTCTAGTAAGTTGAACGAAATTCTGGTTGCTCAAAGATCTCCTATGATAAAAACGGGAATAGGATATGAAGTAGAATCAAGTAAAAGCAAAGAAAAGGAAAACAAAGAGATTATTTTTGTAAAAGCAAAGAAGAATGATGAAGCAGCTCAAACAATTCCTACAAAATAAGAAACATGTAATGAGGAAGACAGAGATCAGAAGAAACCTCTAGTAACAAAGAATACAGTAAATACTAAGACAACAGAAAAAGGATCATATGCCCCTGAGTATGTCAAAATTGGAAGCCATCAAAGGATAGTCTTTCCTCCTATGAAGAATGCCACCTGTTATGTCTGCCACAAGCTGGGACACATTGTTGCATATTTTCATGCAAGGAGGAGTAATTCAAACCAGCAAAAGATGCAAACAGTGAAGAGACTATCTCAAACAAACAAATGGAGAAGACAACCTTACATCAGGTATGCAAATAGTTTCTATGGTTACTGCTTTTATTGTAAGGAATTTGGCCATAAGATTGTTGAGTGTAGAAAGTATGGACAAAGATTGATGTTCAACACATCAAGGAGGTTTATGAATCAAATAAATTTTGTTCATACTCACAATTATGCAAAAATTATGATCAAATGTTGTGTATGCAATCAAGTTGGACATATGCCTTCCAAATGTCCTCTCAGAAGAAGTAATTCATCTCCTCACAAAATATACCAAACAAAAGGGTGCTTCCAGTGGATAAAGAAGGTGAATAAATGTGACTTGGCTCTAACTGCTCAAGACCTGAAAAGCCAGTGGTATTTGGACAGTGGCTGCTCAAAACACATGACTGGAGACAGAAGCAAGTTCATAACTCTTGATGAAAATAAATCTGGCAATGTTACTTTTAGCAATGATAAATCAGGAAAAATAAAAGGAAAAGGCTCAGTCAGCCTAGACAATGGCAAAGGAAAGGCCTAAGATTTACTATTTGTAGATGGGTTGAAACAAAATTTGCTAAGTGTGAGTCAAATATCATATAAAGGCTGCGAAGTTATTTTCAGAGCACAAGACTGTGAAGTCAGATCAAGCACCACAAGTAAGACTCTTCTTAAAGGAGTTCGAACAGAGAGTAATGTTTACATTGTGAAAGAGGAAGATGAAGCGTGTCATATTAGAAAACTTGAGGAGTCATGGTTATGGCATAAAAGGTTGGGACATGTTAGCTTCGATCACATCATCATACTAAGAAAGAAGAAAGTTGTCAGAGACATGCTAGAAATAAAAAGGCCTTCTAATACCATATGCAAATCTTGTCAGTTGGGAAAATAGACCCGCACATCATTTAAGGCCAAAGATGAGTTATCAAAAAGAAGGCCACTCCAGCTTATGCACATGGACCTGTGTGGACCTGCAATAACTAAAACTCCAAGTGGAGAATCCTACTTCATGTTGATAATAGATAATTTCTCCAGAATGACATGGGTTGCATTTCTCAAGAATAAATCGAAAGCTCTAGAAAAATTCAAAACATTCAAAGCCTTAGTAGAAAATAAAACAGGATGCAAGCTGAAATGCATCAGATCAGACAGAGGAGGTGAATTCACATATTATGACTTTGCAGACCTATGCAATGAACATAGCATAAAGCAACAATTTACTATTGCAGGGACACCTCAACAGAATGGAGTAGCAGAGAGACAAAACTGATCTGTACAACAAATTTCCAGAGCCATGATGCAAGAGAGTAATATTCCTCAAACCTTCTGGGCAGAAGCAGTACACACAGCGGTGCATATTCTTAATAAAGCTCACTTAAGGCCAAGTAGTGACAAGACTCCCTATGAACTATGGCATGGTAAACCATCTTCAATCAAGCATTTTAGAATTTTTGGAAGCAAATGTTATATAAAGAATAATGATGAAAATTTTGGGAAATTTTATGCAAGAGCAGATGAAGGGATATTTCTAGGATATGCATCCAAAAGTAAAGGGTACAAGTGCTACAACAAGACTCTTCAAAAAATAGTAGAAATCATTGACGTGAGAATTGATGAAAAACTTCCAAACCACACAAGAGATACATACTGCAGTAGTCCATCAGACAGCCATGAAGAAGAAAACCAAGAGGATGAGGAAACAAGAAAAACAGCAGAAGATGCTGAACTGAGCTCTAAAGCCCCTTCTAGATACACTCAGAAGAACCATCCTGGAGATCAGATCATAGGAGACAAGAGAAAAGGCGTCCAGACAAGAAGGCAACTAACAGAACAGACCGAAGAGGTATACATAGCCATGTTATCACAAATAGAGCCAAAGAAGTTTAAAGAAGCCAGCAAGGACAAGTATTGGGTGAAGGCAATGAATGAAGAATTGGACCAAATTGAGAAGAACAATACCTAGGAACTAGTTCCTAGACTAATTGCGAAAAATATCATTGGCTCAAAATGGGTATTCAAGAATAAAATGAATGAGCAAGGACAGATAATCAGGAATAAATCTAGACTAGTTTGCAAAGGATATTCACAAATCGAAGGGCTTGATTATGATGAAACATTTGCTCCTGTAGCCAGAATGGAAGCCATCGGAATGTTTCTGGCCTTTGCATGCTACCAATACTTCAAGGTATATCAAATGGATGTGAAATTTGCATTTCTGAATGGAGATCTAGAAGAAGAAGTCTACATGGAACAACCAGAAGGTTTCTCTTTAACAGACAAAGAATACTATGTGTGCAGACAGAAGAAGGCTCTATATGGACTAAAATAGGCTCCTCGTGCTTGGTACTCCAGACTGGATAAGTATTTGCAAAAACAAGGCTTTAAGAGAGGTGGAGTAGACATAAATCTATATATAAAAGCCCATGAAAATTAACTCCTGATCGTTGTAGTGTATGTTGATGACATTATGTTTGGAATCAACAGAGATGAACTAGCAAAAGGGTTTGCTGAGGAGATGAAATCAGAGTTTTAGATGTCCATGATTGGAGAACTCAGTTGCTATTTAGGACTTCAAATTCAGCAAAAGAACACAGGTACATTCATCTCACAGGAAAAATACTTAAAAGAAATGTTGAAAAAATTCAAAATGGAGGACTGCAAACCTGTGTCAACTCCCATGATCACGGGATGCAAGTTGTGTGCTGATGATGGATCTGCTGATATAGATCAAAAACTCTACAGATCCATGATAGGAAGTCTGTTGTACCTAACAGCATCAAGACCAGACATCATGCTAGCAGTAGGACTAGTGGCTAGATATCAAGCAGCACTTAAACAAAAGCACCTTCTTGCAGTCAAAAGAATTTTCAGATATCTACAAGGAACAACACAGTATGGGCTTTGGTATCCTAAAGGAAAAATCTTCACTTTGACAGCATACACAGATGCAGATTGGGCCAGCTGTGTGGATGACAGGAAAATTACAAGTGGAGGTGCATTCTATCTAGGAGAAAGACTGGTGGCATGGTTAAGCAAGAAACAAACATCTATCTCTCTGTCTACAGCAGAAGCAAAATATATAGCAGCAGCAGCATGTTGTACACAAGTCATGTGGATGAAGCAAACCCTCCAAGACATGAAGGTAAGCATTGGTGAACCTATCTCAATAAAATGTGATAATACAAGTGCTATAAGTATATCTAAAAATCATGTGCTTCACTCAAAAACTAAACATATCCCAATCAAGTATCATTTTCTCTGAGAACAAGTGGCTCAGAAGACAGTAAAACTGGAGTATGTACCAACAAAAGAACAGACAGTAGATATATTTACCAAACCTCTTGCTAGAGAACCATTTGAATATTTGAGAGATATACTAGGGGTAGTATCTGTAGATGCTACTCTCTGATATGAAAAGAAATCACAGTTTCAGGGGGAGAACAGAAACGAAAATATCATTCCAGGGGGAGATCAGCCAACAAGGGAAGCATGAAACAGGTCCTCAGGATCAAAGGATTATGGAAAGAATACCTCCAGCATAAAAGAGTCAATGAAAAGGCTAAAGGGTCAGTATTTTAGATTTAATCCAAAGTTTAGAGCAACAGGGTACAAAGTCAGAAGGTCTCAGAAAGAGGAAATGCAAGAAATTTTGAAAAAGGATTAAAAAAAAAACAAACAAAGGACCAAAGGATAGAATCTACACTAAGAGATATGCAACCCATTGCCATTGATGTCAAAGGGGGAGGAAGAGCTAGCAACAGAAGGAAAAAGGAAAACATAGGAAGTGTATTGCCATCAATGCCAAAGGGGGAGATTGTTGGAATTGTTGTCATTGATGGCAAAGGTCAGCAGAGAGGAAGCAACAGGAGACAGAGTGAAAGGTTATTCGCACTGGAGGAATCGACAATCCTACAGAAGGACTGGTACTAGTTCAATCCAATTCTAATACACGACCTCGGTTAAAGTTTGGAACGAGGATACATTGGGACGCAGAGTCTGTGTAAAGATGAAGTAGAAAGCGAGGCTGAAAGGAGCATGAACCCGTGGACAGTCAGAATGGTTACAAGTCGTAGAGGTATTAGACATCAAAGCAATGGAGAAAGTGGAGAGGATCTTATTGAACAGATCAGGTCTATGAATGGGTAGCAGAGGCAGCATTGAATAAAATGGAAGCATAAATATAACACACGCATGAAGAGCAGTAGTTAAAGAGGCGGAATTGTAAACGACGGTGAGGAATGGAACCTAGAGAGGAACCATGAATGCGCAATGAAAACCTGATGGAGCTGGATGTTAAACATATGGAAGCATCGTGTTAAAACGTAAATGAAACAGATGTCAACAAATGAAAAGGCAGAACCTTGTGCTAGACGGAACCGGATCACGGAAGACGGAACTCTGACTAATGAACAGTAAAGGCGGGTTTCCGGTTTTCATTGCACCGCCTTCGTCGGGCAAGCGGTATTCAAGATTTCAAAGTGATTCCATACGTTGTCTGACACGTGGCCTCAAGTGATTTCGGAAAACCACTCTCATCGTGCATTATTGTTCTTGCATTTAAGGCAAGCGATATCCGTTGAATCAGCTGAAGCAGCGCGATGGGCTTATAACCGTTGGATCGTGATCGAAGTTACACAGAGGTATGTTAAATGCAGGGGCCCGAACATTATAAAGGTTAGTGCTGGGAATTAATCTATGCCAAGGTTTATTTATGGGCTTTAACATTTGAGTTAGGAAGGATGTATATATATATATGTGTGTGTGTGTGTGTGTGTGTGTGGATACATTACGCCTAATGAAAAGGCCGAGGTTATTATCGTCGGAAGTCGGGTTTAATCAAAGTCGAAGTTTATATTCCAAGGCATGGATCATTATAATAAACTGAATGGGCAGAAGAGGTTATTAACCTTTGTGGGACCCCCCCATATATTATTCCAAGAATCATAACCCAAGCCGGAGGATATATATAAAACTTATCCCGAGAATCATTACCCCAGCTGGAGGATACATTAAAGCGAAAGCAGACGCTTATATATATGCAACGCGTTATTTATGTTGCGCCTTATACGCAAAGGTCCAAACCATATATATATTTATACGGTGCGCAATATATAAAGGTAGGGTGCAATGCAGCGTGGGCCCGACGAGAAATGTTGGCTTTAAACCATTAGCAAACGCATACTTTATGATAAATAGAATGGATAGAAGAGCTTTTATTAACCTTGTGGGACCCATATGAATCGCATCGGAGAAAAACTTGGCAGCGGAGCATGACAATAGAATTTGCGATTGCGATTGAGTTCCGGACCCAATGGGCTTATAAACTATGATTCATATATGGTTGAGTTCCGGTAAACAGTGTTTCATCGCATCGGAGAAGGAGCAAGGCATTGGAACATGCAAATGCAAGTTGCGATTGCGATTAATCGCAATCAGAAGTATTCGAAAAGCGATTCATCGCATCGCATCGCATCGAATCGGAGTGATCACATCGCATCGGAGGATAATACAAGCTTGGCGAGTGGGCCCGTAAGGGCATTCTAAGTATTAAAAAATTTTATTATTTTTATAACGTCGAGAGTTGAATTTCACAGTTACTTGTATGCAGCGGTTACACAACTGCAACGAAAGAGAGAGACAGCTACAGAAAAATGTGCAGTAATCCAAAAAGGTGGAAGGGGTTTGATTTGAAAATATATTATATGGACAAAGAGTGTGTAAGTAGGTAGCCCGAGCACAGAGATTGATAAAGAACAGATATTTCCCAGATCGATATTTATTTGAGGATAAACTTGGAAAATCAGCTATATATATACAGCAGACACACAATCACGGTGAACAGGAATATGCACAGGAATGAACTTGACAGGTGTACATGCACAGGTGCACAGAGTAGCAGTAAATAGAATATGCAGATGACAGTGAACAAAGAGGCAGGACAGTTGCATGACTGCTACAGAAAGGAAAAAAATAGCAAGCCAAGGGCTGAGTGAAGTTTATATATTGAAACTGAAAATGTAAATGTTCAATTTTGTTATATTGTTTGTGATGCAAAGGCAAGTATCCAAAGGAAAATAAAAATCGCATTGTAATATTGAAATTTGTACATATTGTTATATTTTTAATTAGTTGGACAAAGAAATGAGAAGATAGAAGCCAAAGAGTCATGGCTGTTCACTCCAAATTCCTTGTGAAATACAAACAACCATGTGAGGAATTCTATATATAATATCAACTTGATATGCATAAGAGAGGTTAGAGAGAGTAAGGATAGAGAATGAAAAGTATATAATATTGAGGAAGAGAAGATAAGGAAGAGAGGAGTAGAAAGAGATGCTACAAAACAAAGCTGATATATGAGGTAAATCAGCAAACATTGCTTGTGATAAATTGAGGAAGTTGGAGCTTCCCTATCAAGTTGAAGCTTGATAGCTGTCAGTTGTAGCTGACTGAGGTTGGAGCCTCCTGTAGGTTGGTGCCTGCAGAAAAACAGTGGTGAGAGGGAGTTGGAACTTGCCTTTGCATCACAACAATAATAATATGTGGTTTTCTCCCTTTATGGGTTTCCACTGATATCTGTTGTCTCTATCTGTGTTGTCTATGTGCTAAGATGATTTATCAAATCTACTTAATGTTTGTTGCTCTCATAATAAGTTTGATGTCACATTAATTTAATACTTGCTGCAACACATTAAGACTGTTCATATACTAAGGTTGGTTATAAAAGTAAGTTGTAAATAAGCCAATAAAAATAAAAATAAAATTAAAAAGCTCATGTATGTATTGAACTGATTCACCCCCCCCCCTCTCAGTTCAACTAAGAATTCAACATATGACCCAAGCATGAAACCCATGCTTTAATAAGCCATTTAAAAATAACATAAAATTATTTTTTTATTCTTTTGACAAGTACAATAAATATTGAATAAAATACAATTTATGAATACCAAACCTAGTTACAATCTTCAACACTCCCTCTTAACTAGGGAGGTATTCATAATACAACAGTACAAGGAAGATATCAACTATGTGAAATATGAAGAATTTTTAGGCACTTAATGCCATGGACTAGATTACTAACCAGGGTGATCTATCCATTGGTCACTCAACAATTTAGGCATTGCAATGCCATGGATTAGATTCCTTACTAGGGAAATCTATCCAGGTGAGAATATGATGGACTAAAGCTTTCAGCCTCTATAGGTACTATCAAGATTACTTACTAGCCATTAACCCAGGGAACTAGGTTCACATCCACCTGATGCCACCCTCCCTGCTAGACATTAACACAAAGTGTCGGTATGATGTCTTTCCAGGAAATGCTTCACTCACAAAGCCTCAACACCCCTTTATCCAGCAGATCAAGTATAACCAATCTCTCCCAATCAAACTAATTGGTAACCAGCATGCCATCAAATCCTTCGAGATATTTACCTGTACAAGTGTAAACCCCAATTAGAAATACACTTTCAAATATATAATCAAATCAAACCTTCGAGGTTTTGATGTTTCCTTACAACTAATTACAATAGGACTATTAGTTGAATCTTTGATAGAAGATTCATTTTCCTACTTCACATGTAGCAACATTTCTTCCAATATATATATTCTCCAATCAAGACATATGATGTGCCCTCCCTCTTAACTAGGGAGAGATATTTTATCCAGGCTCTCTCTTAATGTAGGGATATTGGCTTCTTCCTTTGGTGTTGGAGAATATTTCATGGCTTCCTTCCTTCTCATCATATTAACTTCTCTTACAGACTTCTTCACCAATATGATGTACTTGCATAATTTAGATAGCAAGTTCAACCAATTCTGCAGAAGAATGAATTTCGTTATAACAAAATATTTATAGTAGCGGAAGCATTTAGATTTTAAATAATCAACAAGAGACTATACTTCAATACTTAAAATTCTATCCCAAGTTTGATACAAACCCCAAACCACATCAGCAATTCAATCAAGATCGTGACAGAAGATTAGTTTTGTCATATAGTGATCCCTAGAAATAATTCAAAAGAAAAATAAAGGTATCTAATAACTTTTGGAAGCCATATGATAGAGTATCTACTAGGGTGTTATGTAAACCCTAGATTTAACTTAATCAAAACACAACATGAATAGCTTCTACTAGGGTTCGATGTAAACTTTAAATTTCCCTTCTATAAATTCTCAGAATACATTATATATATTCAAATGAATACACATACTAGAGAATTTAAATCATTACTAGGGTTTAGTTGTAAACCCTAGACTTTTCAATCATCATCCTAGAACTTCAAAATTTGACTAGAGCTTGTTTCCAAACCGTAGAACTTATGACCATTGGAAGTTTGGTCAACACATATTTCTAGGAGATTACCATCATGCATAATCAGATCATATGATTAGAAAATATATAATATATCAAACATACATTGACCTAGACTAATCTATGGATTCAATCAAAGAAATATATATACCTAGGGTTTCATTTCTAGGACTTTTCATAACAAGGATTTTGCTTGTATACCTAACCAAAACCTAGGGTTTTGGTTCATGTAAAAGCAAACCCTTATTTTATCAAAACTTAAAAGGTTCGATATTTCGAACAACATCATTTCAACCCTAATAAGTTAGAGCTTTCATGATCATATCAAAATCCCAAACACGACATTATCAATATATCAATTAGTACAACAATTTCTTCATTAATGAACCTAAGTAGGTTTAGGGTTTCACACATTATCAACATACCCTTAGGTTATGGTTTTCCATAGAACCTTTTAGGGTTTCTTTTATGCAAACAATCAAAGATGTATAAGGTGGGTAGATTCATTAGATGATGAATCATACCAAACAAGAATCTTTTAGGATTCAGGAGAGCTAGACACAACAATAGTTAGTAAGGAGGAATGCATATTCCAAAAATAATAACAAGACTTTATAATCTAGGAAATACCTTTGATTATTTGACAAACCTTTTTTATTCCAATGTTTTGTCTAGTGAGGACTTCTTTCTTAATCCTTGAGGTCTTCTTCCATGATTCTTGAGCATTTATCAGGTTAATTCCTAGACAAGAAAATAGAGGTAAACAAGTGATTAGTATTTAATATAATCAAAACTTTAAATAGGTATGTGAAACTAAATTGAGAGGGAATGAGATACTTGTCTTGAGGAGTTGTTGTGGGCTCCCTCCAAATCTTTGAGGAAAACCTAAAAACTTATAAAACAAGAAAAATTTCTTTCCAAAAAGATGTTAAAGCTATAACTAAACATAAAATATACAAATGCAATTTTAAAGTTAGGAACAAGGGGCTTAGTAATGTAAGTCCCTTATGTCATTTTCTTCGGGTTTGGCTCTCTTGGGAGAGGATACTTATTCAACCACATTTGCACGATATATATATCTTTTCTTTCTTTTAAGATTTTCAGGACACTCACTTCTATAGTGCTCCATTTTGTGACAATGATGGCATTCAATTTTGGACATATCAACCTTCTTCCTTGGCCCTTTCTTCTTGAAGTTTCCCTTGTGATGAGAAACATAAGCATTTGAGACTTCTTCATTTTTGGCTACCATTGAGATGCTTAACTCTTCTTGACTGTAGGTTGTCCATAAATCCTCAAAGGTGGGAGTTTCTTTCCAGTTGTTGAGACCTGAAGCAAATGCTCTGCAAGTAGGTGGTAGCCCAAGCATGGTTGTGATCACAAGTTATTTATCTGTCACCATTTCATCAATGGCAACAAGTTCATCTCTTATTCTTGCTATATTCACAAAGAAACTTGATACAATATCCTCCTTGGTCATCTTAGTAGCCCTTCGTTCCTTTTTCAAGCTTTCCACTTTTCCAATATTCTTAATGGTAAATAGTTTTGACAATGATTCATACATTTCCTAGGCACGATTAATGTTTTCTATGAAGGGGAAAAGGTTTTACTTTATGCCTTCAACCATAAAATTCATGGCCCCTAATTCCAATTCTCTAAATTTTACCTTATCTACATCACTTGTGTCTTTTGTGGGCTTCTTCAATTTTTCTTTTACCAAATCTAATAGCTTGTTCTTTTTAAGGATGAGGCCAATCCTATTTTTCCATTATCTATAATTTGAAGCTCCTTCAAGATTGTTCTCTCCCTTGAAAGTGCTATACATATTACTTAAATAGTTTTCTCTAGTGAACTTCTTATGTTTCCTTGATCAAATCCTTGAGACTTCCTTTTCTTTCTTCCTTTACCAAAGCTCTAAAACAATGTTAGAGAATCATAAAGGTAGAAAGATTCTCTTGTTCTTGATTATTTAATTGTGATATTATTTAGTTCTTATTATGTTCTTCTTTTTTTATTTCTTCTTAGTTCATCAAGAAAATATCAAAGCAAAAGCACATAGATCAAGGACACCAGATGTAGGCCAACAGCCAGGCAAAACCCCACTCTCGGGAAAAACCGAGTTAGTAATTCTTCCTTCAATAGTATTTATTAGGACTCTAGACCTTAAGTCAGACTTTCTCCACACCAAGTCATCCTTCCTTTTGATATTTCGCCAATCTGGAAGCAGAAACAACAGTAATAGCACTATGCAGCAGTTTCTTTGACCTTGCTTCTGGAACTTCGATCTTGGAGGAAAGACTTCGATCTTTCTTCTAGGAGTTCGATTCTGACCCAATACAACTTCTTCGAGAAGCAACATCCAAAAAAAACAACTTTGACCTATTCTTCTCTTGGTAGCAGCAATAAAAGCAGCAAAATACTTAAAGACTTTGATCTTCCAAACTATAGCACATGAGACAGAGAGTAGCACCGAAATTTCAATTTTCTTCCAATCCTTTAGCTTGCTTAAAACCACACTTCAATTGAATCTTTCCTTCACTTCGCGCTTTTCCCTAATGCAACAAATGATAACGAAGTTGTGTGTGAGAGATGTCTCCAAATGAATTCAATCTCCTTGTATTTATAGGCTTCTGATGGGTTCGAATTTTTGGACTTTAGGCCAACTTGATGTGGAGACTCCATAAACCATATTTGAATCAATACTTAACCTAATTTCATGATTCAAAAGCCCAATATGAGTCAATTTAAATTTTCAATGACTCTATAAACTCAAAATAAATCCCAGAAGTCCACAATGGGGACTTTGACCTAAAATAATATGACCCAAGCATACCCATGCTTTAATAATTCATTTAATAATAATATGAAATTATTTTTTTTATTTTTTTTTACAAGTACAATAAATATTGAATCAAATACAATTTAAGAAGATCAAACCTAGTTACAATCTTCAAAACCTTCCTCGGTTGCTCATTACCTTCGAAGGAAAATTTGTCTATTGTAACGTACACTTCTCCTCACATCTACCCAAGTAACTGACCAACTGGGGTAAACATGAGTTGAGGGTAGTTAAGAGCATACTCAACCTCCTTGGTGACTTTAAGGAAGTGGAATCGACAAAAACCATAACACAGACTCCTTTCACCTGCTACAAGACCCCCATAGGCTATCTCAGTCATCAAGTTGACTTGTCCCGGGGTCCCACTAACTTTTACTGAAGAAAACCCCTGGACGCTCCCTTGATATGGCAAAGGGTGCGTCTGGGAGGCTTTGGACACTCCCATAACATACCATGCATGCGTCCAGGAATTCATTTTCCTAGACCTATTCCTGCATTCGCGAGATTTAAGGAAATTTTTAAGCCGAGAATCCCGGACACTGCCCAGAACTTCCTGTAGCATTCAAAATCCATCAAAAACATGACGACAACATCAATAAACCAAAAATTGACTCCAAGACTAGGCCTGACCATCCCCAACCGAGACTGACACTATGTCAAACACTTGGCATGAATGAAATCTACAAGTCTAGGATACAAGGCAGAGCACAAATGACTGAAAACTCTTATGATACATTACAAGAAGGATCACCACCCTCTTCCTTGAAAAAATATGACATCAATTAGGTCTTGCATCCATTATATTAACATTTACAAGTGAATACATGAAATAACTATGACATGAACCAGTCATTTAACCATGCTTATAACTAGCATAAAATCGTGGAAATAACAGTGAGATAACAACCATTAAATCCACACATCAATAAGTAAAAAAGCAAGAGAACTTAGCTTTCATTAAACATAGACAATGACCGATCAGGTTTGGGACTTCTACATACCACCCGACCATAGATATGGTTGAGCCAAATCTCTCTTCATCCAGTCAACCTGGTTCCATATTCCAAGCATGAATGTGGGATATCATGGATAAACCAATCCAAAAAAAAACCAAGGGAATCTAGAGGTTAAACCACCTCCATCCCCACTATAGCATGATCACACCAAAATTGGTGATACGATCACTAAACCGAACCGAGCTTGGAATGCCTCCAAAAACCCATCACTATCCTTGAAGAATTCTATGTCTCCTTGTCTCTCAGGCTTTACCGCAACCCAATCCCTGATAACTAGGCCATAAATAGAGACACCACCCTCAGGCTTTACCGCAATACAATCCCTGATCACTAGGCCCTAAACCAAGACACCACCCTCAGGCTTTACCGTGTGTCCCGCCAAAACTGTTCAAGGGATTCCTAGGCCTTTGGAATTTTCCTTGAGATCACCTTCACCCCGAATTTTGAAATCCATCCGACAATTCCAAAGCTCAAAACCAAGATCAAAGTCCCAACACACCATGGCATCTGGAAAAAGGAAAGGTAAAGTTGAAAACCACTGTCAAAGCCCTGCAAAACCATGCCACTGACAGCAAGATAACCAAATACCAACATGCATATGCCATGCATGTCCAAACCAGCTACAAATCACACATGCAATATGTTACCTGCAAGTATTCATGTTGAACCTACTATATCCTTCTCTTCCTTGCTTGATATTTGCTTTGCTTTCCTTTCCTTTTCCTTCCTTTACTTGCTTTCCTCCTTCTTGGCTCAATGTTGATTTTCTCCAAGAAAACTTTAAGTATCGAAGAGTATAAGAGAGAGAGAATAATGAGAGAGCTCCAAAACTGAACTGAAAAAAAATGTACCAACTGATCCTCAAAAGACTTTTTATCAATTAGGCCTCTATTTTCTTCGTTTTCCATTATTTTCCTTCATTTTCCTCCTCACATGCAACCTGTGACCTTTTACCTTCCTTTTCGCCTATTTTCCTTTATTTTCATAAATAATTGTGCCAAAAATATGTTTTGCCTCTTTAATTCCTTAGTCATTTCCTTTGCCAATTTTCCTTAGCCACAAACACATATCCAGTGATGCCCATTAGGATATATATTCCCAACATTCAACTTGGAATAATTGTCCCTTAATTGTGGTCTTATTTTTCCTTTATTAAATTTTATTACATGAACTTTTGCCTAGGTTTTTAACATCTGTATTGATGTTATGGTAGTCCAAGGCTCCTTGGATTTTAATTTTATCGTTATGAGAGACTATGTATATGCCATGAAAGTTGTCATGTCCACACTCTTTCACATAATGTCTTTCCCTTATAATGGAAACTTTGTGACTATTGACAAGTTTTTGTTTGTTGTCCCTAATATGATTGCCAAACATCCAACTTACCTTAATGTTCCATATACGCAAGTGGTATCCCCCAACAAAATTTAAATATGTGGAAAATTATCCCATGCCTTCACTTACCAATGAAAAATATTCTCTCATTGTATTCTCATCTTCTTTTGACTTAGATCTAGTAGTTGACGTGGTGAACCCTTCAATGGGGGCATTGGATCATAATCATCCTACCCCTATTCAGTCCCTTGACATGTATTCCTTCCAGAGATTTGTTCTTCCATCTGATGAAGACCTATTGGAAGCCATGATCAATATGTATCCCTTGGCATGTATTCCTCCCAAAGCTTTGTCCTCTTAGAAGCAATGAGAAAAGGTATTATGAGCATAGTTCATTTTCCATGTCAAGCTCGTTAAAAAATGAATAAGATCATATGAGCATGGTTCTTTTTTGTGTCAATCTCGTTAAAAAATGCAATAGGTCGCATGACCATAGTTTCTTTTCTGTGTCAAACTCATTAAAAAATGAAACAAATCTCCCTCCATAAATTCTAGGGGATCATATGCCGCTAATCATCATGTTGGAATCAAGCCACTAACCTTTGTAGGTCATGATGGGGGCATGGAAACCTTTTTCAAGCATTGTTTTTTCTCTCTTTCAAGCTTGTGTAAAAATGAAACCTATCTCAAGCACAATTTTCTCTCTATTTCAAACTTGTGTAAAGATGAAACCTATCTCGATCTTTGTTTGGCTTCCTTCTCGTGCTCGTAGATACATAAATTATCAAGTATACTTTTATCACTTTTTTCGGGCTCATAAAAACTATACAAAAAGGAACTTTGTGGAGTTTCCTTTAAGCTCTTTTCAGACTCCCTAAACATGAAAATTTTGTTGAGTGAACTTGTTTCCTTTCACACTTGTTAAAAGGATTAGAAATGGCATTTGTTTGGTGTAAGTTTACCCATTTTTTGGACTAGATAGAATAATTATGGAAAAGGTATACTCTAGTAAATATTAACTAGCTCCTTTGTATTGTTTTATCCTTTTTCATCCCTAGGAGACTAAATTTACGAAAAATAACACCCTTGGATTTGTATTTATATTCTTTTCAGGCTCCCTAAATATGGAAAATCATCAAGCTTTAATTTCTCTGAACTCATTAAAATTTTACATTGAAAGAACTAAATGAGTTATCTTTTATCCTTTTTTCGGACTCATTAAACCTAAACAGAAAATGCCATAATGGAGTTTCCTTTTTATTTATTTTTCAAACTCTCTAAACATGAAAAAGAAGTGGAGTTATCCCTTCATTGGACTTGTAAAATGTAAACATTGTAGGACTCATCCATCATGATGATACCGAACTACTCCTTCCTAGGGTTCGTTAAAAATACTCTAAAGGACTCATCTGAAGGATGAGATTATACTTCAAGCATATGTTATCTTACTCAATCTTGTGTAAAAATAAAGATGCACTTTCCAAAAATGGTGGGGGGGAATTGGAAAGAGATGTATAAATTTTGTAATCGAAAAGGCAAAAAGTCACTCTTGAACATGACACACCATCACTATTCGTGTTTGGGTTGGGAAATCAACTTGTCTCTTTAATTAATCATGCCTCATTGAGAGTCTTCATATTGGTGTCTGGTCCTATTTTGAGTCTAAGTTTTGCCAAGTCATTATAGTGTCTTCAATGTGTTAAGAGAAGTTCAACCTTATTTAAATAATTTTGTAGTCTTTAAATCCTTCTATCACGCCGACCACCGCTAAGTCAGTCCTAAATCACTCCCATTTAGTTCAACAAATCTTAACACCTGTTTTGTGTCGTTATCGGGGGGCACATCAAGGCCCTCTTGTGACAGATCACTTCCTATCGACTTCAACACATTATCTAGTAAGTTGATTTAGAAACTCCTTTCAGTACCTTGGAACTTGCATGCCTCAATGGTAGGTCTCCTCACTTTCGACGATATCTTTACAACATTGGCCTTTAATCGAATTATTTTACGGGTGTTCGACTTCAAATCACTTATTCATGCTCCATGGAATGTACTAGAGTACCTTGAGGGCCATTTTCATTATTAGTGGTTATTCTCACAACTGTTAATGGTTCAAATAATTTACCGATAATCATATGGTTTCTACCATGTTAGACTTCAATAGATTTATTGACATGGTTAGATTCATACCACAGATAGATAGAGATGAAGACCTTGGATTTCGTCTGATACATCTAGGTTACATGGAGTTTTGAGTATTCATGACTATGAAATAGATCCACGACGTATGTCTGGTGGCTATGTTCATACTGACTTTTTTGAGCATGGATCCACAATGTATGTGTGGTAGTCATGACCTCACTTTCTCGTCATGGATCTTTGTAAATTTCCATACTTATACTACTTATATTATAAATATGAGTATGTGAATTCCTACCTCATAGATGATCATTTGATGATATTGTTATGTAATCTCTCAATTGTTGACTTGTATGTTTCCAACCAATTGTTCCTTGATTCGAACCTTTGCATGATAAAACACTTCAGTCATTATACCTTTTCTGACTTTGAACTTTAGGGGGAAATCTGTTACACATCAATTTTGCACGCCTATGCAAATGATGTCAAATCCGAATCTTTTGCCATTCAAAGAACTATTGTCATTAATCCTCAAGAAAGATGGAAGAAACACATCTCCATGAAGTATAAGAACCTTGATTACATATATTTTTGGAGGTCTTCACGAGTGCCACAATTACAACCTGTGAAGTCGCACCTTGCATAGTAAATTAGTAGTGATGTTGTCACTACTTTCCTTCATTAATAGTGTGACAGTCTTCTTACATGAGTAAAAAAATAAAAAATATTATGAAGCTTCCATTTTTGAAGCCTCGTGAAAGGTATCTTTCCAAGCGGTGAGGATATGGGCTCGAACTCCTACCATAATGGATCTCATCCCTACCATAGTGGATCTCATTCCCTCCATTATGGATCTAACTCCTACCTAATTGGATTTCAAACTTCCATCCTTAGCCTACAAATAAAATGCACTCAATGGAAAATGGGTTGGCTTTTTTACTCTTGAAACTATACTTCCACTCTACTGAAGTATCCATTGAAGGCTTTTGAATGCAAGGTTGGAATTGAGGATTATTGGGAGAAAGCTATCAACATCAAGGCTTTGGTTGTAACTCTCTCCTTTTCCTTATAATACAAATGCATTTTTCTTTCCCACATTTATTTTAATGGAGATTGTTATGAGATTCCTTGGATCACTTATATATATTATGTTAGACCATTTATGTATCACACGCTTTGATAATTTGTATGTTTGTGTATTTACATATATTTTCTTGGAACATTGAGAATGAGATCGAAAGCTACAACAGACAACAACAAGAACAAGCATTTTGAAAAAGGAATGACCATTCATCCAATCTTACATCTATGATTTGATGGTAAACTAGGGAATGTTTCTATGTATTTGATTGTTTTTTTTTAGTGTTTGGTTTCCGAACCTAGGGAGATTGCTCTTGTCTGCAACAAGTATTTTTCCGCCAAACAGTTGTAGCCACAAGCTCTTGATTTGAAATATTTATCCAATTGCTTGAATTTGGTCTTTTATTTGATAGCTCCTTACAAAATATGAAGCTACGGTATCATTATTTGTCATTGTTACGTCACGAAGTTCATTCTTCAGGCTTATGGCTTGACCAACATTCTTGATAGTGAATAAATTGGTTAGGGCATCATACATATTTTTAGAAGTATCAAGCTTTACAATATAGTGGATGAGATGATATTTGATGGAGTCCACAATAATACTCATGGAAATGATGTCATCCTCCTCAAACTTCTCCTTTCCTACAACATTTGTTGGTTCTACAACTTTTCGTGTTACAATATCCAAGATTTTGTTCTTTGCAAGAATAAGATCGGTTCTAAGTTTTCAAGCTTTGAAGTTTGAGGTTCCTTCCAACTTGTTCTTAGATTTCCTCGAATAATCCATGGATGCAAATCAACAAGGACTTCAATAAGAGTGATCTCAACGTAGAGTTTTTTCAAAGGTGATCTCTATGTTTCTTCCTTCACCAAAGTTGTGATACCATATTGAATTTCTAAGTGCAATATAGACTAGCACAATATTTCTTAAATACTGATAATTTCTTTTGATGTTGATCTTCTTTTAAAATATTCCAATATATCATTCAATAATTATACTTCATAAATTCAACCATACAAGAACAATATAATAATATAGATCACAATGCACAAAGAGAAGACTAGATTTACCCTAGGAAAACCCACCAAGGGGAAAAACCCAACAACCTTTTCAATATAGAAATTCCTATGTTCAACAAGAGACACACATAGACCTATGGTCAAACCTGGTAAACCCCTCCAAGGCAAGGCTCTCAATCTGATCCAACACTTCACTCTGCCTAATCTAACCCAGAATTTTGGCCCTCCCGCCACTGGTTAGTAACCCCGAAATTTTGACCCCTGCAATTTCCCAGAATTTCAGCCCCCTATAACAAAACTACCTAGAAAATTTGTGAACCAAAAAAGAGAAAACTATCCACACATGCGAGATTGAGAGACTCAAGAGAAAGAAATGTAATTTGTCTTCTTTTTTGTCCTTCTTGATCTTCACTAAGTGTTGAGAATTTGGTAGGGAAGTGTTTAACTCAATTATCTACTTTGATAATTACTTGTGATATTACTCTTCTTACTTATGTATTCTCTTTCATTAGCTTATTAGTTCTTTCATCAAGTTAATTATCAAAACACAGGAGACACAAATTTAGGCTATTCAAGACAGGGCCAAAACCTCTCCCTCTTGGAGAGGAAAACCTGCAAGTAATTCTTCTTATATATTTTCAGATAACAAATGCCATGACCATGACTCAAACCCTTGACCTTAGTATGACTCCAACACCCTTGTCACCTTCTCTTCTTGTCACTTTATTACAGATCCTTCTTTTTGCACCGTATTGCACCAATGCTAGGAAACTTGGTTCCTAATTGCAGTGAACTACTTATTTCATTTATTAGATCTTGGCCTTCTCTGTCTGTTGTGTGTTCCACCTTTTCACACTATGAATAGACCTCTTCTTGTACTGTACTCCTTTGTTGGACAAATTTACCTTTCTTCTCACTGTGAAGATCCCTTCTTTCTGTGATTTTTGAGATAATACTTCAGATCCAAGTTGTAGTGAAGCCCTTGCGCATTACTTGAAAACCCTATCCTTTCTGTAATATAAGCCCTTCCTTATATGTTATCTATCCCTCTTTCTTGTTGTGTATTCAGCGTTGAACAATATATTTTACACTATAATATATTCCTAAAAACTTCAGATGATTTGAATCTCTTTTCCTATAATTAAGTATGAAAATTGCAGAGATATGTGAGCTGATATATCTCTATTATGTGCAGCCTAGTTGGTTATTTATAGTTGTCTTAACCTGTAACTAAGCCGACATGTATATCAATAGGTGTGACTGGTATTTGAGCCAACTTTTCCAACTGTTATGAGGTTGATTTCTCCAAGAAGTATTCTAGCAAGGTGACAAGGGTGTTTACATTGTTTCTTTGACTATTTACAAGTGTAGCATTGCTTCATATACATGGCTCTAATTTATACATTTAAGACAAGATGAAAAATCCCTAAAAGACGTCAAGAAGAATTCTTTTGACCTATAATAAAATCCTTGATCATGAAACCCATAAAGAAAGCTTAACAAAAATACATTTTATAATCTTTGTCTTCTTCATTACATAAATACATAATTACATAGTCAATATGAAGACCGAACCTGGTTACACTTTCCAACACTCCCTCTTAACGAGGGAGGTATTCATAATGGTACATGGTCACTTTCAATCCTAAGAATCTCATAAGAAGAATCAAATTGGTAATTTCATCTCTATATCATCATATCAACCAGCATTTTCCTAGTGCAAGACCTTGACTAACAGGGCCATCTCTCAACAAGACAATGGGCTACAATGTTGGCGAGACACACGACTTATAGACACCATAGTCATTATCTCTCTAAGGTACATACACCCAGGTGTTCCCAGAGAATGACCTTCTTGGAGTATTCTTCTCTTGGGTAGCCAACCCTCAAAGAACATTGGTCCCCAACTACTCTTATCTTGAATGCCCTATCTTATTCTCAAATAGTATTGGATGCCATATGATTACCCAATCCTCCATTCTGTCCTCTAGGTGAAGACCCTAATGATGTGTCTATCCATTCTCTCCACATAACCTTCACTAAGATTTACAGTTGTTAGTCCTGGTCTAGTGCATGACACGTGAATTAGAGAATCATATACGTCACTCCCTCTTAACCCAGGAAGTGCATACTTAAAGTTTATTCCAAGTAATAAACTTACCACCAGGCTCCCTCTCAACCAGGGACCTGCAACAACAATGGTGAGACACCCAACTGCTCATGAAGAATTCCTCCCATCGACGTCATGGATTTCGATATTGAGGAATCTTCAACATTTTGGCTCCATAGGGCACAGATCATCCATCACTTTCATCCATGAGTCATTTCAACCATCAGAAAGTGATCAGTATTTCTCATCTGGTCCACCTTTATGCCATGTTTCTTTCCTTCGAACCATCTCCCAAGGATCTTACATTCTTCCACATGAAGGCAGCCCTGCATAAACTCATCCAGATAAACATATACAATAACTTTTAAATCAAAAATTACCTTAGTAATGATCTTTCACCATGACATCTTCCTATAGGCGTCGACATCCTTTATTCAGATTGACACATCTCCTAAAGATATGTCTTTTCAAGGGTCTTCTTCATTACCATACTTCTATCAGAGTCCACATATCTTCCCAAGAGATCTCCTAGTCACATCTTCTTGGCTTCTAGATGATAACCGCCATTTTACATGGTTGTAATTCATGATATCTTCCATTCTTTCTCCACGTAGCTTCATCCCCAGGAACTTCCAGTATCCAGTTCCTTGTTTGTATACAACCACCTCATATTCCACATGAGGACATATTTAGTTTCATTTGTTAGTGGAAACCTGTGCACCAGAAGAGATTTTCCTTCCATAGAACATAGAAGTTCATCACATGCAACCACTTGGCATGATTTCACAGCATCCAGTGTCAGCATATAGATATATGTACCTCATATTTTTCCCTTTCAGTCATCCTGTAGCAACATTACTAGAATGAAGAACTTCATTCTCTTGACATGTTTCATCAATATGTCATCATATCCTAATCTTAGAATTCTATAACATAGAATTCTCGATGAAACCTTTTTCTTTCTTTCTAACCAATGAATCCATAGAGAACTCCATTAGAAAATGTCAGCACATGTTTCCATATTGATTATTGAATGTTGGCCCTTGATCTTGACGACTATCTTCCTTCAATGTTGTTTATCGGTGAGGTTTCCAGGAGCTCCTTCTTCAAGTGCTCCTCCCATGCTTCTATCATGCTGCTTTTAATATACATTGCTTCCTATCATACTATTTTACAACCAACAGAAATCACTTAAAGAGAAAGATGATCTCAATCATAATAGAGATCTTTCACTTCTCCTTTCTTAGATTTCTTTGTATCGGGTTCTTCCCTTACATCTGTGACATGGGCTTCTTCCTTTTTCCTCGTCCTTCCCAGATTTAGGATAATCCCTTTTATAATTCCCAAGTTCATTACATCCAAAGCATCATAATTTGTCCATATTTCTTCTTTTATTCTGAGGAACAAATTTTTTGAATCTTCCTTTCTTCCTAGACATGGCTGTAAAGGCTTGATTCCCTTCATTTGATCATGTATCATCTTTGGCTTTTAATATTGTTTCGTCTATTTTACATAGAGACCATATATCGTGGAATGGTGTTGCTTCTTTCTTCCCGTATAAGCTTGAAGTGAAGTTTCCCCATTCTTTGGGTAGAGCATTCAGCACCGCTATAATCATCTCACTATCAGACATTACTTCACCCAATTCTTGTAATTGGTCTCTTATTTCATAAATCTTCATAAAATATGAAGTGACTCCTTCCTCTCTTGACAATTTCATCTTGTATATTTCTTGTCTCAGAGAGATTGCTTCCCCTGCAGTACCATTAGGGGAATTTTGAGGTCTAAAATAGGCCTCCTAAGAAAAATGTACAACCAAAATAAACTTTATAAGAACCAATAGGATTCAAGATGATGATTTCAACCATGGGAGATGATTCGCCATTTTTTAAGTAAAAGGGTAAAAAGATTAAAAAATAATAAAATAATAAAACTACTTTTTCAACTCGTATTTTCAACTTATCTCCCAAATATTTCACTTAAATTTTGAGCAGGAGTACTCGTTGGATGCAAAATTTAATTCTTCATATAAGGAGAACCCATGTTGCATACTTTCGATGGACCTTGGTAAACAAAAAATGAGAAATACATGAAAAACGTGATTGCAATCACATTTTTCATGTATTTATCATTTTTTGTTTAGCAAGGTCCATCGAAAGTATGCAACATGGGTACTCCTTGGATGAGGAATTAAATTTTGCATCCAACGAGTAATCCCACTCAAAATTTGAGTAAAAACTTTGGGAGATAAGTTGAAAATACGAGTTGAAAAAATAGTTTTTTTTTCTTTTTTCTCTCTAAAATTTGATGACGTCATTAAATCTTATTTTATTATTTCCACTATTATTTTATAATTTCCTTAGGAGGCCCATTTTAGACCTCAAAATTCCCTTAATGTCACAGAGAATAAATCCATTAGTTTCTCATATATTTCTTTTGCAATTTTCAGCTTTGATACGTAGGATATGAGTGAGTCCTTAATGGATTCTATGAGAATCCTTTGGGCTCTGATTTCTCCTTTCATGTACTTGGCATGAGCTGGAGCATATTCTTTTGAGGGTTGAATTGTAGATCCTTCGATGTATCCCATAACTTCATCTTCAATTATATTCAAATATGTCTTCTTCTTCCATGTACTAAAGTTTGATGACCCAACCAATTTGTTTCTCTCTTTACAATAAGTCATTTTGATAGATTTAGATAAGGTCAAAGATACTTACTTGAGTAGAGTGACTTCCTCCTTCTAGCAACTTCCTTGATGATGATGAAGATGAAGTCAGGAACTTCCTATTAGATTGAATTCTCCAATTTAGGTGTTCTTGGATCCTTGATGATAAAGGATGTCTCGAAAAAGATGATGTCTCTTCCAACAATGTCTTGAATATAAAACTTTGATGGAAAATATTATTTTCTTGATGAATGGATCCTTTGAATGAGATTAAATATCTTTCTTTAAATTTCTTGATAATCTTCCTTGTAAATTGATTTGACTTTTCAATGCAAACTCTGACCTTAGGCTTTGATTCTTGCTTCCTTGAGTGCCTCCTTGCTAAGCAGCCCTTGTCTTTAGCACTTTAGCTCTGATACCGTGTTGAAAATTTGGTAGGGCAGTGTTTAATTCAATTCTCTACTTTGATAATTACATTTGAGATTTCTCTCCTTAATTATGTCTTCTCTTTCATTAACTTATTAGTTAATTCATCAAGTTAATTATCAAAACACAAGAGACACAAATTTAGGCTATTCAAGTCAGGGCCAAAACCTCTCCCTCTTGGAGAGGAAAACCCGCAAGTAATTCTTCTTATAGACTTTCAGATGACAAGTACCATGACCATGACTCAAACACTTGACCTTAGTATGCCTCCAACACCCTTGTCACCTACTCTTCTTGTCACTTTATTACAGATCTTTCTGCATTGTACTGCACCAATGCTAGGAAACTCGGTTCCTAATTGTGAACTACTTCTTTCCTTTATCAGATCTTGGCCTTCTCTGTCTATTGTATATTCCACCTTCTTCGCACTATGAATAGACCTCTTGTTGCACTATACTCCTTTGCTGGAAAAACTTACCTTTATTCTCACTGTGGAGAGCCCTTCTTTCTGAGATTGATGAGATAATACTTTAGATTGGCGATGTAGTGAAGCCCTTACGCATTACTTGCATACTTTATCCATGATGTAATATAGGCTCTTCCTTATATGATGTATATCCATCTTTCTTCTTGTGTATTCCGCACTGAACAGTAGATTTTACACTGTAACATATTCCTGAAAACTTCAAATGATCTAAATTTGTCTTCCTGTAATTAAGTCTGAAAATTGCAAAGATATGTGAGCTGATATGTCTCTATTCTGCGCAGCCTAGTTGGGTATTTATAGTTGTATCAACCTGTAATTTAGCCGACCTGGGTATGAATAGGTGTGACTGGTCTTTGAGCCGACTTGTCCAATTTTTATGAGGCTGACTTCTCCAAGGAGTATTCCAGCAAGGTGACAAGGGTGTTTACATTGTTTCTTTGACTATTTACAAGTGTAGCATTGCTTCATATACATGACTCTAATTTATACATTTAAGACAAGATGAAAAATCCCTAAAAGACATCAAGAAGAAGTCTTTTGACCTATAATAAAACCCTTGCTCATGAAACCCGTGAAGAAAGCTTAACAAAAATACATTTTTTTAGAATCTTGGCTTATGTGATCCATCGTAAAAAATTTAGAATTATTTCGGTAATAATCACATTCAAATAAACATTGTTGACACGTTTCGAACCAACCAATGTGGTTCATCATCAGGACTAGGTGAGAGATCAGATCCGCACATTGAGTATAAATAGATGTAGAAATGGCTAAACTAGTCGTTAGTCATTAGGATAACAACTAGTTTGACTTTGAAAATTAAAATTGATTAATAACGGCTACTTTTATTTAATTAATTAGTTATTTAATAATAGTATTAATATATATATAGATATTCTTATTTAATTTAATTTAATTAATTAATTCATTTACTTTATTTTATAAAAATATATTATTATTATTATTATTATTATTATTTATTACTTATTTTATCTTATTATATTTTTTTATATTTTTTTATTTAATATTAAAAAAAAGGTGGAAAACACAAGACCATTAAGAACATAGGGCAGGGATCCAACACCTGTTGATATTCCAATTGTCATCTCTATTGAGATTAATGGGTCTTTTTTCAATTTCTAAGGCCTCTCTTAACTTACGATGATGGAAATGGTCAATCCTAGAACTTAGCCTCTTTGATGCATATGTGATGGTTAGTCTTTTATGCATGCTCAGCGAGGTTGGAGGAGTGGGATCTTTCATGTTTAATGTCAGCAGCATGTTCACAGATCCTTTGGTTTATAGACCGACCAGTGTCACCAATGTAAGGTGTCCCACAAGAACAAGGAATAATGTAGACATCTTTCCCATCCCTAGGGTCTACCAAATCTTTAACCAATTTAAAAGAGTTGTGAATCGTGCTAAGGGGCTTGAAAGTAGAAGAAACCTTATGCTTCTTAAGGATCCTAGCAATCCTATTAGTGGTTCCCTGAATGAAAGGAAGGTGTGTACACTGCAGGACCACTGATTAGGTTCATATATATTTTTATTTTTATTTTTAACTAAAGGACCTCTTTCTGCTTTAAGAAAAATCTTAAGGCCTTGCGACTTACTATAACCAGTTTTACAAAAGAAACTAAGGAGATGGGTCTTTTCTCCCTCAAGATGAGACTCAACATAGATTCTTAATGCCTTGGTGGCTAAGGTGTTAAGGACGCCTAATTTTTTAGCAGGTAAATGATGAGAACTAGCGTGAAGATACATTTTATTATCTTTGTTTTCATTATTACATAAATACATAATTCAATAGTCAATATCAAGGCCGAACCTAGTTACACTTTCCAACACTAGGATGCCTAGAAATTGTCTTCTTGAGGAAGTGTGAATTGGTGCCAAGAGAATGAGATGGAGTTGCCTTTATATAGTGATATGTTGGGTCGAACAGGTGTGTCATTTGGCTGGGCCGACTTGACTTGGAGGGAGGCCAACTTAATAACCTTGGAGCCAAAAAAAATCGATTTCAGAATTCAAATTTTCTTCTTTTAAAAGTCGCAATGGGATTTTGACTCAATATATTTTTCTTTTGACTCTATCATTTATATATGTTTTACAATAATCAATATGAATACATCAAGTGGCCAAATATACATTATGAAGATGAACCATAGTTACAAAATTCAACAAAATTAGTGATGTAGGAATAATGTAATGGAGAGGTGATGCAACATGTAGAGAGTGAAATATGTGTAGTAATATGGAGTTCCATGCTTACATGATTTGGAAATTGTGGAGTATGGAAAAAGGGAGGCAATACAAAAATTATGACTGTCATTTTGTACTCTAAATAGAATGTATATGCATAGATATCAACAACTTTATATTGTCACTAACTATAATGAATAGTTTGCATCTGGATGCATATTAATCACCTTTAAGAACCATAAGATGTATGAAACAAGATTTGACAAACATGATGAAAACATCGATGTTATCTCACTACCACCTTGAGCACTCCCTCTTACAACATCAACTTCATAGCTTGAACACAAAGTTTGATTTATGTTATATATGTGCACTCTATGGGATGAATATTCAATGCATCTTTTTGGATTTCAGTATATATATGCAATTTTGACACTATTTCTCTTCCTTAATTTGTTGCCCAAATTTGTGCAATACTCACTCCCTACTTTGCAAGCTAATTGCTAATGCTTCTTGCTCATCCAAATGTGGTGGTACCTATGTTGTTTAAATGCATCTATTATTTAATGACCACAAACTTCTAAAAAGTACCTTTGATGACATTAACTATTCACAAGGGTTCTTAAGTATATTTCCATCTTAGCCAATGTTATTGAAAATAGTTAATCTTCACATGTGGCGGTGAACATCTCATGCTGTGTCATTAATGCATTTTGTTGAATATTAATTATCGCTCATGCTATTATTTATTGTAATGTTAGGTCATGATTAAGGTTAACCTAGTCAATTTGATGTGTAAGTTCAATAACCCTCTTGGAGAATGCAACTACTTATGCGGGACCGCAACTACTCTTGGGAGGACATACTACTTGAATGGTGAATAAATACACAACTCAAATCTCATTTGTGACATCATCTTGTTTGATCATGTTTTTTTCTCTCTAGCGCATCTTTTGCAAAACATTAAAGCACTTGTTTAATGTCGTTTTCTCCTTTGCTTTTGTCGGTTTTGTGATATTATCATTTTTCTACCTCTTTCACTGCTCATTGGATTTTCTTATTGGTTGTTTACATTATTATATTTTGTGTTAAAGACTTTGACATATGATATAATCACTAAATCAAGGAGATTTGGGGTTATTTTTCATGGTATTATTGTTTGCTAGAAAATTATTATTATTCTTTGTTTGTTGTTGCATGATTTTGTGCAGATTTTCCAAATATTTTCTCTGTTAATTGATGCCCAAGATTGAGATTTCTTTGATGATTTTTTATCCATGGTATTTCAACAACAAATCAAAGATTGTTTGTTGATGGTATCAATGCTATTTGTAACTAAGGAACTAGAGTTTGAAACCACGTGTTTGCTTATTTATTTTGAGAGATTTTTCAATGACAATAATAAGAGATTTCTATCTAGGGGCATTGACCTAAGTTATGGAACTAGTGTTTCTAGAATTTGAATTTTTGATATACGTAGTTTGAATTTTATTTTCTAGAGGAATTTCCCTAATAGCTACAAATCTAGAGTTTCTTGATCATCTGTCAAGATTTCCTCGTGTTTTTATGTCTTTTCACGACTCATTTTAACAATATGATATGAAAATTGTTTGTTAATAACTTCATATCTTATGGTGTGAAACTAGGGTTCTTTTGCATGATATTTTCTAGGGGCCATGTTTTTTTCTAAGGTTTATGCCACCTTAAGAATAGATTTAATACACTACACTCCTGATCTAGATTTATGCAGGAATGCAACAGAATACATATGTAACCATAAATACAAAGATGCAGCGGAAATAACATTTCATTTCATTAATATCAAAGAACTGAAATTTGCTTACAGACAGAATGGAAATAAACTAACTAGGGCGCTAGTAGTATATCTCTGAGAAGAGATGTGGTGGCTACAGACCTCTGAGCTGAGTTACAATGAGGCTCGAGGGCCATTTTATTATTTGAAACAATGGAAAACCCTAAACATCCAAAACCCTAACCCTAGGAGATGAAGCGCCAAAACTATGGGCCCCGTTTGAGTATATTGGTGTTTCAACTTCCCAGGGACGTAACTTTGACATACGATCTCCGTTTGACGTGCACCATACCTCGTTAGAAAGATCTATCTGAGAACTACAAATTTTGATGTGAGAAATATGCGTCCATGGACCTGGTTTTCCCAAAAAACGTCATTTAGGGCCTCAAAACGGCTCTGGAAGTTCAGGACTCAAAAACACTGCTAAAAATAGTAAGTTGTGCCAAAACTGAAAAATTGAAAAAGACAATGGTGGGGCCCCAAGTGGAATAGGCAGGTGGCCACCAATATCCACCTGGATCATTCCTCCCCCCTTAGGAAGCAATGGTCCCCATTGCGTTGAATTCCTCCATGAGATCAGGGAACTTCTGTTGAACTTGGTCCCTGGTGAACCACTTGCCTTGGTGCAAGAGTTGGCCAGCTTTGACAACCCGATACAGTTGGATGTTCTGTTGGCAAGTGTTCTTGATTTTCATGTCCATGATACAATCTGTAGTGGCCTGTTCCATGCAGTATGGGTTTAACTCTATTGGTGTGAGTTGTTCTGCAATGTCAAAGGTGTCCCGATGTAGAGGGGAGAAGTAAGGACGAAGGCGGTCCCATTGAATGCGGGTGTGAACCAAGGAATAGCGGTGAATCTACCCCAAACTCGAAGGCATTGTTCCCTACAGCCTTGGTGATGGTGTACGACCCATATCGGAGCGGGCGAAGCTTGCGGTGGGGTCCAGTGATGTGCTCCTTCTGCAAATGTAGCCACAATTTGTCGCCCACCTGGAAGTTGTGTGGCACCCGATGTTGATCATGTTGTTTCTTGTACTTAGCATTGGCTCTGTCCAATATGTCATGAACTTGTTGGTGGATGTGCTGAATGCTCTCGATGAAGTTGTTCGCTTTTGTCAGCTTCAGACTAGACATGAGCCGAATCGGCCTGAGTAGTCGTAAATGGCATGGCTACGTCAATGGGACATAGTGGCTAGAATCCCAAGCCCCCCTGAAAGGGGTTGTGGCCAGTTGAGCTGTAGAGAGCCCAGTTATAACTGTGTTGTACATAAGGGAGGCTTTCATCCCATGTTCATCCCATGTGCGTGGATGCTTTGAATTGTACATGCGCAGAATGTGTACAATCATCATGTTGACGATCTCTGTCTAGCCATCAGTTTGGGGATGGAAAGATGTGGACTTGGTGAGCTTTGTGTCCAACATTGACCAGAGGCTAGACCAAAATGTGCTCAAGAACCCACTATCGCTATCTAATATGATAGACTGTGGGATCCCAAAGTGCACCCACACTCGTTCAAAGAAGAGTTTAGCAGTGGCTTCTGCTGTGATATTCTTCTTGCAGGCCGCCATAATGGTCATCTTCGAGAATCTGTTGACGACCACGAAAACATTATCGTTTACATGCTTAGTAGAAGGAAGGCCTGACATGTAATCCATGGAGATGGATTCCCAAGGTCGACTAGGGGTTGGTAGAGGAGTACAGAGGCCTTGCTTCTTGATGGTCGGTTTGGCGATGGCGCAAGCACTGCAGGATCTGATGTACTTCCCGACATCCTGTCGAAGGTTCGGCCAATAGAAATACTTCTGCAGTACTGCCACTATTTTCTCGACCTCGAAATGCCCAGCGACTTGATTGTAGTGTGCTTCCCATATCATCTTCGCATGCTCACTTTAAGGAACACAAAGGTGTCCCAGGTGACATAACAGTGCATCTTGGAGGTGAAATTTTGGAACTTGCGTACCCCCCAAGAGTGCCTTGTATGTGTGGCCGAATTCTGGATCACTTTTGTAGAGAAGCGGCCAATCAGGGGTCTCATGCCCACAAGAGTTGAGAACGGTGGTTAGTGCCACGATCGATGGTCGGCTGAGGCAGTGTACAACATTATTAGTGCTACCCTTCTTGTACTTGACGTTCAAATAAACTACTGCAGATATGTGGACCACTACTGATGGCGATCGTTCTGCAACTTCCCTTGTGTCTGTATGAACTGCAGGGGTCGGTGGTCTGTGTGGATGATTGCTTCCTTCCCCAAAATGTAATGCTTCCATTGTCGACAAGCCTGCACAATGGAATACATTTATTTGTCATAAGTGGGATACTTGTGAACTGTGTCGGACAATATCTTACTGTGATATGCCACTGGATTCCCCTATTGAGTAAGAACTACCCCAATAGCATAGTCAGAGGCATCTATCTCGATCTCAAATGGTTGTTGCAAGTTTGGTAATGTGAGCACTGGGGTAGAACAGAGACGATGTTTCAATTCTACGAACGCCTTCTGTTGAGATTCCGACCAAAAGAATTATGCTTTCGCTCCTCCCTTGGTGACTTGACTCAAGGGCCAAGTGATATGAGAGAATCCCAACACGAACCTGCAGTAGAAATTAGCAAGACCTAGAAAGTTGCGAAGTTCTGTTGGGGCTGGCTAATCCCGAATGACTTGGATCTTGGTTGGATCCACATGCACCCCCCTTTCATCAATAATGTATCCCAGATGTTGACCCTGGGTCATGCCAAAAGTGCACTTCTCCAAATTAGCACACAACTTGTGTTGTTGTAGTGTTCGGAGGACTTGTCGGATGTGGTGGAGGTGCTCTTCCCAAGTCTGGCTGAAGATCAGAATGTCATCCAAGTACACCACTACAAATGAGTTGATGAATGGTCGCAAGATGTCGTCCATCAACCTCATGAAGGTTGCGGGAGCATTTGTTAACCCGAAAGGCATGACCAGCCATTCGAAAAGGCCCTCCTTGGCTTTGAAGGCAGTCTTCCACACATCGGAGGGTTCGATTGGTACCTGGTGATACCCAAACTTCAAGTCGATCTTGCTGAAATATTTCGCCCCTTTGAGTTGGTCCAAAAGGTCATCAATCTGTGGGATCGGGTACCTATTCCATAGAGTGATCTTGTTCAGCTCCCGATAGTCAATACAGAGTCTCCAAGTCCCATCCTTCTTCTGTACTAACACGATCGGGCTCCCACTCGGCGATGAACTTGGCCGGATGTGACCTTTCTGCAGCAACTCCTGAATCTGCCTCTTGATTTCATCGTTCTCCAGAACAGAGCGCCGATAGATTGGTCCATTGGGTAGCAGCGCACCTGAGGTCAGATAAATGGGGTGTTTGGCCTAACGGTGCAAAGGCACCCCTGTGGGTGAGGTGAAAATGTCCTCGTACTCCTCCACAACCTTGTCCATTTGTTGTTGTCGTGCAGAGGAACCATGTCTGGAGGTCATGGCCACAATCTTCTTCTTGCCCTGGGGGCAGATCATCAGGAAAACAAATTTCTTGGTTTGGGAAATGAGCTTACTGCATTGTTTTGCAATAACCAAAGAGATAGTGGTAGGCGATGGTACCTCTGGTATCCTGTATAGCTTATTTCCCAAAGTAACAATAACAGCGCAAGGTCGTGACTCATACACAGCATGTCGTTTCCACAAGTATGGTTGGCCTAATAATACATCAGAAACATCAAGAGGAGCAATGTCACATAATACCTCATCCGTGAAGGGCTTGATGCTATAGGGAAGGCGGAAATGATGGCTGACACGGAGATCTCGTCCTTGGTGAAGCCACCCGATGGTGTGTGGATGTGGGTGGGTGTGGTCGGCATGCTGTTAACCGCTTCCACGTTTCCTATTTAAAGAAATGAGGTTCTTTTGGCTCCCAAAGTCGACAATGAATTATGAGAACACGCCTGCATACGGGAGTGGAAGAGACGCTGCGCCTCCTCTAGTCATGTTCTCCTTAGGATCTTCCACGGCTACTTGTGGTGGGTGGGCTCCGCATCAATATTTTTTTTTCCCTCTGTCATTCCCCTTGTCAGGTTCAAATTCAGATTCGGAGCATGCATATGATTCAGAAACCCTCATCTCAGCCACGAGCAACTTCTTGGCCCGACACTCACTTATGTTGTGAGTGGAGCTCTTATGGAACTCACACCACTTTCTCGTGTCCTCCTTTGGCTTCGCGGTGTTGTTCTTTGCTTGTGGCTTTGGCAAGTTGTCTTGGGCCGCCATGCCTTGGCTTTGTCCTTTGTTTTGCAGTTTAGGGGCACCTTTCCCTTGCTTTTGATTCGCAGATCCAAAGTCTCTCTTCTTCTGCTTGAATTTCTGCTCAATCTTGGCAGCATACGAATATGTTGTACCAAGCGAGGAGATGTCAAGGAACTCCATTTCCTCCTAAATGTATCTGTGCAGACAACTACGATACTTTAGCACCAAATGTTTCTTCGAATATTTGATACTCAACTTTGTGCGCAGGGTATGGAACAGATTCGTCAGCTCATGCACATCTTGATCCTTTTGTTGCCATTGCACGGTCCATTGTATGTACTTGTCCTCATAGCTCCCCACGGGATAGTATTGTTCCTTGATGGCATCTCGGAAAGAATTCCAAGTGGGTACGGCTGAGAACAGAGAGGGTTTTGTCTCATCCTTTTCCTCACAATGGGTTTCCCACCAGTCCTTAACATGGGGGGGTAGCTTTGAGCAGTGCAAAAATAATCTTCTCCTGGTTGGAAAAGTCATGAACCGAGAAATATCCTTCTAATAGATTCAACCATCTATCTACGACATCTACATCTATTTGACCTTCAAATATGAGAATGTCAAAGTTTACGTGTACCTTAAAGGGAGTCACGCATACAGAGTGGTTGTTGGATGCAGATGCGCCGTCGATGAGCAGTCGTTGAAGGATCTGAGCAAAGTTACCCATCATCGCGTTCCTTTGTTCCCTCGAAAAACAAAGGAACGCGATGATGGGCCTCCTCGAGCAATATTTTGATAGGATCACTTGCTCCCTCATCTTTATTTTCATCCCCCATGGGCGGTCGTCGGGGTTTGCGAGGCTAACCTTGCAAAGGTTCAACCAGATCGAGCCCCAACTCCTTATACCCCGACCTCGTTGGGGACATGCAAAGAAAGATCGAGAAAAAGTAGACCGGTTTGATACCACTGATTCATATTTATGCAGGAACACAACAGAATACACATGCAACCATAAATACAAAGATGTAGCAGAAATAACACTTCATTTCATTAATATCAAAGCACTGAAATTTGCTTACAGACAAAATGGAAATAAACTAACTAGGGCGCTGGTAGCTTATCTCTAAGAAGAAATGTGGCTGCTACAAGCCTCTGAACTAAGTTACAATGAGGCTTGAGGGCTTATTTATTATTTAGAAACAATGGAAAACCCTAAACATCCAAAACCCTAACCCTAGGAGATGAAGCACCAAAACTATGGGCCCTGTTTGGGTAAATTGGTGTTTCAACTTCCCAAGGACGTAACTTAGGCATATGATCTCCGTTTAATGTGCACCATACCTCGTTAGAAAGATCTATCCGAGGAATTTGGCGATCGGACATATTATTTCGACTCTAAAATCAGTGGCAACGCCTTCATATGGAATCCAGATCCTGTAAAATTCATTAAAATGAGACTTCATTTTCTCCACTCAGTGACTCTGCATCGTTAACTAGAGACCTTGCTTCACAGGGTCATCTATGACAAGCAAGTCGACCACTACCAGTTATTTGCAAGACGAGGAGATCAAATGGATCCTCTGGGACATAAGATACAACCTGGATGATATCGTCACCAGCCTAACTCAGGTGGAACACTTTGTGGTGTTTGATTCAGACTTCGAATTAGACTCACAGCCTCACACGCCAACTGCAATCAATGGACCAGCAGAGGATTCACCCCAAGGAAACTCCAATGTTATTTCTCCAGTCATTATATCAAACTAATAGTCTTTCATGGCGTCTGGCTTCTTATTTTTTGTCTATGCTAGGTCTACTTCTCCTATGTTTCTATGGCTCTCAATGTGTCTTAGTATGCTATATGTGAACATTGTTTTCTTTCACTGCCCAACACCACCAATGCATGTAACTATTAATACAGCACCACCAATGCATGTAACACACACCCACTGACATTTGTATTCGTCGTCTCGATATGGCCATGTGCTCACCTTAACAGGGGGTGTTGAGAATGGTGTAATCTTCAAATATGATCATGACTATCTCATATTGTGCCATTAATGCACATTAATGCATTTTGTTAGGCATTGACTATGATTAAGGCTATCACTTATTATAATACTAGGTAATATTAAGGTTGATGCAGTAATCTTTGATATGTAGGTTCCAACTCTCTTGGGCTATGTCCCTCTACATATGTGAGCCCATAACCCCTAACGACGCCCAACTTGAATT
Organism: Pinus albicaulis; assembly: GCA_034641835.2. NCBI lineage: Eukaryota > Viridiplantae > Streptophyta > Pinopsida > Pinales > Pinaceae > Pinus > Pinus albicaulis. The sequence goes on along the minus strand of CM076572.1, from coordinate 1,353,601,639 downwards.
GTCTATAAATACATGGTGAAACATCATTTACGCTACAATGTGATTTTGTGATAATTCTTTAGCTTATGGATGTCATTATGTTATGCAAGTGATTAAGCCCATGGCCATTATATCTTTGACATTCTCTTGTTCTATCGTTGTGTTTTTCTCTCTAGCACATCTTTTGAATAGCTTTAGTGCACTTGTTTAGTGCTGTTTTCTCCTATATTTTCAAGTTTTTAGGTTGGAAATCTGGTTCCATTTCATCCTCTTGTTTCTTTTGTGACCCCAACCCTAGCCAATTGACTTGCCTACCAATCTTTTCAACTCTGACTTGTGCATTTTGCAATTTACTAAATGTATGCACTCTTTTGTGCAAATCACTTATCTGTTGTCGTTCTTCTTCATAAGGTCAGAACTATCTGATAGTAGCATTCATCACAGAGCAACTATTGACAACTGTAATATAATATTTTATTAAATTCATTGAGAAAGAGGTACTATAACATTTGTAACGAAGTTGCATCAAAACTTACATATTAGTAACTACACCCAAATTTAATAGTCCAATGTTAATTAGTGTCACCCCATACTTGACTCTAAATCTTCTTTATACCAAATCTTCATGCTATGGACTAGTCCTTGCGTAGAATGCTGTTGTACCAAAAGAGTTCCATGAATCCATATTTTTTAACGTATGGACATGATCAGAGTCATCTAGGGGCATTGGAATAGAATAGGAAAATGCAAATGCTTCTAGTAAACTAACAAGCTATCAAAAGGATTAACCTTCTGAACATGAGAATGCAACATGATATCACTAAGATGACAAAATTCACCATTGCAAGCCAACAATGATCACTTCCATCAGCATATTGAATCTATATGGGGAGTTTAATTTCTAATTAGCATAACACTTACCCATCATTTATACATATCTAACGTATTTGGAAAATGCATTTAATCATCTTACTCTTACATATCTAACGTATTTGGAAAATGCATTTAATCATCTTACTCTTAGCATGATAGTTAAAAAAAAGTTTGCTTCTATATATTCTAACAGATCTGGTAAATACATCTGACACAAGCTTTTGTACCTTTCAAAATTGAGATACTATCAAAAATTTTATTTAGTTGCTCCAACTTGCAAGTAAATTTACCACCAGCCATGTAAGACTGTCTAATTACTCAACATATCATATTGGCACCATCTTCCAAGGAAATTAAAAGTTAAAATCGTTGAATGGAGTGTCAAAATCTTGTCATATGTGATGTCTTCCTGCCTGAAGGGGGTCACCAGAAATGACCAAAACTGAGAAGATTCAGTTGACTGTGAATACATCTCAGAGTCGATAATAGAATGTGATTGACTCCAACAAGAGTTGATTAGTAATATTTAATACCCCCAAGAGAACATTTCTACAATTAGTTCAGAGATGTGACAGTTTAATATTTACTACACAACTACAAGCTTCCTTTTTACATGGAAATACAGACACCTTTACAAAGGGACCTAACAGCTGGCATTGAGTGAATGTCTATGCTATTTAATCATCAAAAAGATCAACTAGAAATCCTCATAATATCTCGTCCTTATCTTCGATCTTGAGATCCAAATATTACCTGCATTCAACTTTCCTCTCTGCAAATATAAACAGCAACGATGATTCACATGGGATTTCCTGAATTTAAAATTGAAAATGCCCTGTCAATCTTACTATATTTTTAAACCTCCCGAGCATCTGGGGTGGTATATACTATAAACATAATACTTAGAAAGCCTTCATTGCTTCCTTCTGAAGCTTGCTAGGAATAATCGAAACAGAATCTAAGCAAATCCCGCCTTTGGAATGTGTGCAATCAATTTGTGTCATGGAGAATTTAACTTCTGTCAATTTGTTCTCAATCTTGACTCGAAACTCACCAACATATATGTCAGTCCAGTTTCCACGAGCATAACTCACAGGAACATTACTTTCAGTCCCACCAGTCTTTTCCAAATAGCACTCTTGCACAACTTGCTGACCATCAGATGTAGAAAGAGAGAACCGAACAGGTCTCACGTCCCATCCATGAATTTTTTCAAAACTATAAATCCGGCGACCCAATTTTCTAGAAACCCTTCCAAGCCGTACCCTGAAACAAAGACTATATTCTCCTGCAGGCAGCTGGAATTTCACAGAGCCATCTACTTCAAACCACCAAAGTTGCTGAAGATATGCCACTTCATGGAACCTGCAGATAACAAGAATGCACTCTGAAGGTGAGGATGAGCTGCTTTCCAAATCCCTACATCCACTATATTACCTTAATCCCGTATAGCTCAAAGCGCACTCTCACATACATCATGGAAACAAATCCGGAGTCAGAATGCAGAATGTCAGTAGAAAACTGTAAACAGAACAGGCAAGGAAAAATTCAAAATTATCAAAGAGCCCTCAGACGGAAACAGTTTTCCAACTGCATTATCTGACAGCTGTCTAATTAAAAGAGTGAAAAACAAACAAGTTCATGTATTAGCATATTGTCTGTACAGTTCAGTCATGATCCCGTTATATCCAATACCAATTTTGCACAAATTTATTCTTAGCTTGAAGTTTGCAACACTATTCCTGTATTGATTTGCAGTCAGATAAATGTGACATTTTTAAGAAAAAAGAAAAGAAGACTATTCCTGTATTGATCTGCACTCAGATAAAAGTGACAAATTCTCAGAAAAAAGAAGATAAGTGAAACCCATGGATGCTCAGTCTGGTATATGACGCCATATTCAGTGATATAGGCATAGGGCTCAGAATTCATAAATGAATTTGTCAAATTGTGATGAAATACTTGGCATCAAATTTTCGACGAGAAATAAGTATGACCTAATGCCGGTGTCATCTGCAATTCTACTTTTGCTACACACAATATAAAGCTGATTATAATAAACAACCTTCTAATTAAGAATAAAAAACAAGCAAGTTCATGTATTAGTATTTATTATCAGTACAGTGCATATATGATCCCATTATATCCAGTACCAACTTTCCACAAATTTAATCTCAGTTTGAAGTTTGGAACACCATTTTCTATTGATGTGAAGTCAGATAAATGTGAGACTTCTAACAAAAAAAGAAGTCAAACCCATTAATTCTCACTCCTGGATATAACTCCAAATCCAGGCACAGAGTTCAGAATTCATACATGAATTTGACAAATTATGATGAAATAGACCAGCATCAAATTTTCTATGATAAGTAAGATATGAGCTAATGCCCATATCATTTGCAATTCTACTTTCGCTAGACACATATAAAGCTGAATATGAACAATCTTCTATAAATCAATTGTAGTGTTTACCGAGTGAAAAAAACACAAGACGACCCTGAGGAAAATCTAAAGGTTGACACAGGACATAATAAATCAACCAAATCAAAGGTAAACACAACAATTTCAAAGGAAATCATAAACCTACATTCTGAATAACTTAAATCCACACCCATGGCACAGTTTCCTGCTCCACTAGACGAATGGAGATATTTAATGAACTTTGAAATATTTTAACAACTTCAAAACATCCAAAAATATGTCCAACAAAGACAAAATTTTATGGCGTGAGAGCCCTCACTTTTCTTGGCAAAAATTGCAACTTGTCAAGTTACCTTCAATTACATGAAGACAAAGCTCTTTTCATCTGTTCCATCTTCTCAAAATGAACGAGAAATACTTCATGTATGTGTTTTCCCAAGAAGCCTCAAAAGATATTCAGTTGCAACTATATCAAGATTGAGAGATGACGATCATTTGCAGCTTTTATGCACTCTTGGATGCCCTTTTCTATCTAGCCGACCTCTATTTGTCTGATTTCAAACTAGTAGTTGAGAGCATTGGCAATTATTAGAGTAGCCAAAACCTAAGATCTGTATGGCAAATTTTTATGGAACGTAAGTTTAGGCAAACACCATACGCATTAACACAGGGTTGGTCCACTGTCAAACTCAGAAAATACCTTTACCTGCACCTCACCTTGTCCACTTGTGCTGCATCACCAAAGGCCCGCGTCAACATGGGGAACATACCAATAGCCTGTTGGGCAAGTTCTAGAAGGCAGATTTTACTTGTAATTACTAATTCTATTCTCCATATAGTATAATGTTCCTCCCTCTCTCCTGAAGTGTTGGACTTGCTATTACCCTCTCCACATTACCATTCTCCTTTCTGAAATTCACACAATTGAAAAGACAACACATATCTGAGGCTAAATAATTCAAATAACAGATATTCTAAATGAAGTTAGATAGATAAATGGTTTGTCCAACATGTTAAGAGAATATTGTTAACTAAAAGACTGCATTTAACAAGAAGACAGAATCCTGTGGACTAGCATACAACCTAGTGATATAATAAATCACGGTGCCCAGATTATCACGTTTAGTCTGCTTAAGAGTGTAGTAGTACAAACTCACATGCCCCTTCCTTGGTTAATGTCCCATGGAAATTTCCTCTAGAGATTATTTAAAGTACCTAAATATTGCAAACACAGTTCAGTTTGTACAAAGAAAATGGCCTTAAATATTCAAGAGTACCATACAGCCCAGTGAGACAGAAAATATGCTGCCAGTGTTGATGCAGGCTTTTGACCCTCATCAAGGCACACAGGTCCACTGGGATAAAACCTTTGAAGCATGATTCCCACCATTCATTGGAAGACCCTCCAGTTTGTGGCACTGGTTGCCAGATTCATTTTAAAGTTTATGCTTTTAATAAAATGCACAAATAATGGCAATGCATGAAGTAAATCCTAAACTAATGAGCGCATCAAATTGAAACTGGAAATGAAATATGATGCTGCAACAACAAAGAAGTATGTATTCACAAAAACAATTAAATCACCGCAAATCTCTGAATTACCGGAACTGCAAGTTGGCTGTAAATGGTCCAATTCAATCGCAATTTCATAATCAGATTACCAATTAATAGATAAATGAGACTACAAACAACCAACCTGTTCATTATACAATCTCCCAAAAGATATGGTAGAAGACAAACATGAAATGTAAGATTGGCTACATTCACGTAGATGCTACAACTTTATTTGACACTTTGCTAACAGCTCATTAGAGCTATGTTACAAGATGGTTGGCTGCCAGCATACAAGTGCACCTTTATCCTATATTGTCAGCCTTTATTTATTCAAAAATCAGAATGACTCTTGACTTTCCAACTTCCTACCCAAGACTTTTCTGCTTCCGATCTTTTCAACATCCAAGCAACTAATTACTCATATGACTAGTTTCAAAATAAAACAAAATAGTATTTATGTTCAAGGAATATTAAATTTTGAAGCATAATTACTCAAAATAAAAAAATTTACCCCAAAATTGTTTTTTTTTTTGGAAAAATTTACACTTTCGACTTCAGGCTAAATGTTAACAAGTTTTAGCTCAAATTCTGCCTTCTATTAGAGTTCAAAAATTATGCTTTGTAATAGCCCAATTTACCCAGCTGGGCCTACATGATGCTTTGGATAGCAGCTCCATTGGTGACCTAGATCTTTTGGGAAGATATCATCCTTTCATGGACGCTTTTGGGCACTCTCTCTTAGAGGGGAAGTCTTTTAGAGGGACAACTTCGCCCTCTGGACATAGATGTAGCACAAGTTCATTCTTCAATGATTTGAAATCAGACAACACATGTGAAATTTCATTCAAGACTACAACAATTTGATTTTGTGTATTTGGGGCATTGAACTCCTCAAAGCCTACAAAGGTGCAGAAAATTGCAACCTTGGATTTATTGAACATCGACACCTCTTGTGGGATGGGCACAAATGCTTCCTGCTAAACTATCAACTAGTTTAGTTGCAATTTCCTTTGGTGGCTCTCAATCATCCTCTAGAATAATATGACACTATACTCCATGATGGCATCAAGCAGCCAACATAACACTATCATAGTATCGAACCTCCTTTGATGTTAGTCTTTGCCTTTTGGTTTGTGATATGTTTCATGAGGTTGATTATCTCTTGGTCCTTGGCTTCTATCTCTCTATGCATTGCCTATAGGTTTACATTCAACATATGAGGGAAAACAATGTGGGAAGCTCCTATTGTGTGAGGATGAGAATCCCTGATGCCAGTGAGAACATCTAATATTTGAATCATCATGTTTGTGCCTTCACCCTGCTTCCACTTGTGTGTCAAGTTCTTGAAAGCCATGCTCTTAATATCAAACATAAAAGAGCTAACTCACAGACTCTTCCTCCCACAGTGGAAAAAACTTCATATGCCCCACAAACCAAGGAGCTAATCTAACTGGTTTCTATTGTGCTATCGTTACTAGGTGTCCTTTCAATACTAGTCATTGACCACTGAAATACTATTCTGTTGTTGCTTTATTGCATCTATAATAGGCCAAGTTCTCATGATTGCAACAATTTGCCTGTTCGTATGTTGTTGAGAATTAGGATATAAATCATTAAGACTTGATGCATCAATTGTACCACTCAATTTTGATGCCTACATTTTGTCAATTTAGAAACCTCTATCAGTGCAGGGGTTAGAGGAACTTTTGTGACTTCGTCTATAACTTTATCTACAACTAGCATGCTTCCTTGGACTTTGACAATTTCCCAAAAGAGTTTATTTACAAACTATAGATGGGCCAAAGATATTCAAATTTCATTGCTTTCTTGAGACCTTTGTTTTTCTAGCCTTGACTTTGAAGTTGAAGCTCACTAAAATATCTCCCCTACCTCCAGAAGTTGATGAACATACACCCACCTAAGATTCATGGCCTTGAAGCAATCTTCATTATGTCGAGGGGATCATGCACTTTGAGAGGTATCTCCCAAAAGTGATAAGATATGAGTTCCTTGGTCATTTCTTTGACATGCTAGAGCTCTAATATTCAAATAGGTGCTTATAGTGATGGCAAATGTTGGCCATCGTTTTTTGGCCCAATCTTTTGATGGTATTACAACCCAATGCAAGGTCATTTGATATGCAATCTCCTCAATGACTAATCTACTCTGCACAGATTTAAGCAACATTATGAGGGTGGTCAATAACCCTATATATGTCGGAGTGAAATTGGTTCTCTCCTCCACATACCAATCTTCATTAGGGTCCAAGGCTTTTAAGTGTCATTGGTGAACCAAGGAAACTTAGCATGGAATAGGATTTGATGTAAAGCTGCGAGAGATTATTACAAATGCTGAAATATTTCCACAAGTGTTGACATCCAAAGTAATTGATGGTAGACATGTACAGGGTAAATTTAATGTCCATGTCTAATTCTCAGGAAGCTTAATGAAGCATATATGAGGATATGACAAACATGGATTGTTTACCTAACTTGGGCTGCAAAGTTCTCTGAAATGCACAAGTCAAATTGTTGGAAATTATCTCCACCCAATTGAAGACTCTCGCAAATTTCAGCACTTTGTGAATAATTGGCACCTAGAGCAGTAGTAAAGATTTGGTATTCAGTTCCCGATATAACAAACTCATTAAGGTTATCGTGTTTCTGTTTCTCACATATCTTTTAAGATGTTGAACTTGATACACCTTTCTGCCACTCTAGAAAGTTGTTGATACATTCCACCACCTTGCTAGACACTGATTAAAACCATGTTTTCCCACAAATTCATTGATCCATGCTTTATAAAATCAAACCTAGGGAGGTGGTAGCTAATCAATCCGTTGAATGATACGAGGATTAAATAAAACTACCAAATCTCCTTGCTGTGATTTTATTTGTTTTTGCTTGATGCCAGTTTGCACAATAAGGCATTTCATTAAATTGAAGCACGAAAATAATTCCAATCTAGTTGTCACCTTATAAATAAGGTTTTCATCATGTAATCTTCATTGGTTTCTTTATTGTTGGGTTATGCTTGGGTTTTCGCTCGGTTTCTTGCACCTTCTGACAATGGTTTGGCATCATAGTATGTTTTGTGAAAACTTGATGTTTGTGAACAGTCAATCAAATCTCAAATGAAATCCTTCTTCTCCCTCAGCATTCTCTCCCTGCACTTAGTAAAATACAAGCTATTACTCAAAAAAACCAAGAATATGGTGACTTAAGTGAAGAAACTAAGTGCAACAACATACTTTCTTACATGGCTTGTATTTCTACACAACAAACCTTCAAACACCTTTAATGAACAAAGCAAGAGTTTTGCTCCCTCCATAGCTTTTCTGATACTTTTGAGGATGAAGTGAGAATGAAAGATGCTAAGAATAAATATATTCCTCAGCACAATTTGATTTACAGAGAACCTAGTAATTACTTTTTACTCGCAAGTCTTCAATTTGATTTTTGGAAAAGCAGGAAGAAAACAGGGCAAGAAAATGCCAAGAGAGGAGAGACATAATTTCACTCCAATGCCTTGGGAAAATTGCTGTGATGGTAAGGGTAATTTGCGCAGAAGTGAAAAATAGCCTGCAACAGATTTTTATTGTGTAGTAAGATAAGATAATTTTCTTAATGTCTAACAAATGACCACAAATGTAGGCCAATGAGACTAAAAGGCACATCTAGTGTGAATACAGTATGGGAGTGCGAGAAAACCTCTTTTATCATTATTGAAAGCAAAATAAAACAAAAAGGAGCAACATAATTAAGTGCCTAACTAAGCAAATCCCTGAGTCTAACCAAAAGATATACCAATGGTATAAGTGCAATGATAATATAGAAAGGCCTAAGACTAGATATCTCAATGCCAAGAGAGAGAGAGAGATGGAGATGATGTCAAGGCCTACCCGGTCCTGATGATTGAGGGTGAGGTGGAGGGAGTGTTGAAGTTGTAACTAGAGTCGGTCTTCATAAGGTAAAGTTATCGTTGATATATTTATACTTATATTCATATTTATTATATTTTTGTCAAACCATGTTCTTCATGTTTATAGTCAAAAAGAATCTATTTCGAGTCAAAGGAAAATGTATTTCAGTCATGTCCCATTTGGACATTTGTAAGGAAATGAAATTTCAATTTTATGTTGTGTCATAGGCCCACAAGATCTTCAAGTCAGCCTTCCTTGGAACAAGTCGGCTCGGTCCTCCAAGGGACACCATAAGGTAAAGTTATCATTGATATATTTATATTTATTATATTTTTGTCAAACCATGTTCTTCATCTTTATAGTCAAAAAGAATCTATTTTGAGTCAAAGGAAAAAGTATTTGAGTCATGTCCCATTTGGACACTTGTAAGGAAATGAAATTTCAATTTTATGTTGTATCGTATGTCCACGAGATCTTCAAGTCAGCCTTCCTTGGAACAAGTCGGCCCGGTCTTCCAAGGGACACTTATTTGACCTCCTGGACAGCTATATATATAAGAGGGCAATTCAAACTACTTGGAAGAACATATAAGCACAAAACAAGAAGCATCTTTCTGAACCAGCGAAGGAGAGAAGAAGCCTAATAAAAGAAGAAAAAGAAGCAAATAAAACTTGAAGAATATTCCTATTGGTGGACCAAACTTTTTACAACTAATGCTCACACATGTGAGGTCTGATTCTCTGAGGAAAGGCCAAGATTTCTGAGGTACTATAGGCTGAATTTCCGCCCTCTCCGTTGGGTCCAAATTATAGATTGTTGAACAGAATTGGAACAGTTTGACGTGTGTTGACCCTGACTATTGGAGGAGACTTGAAGGAAGGTTTGACTTGAAATCTCTATGGCAGACTTGTGTGAAAATTTCTGAATCTAAACCAGAAAACCTAATACAGTAATCTGATTTACTTCTCCTACTTGTTATCTTTTAATTAACAAGTTATTTTCTAAATAATTCAAGAAAACATCAAAGTATATACATTGCAGCCTACACAATTATACACATCAAGTGCTGAAAAATAAGTAAAGCACACAGACAAAGGACACACAAATTTTTCAGACAAATGTCCCCGGAAAAACCCAATGCGGGAAAATCGGTGCAGTAGATCTGAGGATTTATATTATTCAACAGATTTCTAAATACAATCTAGGCCCAACAGATAAAATCCCCGGCAGAAGTACCTCTATCCCGAGACAGATATTTTGGCGGATCCAGCGGTAGAATGAAGAAACCCCAAAGGTGCCTATGCAATCCCTAGTGCTGCGCAGCGATGGTTGCAGCTAGCTCTGCGCTGGGACTATGTCACCTCTCCTAGTGGTTGCGTCACCCTATCTGTGAGCCTTCCTGGCTCAGAAATCGATCTACTAGATAGTTGCCGAACTGCCCCACCGAAACCCCAGCGCTACTCCTCAAGTGACTGCGTCACCCTTTCTGGCTCTACGTCACTCTTGCATGAGCCCTGCTGGCTCTATGTCATCCCCTTTGAGTTGCGTTGTCCCTCCAGGTGTTGATCTGCCTCTCTGCTATTGTATTCTAGGCCTTGGATGAAAATCCTGCTGCCGAACCGCCCCTCACTGCACTGAATCACTTAGATCTTATCTTCATCTGAGCACTGCCCCGTCAGAAGAATTCGATCTCTTAGATCCACTGCGTGTATCCTCCAACTGACCCCAAGCCTTCCTTTAATACTTTTCCAGTAGACGAATCAACGGTCGTGATCTAATCTCTAATAGATGGCTAAGATTAGAAAAGACTTGATCCTCATCACTTAGAACATTCTCACCCACATGTTAAATTAATTCACTTTAATTATTTAAATTCCCTAGGTTTAGACTTAGGGTCCCCATTAAAATAATTAATTATTTGAATAACTTAAGCTCAGGGTGAAATTTCTCCAAACAATTTCTGGGTCTTGGATATCTCATGTGTTTTAGCCCCTCCACAAAGTTTCAGAGCTAGAGCACATCCGATGCTACCCAAAAAAATCAGCACTCCCTCTTAGCGAGGAATGTGCTCTAGCAACACTTCTCACCAGAAGCATTACTCAGATCCCTGGCATCGGTCCTCTGTGCTGCTGATGCTCAGTTGCTGCCCCTCATCCACTGCATTGCTGCTATCTGTACTGTTGCCCATGTCACTGCCACTGACACTACCTCATTTGTACTGCAACTCCCTCTCAAAATGTTGGATCGTGTTGCCCATAGCACTGCCACTGCTAACTGTTGCACTGCAACTCAGTTGTTGAGAAGTAGGCAATTGATAAAACAACCCAAAATCCTAACATACCAGTCAGTCTGGGTGCACCTCGATACTGAAGCACCCTCTATTGCTAATCTGCGCTGACCCTCTAGTGCTCTACGCTAGCACTGCCTCTGCGCTGTTGAAATCATGGTTGCTAGGAAGCGTACCCCCCCCCCGGGACCCTGCTTCCAAAACGCACTATGTTCGGGGTTTTGGGAGCGCTCGGGAGCGAACGCTCCTCGTGCACTCCCTCCATTAAAAAAACGATTCAAGAGCGTTTTTTAAATGGAGGGAGCGTGTTCGCTCCCAAATGCTCCCCAGCAAAAAAAACACTCCCTGCGCGCGGAAAAATTCGACGCCGAGTTTTTGGGAGGGAAAGCGGGAGGGAGGGGGGGGTAATAAAAAGCCCTCCTCTCCTCATTTGTTTATTGTTTGTTCAAGAGAGCAAGGAGAGAAGAGAGGAGAGAGCAAGGAGCTTGGAGCTTGGAGGGAGCAAGGAGGATTGAAGGACAAAGTGGTAGGACTCTCTAATCTAGTTTTTTTTCTATGTTGCATTTTTAAGTTGTTCAAATATGAAAACTTGAATTTTTTTCTCTATGTTGCATTTTAATGTGTTGAAAAGTGAAAAATTAAATTGTTTTTTTCTATGTTGCATTTTTTTCTATTCCCATTTGGCATTCCTCCATTTTTTTGCAGGCTAAAAACTTGAAACTTGAAACTTGAAAAATCATGGCTATATGGCTTGGGGTTTTCTTCATGTTGGTTCCTTTCTTTGTTATTATGGCGTTGGAGAGAAGAAAAAAAGAGGCCCATTCCAGAAGAGGATGAAGAAGTGGGTTATAGTGGATTTGATGAAAATCTTAAAGAGTATGCTGAGGAGGAAGGGGAGAGTGGAGAACATGAGGCCACAGAGACACCAACTAAACATGACCAAAGTCAAACACCATTGTGGAAATATGTTCAAATGCGGGAAGGAGGGAAAGGGGGTGGAACCACTAAATTTCCTTGCCCCCATTGCAATAACGAATAGACAAGTTCATACACCCATGCCAGAAGGCACCTTTGTGGGAAAATACCATGGGATGGAGATAAAAATATGGGAATCAAAATTTGTGTAAGTGTGCCAACAACAGATAGAGAGAAATACAGAAAGGAAGAGGAGGCTGCCCAACACAAATCTAAAAGATCTAGGGGTTTCATTGAATCTTATGCACCATCAGGCCCATCACATCATGGACAAAGAAGTCCATCAACTTCCACCCATGGCAATGGATATGGAAGCACACCTGGACCAAACATCTCTTTAAGGCATAGAACCATATCCGATTTCCTTGACGAAGGGTCTAGGAGTGATGTGGATTCAAAAAATTTCATGTTTCTCTATGCATGTGGGGTACCATTCAATGTTATTCGCTCACCTTATTGGCATGAAATGGTTTCTGCCATTAATGATGCCCCCAAAGGATACAAGAGCCTTGGGTATGACAAGGCCATAATCGTGGGACTTGATCATGAAAAAGCAAAAATAACTCATTCTTTGAGTAAAATCACGAGTTCTTGGCATGAGCATGGAGTGTCCATTGTATCTGATGGATGAACAAATGTAAAAGGAAAGCCATTGATAAGTGTTCTTGCTGTGTCTGTTAGTGGTGCAATATTCCTTTCAGCATATGATTATTCAGATAAGTTCAAGACCGACATTAACATTGCAGAACCATTACTTGAAACAATTGAACATATTGGGCCATACAATGTCGTCCAAGTCATCACTGATAATGTTGCTAATTGTAAGGCAGGGGGGAGCAATTATTGAGGATAAATACCCCAACATATTTTGGTCTGGGTGTTCGGTTCACACAATGAACCTTTTGATGCATGATATAATTAAAAACAAACAACCTCAATACAGATGGCTTGGTGATTTGTACAAGAGAGGTAAAAAAATGATAAAATTTATTACAAATCATAGCAATACCCATGGGCTTTTCCGTACTCACTCAAGATTGGAGTTGTTGAAGATAGAAAAGACTAGATTTGCTAGCTATTACCTCACCTTTAGGCACATTTTGAAGGTAAGAGAGTCATTGGCAGCCATGGTATCAAGTCCACACTGGCAACTATTAAAAGACAAGGCAACAACAATAGTTGATAGGCAAGGTTTTGAACAGGTGGAGGAGATCGCTCTTGATCCTTTGTTTTGGGCACCTGTGAGGGAAATTTTGAATTTCACCAAGCCCATTTATCACATGATTCGCTTTTCAGATACAGATAAACCAGTGATTGGGGAGGTGTATGAGCAGATGGATAGCATGTTGGGGCAAATAAAATATGTTGTTAAGGAAAATGACCCCAACTTGTATTCAATGATTCACGACTGTGTGTGCAAACTTAATGTTCCACTACATGCCTTGGCGTATATTCTTATGCCAAAATACTACTCTCCATCTTGGTTGGGCCAGCTTGCACTTGGAGGTGGGGTTAGGATCAAACCTCACACAGATCCAGAGGTACAAGAGGGATACATGAAAGCATTAGACAAGTTGGTCCCAGACAGGGAGGAGTGCTAAATTGCGCCTTGAATTAGGCAGATACTTCAGTTGCACTTGTAACTTTGGTTCTTTCCATGCAATGGAAGATATAGACAAATTTGATGCTCTCACATGGTGGGAAGCATATGGCGGCATGGGACTTTTGCCAAAGTCGGCAAAAAAAGTTCTCACAAGTTGTAAATACTTCTTCTGCAAAGAGGTGTTGGAGCACCTACAGCTTCATCCATAATGTGAGAAGAAACAGGCTGAATGAAAACCGAGCAAAATGTTTGGTTTATGTGCACTACAACTTGAAGTTGTTGAGTCATTATTGTGATCAGGCTTATGAGGATCAATCATATAAAGTTTGGGACAACAACCCAGAGGACGATAATTTGGAGGACGGCACTGTACATATGGAAGAATTGGAAGCAAAACTTTCGAGGGATGAGGATGAAGCAACAGCAACCATGCCACCGCCACACCCAAGGCCAGTCCCACCATCCAGTAGTAGTGTGGGTGCCAGTGCCAGTGTTCGATATCCAGCTATTGTTCCTTTGTAGATTCAACCTCCACCTACATCCTCACGTGGCCCTCCGCCTTCTAGTTATGTTCGTGGTACTCAAGAGACTACTAGAAAGACCACCATTGCCTCATGGTTCTCACAAATTAGACATTTCTCGTGGGCGTGGCAAGGGGCCAGCCAATAGATAAAATAAATTTATAGTTTACTAGTCTTTTCTATTTTCTAGTAGTTTTTAACTTTAAGGTGAAACTTTGAAGTTGGCATTTATAAGTTTATAAGTCGTTATGAATTATGAATATGATGCTTCATGAAAGTTGAAAGTTGTTTCATTTCGTTTCATTTTATAACATTTCATTTCATGTTAAATATTCTTTGTTGTAATGGTTATTGGTTACACTTAGCTTACAAGTACAACTATGGTGATCAATGAATCAATGATGATAAATGATAAATGATATATATCAATGATGATAAATGTTATATATTGAATTTTGAAATCAATGAATCAGTGATGATAAATGTTATATATTGAATTTTGAAAGCTTGAAACTTTAAGATTGATGAATCATGAGACTCAAGGGTCCATATGTTGTATGTTTCTAACTTGTGGGCATGGTTGATGAAGATTATAACTTCTAGATGATTGATGTAATATGGTTCAATCTATGTTTTTATGTTTTTAATGTCTAATTCATCATTCTACATGCTTTTGTTGACATGTATGCATCAAAATATATATATATAAAAATATATATATATATATATATATATATATATATATATTTAAAAAACACACTCCCCGAAACACTCCCGGACTGGGAGCTTTTGAAAATGGCGCTCCAAAGTAACCATGGTTGAAATCCATCAACCTCTGCGTTGTTGTTGCCTCTGCTCTGCGCTGCTCCAATCTTCAGCGTCTTAGCTCTACCATTGTTGCTCCATCCTCCTCACACCAACTGACTCCAGTCATCCTACTACTGTCATTAAGGGCTCTCGTAGCTCGTATGTGATCCAAGAGTTTGGGCACCTAAAGGATCCTGCCCCTTTACTGCAGTTCGAAAGAACTACAAATAAATGTCGCCCCACCTCTTTTCTCGAGGCACATGAGCACTCATGGCCACATCGTCATCATCTCCATCATCGTCCTTAGCTGCGGCATCCTTCGAATTAGACTCTTTTTTACCCCTCTTTTTCATAGGGCATGTTGTGGCAAAATGTCCTAATTCCCCACACTTAAAGCATTTGACCTTTGAAAGGTCTTTCTTCTTCTTCCTATGTTGCCCCTGTTGTCCATTAGATGCGAGAGCCACATCTTCCTCCTCCTCCTTCTTGATCTTGATCCCTCCGTTGCTCATGCCCGCCTTGTTCATCCTCCTGATCTCTTCTTGTCGAAGAGTTTGTAATATTCCCAAATTTTCACCTGATATTTGGAATATTAGAGTTCTTAACTCTCTTAATGAATTAAGTAAATAAAAGGGTGGAGGGACCCATAATCCTCAATATGAATAATATCCACTTTTTGTGTGTGAATGTGGATTAATTAAGCCTAGATCTACATAATGAGGTAGTTGAGCAACTACTAATGTGAATGGAATTGGAGACCATGTCTCATTTATGAGATAGATCATGGAGGTTGACGCAGTCAACTAAGATCTTAAAGAGGTCAAACAGAAGATCATGGAGCATTCATGATAAGATGATGGAGGAAGTTGTGCAATTAATGCACACATGATGGAGAGGGTGTACATTGCACCTAGACATGATGGATGACTTGGATAGATAGCGCAGTCAAACATGGAGGATCTTGTCCACATGCACAGCGCAGTTTAGATGAGGGCCAAGGCATGGGAAGGCTCAAACATTATATAAAGAAGATGAATGCAAGAATGAGAACATGCTTAAGTTTATTGATGTTGTGGATCTGTTTAGATCTGGAATTGTCATGTGACATTCCATTGCTTTCTTGGGTTGTTTAGCAAAGATTGCAAGTGTTGTTTAGCACAGGGTGTTCCTGGTCGAAAATCCCACCTCTTTCTTAAAGTAGCTCTGGAAAGAGTATTGTACTTCATTCTACATTAGGCATTGATGCCACATATCTTTTCCCACTTTCTGCAGAACATCCATATTCAGAAATTGCAAATTTCTGAAGATCAGTTTGGAAGGTGGAAGTTGTCTTCAGTATTTCAGCTAGAGAACTAGTGAAGGTTTATTCCTATCACCTTGGACTTAAGGATCACCATTCCCAGAGCTTCCTATCAGATCTGGCATCAGGCCAAAAGTTATTGACCTCCTAGCAGCATTAATACCTACAGGAATTACACTGTCCATCTTGCAGATCTAAAAGGAGGAAGGAAGTTGCTAGCATTTCAACTAGTAATCCTGTGAGGGACCATTACCTCACCTTGCCATCAGTATTTCCATTAGCCTGGAGTTTATTGCAGCATTTTTCAGCAGGCAGAAGGCCTCTCTTTCCCTCACAGCACAGTTTCTATGAGCAGTTGTGTTGCAGCAGCTGTAATCATCATTGGAGGATTGAGAAGCTAGATCTAGAGCTTCAAGCTTGTAGATCTGAAGGAGGGATCAACCCTTCAAGCTTAGATCTGATCTTGTGACATATTTCAGCCATCTATTTGTCAGATCTAGCTTCAAATCTGTAATTCCCAGCAGATCAAGGATCAAATCCTAGGAGGGTGATTTTCCAAAGTTGTAGATCTGGAAAATCCTTTCTGGGTTTTCTTCGGAATCCATCACATTGGCCAGATCTTGAATCTTGGCATCATTTGAGCTCCAGATTTGAGTAGATCTGCATTTTCCTTTTCAACCTGCAGTCATATATTCATATTCTGCTGAAGGGACAGCGCAATATTTTCTTCAGTGGCTCTCCAGTTACGATGTGCCTATTGTGGCATGTTTTCTGGGTGATTCTAGACCATCTCTTTGGCTAGATCTCCTCGTATTTTGTACATTGTGTAACTGAATCTTCTCCAATATAATAAAATGGCTCAACGTCTCTGTAAATTCTGATGTTGTCTTGAGATTTATTGTTTACTTAAGTTGCAATTCTTATATTGTGTTTAAGTATTACTGCATTCTCTCTTTTGGGATATTATAGTGGTAGCGGAGCATGATCTTTGGCTCAACTTGTGGACACTTCATCTTTTGCATCAAAAGAAGAAGCAGATAGATGAGATCTATCATGAAGGAGGATAAATTTGCCACTCCTCTCTTTAGATCCATGAAAGATCTCTCCAAGGAGGTCTATCAAATGAAGAAGGAAAGGCAAAGGAAGGATCCAAGAAGAAGATTTGAAGAGGAAGGTCCAAGCACTTCCTATCAGCAGAAAAGAAGACCGGAGAATCGTAGATCTACTATTCCCACTTTCTTTGGAGAAGGTGAGAGGTATAGGAATGAAGAAAGAAGAGAACCTGAGACTCATGAGACCCTCAGTTTGTATCTTGAAGAGTACAAGGAATAGTCTAAAGCATTCAAAGAGAGTCTAACTCTCCAAGAATTCTCTGAACTCGAAGAAGAAAGAAGATCCTATAGCAGCAATAGAAGGAAGAGGCACAATAGATTCTATTTGCCTACATTTGATGGGTCTTCCTCAAGCACTGTTAAGGCTTGGAGGAAAGAGTTAGATTCATTTTTCATGCTACATCCTGTGGCTGAAAAAGAGGTTGTCCAAATTGCAGCACTTCATCTCTTAGATGAAGCCAAGGATTGGTGGTTTAGTCACATGGAGCATGCGAAGGTGACTAAATATTCAGATTTCTTTCACAAGTTGAGGAAGAAGTTTGATGTGAAGAAGACAGAAATGGGCTACCAAGAGACATTTCCTAAGGAAACAAGGGAGGATGTCATTTTGGACAAGAGGTCACCACATTCACCACAAGCGGCAAAAGTACTTGCATCTAGAGAAGAGACACTTGCAACCTTGCAAGATGGTCTTGAGCTCTTGACATATAGAGTCCCGTGCATGATTCAAGAGAAGCATGAGGAAGAGGAGGAAGATTTCAGCACTGGTACATTGGAAGAAGAGCAACCATCTCTCTTACGAGCAATTGGAGACACCATTGTACCGGTTGGAGGAACTCTTGTGTTTTGTCAAGAGGTTCCCACATATCAGTTGATCCAAGGAATGCATACACATTCCTCACCTATTACTTCAGTAGATCTTATTGAAACTTTTGGGGACATGCCATCAGGGCCAATGCATAACCAAGGGTTAGATCTAAATGTTGATTTGAAGCAGCAACATATCACAGCGCAGAGGACCCTTGATCTAATCAAGGAGGAGATGAAAAGCTATCCTAGATTGTCATGGATGGACTACATTCAACCTCTTGAGTTGAGTGTAGAGTTTCAGAAGAAGGGATGAGCATGATCCTATGTACAATGACTGGTTACGAGATCAATATTGTACCTTGCTTTGAGACAGTATATGTAGTACCTTGCAGATCTACAGCACTGTCACCTAGTAGCAGTGATAATGATGAGGCCCCATTATTCTTGGAGCATTCTGAAGGAAGCTTCACTCATGAAGCAATGGAGGTTAAGATGATGAATGGTAGACATCCTGAGATGAGAAATCTTTTCTCCTTTCATGATGACACTTTCTCAATGAGCATCTCACAGCTCAAAGAGAGACTTCTACCTGCAGCATATGCAGAACCTCATTGGTTTTGGAAGGCCATGGATGAGAAGAAGGTCTCATCAAGAGATCTCATTTGAGGTGCACTCCAACATTTCATGGAGTGCAAAGTTCTTCATCAGTTTGAGGCGGTTGGTGTCTTACAATGGGAGGATACCAAGTATTTGCAGAATGAGATCCATCATCCACATTGGGATGAATGGTTGATAGTATGGAGCAAGGGGTTGCCAAACCACTTGCAGATCTATGATACACGCCAGCAAGAAGCATGGTTGTGCTCGTTGCTCTTGGGGGAGTATGGTTACTACCCAAAAGTTCATATTTTCTTGTGTCATGCCTTATGTCTCAATAATAGAATGCATAAGAAGAAGGCATGGTTACTATGGTTGTTGAGAAGAGAGTTTGGACATCACATGTTATATTTTATGTCCATGTATTTACTCTTGTTTGGGATATGCCTCGTGTATTTAAATATATTTCTGTTTGGGATGTATCTCATGTTCACGAATGTACTTGGGTTTGGGAGAAAGGATAACTCTCACATGATGTGGCATAAGGGAGCTTGTTTGTATTATGTTGATGAGACATCTCACATGTCCATTACTATATTGTTGCTCCATGACTTGCATCATGATAATGCAAGAAGGCAGCAAGAATCATTGTTGCCATGGTTACTATTGGGAGAGTATGGGTTGAATTCTTCCCACGCATTGCATGACGTTGTTGGAGGATGGCAACAGGAAGCCTTACAGCGTTGGCTTCTGTTGGGAGATTTTGGTCATTGTACTTGGCATAATGATGATGTGATGGGGCAACAAGATGCCTTATTAAGGTGGCTTCTCTTGAGAGAATATGGCCACTACATTTGGTACAATGATGACGTGGTATGGCAGCAAGAGGCATTGCTAAGATAGCTACTTTTGAGAGAGTATGGCTCTCATATTCTCATTGATGATTTGGCATGGCAACAAGAAGCATTGTTGAGGTGGCTTCTTTTGAGAGAGTATGGCTTTCTTACTTGTTTTCATGATGATCTAGCATGGCAGCAGGAGGCTTTGCTGCGTTGGTTGTTATTAGGAGAATGTGGTTTGACATTGTTCATGTTTTCCCATATGTCTCTACTTCTTGTTTTTCACTATGATGATGTGATGTTTGATTCCTACATGGCCAACATGGCTAATGATGAGGGCATTGATGTATGTAATCTACTCTATGTATCATGGGTCAGAGAGATAGTTCATGAGTTGGGACTTTCCACTTTATCTTATGTATCTCATGTATAGAGGAGAACTTTGGTCATCATATGGTTGCCACTTGGAGATTCATTGATGAGGATGGGTATCTAACTTTTCAGTTGGAAGCCATTCTAGAGAGGCAGCTTTGGAGCTGGACATGCATGACACATTGTGACAGATGGTAAGGCCTTCCACATGAGAATGCCATTTGGAGGGAGGATGTTTGCTATAGCATCCACTTTTGCAGTTGCTTGAGGACAAGCAACATTTTGCCGAAGAGGACTGTAATATTCCCAAATTTTCACCTGATATTTGGAATATTAGAGTTCTTAACTCTCTTAATGAATTAAGTAAATAAAAAGGCGGAGGGACCCATAATCCTCAATATGAATAAATATCCACTTTTTGTGTGTGAACATGGATTAATTAAGCCTAGATCTACATAATGAGGTAGTTGAGCAACTACTAATGTGAATGGAATTGGAGATCATGTCTCATTTATGAGATAGATCATGGAGGTTGACACAGTCAACTAAGATCTTGAAGAGGTCAAACAAAAGATGATGGAGCATTCATGATAAGATGATGGAGGAAGTTGTGCAATTAATGCACACATGATGTACATTGCACCTAGACATGATGGATGACTTGGATAGACAGCGCAGTCAAACATGGAGGATCTTGTCCACATGCACAGCGCAGTTTAGATGAGGGCCAAGGCATGGGAAGGCTCAAACATTATATAAAGAAGATGAAGGCAAGAATGAGGACATGCTTAAGTTTATTGTTGTTGTGGATCTGTTTAAATCTGGAATTGTCATGTGACATTCCATTGCTTTCTTGGGCTGTTTAGCAAAGTTTGCAAGTGTTGTTTAGCACAGGGTGTTCCTGATCGGGAATCCCACCTCTTTCTTAGAGTAGCACTGGAAAAAGTGTTGTACTTCATTCTACATCAGGCATTGGTGCCACATATCTTTTCCTACTTTCTGCAGAATATTCATATTCAGAAATTGCAGATTTTTGAAGATCAGTTTGGAAGGTGGAAGTTGTCTTCAGTATTTCAGCTGGAGAACTGGTGAAGGTTTATTCCTATCACCTTGGGCTTAAGGATCAGCATTCCCAGAGCTTCATATCAGATCTGGCATCAGGCCAAAAGTTATTGACCTCCTAGCAGCAGTAATACCTTCAAGAATTACGTTGTCCATCTTGCAGATCTAAAAGGAGGAAGGAAGTTGCTAGCATTTCAGCTAGTAATCCTGTGAGGGACCATTCCCTCACCTTTCCATCAATATTTCCATTAGCCTGGAGTTTATTGCAGCAATTTTCAGCAGGTAGAAGGCCTCTCTTTCCCTCACAGCACAGTTTCTATGAGCAGTTGTGTTGCAGCAGCTGTAATCATCATTGGAGGATTGAGAAGCTAGATCTAGAGCTTCAAGCTTGTAAATCTGAAGGAGGGATCAGCCCTTCAAGCTTAGATTTGATCTTGTGACATATTTCAGCCATCTATTTGTTATATCTAGCTTCAGATCTGTAATTCCCAGCAAATCAAGGATCAAATCCTAGGAGGGTGATTTTCCAAAGTTGTAGATCTGGAAAATCCTTTCTGGGTTATCTTGGGAATCCATCACATTGGCCAGATCTTGAATCTTGGCATCATCTAAGCTCCAGATTTGAGTAGATATGCATTTTCCTTTTCAGCCTGCAGTCATATATTCATATTCTGCTGAAGGGATAGCGCAGTATTTGCTTCAGTGGCTCTCCAGTTACGCTGTGCCTATTGTGCCATGTTTTCTGGGTGATTCTAGGCCATCTCTTTGGCTAGATCTCCTCATATTTTGTACATTGTGTAACTGAATCTTCTCCAATATAATAAAATGGCTCAGCTTCTCTGTAAATTCTAATGTTGTCTTGAGATTTATTGTTTACTTACTTGCAGTTCTTATATTGTGTTCAAGTATTACTGCATTCTCCCTTTTGGGATATTACAGAGTTGCCCACATGTTTTCCCAACTTGGAAGCATTGCTCTGCCCAAGATGCCTTGGACAAAGTTCTCCCACTCATCGGAAACTTCACTAAGAGCAATCCTCACCATAAGACCTTCATCAGGTGTGGTCCCCACGACAACCTAGGGTGAGCTGATCACAGATCGCCTTCAATCTAATGAGAAAGTGGTCGATCTCTTCTCCCTTCAACATCTGGAATAATCGGAGTTGATTCTCAAAAAGCATCCTCCTTTGAACAAAAGTCCCATGATACAATGTGGTTAAAGAAGTCCACATCTCATGTGTTGTGTTCTTCTCAACGATGTGTGAGACCACATGATCCTTGACTCCATCCATGATCAAGCGCTTAGCCTTCGCTTGAGCCCTCATACTTCTTGAGTGGATCAACGTCAACAGGAACAGCAACTACGCTCTCGACGAGATGCTCTCATCCAGTACTAACAGGATTATGGCCTTCAAGATGAAAAAGTTGTATGCTCCATCCAACCTGTCTTGATCCCTCAATCCATATGTGGTCATCTCTACTCAACAAAAGATGTTGAACTAGTTCTCTTCTCCCTCTTCTGCTGCTGCCCCAGTAAAACTCAGATCTGGGTTTCTTGGCGCTAGAAACCCTCTAAGAAACCACGCTCCCTCTGAAAAATGATTTCCCTCTTGAAAATCCTCTGCCAACTGATGTCGAATCAGCCCTCTCCAATCACTCTTTGTTGTTGATCAGCACTGGATCTAGACTTCTTGGTGAGAAGTCTTATGAGGAAATGATTCCCTCTACTTTGTCATAGCCCCACTAGGCACTGTTTTGCACCGACAAAAACAATGCCCCACCAGCAACTCCTGAAGAGAAATGGCAACCGAAAAGACGAAGGCTCAGTCTCTGCGCTGGCCCAACAAACACTATGTTGCCTCTGTTGCAGCTACAGCGTCACCCCAGTTCACTGACACAGGCTCTGCGTGAGCCCCTCTGGTGACTGTGTCACCCTTCCTTGCCTCTTTCTGGATCTGCGTTGTCACTCGGGACAGCTGCTTTCCTACAGCAAAATTTTCTTTTCGTCTCTTCACTGATGGTTTCAGCTCTACCTGAATCTGCAACAGCTCTGATACCATGTGAAAATTTATGAATCTAAACCAAAAACCCTACTGCAGTACATCTGATTTACTTCTCCTACTTGTTTTCTTTTAATTAACAAGTTATTTTCTGAATAATTCAGGAAAACATCAAAGTAAATACACTGCAACCTACACAATTATATAGATCAAGTGCTGAAAAATGAGTAAAGCACACAGACAAAGGACACCAATTTTTCAGACAAATGTCCTCGGTAAAACCCAATGCGGGAAAACTAGTGCAGCAGATCTAAGGGTTTATATTATTAAGCAAATTTTTGAATACAATCTAGGGTGCCAAATCCGACTCACCCAACGGAGAAAATCCTCAGCAGGGGTACCTCTATCCGGAGACAGATATTTTGGCGGATCTAGCGGCAGAATGAAGAAACCCCACAGGTGCCTATGCAGTCCCCAGTGTTGCGCAGCGATGGCTGCAGCTAGCTCTACGTTGGGACTGCGTCTCCTCTCCTAGTGGCTGTGTCACCCTATCAGTGAGCCTTCCCGGCTCGGAAATCGATCTGCTGGATAGCTGCTCGATCTGCCCCATAGAAACACCAGCGTTGCTCCTCGAGTGACTGCGTCACCCTTTCTAGCTCTGCGTCACTCCTGCGTGAGCCCTGTTGGCTCTGCATCACCCCCTCTGACTTGCGTTGTCCCTCCAGGTGTTGATCTGCCTCTCTGTTATTGTATTCTTGGCCTTGGATGAAAATCCTATTATCGAACTACCCCTTATTGCACTGAATCACTTAGATCTTATCTTCGTCCGAGCACTACTCCGTCAGAAGAATTCAATCTCTTAGATCCACTGTGTGTATCCTCCAACTGACCCCAAGCCTTCCTTTAATACTTTTCCAGTTGACGAATCAACGACCGTGATCTAATCTCTAATCGATGGCTAAGATTAGAAAAGACTTGATCCTCGTCACTTAGAACATTCTCACCCACATGTTAAATTAAGTCACTTTAACTATTTAATTTCCCTAAGTTTAGACTTAGGGTCCCCATTAAAATAATTAATTATTTGAATAACTTAAGCTCCGGGTGGAATTTCTCCAAACGATTTCTGGGTCTTGGAGATCTCATGTGTTCTAGCCCCTCCACAAAGTTTCGGAGCTAGAGCACATCCGTTGCTACCCAAAAAATCAACAACTTGCTCTTGGGCTTGGTCTTAGATATCTCATTTTGATCTGATTCTATAAGAGAAGGATTGTGTGGGGTTTTGCCCTCGCTTGGAGCCTAATTTTGGTGTCTCTCGTCTCTTTATTTTTCTTGAAACACTGCACATTTGTATAGTTGTTTGATGAAGAGCACATAAGAAGTAATAAGAAGAGATTTAACACACAAGTAATTATCAAGAAGAGGTATCAAGTATTAAACTCTATGCACTTGGTTTCTCAACAGGGAGGAAAGGCACTAGTTCATCATCAAAGTCGTTGATCACTACGAAGGGTTGATGGAATGGAAAATGATGTCCTTTGCGTAGTGGTTAGGTTTGAGGCGATCTCATTATACAATCCTAAGGGGGAGCATAGGAACAATAAAACCATGCACTCCTGCTTTCCAGGGCCAAAGGAAAGAAAATCAAAATAAAACCCTAGTCACTTCGCTAAATTTTGGGGGCATTCTATCAGGGGAAACACAAGACCCATGAAATAAGATAAGATGTATCAATGTCCAACAAGTGAACCAAGTCGTGGAAATGATTGTAAACCAGGTGTGTGATGGAGGAGAGCTCTAAAACCCTAGCCATGGCAGCATAGGGATTCGTGATGTTGGTGACGATCTGGGACTTATGGACTTATGGAACACCATGCATCTCGAAGTGCATTTCCTGCTGGATGTTGGGATTGGTATTTGCGCTAGCACACTACTGATATTGGGCTTCATTTACTGTCCGCTTTAAAAACCTAAGGTGTTGTGGCCGGTTTCTGTTTTCATCACCGTTCTTCTCACCAATTGCAAGTTGTGGACCTATTGTGGGTCGGCTGTCACGGGTCTCGCAAGTTTTTCTGCGGAGTTGGGTGGGCTATCTAAAAATGGTGCTGACACTATCTTATAATCTGTTCTATTTGGCGATTACGAGATTCGAGGTTGTATCCTTTGTTGTCTTCTTGCTCCCTGACGGTGGGCTTGGACCCAATGCCCCGAACCCCGGTAGTTTTGTCGCAGCACTTTCCCTTTGTTCCGCGCGAGGTGGACGCATTGCGACATCCGGGCGCATCCCCTTTGCTATCAGTTATTCTCAACTGTTGTGGCAGGCAGTATTTGGTACTGGTGATATACACCGGCGGTCTTCTCGAGGGATTCTTCTTGACGGTGGCAGTTCATTCCTAGCATTTGTCATGAGTACTTATGAAGAAGAACTGGATTACTCTACTGATCCACTGGAGGGCGTGGATATCTGGGGACAGAGGTCAAATGCTGAGGTGGAGGCCATGGTGGACATGGTTCCCGTATTGGATACTCACCGGCCTGGACCGCATATGCCGGTCACTCTTGTGGGCTACTCTGCTCCTCTTGTGCAATGTTTGGACTCACTGTTGGATGGATAAATTGTTCTTGCTGACAAGACAGATCTCCCAAGTGTCCTACGGACAGCTAGCAACAAACAGACAAACAAAAACTATTTTCTCTAGATAATATTCGATTCAGAATTAGCTACAATAAAGGTTTTGAAGACCTACCTATAGTACAGCGTTGTTCGTAATGATCTTCTTTCCAGATGCTTGAAAGAGTCGTCTTCAAAGATCTGCAATCACAAACATGGAAAAAATCAATAGCACCTGCATAGTATAAACTAATTCACGAATCATATATCGATCAAGATGATCAAGGAATTCAAGAAGCAAGCTAATTAATTAAATAACTCATTGATAAAACATGATAAACAAGTTACTTAATTAAAGAACTCATTGAGAAAACAGGATCCATTCGTATTATCTTTGATGAAGAAAGAGCCTTACAACCGTATCCACCTTGATGTCGTACAAGTCTTTCTGGGGTCCGGAACAGGCGTTTCCTCTACTCTGACAAGCTTTGCACTCTCTCAGTTAAAATGCACATGGGTGTGTAATCATTCCCACATAATGATCAGTTAAGAGAGTCTGAGTTTCTACAGCATTTCTCCTCAAAAATTCTCAAAGTCTAACTCCCTTTGAGGCTGCACTATGGCTTCAATTTATAGGAAAAGAGAAGAGGTTGCATCTCCACATAAGAGGGGATAGAATCCTCTTTTGAAGGGATTGAGCTCCATAAACCAAGGGGTAGGCTCCCATAATGGAGGAATGAATGTACATGATAGGAGCGAACCTTCGACTGGATAATTGCTTCCAGATTTGACTGCTGGGCTTCTAAATGTTACTTTCCGCCTTCATTTTACCTTTTACAGGGGTCCGCACCTTTAATGAAGAAAAAGTGCGTTTAGCTCCGCATGATTTAGAACAAATAAGTGCGGCACCGCAGGCAATGTTAAGAGAAAGTGCGGTACAAGTGTTTTAAGACTTTTATGAGCTTTTCTCTCAATTTCAAGTCTTGATTTTAGGAACTTTGATGTTGTAGACTTCTAAGGGAGTAATATATGAGTAATGATGAACCCATATAGACACTAAAATGTCATGGTGACAAATTTCAGTGTAACACTCACCGGCCTATACTATTCCATCGCCTTCAATTCTGTGGCTTTGGGAACAACAGGCACAGGAAACACCGGACTATCCGCCGCTTCACTCCACCGAGGCAGTATTGAGTGCTACCGAGGATCCTGAACATCTCTGTGTGGATGCCCTTACCTTTGCAAATCTTTGCATTGACAGGGATTCGGTAGTTCATCAGCTTGTATCCTCCGTTGTGGTGACTGGGCCGATTGTGGCATCCGGCTCCTTCAATAACATACCATTTGACGCTCAAACAGACGAGGCACAGCCCGAATCACATTCTGATGGTCTGGGGCTACCTGGGGCAGATACTGTTGATCATATCAATCGCAGCGACAGAGGAAAAAAACGAGACCAGCCAAAAATAGACACAGTCACAGTGCGAACTTTGGGCGTGATAGGGGAATGGCAGACTTGCAAATGACTGCCGCCACTGTGCTTGTGGGGAAGGTGCATGGCAAAAATTACACCACTGCGAGGCTTAAGACCTGGACCGCAGAGATTTGGGGTGGTATCATGGAGAACTTACCTGAGGTTAGACTGATCAACAGGGGATGGTTCGCTCTTTCATTTTAGCAGCCAGCACTAGTGGACTGGGTTCTTACCAAACACTAGAACATTAAGATGCATCCGGTTTTACTAAAAAGATGGTTTCCGCTATTTGATCCCTATAAGGAAAACTCTGGTGCTGGACCAATATGGATTCACCTACCTGGACTACCGATGCAATTCTGGAACGATGTGGCTCTTCGCAGCATAAGCGAAGATTTCGGTCACTATCTTGATCATGATAGATCTTTTTTAGAGACGGGTATTTACTTGGTGGCTCGTATTCTTGTATTCTTGAACACTAGGGATGGTTTACATGACAACTATAAAATGTTCTTGGAAGGAATGGTCTGGCAACAGATGCTAGATTATGAAGGGATCCCATTTCGTTGCAGGAGATGCCACTCGGTTGGGCACCTGTATAAGGAATGTGCACTCATGGGTGCGGCTTGCCCTTCTTATAAGACCATGACTCATATGGCCACGCAAACTGATCCGGTCACCATTATCTCGGAACCTGATGGGCATCAGCAGGAAGCAGCCACTCAGTCCGATGCAGTTCTACCGACCTGGAAAACGACTCAAGCTCGCACTCATTACATGTCGCCCATCTCATCTCAGAGAAACCCGACTTCGGTTCTGGGTACCACTCTACCCTCAACTCCTATTTGTAATTTTATTTCTTTACCTACATCATCTTGTTCTGTACAACTTTCTACAAGTTCATTACTCTCCATTAGTTGCTCTATTGCATCAGCCCCCCTGACCATCCCGCCCACAATCCCCCACACCTCTGCAGAAACCTCTGGCCTATCTCCCCAACCGACTATCGACTCCTCATCAGCTGGCCATCAATATTTCCTTAGATCATCTATTCAGCAGCCCACCTTGTTGGAGCTTGGTATCGGCTCGAGACAGGGCCCCTCTCTTTCAAAAGCACGGGGTAGACCCTTAGCACTTTCCAAGGCCATCAGAAGGGCCAATATGGAAGTGGAGGCTGGCACACAATCATCCCTATTATGGGTTCTTAGAGCAAGGAAACCCAAAGATGGGACTCTGTAATTATCCGTCTCACATTCAATTGCAAGCAGGGGCCTTGCCAACCCTAACAAGAAACTGGCACTTAGGCGACTAATTCATAATGTTGTTATTGATGTACTTTTCCTACAAGAAACTTTAGGGAATGGAGTATCCATTACTCGCATCCTTGACACACTATTCCCGAACAGGACTTTTGTGGCTAATGATGCTCGCGGAAGATCTAGGGGTAGCGCACTGGGCATAAACAACAGAACTACTCGGATGCTGAATTGTTGGGGACACGAAGGGGTCATCGGAATGGAAGTATCTTCTGGTGAAATTGCTCAACCTTTCACACTGATTAATGTGTATGGCCCATGTGTGCATAGAGATACATACTGGCAATCTCTGCTTCAATGCACCCTTCTTCAAAATGATCATACCATTCTGGGGGGAGATCTCAATTTTTCAATTGGGATCTCGGAATCTTGGGGTCCTCAAGCTATCCCTGATCCGCTATCTGATTTCTTTGCCTTGCAACTGGAGCAGACAGATCTTATTGACATTGATATGCAGAAAAAACAACCCATTTGGTAGAATAGATGCACTGGGGGGGCTGTGCTCGCCAGGCGCCTGGACAGGTTCCTTATAAAACAACAATTTCATAATCAGATGGTTAAGACTAGACAGTGGGTGGGATCGGGTGGGATTTCGAATCACTCACCGGTTTATTTCAAATTTCTGGCTGAGGATCATAAAAAACCAAAGTCTCCTTTCAAATTTAATGCCAGATGGCTTCATGATCCTGAATATCTCGCACTCATCAATCAGGATTGGCAACATTGTAATCTCTTCCCCGATAAGGAACCAGCTAGGATTTTCTATGAAAACCTCAAACGTATAAAAGCACATACTATACAATGGGCGCGAAGAAAAAGGATGATTGAGGAGGAGGAATTGCACCGGATTGATCTAGAGATATCGCAACTAATTGATTCGGAAAATGCGGGATTCCGGACGATGTCCACCAAGGAGCAGCTAATTACACTTGAAACCACCAGGGCAAAGATCCTCAAACAGCAGGAAGAGGATTGGAGATTAAGAAACCGGGAATATGGCTGAAGGCTGGAGATGAAAATACCAAGTTTTTTCAGTAGTGTGAAAATGGTAGGCGCAACATCAACACTATATGGGAACTCACTGATAACTTTGGTTACGTGGCCAGAACACATTCTCAACTATCGCACATTGGCATACAACACTTCACTAATCAATATCGGGCTCCTCGTGAATATTGCTCTATCCTTCCATAGATTTGTTGATGATGAGCATGCGGAGGAGCTCAACACACCTGTCACCATCAGTGAGATTGAGGGTGTGCTAAAATGGTTCAAAAAGGACAAAACTCCTGGCCCTGATGGTTTTCTATCTCCATATTTTTTAACTTATTGTGCGTGACTTGCTCCAGGTAATTGAAGACAGCAGACTATCTGGTAGGATATTTGATGGTTTCAGCACTACTTTCATTGCACTCATACCTAAAAATGATCACCCCAATACTTCCCATGACTATAGGCCTATATCCCTCTGCAACTACATTTACAAAATTATTTCCAAAATCATTGCTAATCGTATAAAGCCTATTCTCTCATCACACATTGCCATGGAAAAATTTGCCTTCCTCCATCACAGACAAATTCATGAAGCCATCGGCACTACTCAGGAAGTTCTCCACACCATTAAGACCAAAAATCTCAAAAGCACCATTCTTAAAATAGATCTCGCCAAAGCATTTGACCATGTCAACTGGAACTACATCCATCTGATTCTCATTCAAACCGGGTTTCCCCACTCCTTGACTAATTGGATTATGGACTGTATTAGAAATGATACTTTCAGAATCCTCCTTAATGGGGTTGCCTCTGATTTCTTCCATGCTGGTAGAGATCTTAGGCAAGGTTGCCCAATATCACCTCTTCTTTTTGTACTTGTCATGGAAGGTCTCTCGACCCTCATTAAAAGGGCCAAGGAATCTGGTGACCTGAATGGAATACTAATAAATGAATACCCGCGGCTGACTCATTTACTATTTGTGGATGATGTGATAATATTTTTGGATGGCTCTTGTCAGGATGTTTCACAATTTGACTCGATACTGCAAAGCAACGGGAATGGCTCCCAATCATTGCAAATCCACCATTATTTAGACAAGATGCTCAACACAGGAACAGGGGCACGCTAATCTGCATTTTCCATATGAGCGCAGCAACATTGGATATGGACTTAAATAACTTGGATTCCACCTAAAGCCAAATGACTACCAGGTTAAGGATTGGAACTGGCTGATTGCAAAAATAGAGCGCATAATCAATATCTAGTACCATAGGTGGCTCTCCCAAGCTGGCAGACTGATATTAATCAAATCAGTCCTAGAGGCTATACCTGTGTATTGGATGTCCTTGGCGTGGCTCCCCAGGGGTGTGACTAATCGCATTCAGCAAATTTGTAGACAGCTCCTATGGAGGAACTCGAGTAAGGAGCACACCTTTGCTTGGGTTGCTTGGGATCAAATTTGTCGACCAAAATATTGGGGCGGATGGGGAATCAAAGACCTGCACACCTTCGCAACAACACTTGCTGCTAAACTGGGTTGGCACCTTATCTCTGGGCATAGTCTGTGGAAGGAGGTGACAGTTGCCAAATACATTGCCCAGCAGAATACGATGGATTGGATCCAGGGTACTATCCATCACCAACCAGGCTCATCCATTATTTGGAAGGCCATTGCTAATTTGGCGCACCTTATTCAGCGAGGTCTGTCGTGGCAAATTGGCACGGGTAATTTAGTTCGAGTGGGTATGGATTCTTGGTCAGGCAGCGGAAGACATTTTAAATTGCCGCAATACATCATCAACCACCTTGCTCTAGCAGGAATTAAATATCTATTTCAGGTGGTTGACCCTAGAAGGACTGATTGGCATGGACAGGGATGGCTATCGGCCGAGGACCTCGGGATACCACTTGAGGGCCATCCTGATTAGAATAGATACCTCAGAGCACTTCATGCATCCACATTCGGCTGAAAGAACAGAATGATGAGATTCTATGGGCACTCTCGCCAAGTGGTAGATACTCCTCAAAGATTGTGTACATCACTCTTTCTGCACACAAGGAACCTCCTGATAAATCTTGGTGGTGGCACACTATCTGGAAACTGCACGTTCCACACAAGACTAGACTTCTGATGTGGTGCATCCTCCACAATTGCATACCAACCATGGAAAACATTAGGAAATGTGCTACACAGGGCCCATCAAGGTGTTGCTTCTGTTTCGCCCAGGAGGAAAACGCCCAACATCTTTTCCTTGACTGCACTGCAGTCGGTGACCTCTGGCAATTAGTTACTCGAGCACTGGGTTGTACTCACACATGGCATGGCGAATCTTTAGTTGCGGCCTGGTCAAATTGGTGGAATGTTGTCACCGGTAAAAAACTTAAGAACCTACCGCTGCTGATGGTATGGGGTATTTGGATTGGGAGGAATAGATACATCTTCGATGGTACGCAGGCCATATGGGAACACATTTGTTCTACCATCATCTCCACATATCATCTCATTCCAGATGAGAAACATCCCACCCGTATCAGAGTCATTATTCTCGAAATCATTGACAACTCTTACCCCTGGGCATATTTTGATGGGGCATCAAACATTAATGGGTGTGGGGGTGGAGCAGTTCTTCATTTATCCACTACTCATTATTTCCACCTCAAGATGGGATTGGGGCCGGGTACAAACAATTTTGCTGAACTTTTTAGCCTTCGACTACTCCTACTATTTGCCCGGGAACAAGGATGCAACAGATTGCAGATTTTGGAGATTCTCAAATAGTCATTAATTGGTTTAATGCACATGCACAGTGTCATTCACACACACTTACATCATTATTGGGGGAAGTCCATTATCTGAAATCAGAATTTGACACTATATCTATTACTCACATCTACAGGGAGAGGAACCAAGTGGCAGACCAACTTACCAAAGAAGTTGCAGAGCTAGTTTGGGGTTGTTGGCACGTCTCGGAACATGAGGGGGAACAAATCTACAGCTATTATCATAGACCATTCATAGAGGATATCCGGGATATGAGAGCAGTCACTCCTTGACTGCATTTTTGACAGACTGATCTATTTTTGAGGATTTGCTAATGTCTAATTAGCAATATACCGGCTTGTATTTATTTTAATTTATGCATATGTACATAATAGGATTTAGATAGAACATGCAGCATAATAAGCACAGATTGCAGGCTACTTTGCCTCTTTGATGAGGATACAATTTATTATGAACTATGATCGAAAATATATGTAAAATGAAACGTGTAATTTTTCTTATCAATGAAAAATTACGAATTTTTTCCTGGGAAAAAAAGGGGAGAGAACCTACTCTAGACCAATTTGGAGCGGATATCTTTGTCAATCTAATGATGTGTGGTCTTTTCCTTGGTGTGATAACTCCACAAGGGCCTTGAAGATGGAGTCAACAACTTGGGGCAAGTGAAGAGGAGGCCAGAGGCCTCACTACTCTATGATCTAAAGTAACTTGATAATTTATCAATTGCTTCTCACTCCAATTTGACAAGGCAACCTAGAAGTATGAGGTGATCCTCTTGACAGTTACAATGTGGGGTAGGGTATGCAATAATTGATATTTAAGGCTAAGTATCTCTCTCAAGAAGAGAGCCAAGCATCTTTGGTTGTGATACCAAAGGAAAGTGGAAAGGGACCTCCCTAAGTCCCTATATGGACAACAGTAGCGCCTTTTGATCGCATAGTAAAAGGGGCACCTAAAAATGAGATGCATCTCCATCTCCAACCCCTATAAATGGCGCATCTAACGAATGAGGCCTGGAGTGAAAACACAACACTAGTGTGTCTTGGGGGGCACAGCACAGTTATATAGATAGAGGTCGAGGAAAATGCATGCTCCAGCCTTGGATAGACTTAGTTTTTTGGAGAATTAGAATTTGCTTTCCAGAATTAACTAAAGCTCAAGAGTTAGAAACTTTTCCAAATTTAGGTAAAGCACATGAATTAGAGGCTTTTCTATAGATATAAAGCAGTGCAAATTCCTAGGAGTGAGGTAGTTTCTTTCATGCATACAACATCTAGTGGGTGTTCTATTCTAGGAAACTTACTATAAATAATAAATAATGAAATGATAAATAAAATGAACATTAATAAATATAAATAATAAATAATGAAATGATGATTATCTTAAATAGCTGTTAGTTAAGTGAAAAGGCATGTCTAAAAGACATGCCCAATTATGAAAGGACACCTGCCTAGGTATATAAGCAAGGCCTCATTGTAACATTCAACATCAATTGTACATTTTATATATATTAATAAAATATTACTTACAAATACTTTTTGTGTATTTTACATTTAAAGTCAACAAGCTATAAATTTTGTTGCTTCAGTGGTATCATAGCCATGCGAGTCTTTGAACGTTATCCACCGCACAATATGCCGTTGAGTTTTTACCCTGAATTCATTGAGCAGTTTAGTAAAATTCAAGAAGCATTTCGACAATAAGAAAAATCATGTGCAGAAGTTACAGCATGTCTAAAGAAAATCCATAATAAGGAAGATGATAGCGATGGTGAAACGAAACAAGGTGAAGCAGGAAAAGATGATTTTAATCAGAATGATGATTATGAAAATGAAGATGTAATAGATAATGCTGAATATGAAAATGATATACATCAAGATGATGATCCAGATAAAGATGGTGTGGATGTTGGAAATACTAAGAGGGGGTGAATTAGTATTTCTTTTCAATTGTTATTTTTTACTAGTTAGATTCTTCACAATTAAAACAAAGAAGTATATACTAATAATATTATCAAGGATCAAGTTGAACTTCAATCATTTTTCAAATAATTGAGTACAATAATTGTGTGAGGGCACCAACCCTTTCTGCTTCAGGCACCAACTTGTTGCCAAGCACCAACTTAGACTTTGATGAGGCTCCAACCTGTTGCCAAGCACCAACTTGGACTTTGATGAGGCTCCAACTTGGACCCTATCTTCTCAAGGCACCAACCTTGTGTTTAGGAGCTCCTACTCCAAGGACACCAATCCTTCTTTGCTTCGTTTAATAGAGAATGTGAATAGTACTTACTTGAATGTTCTTGACATATTCTTCACTGTATTATTTCTTCCAAAATTCTTCACTGACTTCACTGTCCACTTGTGTTCATCACTGGCCTTCAATTAATCCATCAGTACTGTTGTCTTCACTGCCCAAGAGGAAAATATCCCTGCTCAAATCCTCAAGAGGTTTCACCACAGTTATACCCCCAAATGCAATTGATTACACAACTGTCCTAGTTGAACAGACCAAACACTGTAATGAGTAGACCGTATACAAAGGTGAGTGTTGAACTAGTTCATCATGCTGAAGTATTGTCACTGTCCAAATATCACAGTTCAACGAAAATCCACCACAGCAATCTGCAATACGAATGAGCCACAGTCCGAATAGGAACAACACTCACAGTTCAACAAAAAGACACAGTCGGAGGTAACACAGCTCAATCTGAAGTTGCAGTCTGATGCTTGAAGATAATCCGAGGTAGAGAGGTACAGTCTGAAGTTTCAGGTGTCACAGACTTGAGGTAGGGAAACCCACAGATCCTGCCTTGTCACAGTGATAATCCGAGATACAGGGGCTAATGATGATGACACTTGTCCAAATCTGAACCCTTAACACAGTCAAAAGTCCGAGGTGAATGTTGTTACCAATTTTGAACCCTTAATATATAATCTGATCTTCAAGAGACTGTAATTTGAGCTGCATTACTGTCCACACATTTCAGGATGGTCCGAGTTTCTTCAAACAGGTCCGAGTTTTATAACACTTGGTCCGAGGCACTGTTCTGAGTCTTCTACACAAAGGTCTGAGATATCAAGACAGTCAAGATTTAACCCTTAAAATATTACCTCCTCGGCCTCCTCAGTTTATGAGTTGTGAACTTCCCTTGTGTTATATTTCTGAAAATGATCTTCACCGAATTGATGATCGAGAAAGAGATTTGAACGTTCTATATATAGAGATTTTTTATGCCAAAACGAAGAGCTATGTTTCCCTAGGGCAGGCTGACATGAGTAGGCCAAGTGTAGGTCGGCTCAATAAATGAATGTATGTTTTTAACTTTAAAATTCAGGTTCTCTCTAACCGCTGGGAGTTTGGAGGTGTGTGAGGGCTCGTTGGAAAGAGGAAGTAATCCTCTTTCAGAAGGTATAGGGCTTATTATGGGAGGATGCTTCTTTAATGTAGAAAAACTTTATGTATTGTGACTGTCCTTGAAATGATATAGTGCAGCAGTGTGGTCTTGTCATAGGGGTCATGATGGTGTAGCTTTTCATTAGGAGAGCTCATCAAATATATTTCCATCAATGATAATTCATCACTGACAATTATTGACCAATAGTGGATGAGGACTATCTTGAGAAACAAGAAGATGAACAATATCATAACAATGAGAGAGATGCTGAAGAAGACATTGATCGAAAAGAAGAAGAAAATGCTTTTGATGAAGAAACTGATATGAATATGGAAAATTTTGAAGTGGTTATGTCAATTTCATATTATGATGAGAATAAAGATGACCTTAAAAGTGGAGATGATCTGGATTATGATAATGGTGTGGATTATGATAATGGCGAAGATAACTGTGGTGATACTTTTCAACAGAAACCAACAAGGCTTCCTTTAGTAAGAAGGTCAAAGTTTTCAATTTCACGAAAAAGAACTCTAGAAGCCATGAACTTTAGAAGTGCAATTATGAAGTTTCACCCTCCAGAAATTTCATATCAGCTATTAAATTGGATGAAGACTTGTAATTCTGAATCTTCATTTCCTCAAGACCCTGTTGATCACAAGCACAACAGGGGTCACATTTTCATGGAAAATACAACAAATGGTTTGACTAAGCCAAGTGATTTGCAAACATAGATTCTAGATATTAAGGGATTTTAAAAAGATGTAAATCCAGCACTCCTAAATACCCGTCATGCAGACTATGAGAAAAAATTGTTTAAAGGTTCAGCAGAAACTCCTAAGAACATCATAAAATGTTTAGATTCTGCTTCACTTTTAATTGGATCTAGTTCTGTCTTTTTGCCACGTGAAGATATAACTGGAAAGATTACACCGAACTTAATAAAAAATTTAGGCAGTTCTAATAGGAAGGTCCAGCTGGAATCAAGAAAGTATGTTAACAAAATTCTTGAAGAAGCAAATAAAAGCATTCAGCCTTCAGTAAGCAACATGACTGCACTAGTTACCCACCCGTATGAGATTCAATCTGTGGTCCTCCGCGTCACTAACATCAGTCCTCAAATGACAGAGGAAGAATTTCTGAATCAATTGCACAGGGACTATGTCCTTGTCCTAAGGAATTCATGGAGACAACCACCGAATTCAGGAGTAGAGGCATTGGTAGAATTGGACAACCCAGGAAGAGCCATAGCACTCAACCAGCAGATATTATCAGAGAATACAAAGAAGAGTCAAAAGGATAAAGGAACCGATTTAAAAGTTAGCATAAGGGATAAAAAACTGTGTCATAATACCAGCTCTTAGTCGTCATTTTCAATGTTATGGAGAGGTGGTGATGATAGAGGTAATGGGAAACCAAATCCCAAGTCCCGAAAATCAGATCCTCATTAATACCACATGATGCCACGCCACACAGTCCGATCTCGGCAATGCCACATAAACTTTGTGAATAATTATATGATCCCCTGGTACATTGTTAGCTATCGACATGAAGGTGCGAAAACACCCTACTCCATTGTTCTCTGTTCCGTCTTTCCTCAGTACTCCATTGTTGCCACTTGGACTCTTGATTTGACATATCAGTTGTTGGATTGAAGCTGCAAGGCCTTGTGACCTTGATTCCTCTCTCGCTGCCATTTATTGCAGACCTTCATAACCAATCAGGTATGAAGCATTGAAATCTCTGTTATCTTAGTCAATTGTGCTTTCATCTCTTCATCTCTGTTGTTCTCTTAGTCAATTGTGCTTTCACTTGTTCTAATTGTTGCATCATATAAGTGGAAGATAATTCTAATAAGCCCTAAGCATCAAATTTGTCACACATTAATCATAAGAAATCAGTGAGTGTTCTATATCTCTCTGTTGCATGACTATGAGCTCCTTTGATGACTGATTGTGATTACAATGGACTGATATAGTGACTGTAAGGTCTGATTCTTTTATCTCTGAAGTCCATATCTAGATTTCAAATCTTGGTCTTGTTGCATTTCTCATCGTTTCGTGCTGGAACATATTTGTGATCTCAGTAACATCTCATTTGGCATTCTATTGAAAACTTTGGGCTTCTAATCTTGTTGCACTTAATTATCCACTATTGTTCTTGTCCTTGGTCATATTACCATTGAAGCACAAGATTTATTCATTTTAATAACATATTTCCTTGCAGCATTAGTTACCTTATAGCTTGAAGTATTATTGTGCAAGTTCTTAATTTATTTGAGCATTGGTTATTAAGGCACTGGTCTCTTATTTTCCATCAAAAGTGTCATTTGGATCTAATTGAACATATTTATCTTAGATTGTCAATTTAATAGCCCAACTTGCCATTGAATCTTAATTCAAGTTATTTAGGGAAGTGATTGCTTTGCCTCCTTGTCTCCTAGGACTTGTTGTTCCAACAAATTTTCCCCTTGTCATCATCCTTAGGGACTACCCCCCTTGACTTAGCTAGGAGAGAGTCTAAACGGAGTGACAGCCCCTACTCTGAGCATTGCGCCTTAAGTGTACACTTTGGGCGACAACAGGCTCAAAGGGTCAACTACTGGCATTGGACTAATCACAACATTTGTATATGAACTCCCAATCTTCACCATGTTGACAACACATTACCCATCGTTGACAATGGCAACCACCCCTCTATGGATTTCTTCAAAGAGGCAATCTCTGAACCAACAAATTTAGCATTCAATGAAGATACCATAACTCAAACAGAGCCATCATCATTAGCATACTTGCGAGCAATATACTCTAGAGGAGAGTGTTCCCATTATTAACTACTCTTTGATATACACAACAATAGGATCTCACCAATAGTAATTAATGAAACTCCATACAATCCCTAATGCACCACCAAGCAATATACTCTAGGAGAGTGTTCCATTGACTAACTTCTCTCTGATACACATTATCAACTATAGGATCTCACCAACAGTTACTAATGGAACACCCTACAATCCCTAGTGCACCACCTATATGGCCGATCGCACTGCCCTAGCTTCCTTGTACCATTGCATCTGAAAATTCTCTCCCAACACCTTATTGATCAAGAAAAAACCTTGCACCATCCATACAGTTCAGAATCTATGCTCTTGTGAATTAATTGGAAACATTCATACCCTGCTCATCCACCTATTGTACGCTAATACCATTGCTGGAACTTTCCATTGTTTTCCAATATTTTTTGCGAAAAGGGATTATTGCCAAGAAGAGAAGAGAATTTCAAGACGTTCCAACAAATTTCCAAGACAAGTGAATGCAGAGATGAGGAAATGCATCTAGGGAATGTGTGGAGACACCCCAAAAGTTTAGGAAATGCTGTGTGTGTGTGCGTGTGAAACAATGACAAGTCACACCCATGAACATTTCTTCCATTGAATTCTCCATCCCAGAAATGTAGGAAACATGGGGACACATACCCCTCATCTGAGGAAGCACATCCCTGTGTAAAACTAGATATCGGAACCTCGTCGTTGTGTGTGAACAAAGAGACTAAGCAATTTAGGAATCTGCAATTCTTATTCCTATGCCAGAATTAACCATATGCCAGAATTGAAACATAGACTCCCTTGAATGCACCGGAGCAAGAGAGGGTGGACTTCCTAAGAGACAGCACAGCAGAGAAGGCGAGCTCTTTACCCTAGATCATCTTAGCTTAAGAGGGAGGACTTCATGGATGAATGGAGGTTAGGTAAGATGGCTACAGTTTCACTGAAAGCAATTGTGGTAGCTCTCTGGTCCTGTCTGCATTCTGAGCACTGTGAGTTGCACTGAGTGAGAGTTGGAGGACAACTGATGCATCTTCCCCTGGCAGTCTCATAGCCCAGCTTGCAGGTGGCCTCAACAACGGATGCCTGTGATGGCAGGTGAATTGCTCATTTGCAGCCAGTTTGGTGGTCAACATCTGAGAAAAGATTAGTGTCTATCCCTGTTACAGTGTCCGTATTTTTGTTTTTTATTTTATTAGAAAAACTGTGAAAGCAAAGTTAATAGAGATTGCTAATCTGAGACATTATTTCATATGCATTTGGGTAAACATAGGGTAAGAAAATGAAGGAATGGATGCATGAGAATCAATAGCCATCTCATTCTCTGTTTAATTTATTTCAGTTTTATAATCCTGTCCATTCAATTCCATGAATGTTGTTGTTTGTGTTAAAAAACGATGAATAGATAAAAACCTCTGTAAGTTGCATATGTACAGGAATTCCAGTTGGTTACTGTCCAGAATTTGTTTCTGTGTTGGTAAACTTTATTTTACTTTGCATATGAAATCTGACTTGTACAGAAGCCAAATAGTTTTTGTGCCTTCATTTTTGTGAGTCCAGAATTTGTTTATGCGTTGGTAAACTGCATTTTATTTTGCATATGAAATTTGACTTGAACAGAAGCCAAATGGTTTTTGTGCCTTCATTTTTGGGAGTCTAGAATTTGTTTATGTGTTGGTAAACTGCATTTTACTTTGCATATGAAATCTGAGTTGTACAGAAGCCAAATGGTTTTTGTGCCTTCATTTTTGTGAAATACCTCTGTTTGTATTGCAGATTTATAGTTCTAGGATTATGTTCAGTAATCAAAATTATGTTTGTCCATACCTCTTTTTAAGAGAATTTCCCTCTTTAACTGAAATTTAATAATAGCAGTCACACAGAGGTATTCAAGGGCAGGGACTGGTTATATCATTTTTCCCTTGATGTCTCTATGAATTCCTAGAAAAAAAGGCCCTCTCAGCAACCGTGGTGAATAAAGTGATGAAAATTTGTCAATTTGGAGCAACTAATATCTCACAAATAACAGAGGCATGGGTGCGACCAGAGATCATTTCCTCACAGCAGCCTATGACAGTCTGGGATCTTGGGGATGAGAACAGTATTGGAACAGAGAAGAGACAACCACCTAACAGTCGGTGAAATCTTATCCAGCCATGTTCTTCTCATATTATCACTGCTGTGGAGGATTGAATAAATGGAATTTGGTTCTGTGCATGTTTACAAATGATAAAATTACATCAAATGAATTATATAAATAAAATCCACAACTTGTAAATTTTAAGTAAACAAGTCATTTACTATAAGTTGTTTTTGGAGAAAAGTCCTGGGAGGGAATTGACATAATGTTCATTAATTACCCAGCGATTATGTCCCCTTTTCTCTAGGCAACAAGTACAACTTGATAATATTTTTCAAACCAAACTGTCATATTCATAGCCATTATGGCAATGGTCCAAGAAAGAACAACTTCAGATACTAATTTATAGATTCCAATTTTCATCCCTTTGTTAGCTGGAGGCAGTACACTGAAATAATTATCATATTCAAACATGTCCTACATTTACTATTAGTGCTCTGAAATTTCCAGCTAGATCTTGACACCTACCTCGACTCATCACAAGGAATCCATTTCCAGTATCGATGATCATCTATTCCTGTGATGGCCATTGCTCTTGCTGAAATTGACAGACAGACTCCTCCAGTAGCCTTGTCCAGCCAAACTTCCTGCAAATAGTTAACCTCGGAATTAAAGTTAAGCCAAAAAAAAAAGAGAGCCACTCTATTTGTTATTTGTATTTTAACCTTGTTGCTTGTATTGTAAATGGAAGAGATTAAAACTCTACATGTATTCTATTCTTTACAGAACCATGAATACCAAGGCAAGCCTCCAAGAAAATTTTCATATAAAGTAAATCACCATATGGTTGTAAATAGTTCAACTTACATCCGAGTACAAGAAAAACAACCATTTCATCATTTCAGTCAAAGCACATACAATCACTCTTGCAGTAGAAAGATCCACTATTATCCAATAAGTTATATGCAATAAACTCTCAAGCATAGAAAACTCTGCTAGACAATATATAAATTATTTGCAACAGGCCCAACAGACCAGCGGGCCTAAAAGGACATCAAACAATCTAATTCAGTTACAGTCAAATTTAATCATTAAGATTTGATGTGATGTTTTCAGTGTTGGGGCTTAGAAAATTTGTCAAATACCTGAGTCTGTGCTTAACCAAATTCATTTTGTTCATATATTCAAGCATGGAAGCACCAAAGCTCATTCAGTTCAGGTCCTATAGAAACTTACGGGTTTATTAACAGCTCTGAAGATGAGCTCCTAAGATAATATCCACTAATATTAAAATACAATACAACCTAAAACTCTATGAATAGCATAAACAAACAACTAAGATTTTAGACAAGGTGACAGTTTGTGGGTGTGCATTGGAATTTCAATTTCCAAAAGAATGGTTGTGGGTGCAGCAGCTATCCCAAATTTAGGATTAGTAGCAGTGTGCATGGGGACACATACCCCACGTTTCCCATGCTCCCGAGACATGTTTCCCCGTGTCCCAATGTGGGGGACATGTTTCCCCAAAAAGAGTGCTTGTGGGTATCCCACCTGAATTTTGTTTGAAAAAAATAAGTTATGAGTGGGGAAGCCTAATATTCAACCCTAGGGCCCTACTAATGCCATGTAATTAATAGTAATGTTAAATTCTTGAAGTAAAAGGAATGGTAATAAAATACAAATTTACTTAATTTATCTTTCACTACCATTCATTTTACTTAAATTTTTAACATTATCATTAATTGACTGGAGATTTTTTGAGAGTAGTTTTGACTTCATTGGATTTCATATGTAGAAAGCAGAATTTTAGATCCCACTCAAAATCTAGCAGACTTAACAGTTTTCAGGATTTCAAAATTGGGGGGATTGCAACATTTCCATCGGATTCTATCATGTATGAGGAAATTGCTGAAATTCTATGGCAAGTGCACTGAAATACAATTTTTTGCTCTAATAATTACTTCCTAATGATTTTCAATCATTAATTTTAATGCCATTAATATCATTGAATAATTACACACAGAAAATCTCAACAATAAATACAGCAGAAACTATAGGATCATAAAAAGGCAGTGATGCACAATAGACAAAAAAATTTCACTTGGGAAATCCAACCTTGGGAGAAAACCCAGCAATGTTTTCTTGAGGAGACATTGTCTTTTAGAAAGGTTTACAAATCATAAACTTGTCTAGAAATCTGTGCCAATAATACAAGTAAAATACCAGTCAAACCTGGTCAAATTACTGTTTAGTCAATGCTAGCCAAATAGTCAAAAAGTCAACTCGGCCCTGCAGTCAACCGGCACGTGCGACTCGGTCAACTCACACATCAAAATTTCGCAAACTGCGGATGTTCGGATCACACATACGGCTTGTCAAAACTCGGTCAAGTTGCAGTCAACTTGGCTGGTCAAATCGGTCAACTTCTTCACACATGCAACCTCCAAAAGAGAAAATGGTGAAGAAAAGATAAAGATGATCTCCAGCAACAGATTTCTCCTTGTCCGAATTTCTCCTCCACTAGAAAAGATCAATGAGCTTGCTATGTTGGTCATTTGCCTCTCACAAGCTTCTCTATTTATATGGAGCTCTAATGTTGAGTGGAAACCCATCAAAATGAATTTTAATCACAAGAAACCCCTTCACTAATGGAGCCTACATCACAACTCAACATTAGACTAGAATTTTTTACCCCATTGTTGGGTGAAAAACCACAATCAATAAACAATTCAAACATGCTCTAATAAAAATAGATCACTCCATCCGGAGCACAATGTGAGCATCATGGGAAAATCTCCCCTAGCCAAATCAGCATGGCCCCTCATTCTCCCCTAGTCAAATCAACATGACCCCATGGGAGAATGTCTACTTGATGTTGCAAAAACGTCAACACTCCCACTTACGGAGGGAGACATTTTGCATCGTGCCAAGCTTGTCTCTAAAGTATACAATCTCCCCCCTAGATAGAGGCTTCGTGAGAATGTCCACAGTTTGCTCGTTCGCAGATATGAACTAGAGCTTCACTGCGTCCTTCTACACCATGTCTCGAATGAAGTGATAATTGATCTCAATGTGCTTCAACTTGTCATGAATACTGAATTCTCTGAGGGCTTAACACAACTTCGATTATCACAATATATCAAGGTCATCTCTAGCACCTAATCAAATAGCCTTGCAAGTAGCTTCTGAAACCACACTGCTTCCTCACTTATGGAACTAGCTATGATTTACTCCGCTTATGTTGTATTGAGTGCAACAAAAGTCTACTTCCTGCTAAACTAGGATATCATAGTTGATCCCAAGCTGATGCAACACCTCGAGGCGCTCTTTATGTCCATTGCACTCTCGGCCCAATCAAAATCAGTATATCCCTACA
Organism: Pinus albicaulis; assembly: GCA_034641835.2. Lineage (NCBI taxonomy): Eukaryota > Viridiplantae > Streptophyta > Pinopsida > Pinales > Pinaceae > Pinus > Pinus albicaulis. Next base: position 1,353,557,752 of record CM076572.1, on the reverse strand, counting down.
GCCTCACTTCACCACCTGCGACATATCTCAGACCATATCCAACCATACCATGCAGGTACCTCAACACATGTTTTGTTGCAACCCAATGTACATGTCTCAGCTCAACCATAAACTAGCTCAAGGTGTTCACTGCAAAAAAAAATATCTGGCCCAATGTTAGCCAGGTACATCAAGGATCCAATCAATTGCTTATACTATATACATCATGGGATCCACCAAATTTGAATCTAAAGCAGTCCATCATACTGAATCTCATCAAGATATGAACTATGTAATTCCCTTGTCCAAGGAAGATCTCATCATGTCTCTGCCACACCTCCAATCCCAAGAAATAATGCATCAAGCCAAGATCCTTCATCTCAAACTCTAAATCCAACTCCGTCTTGCACCCGATAATAAGGCTTTCTGCCCCAATAAGGAACAGATCACCAACATACAGTGCTAAGATCAAAGGATCACCATCAACAACCATGAAGTAAATGTTGGGATCCGCATCACTCTTGGTGAAGCCCAAACTCATCAAGTATCCATCAATCCTGGAATACCATGCCCTGGGTGCCTGCTTGAGTCCGTACAAATCCTTCTTCAATTTCCAAACATGGGACTCCTTCCCATGTGTCACAAAGCCCTGAGGTTGTTCTATGTACACTTTCTCCTCAATCACTCCATTGTGGAACGTGGTCTTTACATCCATCTAATGTAACCTCCAACACATAACTGAAGCAAGAGAAACAATAGTCCTGATAGAAGTGCACTTGGCGACTGGAGCAAGTGTCTCCTCATAGTCCACTCCCTCTTTCTGGGAGAACCCTCTCACCACAAACCTCGCTTTGTACTTCTCGATGCTGCCATCTGTTGCATGCTTGATCTTATAGACCCACTTGTAAGTCACTACAGACTTCCACTCTAGCCTCAGAACTATCTCCCACACATCATTCTTCATGATGGACTGATACTCCTCCATCATGGCATCCTTTCAAACCTGCTAGTATGTTGCCTCCTCATAACTGGAAGGCTTAGAATCAATGATGTTGCTCACCAATGCCATATAACTAGAGAACCTTTGTGGTTGTCTGCTCTTTTTGAAAGTACCCCTGGGAGTTGCATGCCTTTAAGCATCCTACAATGTGTCATGAAGCCATGTCAGTCTCTTCCCGGTCACTGCAACATCTCTAAGCAAGTCCACTGGCTCTGCTGCCTCTACTAACTCCTAATAGTCTGAAGGATGCACAACATGTCTAGAGGGATCCACATCCTTCAAAGCCTCCTGCTCCTCCTATCAATCTCCATATGAGACTCTCTAGACCTCCTCATCAAAAGTAACATCCTGACTAACCTCAATCTAACATTGTCCTGGCATGTAGATCCTATAGGCCTTCAAAGTCTCGTTGTATCCCACAAAAGTACCGTTCTTCCCAGAAGATCCTAACTTCTTCCTCTTCTCCTTGGGCTCATGGATGTATAATGGACAACCAAAGATACTCAAATGACTGACTTTTGGCTTCACTTTTGTGAATGCCTCCTCGGTGTTAATTTTTGTAACTATGGTCAATCTTCATGATGTATATTTGAGTCATTATTTGTAAAGCATATTTTAAATGCTAAGAGTCAAAAGAAAAACATTTTGTGTTAAGTCCCATTTGGACTTTTAAAAGAAAAGAAATTTAAAATTTTGAAATTAGAGTTTTGGCTTCAAAAGATTATGTCAGCCTCCTCCTAGTCAAGTCGGCCTTCTCAAATGTTCTAGTCAGCTCAATGAGATCAATTCGGCCCCAATAAAAGGACACACCCATTCTTCAAGACAAAAAGACATATATATAGCCCGTCCTCTTCACATTGGAGACACAATTCGTATCAATGATAAAGTCACAGTTTCTCTATTCAGCCATACAAAGAAGTCAAGCTAAGAAGCGTTGAAAAATCATGTAGCTATGGTCGGCATTTTTCATCATTTGAAGGAGAAAAAATATTTATTTTGGTCATCTACAAGTCATCCCCATTAGGGCTAATTAGCCCTCTCATTACTCATATATATATGTGTTGAAAAAAAGAAAGAAATTCAACAACCCCATGGGAGAATGTCTGCCTAATGCTGCAAAAACATCAACAAGTCTAGAACTAACATTTAATCAAGAGCACTAAGCCCTCTATGTACCTCGATGTTGGTGGCACTGATTATTAAACTCCTCTGTCATGACCCATAGTAAAATTGTACCTATCACTCAAACAAACTCTTGACTTGACATGTTAAGATTTTTCTATCTTATTTTGATGCTTAGAGGGTGGTATTGATGTTAAGGATCCCGATATATGCAATGATTTTGACGATATGTAGGTATTGTCTATGTTGCACGAGGACTCATCCCCACCAAAAAATCCCTTGTACCTGACGTTCCGACGTTCCAAGGACTTTTATAAGGTTGGGAACGTCCCCAATTTTTTGGGGACATCATCGAGGACTTGGGGACTTCCAAGTCGTTCCCAATTTGTCCCCAGCTTGCAGCTCCCTGGACAATTTGGGGGTGCACTCTAGCCATACAGAAAACTCATCCACCCGTCCCTGTCATCCCCCTATCCCCAAAGGCAGTGCAACATAGGTATTTGCTGTAGCATGGATTTTTTTTGGACTATAGAGGTCATCTAAAGCCTCTTTGTTGATGTATTTTTGGTTCAAATATGGATTGCACTTTGCACTATCTTGAATATATGCACCCTTTGCTATATATATGAGAAACTTTGCATATTTGTGTATAATGGTTTGGATTCATATGGATGCACATGAATACTTACATATTTTTTTCAAATTTTGAATATTTAAATATTTTTTGGTCAATCGATTTTTTGGTCTACTTTTTTTCGTATTTCCCAATTTTGGGGTCAGTCAATTTGATCACTAGTCTGCTTCTAATAACATTAGTTCATTTTCCATTGTTCATTTTTAGTTTTAACTTTTGAGTCTTGACTCTAGATACTACTGACCTTAGACCAAGTCTTTGACTTGTCACTTTTTACTATTTTTGAGTTTGAGTAATTTCAATTTACTATTCCAGTATTCAGACTTTAGTATCTAATATTTCTCTTAGTATTCATCAGATTCTAGAATAATAAATGATGAATTTAAAACAATGTATACAATATTTTACTATTTCTATTTCATTGAATCATTTATGATGTATGAATCAATGTATTCCATTATTGAGTTCGAATTTAAATCATGTTTATAATACACACACACACACCCCGACGTCCCCCTGTCCCCATGAATTTCCCCAAAATTTGGGGGTGCTCCCACACTTCCCCCCTATGTATCTCCCCATTCGCGCGTCCCCCGTCGTGGAAACTCGGTGGAACATTGATTAGCAGGTCCCACAATATAAGCTGTCATAAAAAAATATATGTTTTTAAACTACATACATGCAAATATAGAAAGCTTCCAAAATTTTTGGAACAAATGAATAAAAATCAGCATTTTAAACATATCGATTGAATGATGCTCCTTGACAAAAAAACCTGGAGTTCAGAACATAAAGAAACTGCTAGGCAGCCATTACACCATGTTGTGGAATAGTCATCTGGTAGTATAACATCAATATTATTATTCGATTGTCTGGAGTTCTTCCATACAGTTAGCATGGTAACAATAAACCTAATTATAAACTTTAAAGGCTTCTGACAACGCAATGAACAAGTTGACAATTTTGTTAAGGCCCTGTTCGTTGTTCATTGTGAAATCTGTTAACAATTAAGAAAACACTGAAAAGTGTAAAACGTCTCCTCACAGTGTGCAGAAAAATGAGCTCAATAACAGTTTTTATGAAGTCAAACAAAACACCACTCCCCTATTGACAATAAGCTGTTCCTGTCCAGTCTCTCATAAGTTTATTATTTCTCATTTCAAACCAGAAAATTTATACAATGAAAACAAAAAATCACATCAGTTTCAATATGTTTACACAGGATCTCCGGATGGGGTGTTTGACAGGATACAGGTGCAGGGGTGCCTTACTGCCATCCCACCCTGCAATTGGGGGTATCTCGCTGCTCTCCCACCCTGCAATAATAGGATGGGACGTTGCAAGATGCCCCACCCCCTCCCCCAGGGCAAATTAACATACCATCATCTCACTGCACAATACATCATGCTGATTCATAACAATATGACAACAATTGGCTTTGGTTCGAGTACAGAGTTAATGCATCAACGACGATGGCAATTCAGAAAATCTATGGCTTGCACTCATGCAGATTTATGGCAGCTGGATGGCCCTGTCCTAGCTGCCCTCTCCATGATAGTTTTTCAGCTCTAGAACGATGTAATGGGCCAAGTATGCATGCGTGATGCCTGTTTTCGCTCACCCAAGGCACACTGAGCAATTAGAAATGAATCATGGCAATTCATGGAGCAGGCCAGCTCCATTCGATGTGCTCTGATGTGCTCTCTGGCAGGTATTCTCTTGGGTTTTCTATTTATGCTTTGTAATTTCAGGTTATCCTATCCTTTGTTCTCCAGGTTACTCGGCTTCTCTTTGGAAGTTTATGGTTTTGGCTGGGATTCTCCCTTGCTGGGCTGTGTCCATGTCAACCTTTTTCCCCTCTTACTTCACTTCACCACTCTCATCTGCCCCCCTGGTGTTTTCTTTCAGCCCTTGTCGCTCCTCATACTCCCACTTTCTTTAACCACCAGCATCCCACAGCTCCTTCTCCTTCTACAAAAAGAAGTCAGCTCCAGTCTACTCCCTTATTCTCTCTTGAGTTTTCACCCCCTTCTGATTCAAGCTCATGGTATCTCTGTCCCTCTCGAACAAACATGCCTTGCCAACAAGTCCGTGTTCATTGTGGCACCACCTACCTGTGCGACCACGAAGGTTCCCGTGCACATGTAGAGTGGGCCTAATGATTAAGAGCATGTGTTTCTTCGTAAAAAGTCACAGGTTCAAAACCAGAGAGGTAGAGTATGTATGCCTTCGTAGACTTAGCAGTCAAATTGCTGCGCAGAGGTGGGTCCCTTGTCCCACAAACAAGGAGGTCTTATCCACCAATTTAGTGTCTGGCTTGGCTGTGACCTTAAAATTGGATAATAATAATAATAGCAAACTCCGCCTAGAAATACAAAAAACACACTCCTCAGCTCTCCAGGGGAAAATAAAACAGGCAGAACGTGAAATTGCTGGGGAGTGGCACTGTCTAACCTACACAGATTTTAACTAATATTGGTGACTGGGTACCTGACACGGGCATACCCGTGGCAGATACAGTCAGTACATGCATACTGTTGATATGCATTGGTATCTCGATTCTCAAGCTTCTACTGGGCAGGGTCCTGTTGGACTGGAACAAAACCAGAGGAGAAATTTTATTGATGTTGGAAGAAATGCAGTCACTGGATCACAAACTTGGAAGCATGGAAGCTCACTTGGGCATCCCTCCAGACTCTGGCTGCTCTCCTGGCAGCAGCCGTTGAGGCCTCAGACTTTGATAAGTCCAATTGATAATTTTCCTCCAGTCTTAAGTTTTGAATTTCCTGGTTCAGTTTTTAGTTTCTCAGCTAGATTATGGCTTTAATGGCCATGTTTTACAGGTGGGCTCTTTTTTAAACTGTTGAAAATCAGTAAACTGTTTACATGGTTGCTCATTAAACTCCAGTTCTGTCTCTGATCTGGTTTCCCTAGTGGCGGGCCAAGACGAACATTTCCCTGTTTTGTAAGTTTTTTTTTTGAAAACTGAAATAGAAAATTTATTTTTAAAAAAATGCCTATACAGGATACTCCTTGACAAAAAAAAACTGAGGTTGGGAACATGAGGAAAATGGTCAGGAGCCATTACGCTACATTGAGGAACAGTAATCTGGCAAGTATATCATCAATTAGTATTCAATTGCCTGGAGTTCTTTGTTACAGCTAGCATGGCGTCAATAAAACTAATTATGAAGACTCCTAAAAACACAGAGAACAAGCTGACAAACTTATTAATGCCCTGTTCATTGTTAATTATGAATTCTCTCAACAATTGAGAAAAGACAGTGAAGTGCGAGAGGTCTCCTTGCAGTGTACTGAAAAATGTGCTAAGAATCACAATTTTCTTACATTTAAACCAAATGTCACTGTCCGGTTGAAAATAAGCTACTCCTGTCCAGTCTTGTAAATTTATGCATTGGTTTGCTCATTTTCAAACGTGAATACAAACCAGATAATGTATAAAATGAAAACAAACGACCATGACAGTTTCAATATGGCTACACAAGATTCTCTTTGACAAAAGAGTCCCGAGATTAGGAACATAAATAAAAAGCATGGCAACCATTACACCATATTGAGGAACAGTTATCTGCCAGTACATCATCAATATTTGATTGTTTGGAGTATCCTTTTACAGTTAGCATGGTAGTGAGATATGATAATTTTATTAATGTCCAGTAACTGACCACAAAAGTCGGTCAATAGGACCCAAAGGTACACCAAGCGTAAATACAATGTGGGATTGCAAAAGCAACTCCTATATCAATACCAAAAGCAAAAGAAGCAAAGGGTGCACCATTACTAATTGTCTAGCTAAGCAAATTGCTAAGTCTAACCAAAACAAAAAATACAGTACTAGTATAAGTGCAGTGTTACAACAAAAGGAACAGAGATTGGAAATCTAATTGTTGGGTGAGAGAGAGAGTGTGATGACCAAGTGTAAAGGGAGAGTGCCAAGGCACTGGCCCATTGTTGGAGTCACCATCACTGTGAAAAAGGGCTGATTGCAATGGCGGATGATGTTCTCTAGGAAGTGATCAGGGTTCACGGGACCCCGCTATATGATCCTAAGGGAAGCATAGGAACAAGGCAGCCCTATTCTCCCACCATCCAAGGTCGAAGTACAGAAGATCTAAATTGACCCTGAGCTGCTCCATTGAATCTGGCAGTAGTCCATGGGCGAGAGGCACCCTACTCTAAATCTGCATAGAGCTAGTTCATCTATCAATCTAATGGTGCATGGCCGATGGCCTTGGTAACTCCTCATAGCCCTCAAAGATGTCACAAGGTTTCATTTCTCAATGGTTTAATGTAACACGATGATTTGTCGATCACTTGTTGCTCCAATTGGATGGGGCAAGATGGGGCAACCTGGAAATATGAGTTGATCCTCTTTGTGGTCACAGGATGGGGTGAGGCAAGCATACACTAGGATCTGTGGTTGCCTATCTCTCGTGAAGAGAGCAAGGCATCTCTAGTGGTGAAACCTGAATAAAATGAAGAGGGAGCTCCCAAGTCCTCCCTATACAGGCAGTTTTATCATCCATTGATCACATGATAAAAGTGGCACGTAAAAATGAGATGCATGTCTGTCTCAAACTCTTGTAAGTGACACATCTAGCCAGCTTTGTCTGGCTACAATATATGGAAGTTGATCTCAATCTGAAGTTTGTGAATGCCCACCAAAAACTGACCCATGGGGATCATAAGTGAATGCATCCAATGTCTTTATGTGTACAAGGAATAGACGACAAAAGCATCTCGCAACTCCAAGAAGTGTTGCAAATAGAAAGCCAGCTTCAAGCATAGGCACTTTGGAATTGCAACCCAAGTAACCTGAATGTACAATCTATGGATGTCCTCTACTGGCCCAATTTAGTATTTATTTAGTCAATGGAAAGTGGCCTCTCACATCCAAAATGTCAATGTCACGAAGCCTCTGGAATAAAGCTTCTCTCAATATTGTGTCCTTTGAGTTTGAAGATGTGATCAATGCTTTGGTACTCCAAGCAAAAATTGGCCCGACTTTGCCTTTAAGGTGTCAACTCAACTCATCTCAAAGCCATAAATGCAAAATCGTGGCATATTATATTATATACTATAATATTATTAATATTAATTATATGATAATAATTATTAATATATTATAATTATAATATGACATATAATTGTAGTATAGCCTTGAGGGTTAGTTTAGTTGGTCGAGTTCCCATCACTAAAGTACCTTTGCTATTGAGAGGTCACGGGTTCAATTCTCACGACACTCTTGGGGTAAGGCTCCGTGGTAGAACTAGCAAGAAGTGATCATTTTGCGTTGATCTGCCTGGTACAATATTCCATGGACGTAGCAGTCACCAATCTCAATTCCCCAGGGACCATGAACCATCTAGTGTGTGTGTGTACATACACACTATATTCCACAGACGTCGTAGTCACCAATCTCGATTCTTCGAGGACCATGAACCATATAATGTGTGTGTGTGTGTAATTCATATATATTTTTATTATAATTAAAATTAATTATATATTAATAATTATAATTGTTTTGTTAGGGTTCTACTCTCCTGGAGATTCCTGAGTTGTGTGTGTTTAGGGATTTTTCCATTTGAACTCAAACCTAGAAGTTACCCTAAAGCCCTAGCAATCATATACACCCTAAACTCTAATTGTTCTATCCTTTGGTTTGTGGCAATATAAGTAGAAGCCTTGGGGGACTCTTGACTTGGTTTGTCCAAGTCATTTGATCCCTAAGATCTATCAGGGAGAACCCCTTTTGAGCTAGAGGAGAGCTAGCCAGAAGGAAAAAGAGGGTTCGTGAAGTGACAATGGCCCCCTCTAAGGTTCAATGGGTCTCGCACTTGACCTTCGGGGCTTTATCTCGAGAAGTGCAAGATTTTGTTGTAACATTTTTGGCGTAGTTTCCCAAGATAAGAGTCCATTCTCAGAAGACAACATTGGATAAGGTTTAAATTTGAAGAAGATATTTCCATCCAAGTGCCTCTATTTGAAGAACGAAGATCTTGTCCTTTATAGATTTTAAAGAGTTGATGCTTATGAGGTGAGACATTGACAGCTCACCTTGGCAAATCCATTTTGAAAAAAGTAAAAATTACATTTATCTACAAATTTAAATTTTCATGTGAAAAATTTATGGGTGAAAGATGACTCCAGGGGATTGGCATGAAATAGCTGAAGAATGTGATGTTGAGGATACCCTTGGATATCCTAATCTTTATACATCAAATTGGTGGGGAAATTGCCCAAGATTCCATAAGTATACAAAGGCTCTTAAAAGATGTGAACATCCCAGCAAGAAGAAGATCTCTTTGACCCCATCAAAAATAACACTGAAAAAGAAGCCACACTTGATCCTCCTCATGATGATCAGAAAGATCAAGAGGTTCTCAATGAAGAAACTATCAAGCATTTCAAGAGAGCAATGATGAAAATAGGAGATTTTATGAGCAGTTTGTCAAATATTGCAGTGATGTGAATTTGCTGATTGGGCTTTGTGTCAAGCGAAGGAAGGAATATGATATGGTTTTACAAAATTATCAGGAAGACCTTACAGAAAAGCTTGTTCTAGAACTTTCTTACAAGTTCAATGCAATAAACACCATGTCTGCTGCTGTAAAGAAAAGGTATTACGGCACTCCTCGAGATCATGAACAGCCTTTATTTGTGCCCAAGGAAATTCTTGAACTCAAAATAGCAGAAGAGAAATGGGCTGATCCAGAAGAAAGCACAGATATTGGAAGCCATGGTGATGATTTCCCCCTAGATGGCCAAGCAAATGATGAAGCTATGGACAATTTCTGGACTGCAGCTTGGGGTACTGACTATGAATGCAAAGACTTCTATGGCCACAAAGAAGAAGATGCCACAGAAATAACTGCTGATGAGCATGGTGCTGATGAAGAAGAGGAGAAACCATTAATTGGCACAATGTTAAATTTGGACAACTAGGTCCAAACTCCATGTTATGATGCTCAGATTAAGAGGCTAATTTTTTTGTTGAATTCCTCTTTCGGAGAGGTGTAAAATCCATATATAATATGTCTTAATCCGATGAGTAAAACATTTATTTTGAATTTATTATTCATAATAAATTATATGTGCAGGTCGGCCTTAAGGTTTCACACCCCCAGCAGATGTGTCACACGCCCCAATGATGGATATAAATACAGGCAAAGTTGGAGAGCATTTCATTAACCTGACTCACATCTTCTTCTCATACGAGATAGTACGACTCCTTGGAGGACGAGTTCGGCCCTGCGATGTGAAGGAGAAGAAGGACAAATCTGTGCAATTTGAGAAATTTGAAGGACGAATTTATGAGTTAGGGTTTTAGCGAAAGTTTGACCGGCGATTGACTTTAGTCAACATGGTCCAGTGGGGCGGGGAAATTTGGTGAGAAGTTCGATTTTGGAAGGCGTCTTGTTTGGCAGGAAATCGAGGTCAAGGGTTGACCAATGCAACAACGTGTTGACTTTTAGCTTGCGCCTGCGTTGACTTTTTCTTGACGACGTTGACTTTTTTGGGGTTGACTTGGGTTGACTCGTTTGCTGATTGGAGGACTGTTGTGACACATGCTGGGTTGGCTGACCAAGGAGACTTTGCTGGTTGAAGCATCCTGTTGACCGCCGTAACGAACCACCACATTTTTCCTGTTTCTGATTTGTCTTCTGTAAGATCCACTTATATGTTCTATCTGCATTTTACTTAACTATTTGTATGATTGTTGTGAGAAAAGTAAAGTTGCTCCTAGCATAGAACATCTACAAAAATTTACATGGTATCGGAGCTGAGGTGAAGACAAACTCTATCTTTAGCAATCACCACCGGAAGAAATGGGTTCCACTAGTCTTGAATTCAAGGAGAATGACAAGCTGACTGGAAGGGATGACTTCCATGCCTGGAAGATGATATTAGATCTCAAATTGGAAGATCATGATCTCTTGGATCATGTGACAGGGAAGATTCAAGAACCTCCATCCAATGCTACCGCTGCTGTTAGAAACAAGTATAAGAGGGGAGAAATCAGAGCAAAGCTGTTGATCAGGGAATCCATAAATAAGAGTCTGGTTGCCTATATATCTGAACTAGGCACATCCAAGGAGATGTATGACAAATTGATCCTTATGTTCAAGGTAAACAATGTGAACCAAGTGCTATTCCTCAAGAACAAGTTGAAGAATATGAAGAAGGGTCGGGATGAGTCTATTCAAACTTTCTTTTTGAAATTGACCGAAACAAGGAACAATCTGCTAGCTATTGGGGAGACAATAGCTGATCGTGAGATGGTTCTCACCGCACTTGGAGGACTCCCATATGAATGGCAAGTATTCACAACTACCATTCTCAACAATAATACCATTCCTAACTTTGATGAGCTTCTGTCTAGATGTATGTAATAAGAAACAAGGATGAAGGAATTCGATAATGACAGAAATGCTGCCTATGGTGCTCATTCCCGAAAGAAGAACTTTGGTGGTTCTAAGGACAAAGGAAGAACGAGGACTCAAGAGAAGAAGGGTAAATGTTTCACCTGCCATAGGCCTGGTCACTATGCTAGAGAATGCCCCTTCAAGAAGGATTCTCCCGATAGTGATGATAACAACAACCGAAGGAATGGGAATCGAAGAAATGACAAATCCAAAGGAAAGAGGAAGGCTCACATTGGAGGAAACAATCAACCTTCTAAAAGGTCCAGAAATACCAGGTATGAGGAGTCTAATGTTGTTGATAAAAGAAATGAGTATATTCTGGTATCTGCTCTCTCAGCTGCATCTCTGCCCGACACTATGGATGTCTGGCTAATTGATAGTGGTGCCTCAAGACACATCACGGGATTCAAGGAAGCACTTTCTGACATGGTTGAAAGGGATACTAATCTAGAAATTATCCTTGGGGATAATGCCACTTATCCTGTGAAAGGGACCGGGACCGTGACCCTCCACTTGTCCCAAGGTCAAGTCCTCCGTTTGCAAGATGTACTCTATGTACCCAAATTGAAGAAGAACCTTGTGTGCGTATGCACTTTGGAAGACAAAGGATTCAATGTAACTTTCTCTGATGGAAAGGTGCTCATGTGGAAGGAAAGCTTCAAGGAAGCTATCTCAATTGGTTTTAGAGTTGGTACACTCTACCGGGTTGGAGGGAGTCCGTTGGGAGCTATGACTTGTGATACTATCCGACAAACCGAACTATGGCACCGAAGATTTGGACACCTTCATTACAAGGCCCTTCTCGAAGCAAGGAAGGTGGTGACAGGGATGCCTGACTTTGGAAATAATCATGAAGGTGTATGTAAGGGCTGTGCTGAAGGAAAACATACAAGGGGACCTTTCCCCTCAAGTGTCACAAAGACATCTGATATATTGCAACTGGTCCATTCTGATCTTTCTGGTATGTTGCCCGTAACATCCCTAGGGGGATGTTCTTACTATATGACATTTACTGATGACTTCTCTCGCAAAACCTGGATATACTTCTTGAAGAAGAAGGATGAGGCTTTCATGTGGTTCCGTACCTTCAAAACCTTGGTGGAAAATATGACCGGAAAGAAGATCAAGATTTTGAGGACTGACAATGGCACTGAATATGAGTCAAATGAGTTCAAAGACTTTTGCAGAGAAGCTGGCATTAAGAGGGAGACTACCACTGCATATACTCCTGAGCAGAATGGTGTTGCTGAACGCAAGAATAGGACTATTGTGGAAGCTGCCGGTGCCATGCTATGTGACCAGGGGTCTCTGAAGTTTACGTAGCGGGAGAAAATTTGCAAATGCATTGTGTACATTCAAGCCGTGCCCTGTTAAAGCTCACGGACTCCAAAACTCCCGAAGAGGTTTTCTCTGGTAAGAAACCTGATGTCTCACATTTTAGAATTTTTTGGATGTCCTGTCTATTTTCATGTGCCGAAAGAAAAGAGAAGTAAGCTGGATGCTACTGGGAAGAAAGGAATGTTTGTGGGCTACAGTGAGACTTCTAAGGCATATAGAGTCTATGTACCTAGTCAAAGGGAAGTAGAGATAAGCCATGATGTCACTTTTGACGAAGATGCTTCCCTGAAGAAAGTAGTAGATCTTCCAAGATCTGAAGAAAATCATGAAGAAAGGCCTGGAAATCAAGAAGAACCGCAGGATGAGACAATGCCTGATATTGAAGGACCAATGGACCCTATTGATCCATCTCCTTCACTGGGAAAGAGACCATCATGGCTCGGGGACACCCTCGAAGATGCTGAGGGTCATGCTGCCCCAAGGGGGACATTCCGAGAAAGCAAGAAGCCGTGTAGATACCAAGGGTATCTAGCTGCCATGAGTACTATTGTACAATCTGAACCTAGATCTTTTGAGGAAGCCGTAAAGCATCAAGTTTGGAAGGATGCTATGCACGAAGAATATGAGTCCATAATGAAGAATGATGTCTGGGATGTGGTCCCGAGACCGAAGGACAAATTTGTTGTCACCGCGAAATGGCTCTACAAGATCAAACATGGATCTGATGGGAGTGCTGAAAAGTTCAAGGCAAGGTTTGTTGCCCGTGGCTTCTCTCAAAAGGAAGGAATAGACTATGATGACATATTTGCACTTGTGGCACGATATACCACCATCCGATCAATCATAGCCCTTGCTGCTACGCAAGGATGGAGTCTTCATCAGATGGATGTCAAGACCGCTTTTCTGCATGGTGCAATAAAGGAAGAGGTGTATGTGGAACAACCTCCGGGATTTGAAGTTCAAGATCGAGACACTTATGTCTGCAGGTTGAAGAAAGCCCTCTATGGGTTAAAGCAAGCACCCAGAGCTTGGTACGAGAGGATGGATAGTTACTTGATGAAGCTGGGCTTCACTCGAAGTAATGCTGATCCTAACCTTTACTTCAAGGTTGTGCAGGGGAAGCCTCTCATTCTAGTGCTGTATGTGGACGACCTCTTCCTGACAGGTGCTGACCCTCTCATTCATCAATGTAAGAGGGAGCTCGTTGCTGAGTTCGAGATGAAGGACCTAGGACTGATGCACTATTTCCTAGGCCTGGAGGTCTGGCAGAGACCTAGAGAGATTTTCCTTTCTCAAGGAAAATACATTGTGAAGCTTCTGGAAAGATTTGGGATGGTGGACTGTAAGTCCGTGTCGACACCGATGGAACTCAACTTTAAGAAGTTGAGTGGCAGCGCTGCTGGGCCTATCTTAGCCAATCAACTCATAGGAGCTTTGATGTTCTTAGTGAACACCCGACCAGATATATGTTTTGCAGTGAACACTTTGAGTCAACAGATGGTTGAGCCTCATCACTTTCACTGGGTTGGTGCCAAGAATCTTCTGAGATATCTTCGAGGCACGATAAACCATGGGCTAAGATACACTGCCGGGAGTGTGATACTCCGTGGATATACTAATGCCGATTGGGCTGGCAGTGTGGTGGATCGTAAGAGCACATCGGGATGCTGCTTCAATCTTGGTTCTGCTTCGATCTCATGGAAGAGCAGGAAGCAGAAGTCGGTGGCTTTGAGCACCGCGGAGGTCGAATACATTGCTGCTAGTATGGCCTGTTGTGAAGCAGTTTGGTTGCGGAAGCTCTTTAGTGAGCTGTTTGGACATGTGCTAGATACCACTGTGATACTCTGTGATAATCAGAGTGGGATTCGTATGATTGAGAATCCTGTGTTCCACGACCGATCCAAGCATATTGATATCAGGTACCACTTTATCCGGGATATGGTACAGCGAGGCGCCGTAAGGCTCGATCATATAGGAACTGATGAGCAGGTCGCTGATATTCTCACTAAGCCCCTGGGGAAGGTCAAGTTCCTAACCTTCCGTGAGAGTCTTGGTATCGTGGAACGACCCTATGATGTGGGTCCCGTTGGACGATGAGCTCTGGGAGCTCTGGGGGGCTTTGGGGATAGCTTCTCGGAGCTATAAGCACTCATAATGCTTCTGCCCCACCTTTGTGATTATTGAGCTAGTTCGCCTCTCATTTATCTGTGCCCCGTATGCATCCTACCCATTGAGTTCAGGGCTCATGGGAAGTACCTCTCATTTGGCCAATGAGGTGGGAAAAGCTAGAGACTATTAGCAAAGACTGATGGACGCATCAGAGATTGCCGTACTCTCTATCTAGGATGGCACGGTCCAACCACTTGATCCGGGATCAAGTTTAGTGAGGTCTGGGACCTCTGCCTGACTTCGGGTCAGAGGAACCAACTTCGGGTTGGTTGGAGACTCTTTATGAGTCTGACAGAGGTTTCGAACCTTTGGACTGATTATGTCAGTCGGGGGATGATGTCTTTGTGACCGACCCACTTCTGTTCTGAAATAAAGAGGCCAGCAAAGCAAGTTACAGCGGGATGACGCACGATGTTTGATTGCACTGATGGATGGAGTTCTCCCTAGTTGAGAGGGAGTGTTAAATTTGGACAACTAGGTCCAAACTCCATGTTGTGATGCTCAGATTAAGTGGCTAGTATTTTTGTTGAATTCCTCTTTCGGAGAGGTGTAAAATCCATATAAAATATATCTTAATCCGATGAGCAGAACATTTATTTTGAATTTATTATTTATAATAAATTATATGTGCAGGTCGGCCTTAAGGTTTTACACCCCCAGCAGATGTGTCACACACCCCAATGATGGATATAAATACAAGCAAAGTTGGAGAGCATTTCACAACAACTCAACTCACATCTTCTTCTCTCATCTGATTTAGTACGAGCTACTTGGAGGACGAGTTCAGCCCACACGTGTGAAGGAGAAGAAGGACAAATCTGTACGGCTGAGCTGAAGGATGAATTTCTGCAGTTAGGGTTTTGCAGAAAGTTTGACCAGCGTTGACTTTGGTCAACGCATGGTCCGAATGGGCTGAAATTTGGTGAGAAGTTCGATTTTGGAAGGCCGTACTGTTTGGCACAGAAATCGAGGTCAAAGGGTTGACCAATCTGCTGCTGTGTTGACTTTTAGCTTGCTGCCCTGCGTTGACTTTTTCTGGACAGCGTTGACTTTTTGGGAGTTGACTTGGGTTGACTCGTTTGCTGATTGGAGGACCGTTGTGACACATTCTGGGTTGGCTGACCAAGGAGACTTTGCTGGTTGAAGCATCCTGTTGACCGCCGTAACGCACCACCACATTTTTCCTGTTTCTGATTTGTCTTCTGTAAGATCCACTTATATGTTCTATCTGCATTTTACTTAACTATTTGTATGATTGTTGTGAGAAAAGTAAAGTTGCTCCTAGCATAGAACATCTACAAAAATTTACACACAACAAATAAGAGATACCTTACCAATGAACATGCTCCATCCAATGAATGGAAGAGCCTGTTCTTTATGTTTCTTCATGATGACTCCCAAAACAACAGAAAAGGTGTTACTGCCACCCAAAAGGAAACTGACAATGATAATATTGCTGATCAAGAAACAAGTCGCTGCAATTGGTATGACAAACAAGGAACTGATGCTAACAAAAATCTCCCCAGCCCCCTGAGTCCTTTGATGAGGACCTTCTCTTCATGCTTTCTAAAGACTACAGTCATCATGATAATGTAGAAAATACATCTGACCTCCTTTGAAGACAATAACATTCTGGAACAAAGAGAAGGATTGTGGTTATTTCCAAAATATGATGATGTGTATGCTGTCCCAAAAGAATGATTTTGTGGCAGCAATGATGGAGATGAAGATATTGTTGAACTTAAAGAAGACAACCTTGCCGATCACACAAATAAAGACCCCATAATCTTTTGGAAGACTGGTTGTAATGTAGATGAAGCTGATCAAAAGGGGATTTTGGATCAGATTGTTATGGAACAGCTTTTTGGATCAGATTGTTATGGAACAGCTTTGTAAAAACGAAGATAACAGGGGTAGATGGAAATCATGATGAAGCCATCATTGAAGAGTATTCTATGTGAAATCTGACGAAGTTAACATTTTATATTTAGAATCTGAATGCAACAAAACTTTTGGGAAAGGTTATGATTGAAAGAAGCCAGATGTAGGGCGAAGTCAGTTTTCAGTTCCCAGATTGAAGAAAGTCAGTTTTCAGTTCCCAGAATGAAGAAAGAGCAGTTTATGGTCCCTAGTTCCATCATCCATATAGAGAATGCTGCTGCAAATACTCGTCTGGTTCACAGTCTATTTGGATACATTTTTAAAAAAATGCATGAAGAGGAGCTTGGGGATGGCCTCAACTTGGCTGACAGCCTTTCCACTAAGCCTGCAGGGATTGAAACACCTGATGTCATTGACTTTTGTAAACAACAACGGAAGGAACATGGGAAACTTTGTGTCAAATTCTTAAAGAAAGAGAAGAATGCATTGCGCCAGAAACTCTGATTGAAATTACTGATACATATGTGCCTGGTGCAACAAATAAAATGGGAGCCAAACGAGTTGATCCTCTTCATGGACAGATTCTGATGTTACTCTATTTACCAATGGATCCACAGACAATAACCCAAGTAACCCCAAGGATGAATTTGCTATTATTGAGATGGAAATATGTTCCCGCCTTCATGGGTGATGGATGAAATTCAAATAGAAGCGAACAGTCATGATTCTTGCTTTCTGCATTTTTGTCATCACCCTGTTCATTATTGGAGGTGGCAATGGGAGTACTACAGCATATTTTGACCTCCATGGAGTAGAATGGAGCGTTGAAAATAGTAGCAAGAAATTGATTCCTTGATTTGTGCCTTAATTCAAAGAGTCAAATTCGAGTTTCTTCTTGTGCATGACTCGAGTTCCTAAATATTAGGGGATTCCCTATAAATTAGGACGAGTTCCTATAATTTAGGAATCAGTCCCTAAAAATTAGAACAAGTTAGGATGCAGTTAACTGATGTGTTGAAACTTGAAATTGAAAGTCAAGTTCTTGATTTTTTAGTGTGAGTTGATCGAGGAAAACACAAGTGATTGAGTTTCAAGTGGTTGACTTGAAATAGAACGAGTTGCGTGACCAGTTAACTCATGCTAACTCAATCAATCACAAAAGCATTCCTTAATTAGAAAACTGACTAATTTTAGCCATCCAAATTGCTATAAAGAGGGAACGAAAGCACATCTTGTAATCATAATTTTGTGAGCTTGTGAGAGAAAGGTGCCAAGCATTCTTGTGCAAATTATTGGAGAGGAAAGCAATTCCTCTAGCAAGTGCGCATAGAAATAGGGGTTCTTCCTATTTCATAGGGGTCACTAGTGTGCATAAAAATCGGAGGAAGGATCAGGGGATCTTGCAGGGTTTTTTCAAGCCTAGTTCAAGGCTGAGAAATCAGTTTGTATTACGTATTGAAGCAAGGTTATTTGCAAGAGATCTATTGCTTATTCTCCTTCAATAATATTCTCAAGCAAGCAAGGGTTTTCCCAGATGGGTTCCCTAGAAAAAATTGTGTTGTTCTATTGTGTGAATTGTGTTTTTATTTCTGTTCTATTCCGCTGCAAAGTTCAGTAGAGAAATTCTGTGTCTATATGAAAAGAAAATTGTTTTCAGATTGTTCATATTAGCAGATCAGAATTTCGTGGATTTTCTACATGGAGAAGAATGGGAGTGCAGAGCTTATGAGTCTTGGAAGGTCTTCTAGTTGTCAAACATGGACTCCATGCTCTTCTCATTCACATTTCTAACACATGTGGAAGGAATCCATGCTCGCCTCGTTAACATTTCTAACACATAAGGAAGGATATCAAAGAAGTTGTTTGGAAAAGCTAGATATCGAGTGGCATTGCCATCAAAGACTCCATGTACACCATCATTTTAACATTTTGGTGCTGCATTGGATGGTTAGTGTATGTGAGGATTGTAGTATTATCTTTTGGGATAACAGCAGCCATAAATTGGTGAGGCAGCTTCCAAGATTTCCAACGCTAGTTTTAACCTTACATACAAATGAAATGACTGGTGGAGTGACAGCAGTTGGTACTAGATTGGTTGTATGGAGCGCGATTAACACTAGAAGAGGAAGCAGAAGCGGAGTAGCAATCGTTGTCACAGAATGCCTTATTGGCTTTCTATATGGAAGTTTGGCATTAACTCAGCTTATTGGATTCGAAGGAGGAAGCATTTGATTCTTTGCAGGAGGACAAATCCATTGTTAGCTTGCACAAAAATAGAGGAAATGTCTCTGCTGCAACTCAAAGGGAATGGGCCAACAACGGAAGCAGAGTACTGGATTAGGCTGTCAGCTGTCAATGCTTGTTTCAGTCCAGGGCTTGTGAATACTCCAGCCTACTTTCACTGGAATTTTAATGTGGCTTGGCATGGCAATCAAACACAAAGGTGAAGAATTGCATCTGTGACTTGTTAAGGATTTTGAAGGTCATTTCTGGGGTTCTCGAGTGCCCTGAAGAAGGACACTTGTCCCCGAGTTGGATCCAGACGTTACCCACAAAGTTTGCTGGATAAAAGAATGGGATTTTGAGGACAAGTTTCTAATAGCATTTGAAGGATAATAAGGGGATACTTCATAAAACAATACAAAGCAGGATGATGACAGCAAGTGATGATTGTATGAAATTCAATGAGGCACTGTTCAGAAGGATATCATACTTGACCAACATTATACAAACGGAATTTGAGCAATCGTTTGAAAACTTCCTATCAATGCGTTTCTCCTACGATACATGGAACTGTTCTCATTGCTCAACTCAACTGATTCGGCCTTAACAACAGTAACATTAACCATTGTTTTGATGACAACTGTGGCTTTTGCTTCTTTATTTTAGTCGCACTTTGTCTAGCCTGACCATTTGATGTGGGCTGGCACCTTAGTTGCATGAAGTAAATGATTGTTGTCGCCATAGGCCACAACCTTCAGCACACTCATTGGAGCACCTTATTGCCCTGCTATCATTAGATCTCGCTTCATTGGCCTGTCATCAGCTTTAGATCCTTGAGACTATCAACCAGCTACATTGTGGACTTCTATCCTATTTTGGTAAGGGGCGCAAGGCTCCCACTGGGCTTTCCCTTTCTCATTTTAGTGGGTATTTCTTTTTGCACGTACGGGAACGTAATATGGCTACACATTTGCTGAGACCCATTTCCATTGCCACATAGCCACCTAAGTTGCACTTATGGGGAACGTTAGTGCATATCGTGCATGCATATAGTGGACTTGCTATTTATGGCACCATTGCTGTATGCTTTAGTTAGCTTTAGTGATTTTACTCACATGCAGCTATTAAGCTTACTTAGCTGTTAGCTTTTCCCTGCTTTAAAGGGAGATTTGTGCCATGCCATTCCAAGGCTTTTTTCTCCAAATCTCCCTTTAGAAAGTCCTTGTTTTTGTATTGTTTGACTGATCATTCATCAGGAGGCAAGCTAGTGGGTTAATGTGCATAGCACACCATTACAGCAATCTAATTTCAGTTGCTGATTGGCGTTCTTCTTTCAGAGGTTTTTTTCTCCAAATCTCCCTTTAGCAAGTCATTGTTTTTGTAATGTTTGACTGATCTGATCAGGAGGCGTTGCTGAACCAAGTTAGGATGCAGTTTAACTTAGGATGCGTTCTCTTCTTTCAGATTTTTGGTCTTGGGTTGTCCCGCCCATAGCCAGGCTACATATCTTGGTTCAGCAACCAAATCTCACAATTATTTAATGATGTGCAACTTAAACAACTCTCCTCGGAAACTATCAACAAGCCACAAACTCAATTAACAAGGGCAGTTACTAATAAAGATCTTAGATTTTAGGACCTCAATAGAAAACGGCGTTGTCTAACTACACAATTTTGCTCAGATGGCGAATTATTTTCCAAAATATGGTGAATTTTTTTAAAGAAATTTGATTATGGGAATGTTTAAATTGTTTTTAAATGGTGGAAATGGATTCACCACCATCTAAAACCTTTGAGCCACCCAACATCCTAAAGCTTGACAACAAGAACCCAGATTATTTTCAAAAATTTCTACCATATTTTCAAAATAGTGCCAAATTTTCTATATTTTTCCATCCATAATTATGTAGCCTGTTTAGGCTAGTGTTTAAGAAAAGCCGGATAGAGATTCTTGAGATTTTTCAAAAAATCCATAAGTTATAATAAAAATATATAAGCAAAATTTCTACAGCATTATAAGTATTTCAAAGTATTTGATTTGAGAGAGTAAGAGAGCACCTTTTAAAGAACCAAGAAAGATTATTGGGACCATTACAAAACCAGAGTATGCTTTCTTTAAGGGGAGACACCAGAAAAGACAAAATATAAATATAAATAAATAAATTGTACCTTAGTACCATTGTCGAGTGAAATGGGTCTGCACAGAAGAGCATATATCTCCTTTTTCGACAAAGTCAGGGGCTTTGAAATTGCCAATTTCGAGAGAAGCTCCTGATAACACACAGGCAGTTTCTGTTCCCACACATAATCACAGGAAGCCGCACCCTTGAAGGCCCTGTTGAGGCGAGCAAGCTTGCATATATCAATCGGACTCAGATGCTTAAAAATTCCCGCAATGCAATTCTCTGGTATATCAGCCAGACCTGGATATGGCCCATCTTCATTACTCTCGTGGACTCTTGAGAGGTTCGCACCCATTAATCCAACCAAAACAGCCACAGACTTAGGAAAACCCGATTCCTTCTACTTCCTGTTGTGTTCTGTACTCCTCACCTTATTACCTCAGACTTAGCTCGGTAAAATAGAAACGACAATTCTCTGAGAAAACCCATGTTAAAAGGAGCGATGATTGTAGGTTGTCTTATTAAAGCTGTCCTAGGACCAACCAAACAGTCAACTCTGGAGATTTGATTTGGGTGAATAAGGAAAATATATAAATATATCTGGGGTTGAAAGCCCTGTGTGGGAACAGAAAAAGGGAATGGAATAAAATTGAAGCACAGTGTTCTATTCTCCATCGGAGGGCCAGCCCAATCTGACGTGGACATATACTTGGCTTTCGGTTCTTTTATGTTTTATCGTACAGGGTTATGCTGGCCAGCGTTTTGGTTCCTTTTTTCCAATGGAGCTACAGAAATTCGGTGGTTCAAATTGTGCTGAAATTCATTTTCAAGTGGATTGATTTTCAAGATCAGTCACTTCAAAATTTTCCGTTCAGATTTGCAATCTTGATGCTTGAAATTCGAAATAATTTATAAAAAAACAATATCCAGAATTGGGGCTGAAAAGTATAAGGATGTAGACCAGAAGTTCTCAGTGAAATTTCCAAGAAGTAACTCTTTTAATTTAAGTACCTATTTTCTTCTATTTGATTAAGGTTTATTTGACCTTTTGACTAATGTTTCTTCACCTTTAAATTTTTAAAAGATCTTTTAAATTTTTATGTTTCTTCACCAATTTTTAAAAGATCATTCGTCAGTTTTTCAAGATAGTTTTTTAAGATCGTAAGATTTGTCAAAGACGTGTTATTTAAAAATAAGAAGAGTGTTTATTTGGTTTCATGTTTTAGTAGGGTTTTCTATATTGGTGAAATTAGTTATTTAATAAATTAAAGGATTCATAAAGATATTTAGATTTGGTGGAAGTGAAAAGACGAAACACTACATTTATATAAAAGATTTTCAGGACTTTACTTGGATTGATCATTTCTATCACCTTAAATTAAAGGAGGTCATCTAAATCTAAAAAAATCTATTACACCAAATAGGGATGATGTCTTTTTTTATTTCTTTCCTTTTCTTGAATGTTTTACTTTCTTTCTTTTTGGGTGTTTTCTTTTCCAATAATTTTTTAATGGTTACAAGATTTTATAATTCCCATGGGATTTAGGAATTTGGCTTATGTGATCCATAAAATGTATATAAATTTTTAGGTGATAATCACATCTAAGCATATTTTGTCGACATGTTTCGGTGATAATCACTTCTGGGGCAGTGGAATCAGAAAAGCATTTCATTTTGGAATGTGATGCTTTCGGAGACATCGGGGACAGTTACCGCTATATGTTAGCATCAATTCCATGGCATTGCCTTTTCAGTGAGGAAATTGTTTCAATGAGGGAACTGTTAGAAGGTTGGGTCAACTCATCATCAATTTGACTATTTTTAGTCTCATGAACGTTAAAATATCATTCATATCAGTGTGGTTCATCATCAGAATCATTTTAAGTTTTGTTTTTTGTTTTTGTTTTTGTTTTTTTTGTTTTTGTTTTTGTTTTTTTAAGTAAATATTTATTAGGTAAATAGGTAAAAAGTATGTGTGTTTTCTTCTCCAATATTATTTTTATGGTTACTAGATTTTATTATTCCTTTTTATTGTTTGATATATGATCATTTTATGTCTCTACTTATTTATTAGGTAAATAGTCTATATTATAATTCATTTTGTTTCATTTATTTGATTCATTTCATTTTTTTTTTAAGTTTGTCAGGACTACATCATCATGTCCAATATATCACTTTGATCAGTTTTGTTTCATTCATTCGATTTATTTCATTTTTTTATTTTTTAGTTTGGCAAGACTACATCTTCGTCATGTTTAATATATCATCCGGACTAGAGTGAGAAATAGAACTGGTGACTTTACATTAAATAATGTCTTAACATAACACCCAATCATCCTCTATCCAAAATCCAATGGACAATTCATTACATTTTTATTAATAAATAATTTCTTATATTCTTTTTTATTTCTTTATTTTGATTATTTTTTTTTTTATTATATTTCATTCTAATCTTAAAAAAAATATGTTTTTATTTTGTTACTTGTAGACATTTTGTTACTTATCTTTTTATTCTTTTATTGGTGTTGCGATTTTTATTCTTATTTATATAGATTTTAAATTTATTTCTTTGATTTACTCATTTTTCTTTTTAATTTTTTCATTTTTCATTTTTATTTATTTTTTATATTGATTTTTATTCTTTTATATGTTGATTAGTTCATATAAAATTTTTTAAAAAAAATTGTTTATGAGAAAATTTTTATAAACGTTATTATCAATTTATATATATATTAATATTCTTTATTGTTGTTTTTGTTCATTTCTTTTTTAAATTATTATTTTAGTTAATTTGTAATTTATTTATTTTTATTTTTTATTATTTATTATATATATATATATATATATATATATATATATATATATATATATATATAATTTTCTTTTAAAGTTTTCTTTGAATTTAACAATATTTATTAAAATAGGAATATTTGTAATATTTTTTTAATAAGAAATTATTTGTAATTAAAAAATACATAAATATTATTATCAATTTATATGGGTTTTCTTTAATATTATTTTTGTTAATTTCTATTTTAATTTTTTTTTTTTTAATTAGTTAATTTCTAATTTTTTTTTTTATTTTTTAACCTCTTTCATGTTTGATTTTAATTTAAAAAAATGTGTTTTTAAGGTTTTTTTAATTTAGTAATATTTTTTTTTTCTTTTTCATGTTATTTTAATATTTTTTTTACGTTTCCTCTCGATCGGGGTGTGATGCGAGAGAGGATTCACATGTGGATCATGGAAATGAGTAAGGTGACATGGGGTAGGGCTGGTGGGTGACCTGCCCCACGCCACCACACGTCGGGAGTGAATGAAGGCAGGAGTGGCAGTAAAGGAATGTCAGAGGCAAATGGGGATGCAGGTCACACATCAAGACAAGTGGCAAGAAAGATAGGTTACATGCAGAGTTTGGTTAAGGGTTATTCCATAATGTTGTGGATTGCAAAGAAGGCTGGTACGTTAACTAGAACGTTGATGCGAGGGCGCGGTAGAGAAGAAGGCTACCACGCATGATCTAGGTGGATATTGGTGGCTACCCGACTATTCCAATTTGACCCCCACCATTGTTTCTTTCAGTTTTTCAGTGTCCTTAATTGTAGCACAATTTACTATTTTTGGCAATTTTTCGGGCCTAAACGATATTTTTTTTGGAAAATCACCGGTGAAAAATGTGGGTTTTCGACTTGACATTCAATATGAATAGTTGTAGTCCTTGGATAGATCTTTCTAACGAGCTATCGTGTGCGTTAAACAAAGATCGTATGCTAAAGTTACGACCCCGGGAAATTGATGTTCCAATTTACCCCAACGGGGCCTATAGTTTGGTGTTTCATCTCCTAGGGTTAGGTTTTTGGATGTTTATGGTTTTCCATTGTTTCTCAATAATAAATAGGCCTTCAAGCCTCATTGTAACACAGTTCATAGGCATGTAGCCGTCACATCTCTTCTTAGAGATGAGCTACCATTGCCCTAGCTAGTTTATGTCCATTTTGTTTGTAAGCATACTTCAGTTATTTGACATTAATGAAATGAAGTTTTATTTCTGTTGCATCTATACGTTTATGTTTATTTCTGTATTTTATTGTGCTCCTGCATAAATCCAGATCAGTGGTACCAGAGCGATCTGTTCTTTCTCGATCCTTTTTTGCATGTCCCCAACGAGGTCGGGGTATAAGGAGTTAGGGCTCGATCTAGTGATTCTTTTTGCAAGATCAACCTCGCAAACCCTGACAAACACCCATGGGGGAAGAAAAGAAAGATGAGGGAGTAGGAGATCCTATCAAAATATTGCTTGAGGAGGCCCCTCGAGAAACAAAGAAACGCGATGATGGATAAATTTTCCCAAATCCTTCAACGCCTGCCCACTGGCGACGCATCTGCATCCAACAACCACTATAGAGGCACCATTCCTTTCAAGGTACAAGTCAACTTCGACATTCCTATATTTGAAGGCCAGATAGATGCAGACGTCATAGATAGATGGTGAATTTTTTGGAAGGCTATTTCTCGGTCTATGATTTCTCCGACCGAGAAAATATTACTTTTGCACTCCTCAAAGTCTTCCCCCATGTCAAAGACTGGCGGGAAACCTACTGTGAGCAAAAGGGCGAGAGGGAACCCTATTTATTCTCAGTCGCACCCACTTGGAATTTGTTCCGAGACGGCATCAAGGAACAATATTACCCAGTGGGGAGCTATGAGGACAAGTACATCCAATGGACCACGTTGTGGCAGCAAAGGGATCAAGATGTGCACGAGCTAACGAATTTGTTCCATACCCTATGCACAAAGTTGGGTATTAAATATTTGGAGAAACATTTGGTGCTCAAGTACCGCAGTTGTTTGCACAGATACATTCAAGAGGAAATGGAGTTCCTCAACATTACCTCGATTGGCACAACATATTGATATGCCACCAAGATCGAGCATAAATTTAAGTAGAAGAAGCGAGACTTTGGATCCGCAAATCCAAAGCCAAGGAAAGGTGCCCCTGAACTGCAGAAAAAGAGGCAAAGCCAAAGCGGGGCGACTCATAACGACACCACAAAGCCAAAGGACACGGGGAAATGGTGTGAATTTCATAATAGCTACACTCATAACACAAGTGAGTGTTAGGGCAAATAGTCACTAGTGGTTGAATTGAAGGCATCTGAATCAGATGCATGTTCTGATTCTAAGTCAGAATTGGACAAGGGAAATGACAAAGGGAAGCATATCATTGATGCAAAACCCATTGCCATTGTTGCCACCACCAAGCTCCATAGGGAGGAGCCTAAGGATCTAGAGGACGAGGAGCACCTATTCCATTCCCAGATGAGGGTGAAGGGTTCTCCACTGCAATTCCTTGTTGATAGCGGAAGCCAAAAGAACCTCATTTCAACAGAGGTCGTGAAGCAGCTCGACCTACCGACCACAACACACCCGCAGTCGTATACCATAGGGTGGCTTCACCAAGGAAGAGATCTTTGCATCAGCCAATAGTGTTTCCTTCCATACAACATCAATCCCTTTATGGATGAGGTATTGTGTGATGTTGCTCCTCTTGACGTGTCTGATGTATTATTAAGGCAACCATACTTGTGGAAGTGACATGTTGTGTATGAGTTTAAGCCTCTTTCTGTTATTATTACTTTAGGAAATAATTTGTACAAGATACTGGAGGTATTACTACCTTCTGCCATCTCTTTAAGTATTGCAAAGCAATGCAGTAAGATTATTTCCCAAACAAGGAAATTTGTTTTCATTATGATTCTCCCACAGGGAAAGAAGAATATTGTGGTTGCAGCCTTCAAACAGGGCTCCCCTGCACGGCAGCAACAGATGGACAAAGTCGTGGAGGAATACAAGGACATTTTCTCCCCACCCACAGGGGTTCCTCTACACTTTCAGGTCAAGCATTCCATTGATCTGACCCCAGATGTGCTGCTACCTGATGGGTCGATCTATCGACGTTCTGTTCCAGAGAATCATGAAATCAAGAGGCAGATCCAAGAGCCGTTGCAGAAAGGGCGCATCAGGCTAAGATCCTCACATATATTATCTAAGGCTGATAAAGCAACCAGATTTATTGAATGCATCCAACAAGTCCACGATCTCTTAGAGAAATCCAATCCCAAGTACAAGTAGCGACATGATCAACATCAGGTGCCACACAAGTTCTAGGTGGGCGACAAAGTTTGCTTGCATTTGCAGAAAGAACACGTAACCGAAGCTTATTGAAAGCTCATACCACTTCGATATGGGCCTTACCCCATTATCAAGGTTGTGGGAGACAATGCATTTGAGCTAAGAATTTCCCCATTCCTTTTGCGGCACCTAGCGTTCAATATGGATCACCTTCGACCATACTTTCCACCATTACTGGACACATCCGACATTGTAGAACAACTCACACCAACAGAGTTAAACCCAGACTATATGGAACAAGCCACAATTGATCGGATCATGGACACACAGGTCAAGAACACCCGACAACAAAGGATCCAAATTTATCGAGTTGTCAAAGCAAGCCAAGTCCTTCACCAGGGCAAATGGTTCAATAGGGACCCAGTTTAGTAGAAGTTTCCTCATCTCATGGAGGAACTCAACGCAATGGGGACCATTGCTTCCTAAGGGGGGAGGAATGATCCAAGTGGATATTGGTGGCCACCCTCCTATTCCACTTGGACCCCCACCATTTTTTCTTTTAGTTTTTTCAGCTTAATTGTAGCACAATTTACTATTTTTGGCAATTTTCCGGGTCATGAACTTCCAAAGCCATTTTGAGGCCTTAAACGACGTTTTTTTGGGAAAATCATCGGCGGTGAAGTAAGTCTTTAACTCGACACTTTCTATCATTATTGTATTCATCATATAGATATTTCTAACGAGGTATTGTGTGCATTAAATGAAGATCGTATTCCAAAGTTATGATCCCGAGAAATTGATGTACCAATTTACCTAATGGGGCCCATAGTGTGGTGTTTCATCTCCTAGGGTTAGGTTTTTGGATGTTTATGGTTTTCCATTATTTCTCAATAATAAATAGGCATTCGAGCCTCATTGTAACACTATTCAGAGGCATGTAGCCGCCACATCTCTTCTCAGAGATAAGCTACCATCACCCTAGCTAGTTTATGTCTTTTTTGTTTACAAGCATACTTCAGTTATTTGACATTAATGAAATGAAGCTTTATTTCTACTACATCTTTGTGTTTCTTGTTTATTCTTGATACCGAGTTGCAACGATTCGAGTATGTATATCAGGCTCATTCAATAGCGATAATGGGGGTTCTGTCTCGGGGTAGGGAGAATAATGTGAAGAGTTCACCAAAATTGCGCCATTTGATTGCTAAAGCAACATCTAGTTTGTCTATGTTGAGCCTTTTCGTGTTAATCTCCCTGTTGTACAGTAAGTTGTTGGCCCAAATGGGTATGTACTGGTCTCACAATCCTATTAAATTGTTGTTTCATATGGCTCGTCGTGTGAAGGACGATTTCTATGGCTTATTAAGACCAACCAAGGGTGGTTTCTGTGGTTTTTGTGGCTCCATATGGATTGACGTGTGGTTTCTATGGTTACTTAAGACCAACCACGGGTTGGAACGCTTCTGCACAGGGGTTTTGAGAAATGAAACTATTTGTAACCCGAGAAGTAGATGCATCGAGGTGGAGGTCGAATGCGAGCCCAATTGGGTGAAAATTTGTAGGAAAATTTGGATATGGCCAAGAGGGATTAACAACCCTGTTTGTTTTGATATGACAAGCCCACCTAGACTATATATCTCTCTACCTTCTGCATGGAGGGTGATAACTCTGGTGCGGATTCGAGTGAATTCACAGTGGTTGGGTGGTCCGGGAAAGAGGAAAATGGTTAAGGCAAAACCAGGTAAAGGAAATGGAGGACGGGGTGGCAGGCCTGCGAGAGAGAAAGGAAAGGCAAGGGGAGCTTCAACAAGCAACCCTCAACGCATAAGGGGAAGGAAAACAAACCAAGAAAATATGCAAAATTTATTGCATGCATATGGGGTCGGTACTTTGGCTCAAGTTAAGTCTATGATTTTTGTATGGGAGAAAGATCTGAATACAAAGGTAGAGACAGACCTTCTGTATGAAGAAATGGAACCCCTGGTGATAGACCTAGGAAACAGTAGAGGTCAACTGACTCTGTTTAAACAGTCAATACACCTTTACAAGTCCATGAAATGTTTGATGGCGAAGGCCATTATGTCAGTACAAGAAGCGAGAGGAAACCCAATGGCAGAACTGAGTCTTGCAAAGACTCACCGAGACATTCAAGCCATCCAGTTGCAGCTTCACCATCAAAATGTGTGTCTCAGTCGAATTGAAAGTTAACTCCAGAATTTGCATCAAGTGGACATGGCCGGGTCGAGTGCTAAAGACCTGGCACCGATTGAATCATCTGATGTATAACTGCAGGGTGCACTGCATAATTTTGTTTCTGGTAAACTAATGTGGTTGGCTAGCATTTATTTTTATAGTAGTATGTTTAATGGGATAGTAGATATCATAGTATATAAGGCATGTAAAGACAAAATCAAACAGTTTAAATTTTGGTTGCCTTATAACTCATTGAGGTGGCCAATATACCTGGTTTCCTTTGGGCAGGTTGAGGTCTCCAAGAATTCTATATGATGTAATCTGTTGTTTTTTTTAAAATGAATGAATAGAGAGGCACTACCAAACTTACCAAAACATTTTTTAAAATTTTTTTTACGTTTCATTTTAATATTATATTATTTATTTTCTAGTACATTATGGATTAGTCATTGCATCTTTACTGTATTTATTTGTTCTCATGATCATACTATCCATATTTATCCTAATAATGAACCAGAGTAAGTGGTTCGAACCTTAAAGCAATTATGTGATTTATTGGGAAGAGACTATGCATATACCTATTTTCAAATCTTTCTTATTTTCTTGTTATCATCCTACTCCAAGAAGAATAAATATTTATAAGTGTATATCTCGTGAAATGCTTTAGTTTTCTACTTTAGTTAGAAAAGAAGTATGTGTTTCGAGTTTGTTTTGTTTTTAAGTGAGAAAGGTTTATTAAGTTTTGGAAGAGGTAATAATGATCATGTTTATAGGTGTATTTATTTTGGAATAAAGATTTTAAAACTTTGATTTAATTTTTAATAATTATTAGATGGTTTGTAGAGATTTAATCTCCATAGAATATTCTAAGATATTTATAGTAGTATCCATAAATCAAAGTTTGATATTTATCTCTACAATAGTTATGTTCTTTTGTGTCTTTTAATTAAATTATTAATTCAAATAAAAGTCATATGAAAAAGTGACTTATATAGTGATTTGTGGGTTTTTGGGCATGTGATATTGATAAGTCATTGTATTGGCCCATGGTATTGGAACAAAGTCTATTTACAAATTAAGAATCTCCTTTTTCTTTTTCTTTTTATGCATAATTTTCTAGCACCTTTGGAGTTATATCTACATGGTTAAGAATCTTGATCCATTTTTATTTTTTCTATGTATACGTGATTGACTTATATCTTAATTCTTTTTGTAATAATAATAATAATAATAAAGTTACAATTTAGTTAGTTTTTTATTATTTTTTAATTTAGCAACTTGAGATATATAATGAAGTAAGTGTTTTGATGTTTAGTATGGATTGATGTCTATCAACGTTCAATTATTTAATCTATATTATTGAATGTATAAATGGATACAATGTATTGAAAGTCCTCTTCAAAACTTGGATTGTATAAACTACACAATTTAAAGTTACAATTCCGAAAATTCTTTGTTATATCTTATATAAAATTGACAGAAAAAATAATTCAAAACTTAAAATAGTGAGATACTTGAAATGTTTAAAAATGTTTTGACCATAAACATTTATTATTTTTAATTGTTTTATATAATATATACATATATGCATAGTTGACATTGAGATATTTTACTTATGGACCACATTATTTATATTTTGAAATGTTATATTTTATTTAAGATATTATTATATTTTCAAATACACATCAATACTACTTAATAATGTATAATAAAATATTTTATTTATGATTCAAATTGAATATTTTTATCATCATTAATATTTTTTAAATGCTACATATCAATTTCATATTAATACTTTAATGAATTACACATTTATATTTTTTCATAAAATCATTGAATTACTTTACTTTTAATTATTTATTTCTTTTGGACATCGAAAGACACACATCTACACACTTGAAAGTTTGTATAGTTTAATTAATTCTTTGAAATATATATATATATATATATATAGAGATCGAAATTGTTGTATTTATATTAATAAATTTGGAATCTAGCTAGAACCATTACAAATATTAACGATGACAATTCTTCATTTTTCCAAAACCACTTTGACAAGAGAGAGATATTTCATGTTCTTCTTCCCCAGATAATCAACATGGTTTTCCTTGTACATTCTCCAAAAGAGACCATTCACTTCTTCTTCTTTTTTGGTAAGTTAGGTTATTCTATTAATTCGAAAACAGAGAAGTTACATATGCTACAGGCTGGGTTGGTAGGCTATGCTTAGCCAATCCCAGCCTTAGTTACACAGTTTCGAGGCTGCCTTAGAGGGGGAAACTAGCCCGAACAAAACTTGAAATAGAAAATTACATTATGCGCAGTAGCGTTGGAGTATTTAAGTAGCACAAAATATGCAGTAGCAAAAAAGCACTGATGGAAAGCTTGACAAAAACCATGGAAGAGTTGTGCTGATGCGCAGACTTCACTTTTCGTATTCATCATCGTTGTTGGGGTCCTCCTCCTCAATGCTGCAAGCAGGTGCTTGTGCAGCGGCTTCGCCTGAATCTGCCACTATACACCTAGGGTAGTGGACTAGTTCACAAAGGATGGGGGAGTTTGGATCTACGTCGTCAGGGACACGCGTCAAGTTGCCATCGGAATCCATCACCCAGACATCTGAATCATCATCATCCTTCTCTTGTATTCGACAGTAGGTCAGTTTTGTGGTACTGGGGGTGCGTCTGGGGAGCAATGGTAGAATTTTGCGGGCCGCGCTTCCTCTCTACGCAGCCTACCCAGGGGTTGCCTCCTCTTGCTCGAGATCGGGGTTATGACGCGCAAAAGAGTTGGAGGAGGAGCCTTCATCGACTCTAGTCAATTGTCCTCGCCATGGTGATTGCAGCTAGGGAGAGCTCCTCTCTGTCCACCTCGGATAGTTCTCTGACGAAGTCTGGGGGCCATTACGCGAAGAGGTAGGGGGGAGGTGTTAAGGTAAGAAAACACGGAAGGGAATGCAATGCAGGGGATCAGGGGGTCGTAATAGCCGGGGGAGAGGTGTGCAGGAAAGGACGCAGTAGGCTAGAAGGGACTGTGTAGGGCAACTCTAAGAATAGGGCTTCGTCGCCTTCTAAAGTCAGGGAGATGCCAAAGCAGAGGTAAAGAGGCGAAAGGCAGAGATAAAATATTGTGGTTTGAAAGGGGTTGAGAGCTCATCTTTTTAAAGGGGCTGGGATGTGTGAGAGGAGGATAACAATGAGTAGGCCTCGCACGTAGCTGCATGCCATGATCGATCACCTGAGAAGGCTCGGGGGATGGGGGATGGCTGTAATATGAGTTAATCATGATGATCATTTATGGTGATAGGTGCGAAGGGATGCCCTGGCTAGGGCAACACAGTTCTCATCACTCGTAATCATTCCTGATTCTGTGAGTCTCATGCAGATAGTTAACGGTTTCAGGATCCGCAACAAATGAGGCTCTGCGCAGGAGATCTCTATCCTCCGAGGTGCGTGAGATGTGGTTGTCAAGCATGTCAGTTCTGTCACCCACATCCGTGGTCATTCACTTTAACATACTTGCATAACACACACACACACACGAATATATATATATATATATATATATATATATATATATATATATATATATATATATATATATATATATATATATATATATATATAAGTGCAAACAAAAAACCACTACTATATTGTATCTATTTAGCTCCCTCTGTGGGAAGCTACGCTCCATCTTCCATATCTTCCTCATCTACATCCCCCAGCTGACCCTCGACCTTAGGTTCTTGTTGCTCTACTTCTCGCTGAATCTCCATTTGCACAGTGAGCTTTGGAGAGAAGACTCCCATTTCAATGTGCGGTAGATCAATGGCACCACCCTCCTCAAGTCTGAAGAATTCTTTTAGGATATGCACCACAATAATATCCACCCTCTCATTGAGATTCTTGACCTTTCTGTCCAGAGTTCCTAGTCTCATCAATATGACTTTTGTAGTCGCCTAGAAGTTCTCAACGTCATTTTTTAGACTCTCCAACTGATTCACAACGATGGTGAATTAAGACCTGGTCTTCGAGATCATTTGTCCTCCTATCCTTGAGACCATATCCTCGACTTCTTGCCTGAAAGATTCAAAGGAATTCCCAGGTGCATCTCCAACATCATTTCCCAACAATGAAGCCATCACTTCGACCCGACGGGAATGCACATCTAACCATAATGCATAGACCTTCTAGAGCCATCTTCTTATAGATATGATCAGCTCCAGTTTGACGGCGCGAGAGAATTTTCCATGATTAATGCAATGTGTTAGTTCCTTCCCTGTAACCTTGCCATAATTCATTACTGCTTGCCTCCAGTTGAATGACCACACGATCGAACTAAGACAATCCTCCTTGAGCTTAGAGGTCACCCTTTCATCACATCCTTTCTACATTAAATTACTTCTCGCCCGAGCCCAACTATCGTTCATCCCGTTGATGATTTTTAATATTGTCGAGCTATGAATTAATGGCGCCAAGTTATTTCCTATACTCCCTTTGCTTAACCATTGTACTATGGCATAATTACAATGTTTAATTCCCCTGTCAAATAAAGCTCTTCTCTCAAGGATCTTCCTCATATTCGAGACCTTCCTTTCATATGAATACATGGGATATGAAAGATTTTGGGTGTGCTACTGTTAACCTTTAATTGACCTTGTGCAAACAAACTAGCGTGATTCACTTGCTCATCTACTAAGCCATTGTTTTCCCTTTTAATATGGTATAGTTCTAAGGAATCAAATTTATACAACAATAATATTATTCTTGAATTGTTGGATTTGGATCTAAGTTCTTGGTTTTGAGCCACTTCATGCACTTTTGGATGGTAATCTGGGAGTCTTCAAAAATTATTATATGTGTAATTCTTTTAGCTAGCGCCAACCTTAGTCCTGGCCACAACGCATATACTTTTGCCTGGCTTTTTGTGGATATTCCCCATCCCAAGGCGATTGTTTTTCTTATTTCTCCATTGGGGCTAAGGATTACCCCTCCCGCTACAACCTCCCCCAATTCTCTGAAATATTTATAAAACAAACATAATTATTTTTATTTATTTCTAACTTGTAATTGCTTATCTTTCTAAAGTTGATATAAAATTATGTTACCTAAAATAGACATCCAAATATATTATTTATGGGTTTGAGAATGAAAGTAAAATATTTTTACCACGTCCTCTTCATATTGGATTGTACTATTAACAACTAACTCAACTACTAAAGTGAAGATGGAATTATTGATTTATAATGCTTTTAATTGAAGTTAAAGTTAATCAATCATATATATTTATTTATTTTGACCTTTACTCTCTCTCTCTCTCTCTCTCTCTCTATATATATATATATATATATAATTTTTGCTTAAAAAAGTTGTATATCAATTCCATATCATTTTTTAATTGAATTGTAAAATATATCTCTCATCTCATAGTAATAATAATAATAACAATCCAATTTTAAGGTCAAGCCAAGCTAGACACCAAGGGAACCACCTCCATGCAGCTATTTGATTGCTAAGTCTACAAACGCATACATACTCTACCCCCTCTGGTTTTAAACCTATAACCTCTTAAGAGAAAACACATGTTCTTAACTATTAGAACCACTCACTATATTAATATATACAATATACAATATTAATACTTATGCAAAATAATAATATACCAAAAACATTACTTATATGTCAAACTAATATTTAAAATATTTATAACAAATGAGCTTGAGAGTACGAAATGCCCATGATCCATTTGATTCACTGTATAAATATATAAGGTTTGAACTGTGTAATTATAATTTTCCCTGGTAAAAGTATTTTTATATCTCTAAACAAAATTGTTTTATTATTATTATTATTTAAATATTAACGAATAAATTTTTTAAATTAATTGTTTATTATTATTAAAAGATGAGGGCGTAATGCAACTTTAAAACCCTTGAATTTAGTAAAGCGTATGAATTTTAAATAGCAATTTAAATTAATTGTTTATTATTATTAAAAGATGAGGGCGTAATGCAACTTTAAAACCCTTGAATTTAGTAAAGCGTATGAATTTTAAATAGCAATTTAAATTAATTGTTTATTATTATTAAAAGATGAGGGCGTAATGCAACTTTAAAACCCTTGAATTTAGTAAAGCGTATGAATTTTAAATAGCAATTTATATAACCATTTGACTTTTAAATAGTAATTTATATGTATAGGTTAATAATTTTTCCTATTTTAAATCTTTGAAAAAATATTTTTTTTCAAAATTAGCTGATTTTTTTTCGATAAAGTTAGAGGATCCCAATGAATGCAAATATAAAAAGAGCTCTGAATTTGTTTAAAGGTACGACTTTCAAGGTACAGGAATTAACAAATTATTAATAATTACCCGGAAAACTTTAAAAAAAATAAAAGTGGATTTTTTAAAACATTTTATATATCCAACAGCTCCAATTTAAAAATATTTTTATAAGATTAAAATATATGGTTTTAATAAAAATATTATGGTAGGTGGGCTAATTGTACCATTTTATTGAAATTGAATGATAGATTGTTTAAAAAACACTCAAAAGAAAATGTGACATGATAAATATTTTTTAATCTTGTAACATAATTATATGATATAATTTAATTCTACTAACTTGTTTTTAAAATTATTTTAAAAGGAATTCTCTCGATTTTTAAAATGATTCCATTTGGAAAGATTTCACAAATCTCTCTTTAGGTTCAATTTGAAGTTAGGGATTAAAATTGACTTTAAAATTTGATTAATTTATTTAGTTATTTATTTATTTATTATTTATTTATTTATAAAGTAGGAGCCAGCCTCAATGTTGCATAAAAGAGTTATTATATGAAAATAAAAAAAGGTAGTTGAGAAAGAGGGTAATTAAAGATGATTGGTAGATTAGGGCCTGGAGATCGCGTGCTGCTGCTACTGAACCTATGAGATCGCGCGTGCCTAGTGCTAGGGCTCTCTCTTGATGCCATGGAGGATCTAGGTTCGCCTAGGCTCCTCCTCCCCCTCCTCCATCCGCTGATGAAGCCGTCAAATCGTTGCTGGCATCGCTGCCGAAAAAGAAGAAAACAAAAGCCACCAAGTTCATGAAGAAGCTGGATGACCTTCCAGAAATCTTCCTTCCTCCAGAGGGATCGATCCAGGTTGCCTTGTCTCTGGCGGATCGCGCCCTAGTGGGTCAGTTTACTGGCCTTTGGCCCTCTCCAAAAACAACGGAGTCTTGGGTTGTCAAAAATTGGGTTCCATTGATTAAGAACAACGTAACCTCGTATTTCTTTGGGAGAGGCTACTTTCTATTCGAATTCATCTCTAAAGAGGATAAAGATACGATCTTTAGGAATGGCCCTTACTTCATGGATCCTCAGGGTTTGTATTTCAATAAGTGGACGCCAGATTTTGATCCAGTCGTGGATGTTTCGACGACCATTCCTGTGTGGGTTGGGTTGTCGAATCTCCCAGTGCATTACTGGAACTGGGATTCTTTGGAGCACATAGGCAGTGCACTGGGAAAATTTATTGACCGGGCAACCAACAAGGACCAATATGACTGTGCCCGAATCTGTGTCGAGGTCGACTTAGAGGTGGGACTACCAGAGGTAATAAAATCAATGTCGGCAGTTGGTCTCATGTTCAAAAGCTAGATTATGAGCAACTTCCTTTCAAGTGTCGAAAATGTCACGAATATGGTCACTTTGCTAGGGGTTGCCCAAGCAATGGAGAGGTGGAGAAAGGAAAAGACGAGGGCTGGAACCAGGTTAAGCGGTCAAAGATTACCCACAAAACCCCAAAACCTAAAGGTCCTCAGCTGGCTCCTGATAAGCAAAACCCTCCCCCCAAGGGTCAAGAAAACAAGTTTGGGCCCTTAAGCTCAGCTTCACTGGAAGTCCAGGAGGTCGAGATGAAAAAGAAAGCTACCCCAGACAAAGGGACATCTTCAGGCTCGAGGCAAGGAGAAAATGGCTCAGAAAGACCTAAGGAAAAGCATGCATAAGCTGAAGAGGAAGAACAAGATTCAGAGGAATCCGAGGAGGACGGAGAAATAGGAGAATCACAAATTTCGGCTAGAAGATCGACAAGAGGTCAAATGCTTTCCCGGGAAAAGAGAAAGCAAGAAACTTACAAAGACAAGCTCCAGGGTAGTCAACCAACCCTTGAGAAATTATTGGCAAGAACTCCGAAGATGACAAGAAACCAGATACAGGGTTCCAAGGGAGCTCATCACACCCAAAAAATTAAGTGATGAAGGTTGTCTCCTGGAATTGCAGAGGAATGGGGAGTAAAGTGAAAGAAGAAACCATAAGAAGGCTGTTAAGGATAGAAGCCCCAGATATTCTTCTGATCTAGGAGACAAAAATGGAGGACAAAGACTTCCTCCAAACAAGTAAAAAAATTTGGAATAAAGGTGGAGGACAAGTTGTCTCAGCTCGAGGTGCTTCGGGCGGGCTGGGCACTCTTTGGAACATTAACAAGTACACGATGGTCACTGAGATCTTAAATACCCACTGGCTGTTCTTGAAACTTCAGCATCTTGATACTAAGGAGGTCTTTAGCCTCTTCAATGTGTATGTTCTAGTAAACGCAGGGGAGAAGAAGGCCTGCTGGGACTCTATCAGAAATCTGGCATATATGGAAAATTTGGAAAACACCATCATTATTGGCAATCTCAACCTCACCTTGCTTATGTTTGAGAAGCGAGGAGGAAGCATCGTTAGGGATTCGACAAAGAAATGGGTGGAGGACCTCATGCAGGATTGGGACTTGCTCGACATCAAGCCCTCAAATGGTAAGTACACTTGGTCAAATAAAAGAGTCGGTCTTGGGCATATTGCAGCAAGACTAGATATATTTCTTGTTCATAGCTCTTTTCTCCTTTTAGGATTAGAGGCTAGAATGCATATTCTTCCCTGCAACACCTTAGATCATAACTCGATCAAGCTTGAATTGTTGGACCAGAATGATTTTGGCCCTATCCCATTCAAATTCAGTCCTT
Source organism: Pinus albicaulis (assembly GCA_034641835.2). Lineage (NCBI taxonomy): Eukaryota > Viridiplantae > Streptophyta > Pinopsida > Pinales > Pinaceae > Pinus > Pinus albicaulis. The sequence continues at coordinate 1,353,519,520 of CM076572.1, read as the reverse complement.
TACGGGTCAAGGATCTAGACTTCATGGACAAGGTTAAGGAAAGTTGGAGGATACTTGTCAAGGGTTCTCCCTTCTTCGTTTGGGAAGAAAAGCTCAGAAGAGTGAAAGCTGTTTTGAAAAGTTGGGCTAAAACCCTCCCTAACCCAGCGACAGAAAGAAAGCATGCCCAAGTCAGTCTTGAGTTTCATCACTTGCAAATGGAAGATGCAGACATTACAAAAGAAGTTCTAGATAGGGACGCAGATTTACAACAGAAGTTTCACATTGCATGTTTGTCGAAGGAAGAATTTTGGAGACAAATGTCTCGTAGCCTTTGGATTCAAGCAGGAGACAGAAACACCTCCTTCTTCCACAAACAAGCCCAAGTGAGAAGAAGCTTCAACTCCATTTTAGAAATCAAGGATGATCTCACAACTCACAATGACTTCATGAACATTAAAAGGGAAACTTTCTCTCACTTTAAAAATATTTACAGTGAAGAAGGCGTTTTGGATCAGAATTCCAAGTTCCTGGATGCGGTACCTTCAAAGATAACCTCCAAGATGAACTAGCACCTGGAATCAAAGGTTACTAGAAAGGAAATAAAGGCTCCTCTCTTTGCTATGGAGCCCGACAAAACCCCTGGACCAGATGGCTTCACAGCTAGATTTCTCCAATCTTGTTGGCAGATAGTGGAAAAGGATTTGCACAAAATGGTCTTGAAGTCCCAAGCCCGTTAGAAAATTGGGGGCAACACGAACTCAACCTTTCTTGCCCTCATCCTGAAGGAAAAGGGAGCTAGTGCTTTCAACAGATTTTTATCTATTTCTCTATGCAACATAGGCTACAAGCTAATAACCAAGGTTATAGCCAACAAATTGAAAGGTATCCTTCCTAATATTATCCCGGAGAATCAAGGTGGTTTTGTGCATGGGAGGCAGATTGTAGACAATTTATCCTAGTGCAAGAGGTGATCCATTCTAGCCTGCAACGAAAAGAAAAGGGTATGGTTGTCAAACTAGATCTAGCTAATGCTTTTGATCATGTTAGACACAACTTTCTCTTTGTTGTTTTGCACAAGTTTGGGTTTGGGCTTGAGTTTATCAATTGGATTCGGGCTTGTATCTCCAAGCCTTGGATCGCCCCTCTGGTGAATGGGCGAGCAACCGATTTCTTCAAAGCTTCAAGAGGGCTTCGGTAGGGGTGTCCTTTTTCTCCCCTCCTATTTTTTCTCCAAGCCTCTGTTCTTAGTTTCTATTTGGAAAAGAAGCAACTAGATCAAGAGATCTTGGGCCTCAACATTGCAAGAGGAATTAAAAATATAAATCATGCTTTGTTTGTCAACGATTTTTGTTACTGCGATTTCTGCTTCAAGGTTCAAAGAAGTGTTGGATGATTACTGTGATGCTATGGGCAACAAACTAAACAAGGGGAAGTGTTATATTTTTAGTTGGAACATTTATAACAACGCTCTCAGTGCTATTTCCAGATGTCTGGGCTTTGTTGGTTCTTCTAATTGGACTTCGTTCAAGTATCTAGGCCTCCCAATCTTCCAAAAAAATGCCTTCAGTAGAGATTGGATCCCGCTGTTAGATAAATTCAAACTCAAGATCTAGGTCTGGGGCTTCTCATGGCTCAATCTTGCTGGTAAGTCAGTGTTGATCAAGGTTGTTCTCAGTAGTCTTCCTATCTTCCAATTCTCTGTTTTGCTGGCTCCAATTTGTATCCTCAGGAAGATGGAGGATCTCATACGAAGGTTCTTTTGGAAAGGTGGCAAACAATATGAAAAGGGAATCCCTCTTGTTAGTTGGGACAAATTTACCAAGCCTCTGATGGAAGGAGGATTGAACTTCAAAGACCTTCGCACTCAAAACATTGCTATGGGGGAAAAAATAGTTTGGAGGCTCATTGCTTCTAAGCCTGGTTGGGCGCAAAAGGCTACGTAGAGACAATATTTCAGCGAGCAAACGAAATGTTGTCTTAACAACCCCCTCACAAAATTTGGCTCGCATATGCTCAAACCCTGCGCTCAGGCCATCCCGTTGATCCATCTCCACGCTTATTGGATCTCGGGCAATGGCAAACAGATCAATATTTGGGACGACAACATTATGAATAACCCTCCCCTTGCCGAAAATCGTTTTCTGCATGCTCTGCAGGCCTGGATGTTCAGCGTTGGTTTTAATACCTTGTGGGACATCTCGTGTTGGGACGGCTGCTATTGGACTTGTTGGAAGCAACTCCAAGTTCCTTTGGACCTAAAGCTGGATTGCGATGCATTGTTCGCTCATCTGAAGGGCATGGCCTTGATCCATGCTAGGAGGCAGGATAACGTGGATGGGGATCACAATCTGGCTGTTATACAGTGGCGATGAGTTACGCAAAACTGCTGGAACAACCTCATGTTCCGCCTAATCTTGGGATATGGAAGGGGCTTTGGTGTCACAATACCATTCCAAATTGACTTCTTTTGTTGGCTCATGTGCCACAACAGAATCTTGACTGAGGGCATATTGAAGAAAAGAGGCTTCCATGGGTCGTCTAGATGCTTGATGTGTTGCGAAAATGAAGAGAATGCTTGTCACCTAATGCTGGAATGTAATTTCGTTGTAGAAGTTTGGCATGAGGTTCTGGGCCCTTAAGGAAACAATTTTGCAATCCCCTCTTCCATCACTGATCTGTTTGATAGTTGGCTACACAATTATCCAAGTGAACTCCCCAACAATGACAGTTTTAAAGCCGCTTGGCTTTCCTTGCCAAAGATTATTTGTTGGAAAATCCGGCTTGAAAGTAATAAGAGAATTTTCAGAGGTAAAGGGAAGAATGCGAATATAATCATGGCCAAGATCAAAAGTCAACTGAAACAAAGCTTGGGCGATCACCTTGAGGGAACAAATTTAAGGCAGCAAGATTTGGAATGGGGCGACATGATGGGCCTTCAATTCTCTGTAGCAGTAAGGCAAAGCAAGACAAGTAAAGAATGGAAAATTAAGCTCAATGAGAAAGACTTCTTAGCTTGGATCATCAACCCGTCCAAACATACTCTATTCTTCAACGGGGCTGCTAAAGGCAATCCCAAGAAAGTAGGTGCTGGAGGTATCATTAAGAATCTAGAGGGCAGAATCGAGCATAGTTATGCCTGGGGCTTGGGACATAACCCTAGCATCCAAGCAGAAGCATTGGCTTTTCTCCAAGGCCTCAAGCAGCTCAAGGAAGTCGGCATCAAAGATGTAAATGTAATTGGCGACTCTCAGTCCATTATAAAAACTATCGTGGACAACTCTGTTCCTAAAGATCTCAGGTTTGCAAGATTGGTGACAAGAATCAAAACAATGGTAAAAACTCTTCAAAGAGTGAACTTCTTCCATGTATTGCGGGAGAATAATAAGGACACAAATTTTGAAGCCAACAAAGTTTTTCTTCTTTCCACAGGCACTCTCTTAAGAGACAGGGAAGAAGAATGGCATCCAATCCCTTAAAATTTAGTTTTCATGTTTTATTGCATTTTACTGCAACAATTCGTTTGTATCCACAAACTAGGGAAAATTTCAGAGATTGATTCGATTGCTATCTGTAAGAAACATCAACATATAAGTAACCAGGTTATAGAATTCCAAACATGTAAGGAAAATTGGGATTTGCTCCCATATTTTGTAATCTGATTCGAGGCATTCATGCCAAGGCTTTAATGTAATACCATATCCGTTCCTGTAAGGAAGTTGGGTTAGATCCGATTTCTGGGGCACGCCATGTTTTTCAGTTCAACGTATCGATATACAGAGTCTGTACCGACGGAGGAGCAATAACGAACCTGCCTACCACGAGAAAATACATTTTAGGGGCCATGTCAGAATCTTCAATAGAATAGAAAATGAAAGATGATTGTCAAAAATGTATTTAAAATTTATAGAGAATATATTTAAATGATAAAATTAAGAGAGCAATTAAAAATGATTGATGAAAGTTTTTTTTTTCTTCTATATTTATATATTAATAATAAGATATTGTAATTTATAATAATATGATATAGATTTCTGAAAATTTTATTTTAAAGTTATAAAAAATATATGTAAATGATAAAGTCAAGAGAGTAATTAAAGATCATATTTATATTTTATTTTTAAATGAAAAAATTATAATTTTATAATATTAAAAATGAAAAATTAATGTAAAAAATAGTGACGTATTTATATGTAGAAATAATGCTCGAAGATGGTTTAGAAGTAGGTACAACTAACTTAAAGATGATCACGTTTGAATATGGTTTAGGAGCATGTACAATTAACTTCTTAGAGGTAAAGGTAGCAACTATTGTCATCAATGTTTAAGGAGGAAGGTTTAAATGATTATAATAAGAGTTGTCTTTAGTGAGACTTTTTGGAAGCTTTTCCAGTCTAATTTCTCTAAAATCCAGCAGGAATTTATTGAAATCACAAGCTTGATGGGTAACCCCTGCACAATCGAAGTGCCCTAGGGGTTTTCCAGTGTGTTGAATCCATATATACAGTAAAAAAAACCAGTTTAAATAACACAAATCAAAATTTCACCTCAAATTTTCCCACTGGATTCCCGCACGGAAAGTCCAAAATTTCGCACTAAAGATAACTCCATTGGAATATTCATGGATATTTTAAATTGGAGGTGGAATGCATGTAAAGGTTGAGAGAATAAAGAAGCATTCATAGTTATGACAACTTCTAACTTAAAGAAGATCTGAAGGGAACATTCACTTTAGCCCATTTCCACCATATATATAGAGCTTTTAACTAAGAGATGATAATCTTATTAAAAAAAGGTAGGTAGTAGAGTTCTTTACTTTTCTCTTGATAAGAGTGTTAAAGGAAGGGGTGGAAGAGACTGTACCCCCAATTCTTCTAGCGCTTATTGTTGATAGATAGAAATGTCCTACATGCAACAGGGAATCATCACCTAATCAACGCCTAATTGGGGCCTTGATCGAGTGAAGATCCCCTATTGCAGGTAACATGTTTCTACCCATCAACAAGTTCACAAATATCTCATCATGTCACTAGTGGGGATTTGAAGTGATATGAATGGGAATATTAGTGTTTGCTGTGCTAAGATCCAATTCAGAATATAAACAAAGTGTTTGAGGATTATGAGGTTAATTGCAAGTTTAACATGAGTTTTTATGTGTTTTTTTGTGAATTTCATGAGCAAATTAAAATAAAAAAAACAATAAACAACAATATATAACATACATGAACATTAGCATAAACAGTAACACAATAGCACCTGATGAAGGAATTCACCCCAACTGGGCTACGTCTCCTTGGTCTAGTTTCCAATGGCTTGGCCCTCTTCTATTGTGCTCAAAATTGTGATTACATATGTTTACAATGCTCAAACAGCTTTGAAACATGTTTCATTAGCTCCAGAATGCCCAAAAATTCCTGTGAAGCCTCTTTCTGCATTGAATTTGGTAAAAAACTGACTTAGTTATGACTTCCCCAAGTTTTTGCACTATTCGCTCCACATTTTCCCCAAAATCTGTCACCATCCTACAAATCCGCCCGAAATTAAGCTAACTGAGAGCCATTTTTTCCAAAAATGAGGTGAAATTGTCAGCGCCTTAATTTTTTCAATAAGGCTTAAAAACCGGATTCCGAACCATATTAAATATGGTTAATAAAACATTTTTATATAAAAAATTACTTGGTTTGAGGAACACGAACTTCACGTTAATTGTGGACGCATATGGCGGGTTGGCATTTATTGCTAACGATTAATGGTTATGACTGTTAGGGGGGTGGTGCGGGACTAGCTTCCTGCCTATGATCCCGCCTTTAGCACTGACCCGGGCTAGGGCTAGACCTCGACCCCCTTCCCCCATTGTGCAATACATGTTACAATAAAAAAAAGTGAATACAGTATAGTAAGGACCAACATGCGTGGTACAATGGTGAAGACTTGTGCTTGGAACTTGGAGGTCGCAGGTTCGACCCTGCTGTTGCTGCTCAAACTTGACTCAAATTTTTTTTGCCTCCCATGCTGCCACGTGTGGCGGCCTTCAGTTGGGCCATGTGGTAGCATGTGGTTGGCCACATACACAACTAATCACAACACGCCAAATCAAACCAATGTCATCTTGCCACATGGAACCACATGATTCGACAAGGAAAACCATTGACCAAGTCAACTTACATAGTCAACCTTCCACATAGGCATGCCTAGTCAGTTGTATAGACTGATGAATGGGCTGTTGTGCATGTTATTTTTTTAAATTGGATGTTTGACAAAGTGGGCAGAACATGGTTTTGGGAGAATACGGTGTCGGTTTTCCGCGAAACGAGTTGCACCAGATTCAGAAAGATGAGATATACACAGTCGTTTAAATTCCACACCATTCTGACAACTTTCATTTTTTTAGCATAGTTTTTACCACTTGATCACTCCTCCCCACTGGAAGCTTTTGGAACCCAAAATATCACTTTCAGATGTTCAACATATGAGGGTACAATACCCTCACCTTTCCAATCTCGATCCATTTGGCCTTAGAAGGATTTGTGCCTTTGAGCCCCACACGAAGGTAGTCTACACTCCCTCGTTTTGATGTCCTTGTTCTTCTGTCAAGTGTCTTGCTGAAGCTTATCAAGGTATTTTGGAGAAAAATCTTCAATGGAAGGAATTTGAACCTGTTCTCCTTGATCTTCAATCAATGGAGGTTCATACAACCTTAAGTTTTCAACATTAAAAATAAAGTAAATTTGCATGTATGAAGGCAAATCTAACTTGAAGGCATTTTCACCAATATTTTCCAAAATTATGAAAGGACCATAACGGATTGGTTTTAATTTTTTACCTTCCCCTTGAAGCCTCTCTTTGATAATGTAAAGCCAAACTTCGTCACCAACTTGGAACTTCTGATCTACATGATGCTTGTTGTGCCTTTCTTTGTACTTGCCTTGGCTCTTTTCAATCTAATCTTGAATTGTTTGATGTATCAATTGGATTTGTTCTATGAACTTATTGGCTTTGTCTATGTCGCTATGGCCACCAATAGCAACATCCCTCCCAAAAAATAAATCCAACGGCGATCTAGGTAAGTATCCAAGACATGCCTCAAATGGCGATGTTTGTGTAGAGGAGTGTTTTGCACGGTTGTAAGCATGTTGAATGTAGTGGAAGTTTCATCCCACAACTTAGGATGCTTGCTGCAATATCCTCGAATAAAATGTATGATTATTTGATTGACCACCTCTGTTTGACCATCTGTTTGTGGATGAAAGGTTTTACTCTTCTTCAACTTGGTATCCATCAAGTCCCACAAACTTGACCAAAAATTCCCAACAGATCGAGAATCTCAATCACTAACAATGTATGTGGGAGAACCAAAATGAACCCAAACATGCTAAAATAATTATTAAGTGAGTTGTTTGTTCAGCTCTGATTTTATTTTTACATGGAATTAATATACACATATTGTTGAACCTATACACAACTACATACAAGTAATCATGACCTCTTTTTGACAATGGAAGACCTCCTACAAAATCCATGGAAACACTGTCCCAAGGACGCGAGGGTACAGGAAGTGGTGTGTACAATCCTAACTTCCTATTTCTAGGCTTACTGACTGCACATAATGAACATCCTTTAATGAAATGTGACACACTTTCAAGCATACGAGGCCAATAAAAATACCTCTGAATATGTGCCACTGTTTTGCTTACACTGAAATGACCAGTAATAAGAGAAGTGTGTGCTTCCCTTATGACATTCACTGCCCCCCCTCCTCCGTGGAATACAAAGCTTGCCCAAATGATACAACAAGTTATTATGTACACGGTAATCTAATTCCTATTCTTGGTTGCCTTGACTCAAGTTTGCATAAACATCTTGAATGTGATTATCAATTGCATATCGCTCAACATAACTTTCATGAAAAAATTAATTATGCTCGAGTAAAGTAACTGCAATAATAATAGACATAGAAAGTATATCAACAACCTTGTTGTAAATACCTTTCTGATACCTGATGACCAAGTGGAATTTTTGTAGGAAACACATCCATCAAAAGTGTTTGGCTGCTGCATCTTAGTTTGTGATTGCAAGTATTGCAATGGTTGGTGGTCGGTGTGTATGGTGGTTTCCTTTCCCATCAAGTAGTGTCTCCACTTTTCATAATTTTAACCAACACATAAAGCTCCTTGTCATAAGTAGGATAGTTAATCACTGCACAATTGAGAGTTTTCAAATGGAATTAAATGGGCTTACCATGTTGCATAAGAACTGCGCCCATGGCATAGTTTCTTGCATTTTTTTGAATCTCAAAGGGTTGTCTCAAGTCCGATAGTGCAAGTACTGGGGCTGAACTGATATTCTCTTTCAAAGCATCAAATGATTTTTGATGCTTGCCTCCCAACTGGAAGACCTTTTTAACACTAGTCAATGCATGCAATGGAGCTGCGATAGAAGAGAATTTAGCAATAAACTTCCTCCAATATTGGGTTACTCCCAAAAAACTTCTTACCTCAGTGACTGTCTTGGGCGTTGGCCAATTCACAATGACCTCAAACATAAAGGTGTCTATCCTCAACTCGCCTCCGCCAACAATATGGCCCAAGTACACCGAAGAAGTTTTACCAAACTCACATTTTGACATCTTCAAAAACAATTGTTCTTTCCTTAAGACATCAGGTACTTTCTTACATGCATGACATGTTCATCAAATGATTTACTGAAAATTAAGATATCATCTAAGTATACGATGACAAACTCATCAAGAAATGGCCTCAACACATCATTCATCACACACGCGAAGGTAGCAGGAGCATTACATAAACCAAAAGGAAAAACAAGCCATTCAAACAAACCTTGCTTTGTTTTGAATGTTGTCTTCCAAATGTCACCTTCAAAAATTCTAATTTGATGGTAGCCACTCCTTAAGTCCAACTTAGTAAAATAATTTGCATATTTCAACTGATCAAGTAAATCATCTATTCTAGGGAGTGGATAACAGTTCTTTATCGTAATCTTGTTCAATGCACGGAAATCTACACGCATGCACCATGTTCCATCCTTCTTCAGCACCAACACAATAGGTGACCCGCATTGCAAAGTACTTGGTCAGATGATCCCTTTTTCCAACAACTCTTGAATTTTCTTTTGATTTCAGCACTCTCCATCCCCGACATCCTATACATGCCAATCTTAGGAAGATGACAATCTTGCTGCAACTGTATTTCATGTTGGATTCCCCTCTTGGGAGGTAACCCCTTTGGCTAACGAAACATCTCATTATTTTGATAAACCACTTCAATCAAATCAGATTTCAAATTTGGATAACAACCTTGAAATGCTTCATAATCAACATCATTCTTTGGTTTAATCATAAGAAGCACAAAATTCTTGCTTGAATTCACTACTCTTTTCATTTTCCCTGCATTAACTAATGAAAGATTTAGTTTCTTGCGATGAGCTCTCACAATATACTCCGCACCATTTTTGAACAAGTGGTAATTGTTTTCATGGAAATAGAAGGTAGATTTTCTATAATAGAGGTAAGGACTACCCAAAACAATTCCTGAAATATCAAGCGGTACAACATCTAGTTCAACTTCGTCAATGAAGTTTGTTGTGATTGCAAACCGAAGAATACAATTTATCGTAACTTGTAAATTTGTGTTCTTGCATATACAACCCAACATATATGGTTTGTGATGAGGAATGGTTTCAAGATTAAGTTTCCTGACTAAGTATTTAGATATCAAATTGGATTGAGACCCACTATCAAATAGTGTGTCAATTTTTATATGTTTTGAAATAACCCTCACATGGAATAATTCAATCCTTGTTTCTTCATTTGGAGTACTAGTGTGTCAAGTTGATGAGCTAATGCTAGCAATGGATTCTTTTCCCTTCATACCCATGGCTTTCATTTTAGTTTCATCACCCGAGTCGGATCCCAAATCCTGTTGAGTGGTTGTAGCTGTTTTTTTTTCCCTTTGTTGTTGAATTTCTTGGGCCTCATCTTTGGATGAAGCTTCCAACAGTGGTCTTCATCGTGACCCTCTTTGGAAAAATGTTTACATGTCATTTTCTATGCTTCCTTTTTAACGAATGAATTTTCCTTTTCCTTTCCTTTGAAACCATTTCCCTTCTCTCCACCCTTTAATGGCTTCTTTTTACCCTCTTCTGGAATATTTTTCCCTCTTGCCTCAAGGTGAGTGGCTTGCACACAAACCCCATATAGACTAGTTGGATTGAACATAGGATAGTATGCCTTAGGTAGCTTTGTAAACCCCCTATATAATTCAACAACGTGTCTTGTGAATGAAAATCAACACCTAACATAAGAGTTATTCTTCTAAATTCTTGGGTGTAATCTTGCACACTTTGAACTTTAAGTTGTCTAAAATTATGCCAATTCATGATGTGTTTTTGCATATATGCTAGAGGGTAAAATTTTCTTTTAATTACGACAATGAAATTAGACCAAGAGAGTGAGATCTTACCATTTTTTTTAATCTCTTCTTGTGTCTTGGCTTCCCACCATACTAATGTTGCACCCTCCAGTCTCAATGAAGCTAACTGAATCTTTGTATCATCCTCTTGAAGGTTTTGAATTATGCAATAGACCTCCAACTGAAGAACCCAATTTTCAAGCTTCTCTGCATTCACTTCACCATTATACATAGGCAACTCAAATTTAATATCAATTTTTAACAAGGGTTGTTTACCAATTCATTTGAGGTAGGTTGATGAGTATGAGTAAGGGTTGTAGTAGTGGAATAGGATGAAATGAAGGTGAAGATGATGGTGAGGATGATGGTGGAGTATATGGTGTCTTATCGCCATTTCCATTACCTCCTCCTGGAGAACCATATCCTCTTGGAGGCCTGGAGCTTTCACCCTGCAACCTTGTGTTCTTCTCTTCATGGAGGACCTTCACCATCTCTGTCATGTCAAAGAAAGCCTTCCTAAAATAATTCTCATCCTTTGACATGTTATCATTTCCTCCTTCATGAGACATGCTTATTGAAGCCTCAGATACAATAAGAGGTGAATATTGTGGTGGAAATTGTCGTAACAGTGCCCTCCTTCACCTTGCTCCAACTAGAGAACCTACACCCACAAGCTTACCTTCTCCTCTCTTGAGCTTCAACCTTGTAAGCATTTAAACACTTGGAAAAAAATTAAATCCTCATCGCACAAGTAAACCTAGTGCTCTGTTACCAACTTATCTGAATGGAAATATCAGTGTTTGTTGTGATAATATCCAATTTAGAATATAAACAAAGTGCTTGAGGACTATGAGGTTAATTGCAAGTTTAACTTGAGTTTTTATGTGTTTCTATGTGCATTTCATGAGACAATTAACATAAGAAAAACAATGAACAAAAATATCTAACAAACATGAACATCACCATAAATAGTAACATAACATCACATGATTAAGGAGTTCACCCCTCCTGGGCTACGTCTCCTTGGTCTAGCTTCCAATGGCTTGGCCCTCTTCTATTATGTTCAAAATTGTGATTACATATGTTTACAATGCTAAAACAGTTTTGAAACCTATTCCATTAGCTCCATAATGCCCAAAAATGTTTGTGTAGCCTCTTTTTGCATCGAATTTGGTCAAAAACTGACTTAGTTATGACTTCCCCAAGTTTTTGCACTATTCGCTCCACATTTTCCCCAAAATCCGACACCATCCTACAAATCTGTTCGAAATTCAGCTAACTGAGTGCCAATTTCACCAAAAATTGAGCGAAGTTTTCGACGCCTTAATTTGTTCAATAAGGCTTAAAAACTGGATTCTGAACCATATTAAATATGGTTAATAAAACATTTTATATATAAAAAAAATTGGCGGTTTGAGGACCGCAGACTTTCACGGTAGAGGAGTGTTTTTCACGGTTGTAAGCATGTTGAATGCAGTGGAAGTTTTCATCCCATAACTTAGGATGCTTGCTATAGTATCCTTGAAGAAGATGTATGAATTTTCGATTAACCACCTCTATTTGACCACCTGTTTGTGGATGAAAGGTTGTACTCCTCTTCAACTTGGTATCCATCAAGTCCCACAAACTTGACCAAAAATTATTAACAAATCAAGAATCATGATCACCAACAATGGATGTGGGAAAACGAAAATTAACCCAAACATGATGAAAGAATAAGTGAGTTTTTTGTTCAATTGTGATTTTATTTTTACATGGCATTAATATGCACATCTTGTTGAACCTATCCACAACTACATACAAATAATCATGACCTCTTTTTCACAATGGAAGGCCTACTACAAAATCCATATAAACAATCTCACATGGACGTGAAGGTACAAGAAGTGGTGTGTACAATCCTAACTTCCTATTGCTAGGCTTAATAACTGCACATGATGAACAACCTTTAATGGAATGTGACACACTTTCAAGCATAAAAGGCCAATATATATACATCTAAATATGTGCCATTGTTTTGCTTACAATGAAATTTCCAGCAATAACAGAAATGTGTGCTTCCCTTATGACATTCACTCTCTTCCCTTGTGGAATACAAAGCTTGCCCAAATGATACAACAAGCTATTATGTACATGCTAATCCAATTCCTCAACTTGGTTTCCTTGACTCAAGTTTGCATAAACATCTTGAAAGTCATTATCATTTGCATATTTCTCAACACAACTTTCATACAAAACAAAATTATGCTTGAATAAAGTAGCTGCACTAATAATAGGCCTAGAAAGCATATCAACAACCTTTTTATAAATACCTTTCTTATACCTGATGACCAAGTGGAATTTTGGTAGATCGCCCATCCATCGAAAGTGTCTCGACAACTGCAACTTAGTTTGCGATTGTGAGTATTGCAATGGTTGGTGGTCGGTGTGTATGATGGTTTCCTTTCCCATGAAGTAGTGTTTCCACATTTTAACACTTTGAACCAATGCATAAAGCTCCTTTTCATAAGGAGGATAGTTAATCACTGAATACTTTAAAGTTTATGAATGGACTAAAATGGGCTTACCATGTTGCATAAGGACTGCACCCATGGCATAGTTTCTTGCATCAGTTTGAATCTCAAAGGGTTGTCTCAAGTCTGGTAGTGCAAGTACTGGGGCTGAAGTAATCTTCTCTTTCAAAGCATCAATTATTTTTGTTGCTTGCCTCCCCACTGGAAGACCTTTTTCACACTAGTCAATGCATGCAATGGAGCTACAATAGAAGAGAAGTTAGCAATAAACTTCCTCCAATATTGGGCTGCTCCTAAAAAACTTCTTACCTCAGTGACTGTCTTGGGCGTTGGACAATTCACAATGACCTAAAACATAGAGGGGTATATCCTCAACTCGCCTCCTCCAACAATATGCCCCAAGTACACCAATGAAGTTTTACCAAACTCACATTCTGACATCTTCAAAAATATTGTTCTTTCCTTAAGACATCAAGTACTTTTATTACATGCATGACATGTACATCAAGTGATTTACTGAAAATTAAGATATCATCTAAGTAGACGATGAAAAACTCATTAAGAAATGGCCTCAATACATCATTCATCACATGCATGAAGGTAGCAGGAGCATTACTTCAACCAAAAGGTATAACAAGCCATTCAAACAAACCTTGCTTTGTTTTGAATGTTGTCTTCCAAATGTCACCTTCAACAATTATAATTTGATGCCACTACTTAAGTCCAACTTAGTAAAATACTTTTCATCTTTCAATTGATCATGTAAATCAGCTATTCTAGGGAGTGGATAACGGTTCTTTACCGTAATCTTATTCAATGCACGTAAATCTATGCACATGCACCATGTTCCATCCTTATTTGGCACCAACACAATAGGTGACCCGCATGGCGAAGTACTTGGTCAGATGATCCCTTTGTCCAATGACTCTTGAATTTTCTTTTTGATTTTAGCACTCTCCATCACCGACAACCTATACATGCCAATTTTAGGAAGAGGACAATATTGCTGCAACTGTATTTCATGCTAAATTCCACTCTTGGGAGGTAACCCCTTTTGCTCTTGAAACATCTCATTATTTTGATTAACCACTTCAATCAAATCATATTTCAACTTTGGATCACAACCTTGAAATGCTTCATAATGAACATCATTCTTTGGTTTAATCATAAGAAGCACAAAATTCTTGCTTGAATTCACTTGTCTTTTCATTTGCCCTGCATTAACAAATGAAAGAATTAGTTTCTTGCGATGAGCTCTCACAATATAATCCACACAAATTTTGAATGATTGGTACTTGTTTTCATGGAGATAGAATATGGCGTTTCTATCATAAAGGTAAGGACTACCCAAAACAATTCCTGAAATATCAAGCGTTATAACATCTAGTTCAACTTCGTTAATGAAGTTTGTTGTGATTGCAAACCGAAGAATACACTTTCTTGTAACCTGTAAATTTGTGTTCTTGCATATCCAACCCAATGGATATGGTTTGTGATGAGGAATGGTTTCAAGATTAAGTTTCTTGACTAATTATTTAGATATCAAATTGGCTTGTGACCCACTATCAAATACTGTGTCGATTTTTGTATGTTTTGAAATAACCCTCACATGGAATAATTCAATCCTTGTTTCTTCATTTGGAGTATTAGTGTGACAATTTGACGAACTAGTGCTAGAAATGGATTATTTTCTGTTCATACCCATGACTGTAATTTTAGTTTCATCACCCAAGTCGGATCCCAAATCCTGTTGAGTGGTTATAGTTGTTTTTGTTTTCCCTTGTTGTTGAATTTCTTGGGCCTCATCTCTGGATGAAGCTTCCAACTGTGGTCTTCATCATGACCCTCTTTGGAACAATGTTTACATGTAATTTTCTCTCCTTCCTTTTTAATGGATGCATTTTTCTTTCCCTTTCCTTTCTCTCCACCCTTAAATTGCTTCTTTTTACCCTCTTCTGGAATATTTTTCCCTCTTGCCTCAAGTTGAGTGGCATGCACACAAACCTCATCTAGACTAGTGGGATTGAACATAAGGATAGCATGCCTTAGGTAGCTTTGTAAACCCTCTATATACTTCAACAACATGTCTTGTGAATGCAAATCAATACCTAACATAAGAACTCTTCTTCTAAATTCTTCAGTGTAATCTTGCACACTTTAACCTTTATGTTGTCTAAAGTTCTGTCAACTCATGATGGATTTTTTCATATATGCTAGAGGGTAAATATGTATTTTAATTGCTACAATGAAATTAGACCAAGAGAGTGAGATATTACCATGCTTTTTAATCTCATCTTGTGTCTTGGCTTCCCACCATTATAATTTTGCACCCTCTAGTCTCAATGAAGCTAGCTAAATCTTTATATCATCATATTGAAGGTTTTGAATTCTGCAGTAGACCTCCAACTGACGAACCCAATTTTCAAGCTTCTATGCATTCAGTTCACCATTATACATAGGCAAATCAGTTTAATATCAAGTTTTAACAAGGGTTGTTTACCAATTCCTTTTGAGGTAGGTTGATGAGTATGAGTAAGGGTTGTAGTAGTGGAAGAGGATGAAGATGAAGGTGAATATGGTGGTGGATTATCACCATTTCGATTGCCTCCTCCTCTTGGAGGCCTGGAAAGTTTCACCCTGCAACCTTGTGTTCCTCTCTTCATAGAGGACCTTCACCATCTCTGTCATGTCAAAGAAAGCCTTCGTAAAATCCTTCTCATCCTTTGACATGTTATCATTTCCTCCTTCATGAGACATGATTAATGAAGCCTTAGATAGAATATGAGCTGAATCTTGTGGTGGAAATTGTGGCAATTGTGCTGTCCTTCTCCTTGCTCCAACTAGAGAACCTACACCCACAAGCTTGCCTTCTCCTCTCTTGAGCTTCAACCTTGTAAGCATTTAAACACTTGCAAAAAAATTAAATCCTCCTTACACAAGTAAACCTAGTGCTATGATACCAACTGGATCTGAATGGTATTATTAGTGTTTGTTGTGCTAAGATCCAATTCAGAATATAAACAAAGTGCTTGAGGATTATGAGGTTAATTGCAAGTTTAACATGAGTTTTTATGTGAATTTCATGAGAAAACAACATAAACAAAACACTGAACAACAATATCTAACAAACATGAACATCACCATAAAGAGTAACACAACATCACATGATGAAGGATTTCACCCCTCCTGGGCTATGTCTCCTTGGTCCAGCTTCCAATGGCTTGGCCCTCTTCTATTATGCTCAAAATTGTGATTACGTATGCTTACAATGCTCAAACAGCTCTGAAACCTGTTCCATCAACTCCATAATGCCGAAAAATGTCTGTGTAGCCTCTTTCTGCATCGAATTTTGTCAAAAAATGACTTTGTTATGAATTCCCCAAGTTTTTACACTATTCGCTCCACATTTTCCCCAAAATTCGGCACCATCGTACAAATCTGCTCGGAATTCAGCTAACTGAGTGCCAATTTTGCCAAAAATAAGGTTAAATGGTTGGTGCCTTAAGTTGTTCAATAATGCTTAAAAATTAGATTCTCAATCATACTAAATATGGATAATAAAACATTTTATATATAAAAAAAATTCAGCGGTTTGAGGACCACGAACTTCACGTTAACTGTGGGCACATATGGCGGGTTGGAATTTATTGCTAACGATTAATGGTTTTGACCGTTGGCCGGGGGGGGGCTAGACCTCAACCGCCTCCCCTCATTGCACAATACATGTTACAATGAAACAAAGCAAATACCAGGAACAACATGAACGGTGCAATGGTGAATACTTGTGTTTGGAACTCGGAGGTCGCGGGTTCGACCCCCGCTGCTGCTGCTCGAACTTGAACCATATCTCATGGAAACCCTTTGGGCACTTCCTCTCATTTTTAGGATGGTACTCGAGGTAAACCAATAAATTTTAGTTTTGGCAACCTAACTTGATGCAACCTTTTAATGAGACCCAATAATATCCATATAGGCAACCCATTCAAGGACTTGAATCCATGACCTCCTACTTGTGATCCGTATCACTCAACCACTCAAGTTAACCCACGAGAGTAAGTAACAATATAATATGAAATAATTTTTGATAATTTTAAAAGGTAAATAAATAGGGTTATTTGGTTTTCCTTAAAAATAGTGAATATAAGGGTTTCTCATTGAAGTTTGCTTAAGTAGTTTTATAGCGTGTTAGAAATACTAAGGGGGGGGGGTGGGTTAATCAGTATTTCATACATTTTATCAATTAAAGATCATAGAGCATTAATCAATAACATCACATCAAGAGTACACAAGAATTTTATGAACAATTTATTTATATTACAAGGGAAGCTACAACTTATAATTTACCAACTACAATTGGAAGTGCTACAACCCCAAGATATTTATTAGCCACTATTGGAAGGATCTACAACCCTTGGTTTACCAGCATCCACTTGAAGGAGGTGAAAAACTCCTAAAGGGAACTACAACTTCCTTCCTTAGCACCACCCTGCCACCCTATAGAATAAAAGGTAAAATAAAACTTCTCGGACTCTCGTACTAGGGACAATGATCCAATTACAAAAACATTCAATCACTACTATCTCTCTTATAACAAGTTCAACTTTAGATATGCTCCAATAAGTATGACCTTCAATGCAACTATAATTTCCCTTACACCGACCTTTAATTCCGCCTCACAACTTCTTCAAAAACAACTACTTCAAATTTGTTACAAATCTGCTACAAGAGCTACTTCAACAAGACTTAAGGATAGGTCAACAAGAGTTGCTCCAAATCTAACAAAAATATGCTACAAGGACAAGTAACAAAGGCTACTCCATAACATGCACAAGAAAGGCACCAAAGGTCTGCTTTAGATTGTTCCAAACTTCTTCAAGAATACCTTCAAGGTGTCCTCCACATGTGGCTTCAAGTATTTTTTAAGATATATTGCTTTGCAAGTTTGACTCAAATATTCAATCTATAAAAGTCCTTAGGAATATACATACCTCTAATGGTTTCTTAGACAAGTTTTATCAACATTCAAAATAATCCTATTTTAGTTCTCATAATACCTCAATATAGACTCTGCCAAGCTCCAATCAACTGCTTAAATCATCCTTAACTCAATATTCAATTAACTATAGGTCTCTTAGCTTCAATTAGCTCAAAATGTGCTCCATAATAACTTATGTTTCTGTCTTCCTCAAGAGAGAGTCTTAGAATAGGGCTTAGGATCTGCTTCCAAACTTCTTCAATACTACTTCAAAATTGTACAAATATGACATCTAGGTCTACTCCGAACACTTTATCAAAGGCATGCCTTAGGAGGATCTCGAATAGTGTTGAGCGACCTTTGGGTCATCCCCATCAAAGGAAAATATGTCTTATATTGCTTATTATGTATATTTTAAAAAATAATATATATATATATATATATATATATATATATATATCGAGTAGAAAATGGCATTCACCCATGGTATTGTAACTTAAGAGGGCTATAAATAATGAGATTCACTTTATAAAATGATAGATTAGTCCCCAAAAGTAAGCCCCAGAGGTATAGTAGTAGTCGTCCGAGTCATTGATTCCTCTAGTTACAATACATATACATATGCATATATCTTTTACCTTATGTATACTTCCCCATATTTATGCATAAGAAAGATGGATTTCTTTTTATTAATTAATATATACACATGTTCGATTTCCAAGTATTTGCTTTGTTGTTTTCAACTTACCATAGTGAAGGTCACCCTTATGTCAAAGTAATACTAAAAAGTGTAGGATGAAATTTGTTTCATATTGCATGTTGCTTCACATCGTAAATTTTAAGGTATTGAATGTCACATGTCAATAAGTTGGTAACATAAATATCCATAAATTATTTAAAGAGTATTTATTTATTTTTTCTAACATTTATTCAATGAATTTATATAATGGTTAGTATAATTGGCAATTAAAATTAATTTGAGTGATATCGACATGTTAAGTTTATAATGAATATATTTTTATAATGTTTTTGAAGCTTGTTATTGATATGGCTTTATATCTTAAAAGATATAGTATTTATTTTGAATACTATTTTCTAAATAAGAAAAAACACACTTATAATTTTCCTAGAAATATATTACCAAAAAATAATAATAATAATACAATCGCTAAAATCACACTAAAAAATCAAGTTACTTAAAGATAAAATAGTGGCTACTCTACCTTTTCCACATTAGACATAAAGTTTAATTGATTGCTTGAGGGGACCGGTGATGGCACTACCTTGGTCAAACTAGACATGATGTTCAATTGATTGCTTGAAGCGGAAAATTGTGTAATAAAATGGAACAATAGACATTATTGCACACACCACAATTGGGTTCAACGCTCTTTTAAATCAATGCAACAATACACATGTAAATACATGAATGTTATCTCAAGATAGACACAATATCTTGGTTGCACTGACAATTGGTTGGGAGAATATCTCAACCAAACATCAATCTAGGAGCTAACTAGTTGAGGAATATCGCTCAAATCCAACTAAATCTAACAACCTCCTAAATATTTTGAAATATACCCCTTAAGTAGAGCTGAAATTTACCCAATAATGACCATTAATATAAAAACCAAAAATATGATCACATAGAAGAAAGGTATCAGTTAATAATTAAACAATCCTCCTTAATGACTACTTGTCTTAACCTCTGTTAATTCAGGTCTTCATCATCATCTAGCCCTTTACAACAAATGCTCCATTATGAATTGAAGAACCTGTTGATCAACAAAGTCTACATCTAATCCATATTGGCACTTTCATCTCATACCTTGATTACGTAGTCATCACCAAACTATCAAAGTCCATATTAAGAAACAACCATCCATTGGAATGCATGGGCACCTAATTATTGCAATAGTTGGTTTGATAGGATGTCCTTCATGTACATGGTTCATTCGAATTCTTTATTAACTCCTCTTGAGTGTTAAACTTATAGTTTTTGGGCACCTCTAAAAGTCTACAACTAATATGGTCCATGCATAGAGTATCTATCCAAGATATGCCTCACTCCTCTAAGTGCTTACGAACTCTATAGCAAAGGTTTTTGCACTATACCAAACAAGTTGTCCAAATCATCAAGTATACATGAAAAAGGGGTATGAATGCCTCTTTGTGTCTCATAACAATATTCCCTTTACATGTTACATACATAGACACAAGTACATACAATTAACATACTCCATCTCGGGGAGATGCGAGGTATAAGATTTTAAAACAATACCCAGGTATAATTATAATACTTTTCCTAAGTACCAACTCTAGGCAAGTTACAAGCTAAAAAATATTCAAGGACCAAAACATCGAATCAAAACATAACATCATATACTAATTTCTACAAATACAAGGTGTGAATCATATTACCATATGGACAAGTTTGTTTTTATTCAACATAACTCATAAAACTTACCTTCATTGTCCACCAACATCCAACCTTTATTGTTTCCATAAGAACTATCACTAGCTTCCCTTAGACAAAACTCCAAACATAACTCTTGGTTGTATCTAAGAGAACATATTTGTCCTTCTTGCTACAATATGAACATTCCACTTCAAAATTTAGTATGCAATTAACATTTGGTTTCTCCACTAAGAACAATGCAAAATCATTGTATTTTAATTACCATGACAACCATCTAAGTGACTCACTCCCATCCCAAAACCAAAGTGTCTATGCTCCTCCATTTACTTGTTTAACTATTATCTCAAACATATCAACTGGGAACCAACTATACTTTTGGGCCAAGCACCAGTGCCACATATATTGACCATGAAACTATTGTACTCCAGGGTTTGACACCAACTTTATTGTAAGGAATGAGTAACTCACCATCTTATGGACATATTTCTATCTATCAAGAAACGTAGTTGCCCAACCTCCTAAATCTAACAACCTCCTAAATATTTTGAAATATACCCCTTAAGTAGAGCTGAAATTTACCCAATAATGACCAATAATATAAAACCACAAATATGATCTCACAGAAGAAAAGTATCAGTTAATAATTAAACACTCCTCCTTAATGACTACTTGTCTTAACCTTTGTTAATTCAAGTCTTCATCATCATCTAGCCCTTTACACAAATGCTCCATTATGAATTGAAGAACCTATTAATCAACAAAGTCTATATCTAATCCATATTGGCACTTTCATCTCATACCTTGATTACATAGTCATCACCAAACTATCAAAGTCCATATTAAGAAACAACCGTCCATTGGAATGCATGGGTACCTAATTATTGCAATAGTTGGTTTGATAGGATGTCCTTCATGTACATGGTTCATTCGAATTTTTTATTAACTCCTCTTGAGTGTTAAAATTATAGTTTTTGGGCACCTCTAAAAGTCTACAACTAATATGGTCCATGGATAGAGTATCTATCCAACACATGTCTCACTCCTCTAAGTGCTTACGAACACTATAGCAAAGGTTTTTGCACTATACCAAATAAGTTGTCCAAATCATTAAGGATACATGATAAAGGGGTATGAATGCCTCTTCGTGTCTCATAAAAACATTCCCTTTACATGTTACATACATAGATACAGGTACATACAATTAACATACTCCATCTCGGGGAGATGCGAGGTATAAGATTTTAAAACAATACCAAGGTATAATTATAATACTTTTCCTAATTACAAACTCTAGGAAATTTACAAGCTAAAAAAGATTCAAGGACCAATACATCGAATCAAATCATAACATCATATACTAATTTCTACAAATACAAGGTGTGAATCATATTACCATATGGACAAGTTTGTTTTTATTCAACACAACTCATAAAACTTACCTTCATTGTCCACCATCATCCAACCTTTATTGTTTCCATAAAAAATATCACTAGCTTCCCTTAGACAAAACTCCAAACATAACTCTTGGTTGTATCTAAGACAACATATTTGTCCTTCTTGCTACAATATCAACATTCCACTTCAAAATTAAGTATGCAATTAACATTTGGTTTCTCCATTAAGAACAATGCAACATCATTGTATTTTAATTACCATGACAACCATCTAAGTGACTCACTCCCATCCCAAAACCAAAGTGTCTATGCTCCTCCATTTACTTGTTTAACTATTGTCTCAAACATATCAACTCAGAACCAACTATACTTTTGGGCCAAGCACCAGTGCCACATATATTGACCATGAAACTATTGTACTCCAGGGTCTGACACCAACTTTATTGTAAGGAATGAGTAACTCACCATCTTATGGACATATTTCCATCTATCAAGAAACGTAGTTGCCCAACCAAGATGCTTGTCAATTCTCTCGAAAATAGTCTGGATATAGAATGTATCAAAGTCAGTCTTACATTCTTCACATTTTCCAATGAGGATTTATAGTGCAAAATTTATCAAATAGTATTTCGATAAGGAGCAATTAAGGGAGATAAACATCATACCTATCTTTCACTTTTAGCCACAACACTCTTTACTAAGTAGACTTAGGAATTATTTTACATTGCAATATATTTCCACGTATGGCTATAAAATATTAGTAATAGGAAATGACACATATGATAGGAATACCTTCTTCCTCCTCTATAATCATGCACATACTTGGTGTCTTTATCTATGTCTTCCACATCTTTACTTGATGTTTGTCTTGGACCTCTATGATTCCCATATAATTTGTTAGAGTCGTGAATTCTAACAAAATAACTTCTATGTCATATTGAGGTTCCAAAGCTCAATATGAGTGATCACTTTAATGAGTCCAACACTTATTAATTATAAAGAGTGATTATTAATATCACAAATACATTGAAGACATTATCACCACTAGCAAGGGTTTACAACAATGTGCACAGGTAGCAGTTCAACATACTAACCACAATTTTGGGAGAGGCACATACCAACATATGAACCAACAATCCATCTGTGACTACATTAACTGCCCTCTTTTGTCATTCAACCCAATTGTACATATGCATCGATATCATCATTCATGTTTGAACTAAGTCAAATAATTAGTTTAACCCATCCATCCAAGAATGGGAATGAACTTCTCACATGTCCAAGTTAAGCTCAACCATTTGTTTCTCTGAATTCATTTGTTGGTTCTATGCCTTTGTCCATCTCCAACCAATTGATCATTCAATTTTTATTACAAACCCCTAGCCATTGATGATGATGTTGAGATTCTACCCATGTTCAATTTTGTTGTGTCGGACCCTAGTGCCCTATCCAACTAGACAAAATCTGTTGTTACCAACTTTTGTGGGTCGAATGCAATCTTATGCAAAAAATTCAACACAACGACTTCTCTCGTCTTGAGAAACATGAATTTTTCGAGCTTCATTTCTCCTTGGAAATGATCAAGGATTAACATACTTTTGAATCTCAGCTTAGCAATCAACAAATTTAGTACCCCATTCCCCTCAATGATCCTCAACATTTACACTCAACAGTTTGTAGTGTACCTGAGGAGGTAATATAAGGTACCTACTGAGGTACCTGAAGGGAATAATAATATATGTTTAGGTATTACTATTTAATGAAGGTTATCATTAGTAAATAAGGAATATGTAGTAGTGTGAAAACAAATAATGCAAGGCTTACTAGAAGGTTCCTTATCTAGAATGTTCTTAGTTGATATACAATATTATAAATAAAAGTATAAGCAACATAATGGTAATGGTGTGGAAGATTATTGTAATTGGAGATTAGATCATTAGGAGGTTTCCTCCTCAAATATGAAAATAAATAAGAAAGTAATATCACATTCAGATCTTGGGCACTTAAAATTTGGTATCAAAGCCCTTTATTTGGCCAAAATGGGGCAATTTTTATTTTTATTTTTGCGATTTTTTCTAGGAAATAAATGGGGACCACCCCATTTAAATAAATTATTGTAGCTTTCTAAGGAGACACCAAAGGGGAATAATTGTAGATGTTTAGGTGTTTCTATGTAATGAAGGCCATCATTTGTAAATAAGGACTATGTAGTAGCACGAACAAAAATAATGTAAGAATAATTAATAAAAAATTTCACTTACTAGAAGGTTCCTCCTCTATAATGTTCTTAGGAGATAGAAAGTATTATAAATAGAAGTATGAGTAATGCAAAGGGTATGGTGTGGAAGAATATTGTACTTGGAGCCTCCTAGCTAATTAGGCGGAGAACCCCTTGAATGGGAAAGTGGACAAGGGCAGATTCGTTCTGTAAAAGGATCAATTATAATATTTTACCCGATGTTAAGGGTTTGATAAATAACATGAAGAGCGTTTCTATATTATTTTTGGATCTATTGTGTGTGAAATTATATTAAGATCTTGGGTACCTAACATGCTTCCTCAACATATCCAACAATAACTTTAATGGAACAATCAAAGTGAACATATATCATCTTGAAAATTTGGAGTTACTAAACACCTACAACAACAATTTATTTGGAGCACTACCTCTATAAGTCACCATGCTACCTTAAATTTCCTAGCTTCACCTTGGCAGAGACTATTATCCAGTTCAATTCATGTCCTCTACGAAAACCTAATGAGCCTCTTCTGCCTAGGCCATAATGGAAATGGGATCATTTCTACCTTGCCATCAAAACTCAACAAATTTGCCACCATACAACACCTCTTAGTTAGCCACTTTAAGTTACTCATTCACTTGACGTTAGGCCTCCCATGCGATATCACTATCCTTTAATTTTGGTAATTTCAAACCCTTCTCTTCAATTTTCAAACCACGTTCTAAGAATTCATAGCATTCATAACCAATGTCTCTACATCAGGATCTCTACATCCCACATCCCTGGAAACTATAATATGAAAAACAAATCTTAAAGTGGAAACCATTGAGGCAATCTATTGAAAATTTTGCTCCCTTGATTGTACAAATTCTCATATTTTCTTACAATACATGGAACTGAATGATTATAATTTTTTAAAATTAGAACTAGATATAAACAAACGCTTTCTTTGTTGGTGATGAGCCCATGTTTTGGCATATTTTTGCACAATTTTAGCTTCCTTCAACAAACATTTTTGCTTACCTTATTCCTTGGTTTCCCCTCATTTTTGTGCTCAAAATGAATTTTGGCCAAAGGTATTAATTCGTTATGTTTTATCATTTTTTGTTGACTAATAGAGAGTAATTAGAGTCATTTTCATACTTAACATATGTTGGCAGTTGTTAGAGTGCTATTGAAATATAGAGACACAACAAATTTTTTATGCATGAGTTGCGAGAAAGTTATAGGTGTCCCACAGTTGGACTACTAGTTGGTTAAAGGATACCTACAACACATTCACAATTGGACCACTAGTCGATTACAAGATATATACAACACACTTGCGGCTAGATTTATGCATAATTTTCATTGTCGCTAGTTTCATAGTAACAACCGCACGACTTTGACCCTTCTAAATCTCATTTGATGAAAAAGGAGAATGTGACGTAGAGTGAATATTACTAATTTGAGTGAGGGTGTATAGTCATGAATTTTTGTGAATATGCTAAAAGCATGCATCCAAACAATTGACACTCCAAATTCATTAAATTATCAAATCTCAAGCCAACTTATTGAGAGATGAATAGGCTTAATTTAGAATATCGATGAATTTTATTTCAATGGAAAAAGGGAAAATAAATTATATTAGATTACTACCGTGTAATTTGATTCCCACCAATATCAAGACTTCTCTAGTTTCTTGTGAAATGCCTCATTGATTTGTGTTATGATTAATTGGATAATACCGTGTTTTCTCTTCCAATGCCTCATCAAAAGAAGTAGGCCCACCTCCTAGGATAGCTAGGAATGTACTTTAGTAGGTTTAGTGAAATTCAAATTTTATTTACAATTACAGAGTTAGCAAATCATTGTTATAGGTTTTAGATTCCTTTTGTAATCCGATATTTTGAATTGCTTGTCTAACATTGTTTTTCTTAGCATTTTGTATCAATGCAAGATTGCTCTCAAGATTTGTTGAATGTTAATTAAAAATTTACATAGGAATGAGTTACTTCATTAATTTGCTATAAAACGATGCATTATGAAAATACAACAGAATGTATAAGCATTGTTAGTGAAGGTTACATTTCCCTCATTTTCAACTATTTTTTCAAATTATAAGATCCCATATGTTAAACACAGAATCCTTGAAATACACTTAATATAGTTATGAATTGAGCCTCATATTAACACTTTGGCAAGTATTGCACTTCGTTTTTCACAAAGTGCGACTTTCATTTATGCAGTGTGATTTTAATTTTTTTACGAGTGATTTTCATTTCTAGCAAGTGTGAATTCAATTTCTACAAGTGTAATATTAATTTCAACTATTGTTATTTTGCTTTAGTTTCAGTAATTTATCATTGTAGCAAGTGTGAGATTTATTTATAACAACATTATGGAAATTACTTTGAATTTGAATGATTTTTTGTCATAGAATTTTGCTAGCAATTCCTTTTACTACAAGATTAACTTAAATAATCTTCCAAATAATGGAACATATTTAGATTCTTTTCATAATTGTCATCCTTTGAACTACAAATTAAAAATCAAGTCATTGTTTGAATGCATGCTATATATATGATAGATCGCAAGTTGTAGATGAACCTCGAGTTGAAAAATAAATATACAATCCCTTTGACCTCCTCTTTGAGAAATTAGAATGGTAATTAAAGGGTCTCACATTTTCGAGGTAGTTACCAAGGAGCTATCAAGGGCACGATGATATTTTTGCTTTAGTTTGGTGAGAGGGATATATCTAGTTGCATAAAGGAAAAATGTTGTAAGGCATGTCTGGATGCAATTCATTACACAAAAATCTATGTAACCCTTTGAACTTATTGGTATTGGGTATATCTCCTCTCTAATGTGGATTCATTTAGAATGTTATTTCTAAGTCATGAATAGAACGAGAGACTTTAAAGGATAATTTAACAACAACACCAAAAATATACAAGAAACTAATCTTGTAGGAAGGACAAGAAAATGAGAATATAAAGTACTAAACTATGAACAGAGACATCAAAACCAAACATTGTAAGGAAGAAGAGGACTAAAGAATTGATACAATCATCCAATCCTTTGGCTGAATCCAATTGTTTATAATCGTCAAATTTATGGATGACATGTGACCTTGTCCACAAGGAAAAACAACTACACAATAAATTTTCAACCAAACGAGTTCAAGAACAAACTAGATCTCCTAATATGATAATATCTATGGTTCAAACTATCAAGACCCTTTGAGAAGCATGGATAAAGAGGGGATTAATACTATTAAAGAAGAAATAATCACTTTTAAATTTTCCATTCTAAAGTAAAAAAGGGTAGCACAAATGAAAATACTTCCACGTTTGCATTGGTGAATTTCAATGTGATGGATAGTGAAGACCCAGGGAAAATTTCTTTTTGAGTTTTATGTTCTTTATAAAACTTATGCTAGGTCTCCACTGCTCAAAAACTAAAATTGTTCCTTGGTACATTGAAAATGTAGTACTCTTATGGTTCATGAGTCTTGGTAGCAATAACATTGGGACATGGGAATACATGAACAAGGCTTTCCTCAAGAAATATCGAGATTACTATAAGGAAAACCGATAAAAAGAAGAAATTTATAATATGACCCAAAAATAGGAAGAAAGCATAGAAGATTATGTGGAGCATTTCAAATATAGTATGTCACATTCAAGACAAATCCAATTGGAAGAAAATATTCTAAGTATTATATTAGTAACATGAATTCAAGAAGAATGTATCTATTTATTAATTTTGATAGGCACATGAGATGTTCTCAGCTAACATATGATGATATTTGTGAGCTATAATATAGGAGATATTCTCGAGGTACCTCAAGGTTAGAAAGAGTACGATGAGATCCTATAGCTCGAATCAAAACAATTGGAAGCAATTCACTCAAGCTAGTAACTTGTTAGAAGATTTCAAGATTGACATATTTATCTCAATGAGCTCAACCTAGATGTTATTCTAGGTTAAGAAGAAGAGAGAAGAGGTAAAACGAACTGAGGCAATATTTTGCTTAAGGTGTAGGAAGAAGTATCTACTAAAGGAATTCTTGTTTAACAAAATTGGGATCTGCAATATTTGTGAACACGATCACTCTAATAGTAGTTGACCCTCTTTACTTTGGTTGAAAGTAGTATATCGAGAGATATGCGGGGTCGTTAAGTAGTTGTCTTCATTGATCAGAAATGGCCATATCAACCTTGCTCACAAGGTATGATTTAATATCCATATATTTGTTATAGTTCTTGTTGGTCTAACTCTAAAATTCAATGCCCTTCACAACCTTAGTGCCCACCTATTCCACAATGAATGATTCCTCCACTTCAAAACTACTCATGGTGGCAAGGATGGGTAAATCCTCCTTTTGACAAATAACCATTCAGACTAAAATGATCCATAAGACTACCATCACAACCATAAATCCAATCATCTAACCCATCTCCTCCTCACCCCAAATTCCTGCACAACCAATTTCTAACCCAAATAGTAAAGCAACATAGCCCACATATACCACTGAGTTGCATAATTTGCTTGCCTATTCCATCACCTCCTTTGATTTCGATGATATTCAATTATGATAAGGGATAACTATGAATGAAATGACTTGTTTGGTAATTATGGAAGAATATGTGGAAGAAATCTTGGAATCCACAACAATAAATAAAAATCCCATTGTTGAAAAATCTTCTACTTTCCCGAGGACCTGAGATCAACCACAATCCACAAACTCTCCATAATATCCTCCTTATCGCTTGATTTTAGGACAATCATGATTAGTCACAACAAATGAATACTTTGGTTACAGTTTAAGAGACATAATTATATCCCATTGATATCCTACCAAGAATCTCACCCCACACCCTCCAGCCAAACCCGTCACATAATCAAAGTTGCTTGCTAACCGACTCTTCAATTACCTTTTAATTAATTATTAGATAACCGAGGACCTATCATTTAATTTTCAATCTGATGTTCGTATGAACTTGTGAATTGTCCTACACCGAATATGCTATTATAATATTGTGAATTTAAGGATGAGGTTGTAGTATTATAAATGAATGTCATAGAGAAAAATATTAAATTTATTAACAATTCACCGAGAAAATTAAACCACACTTGTAATTAAAACCATGCTTGCATAATTGAAATCACATTGTTCTACCTAGTGGGATGGGAAGCTTATTGTGTTAGACACCAACACAAGTAGAATTAATAATGTAAGTTGCAGGAAAGGAAATATCACTCCTTTATTTAGTGGACTTGGGAAACTTGTTGCTATAACCCCCAACATAGGTAGAAGACACCACACAGGTGGGAAGTAAATCACACAAACATCAAGTAGGTGACTTGCTCAAGGATTGGATGATTCTGAATTCTATAATGAAGATGCACATTAGATGTAATGCTAACAAGCTACACTATAAAGGAATTAAACCATAAGCTATAATATAAAATATTTAAACCACAATTATGCTCCATGGAATTTGATTACAACAAAAAAATAATAATTGAAATTCCTATAAAATAGATTAAATAAACATAATAATTGGAAATTGAGTAAAAAATATTACTCTTGAAAACATAGTATTGTTCTTGTCTGATTAGTGAGTTATAACAATGGAAGTAAACATAATAGTTACTAAGCTAAGTGAAATGTACATAAATACAATAAACTAAACTATATAATGACAAGCAATACGTAATGGCTTCGGGTTGATTTTCCATGTAAATAAAATAAGACCAAGGTCATGGGGCACATATTCCAAATTGAAAGGTGGGCTAACATTATAGTGGGCGTCACTTGTGGTTTATTATTGGCTATGTAAATTGGCAAAGACAAAGAGGAAATAAATGACATTTAATTATGAGAAATAAAGGAAAATAGGATAAAAGGAAGGTGATTAAGAGGTACAAATATGCATGCAAGGGAATTAGAGAGAAAATAAAGGAAACTGAAAGAAAATGAGAGATCAATGATAAAAATGCATCAGAGAAACAATTCACAAATTTTGTTAGTTTTGGCTTTGGATCAATTTGAGAGAGAAAGAGAGCTTCAAGAGGAGAGAACAAGCAAGCAAAGGAAATCAAGGAAGCATAAGTAGGAATTTGAATCAACAACTACAATAGGAATAAAGGAAATCATGGAAGCGCAAGGAGGAATTTGAATCAACAACTATAACATGAATATTTTGAAGGTAATAGGTTGCGCGTGTAATTTACTTTTGGGATGTGAATGCATGGTACATGCATTTTATTATTTGGTTCATTTTTTGTCGATGGGATGGGTTTTTCTTGGATTGACAGTGGTTTCATCCTTACCTTGCCATTTCCTAGATATCCATGGTGTGATGGGATTCATTCTTCGCTGAGATTTGGATTTTTGGAGGATTTTGGATCCGGTTGAGGTGGTCTCAGAAAATCCCAAGGGTTGGGGGTGGAGATGGTTTTTCTCTGAGAATCCCTCGACAAGTGGGAGGAGAAGGAATTCTAAGGCATCCAAGCGTGTTTTGGTTTTGTGATGTTGGGACCAGTTCAAGTGAGATCATAGTAGCTTGAGGATGGAGGAGCGTTAACCTCTAGATTTCCTATTTAGTTATGTTTTTATTTATCCCATGAGATCCCACATTCATGCTTGGACTATGGCACGACGATGATTGGATGAAAGAGAGAATGGGTTCATTCTAATCTATGGTCGGGTGGTAAATGAAAATCCTTGACTTGGTTGGCTTTTGCATATGTTAATATGAACTTTTTTCCTATTATGATCATTAAGCACATGTATTGGTTATTGTGTTGATTTTATGGTTAATTTGGCATGGTTTCTATTTTTGTTATATGTTGGTTATATGCATGGTTATATGATGTGCTCTATCTATGGATCTTGTTCACAATTCTATAAGTTATTGAATTTTTGATGAATGCATCGGCTAACAAGTGTTGTTGCAGATACTTGAGAGGGGATTGGAACTTCTTGATGATTCTACGATGAAGTTCAGAAGTTTATGATTAGATATGCATTCATGTCCTATAACTTCTATGTTTATCATATGTTTGAAGAAATTTCTATCATGTAATAGACATGTTTTGGGCAAGATCTAGCCCTAATATTAATTATTTAGACTTGTCATTATCTTAAACCTGATTCTGGAAAGTAATGGGAAGTGGTATAGAGTCTATCCTGAAAAAGTGGCATTGATCTCGCGACTGCATGCTCTGAACTAGAATATTTTAGTCATAACCACATGCAAGAAGGATTATGGTGCGGTAGGAGCCTCATAACCGCATGCAGAGTGTGTCATGGGTGATGTTGGGGTGTTAAACCTGTGAAGATAAGTTCCAGATCAAGGATTTATCACCAAGGGTGGTTATCAAGCTACTGAGTGATCTAGTGTCCTTGAGGGGTGGTAATATGTGTTCAAGTTTGTAGGCCCCACTTTCATAACTGGAGCTTGGAGATCGGGTCATGCCATAGTATCACTCAACTCAAGTTTAACTTGGAGAGCTTATAAGAGCATGTAAATGTGGGAGGAGAGGTTACACAATATCTAACTAAGGAGGAGGTTCTAAATCCTCAAGGGAGGCACTAGTTATAAGTGCAACAAAATGCTAAGTAATCACCACACCATTCAAACAAATGAAATGGGAATGAGACACGAGCTTATATTAAGAATTAAAAATGTGGATTACATGTAGAGCTTCTTTTTATCATTCTTCTATCTATGTCTCCCATGGATAAAGTATAACTAGGTATTTATACATATTTCTTATTATCTTAAACTATCTAGGAAATCAATGGACAACCATGATAATATTCAAATTCTTAGATTATTTTTCTGTTACAATGATTTCTCAAAAAGATACAAAAGAACAAACAATGTTGAATTTCTTAGTTGTGCAATAGGCAGGATGGGTCGCTTTCTTGACATGGTCAACTTTGCTTTGCTGGATGGTCCTCAATTTCTGTCACTTTCCTTTGTTGGATACAAAATTTTATGGGAAATCTATTGTCGACAACTAGAGGTTAACCAACTGTTGATTTGTGCTAGCTACTTGAGAGTTGCAACAGTTACGCCCAACAACTAACTATCACCATGTTATAACAAAGGTTTCCTGCAAAGTTCCAACATCAAACTTCAAGTGAGTTACAACATCTGTCTCAGGCAAGTTGCAACACAAACCTTAGGTGAGTTGCATCACAAGATGAACATATTGTAGCCTAAGTCACCGAGTTCATGTTCATGTTCAAGTTCAACAATAAATTTTTTGAAAATAAAATTCAGTATTAAGTTTAACATACTAATATATATATATATATATATATATATATATATATATATATATATATATATATATATATAATTAGAATGAAAGAAATAAAACGTGGAGTACTTCCCCACATTTTGTGGATGTTAAAATGAGTAAACTATCAACCCTGATTACGGGGCCTCACCCCAATGGAAACGAAGAGAGTCAAACCCATGATCAATAATAACTAGCAACAATATCAAAGAGCTCCACTTCTAACTCTAAACCATTTGAGCTATCCCTCGGGGCTAAAAAAATTAACACACACACATTCATAAATAATAAATTACAACAAAATTTAAAGATTGAAATATTTGTTTAATTTACATATGTTTCTTTTATATATTTAAATTTTATATTTTAATGAAATATTACACTTTCATTATAACAATTTATAAATATATAAATTTGAATAATTTAAGCATGCATGTGTGTGTACTTGGAATGAAAGCATGAAAACTTGGAGTACTTCTCCACATTTTGTGGATGGTAAACTCAATAAACCATTAGCCTTGATTACGGGACCTCACCCGAAGGGAATCGAAGAGAGTCAAACCCGTGATTAGCAACAATATTAAAGAACTTCACGTGCGACTCTAAACCACTTGAGCTAACCCTTGGGGAGAAAACAATTAACACACACACACACACATATTCATAAATAATAAATTACAACAAAATTTAAAGATTAAATATTATTATTATTATTTTTAATTTACATATGTTTCTTTTATATATTTAATTTTTATATTTGATTGAAATATTACACTTTCATTATAACAATTTATAAATATATAAATTTGTATAATTTAAGCCTATATATATATATATATATATATATTTCTTTTATATGTACAACTTTCATATTTTATTGAAATATTACACTTCTATTATAACTATTTATAAATATATAAATATATATAATAAGTGTGTATGGTATAATTAAAAAATTAGCATATCAAAATTGTGAAGATAAAGATAAACAGATAGAAATGAAAATTATTATTAAAAAAAGTCACGTTCTATGTAAATTAACAACACAAATACCAACATCCTCCCTAAGCCGACTTAACCAATATTAATCTCTCCCTCGTTGTAAAGTTTGACATTCACATACAACATTCCATTAGTGCAAGCAACTTGGAAATTTTCTTTTAAAGTGAGTCGGTTTTATATTTTAAGGTTTTATTATTGTTATTTTTTATTGCTAATTACAAACCTCTTTGTATTTCTTGTGATTTCATAATGGAATTTAAACAAATTTCAATATAATTTTAGACGAACTTTGTGAAATTATTCATCTTTGCGTTTGGCTTGAGATTTGCGAATCTCATCGAATAAATTAGGCCTGCAATGAGATTTAATGAACTTCGAAATTAATCAATTTATTCATCGAATATTGGTTTCAAGGCATGTTGTAGCACAAGTGTTACAACAATTTACGCGTTGCAACAAAGCTTTTAGATTCACCATGTTGCTACAATAGGGTCCCAATGATGTTGCAACTATGTGTTCGAGGGAAATATCGCAGCACAAGGGTGTTGCAACAATGTGACTTGGTGATGTCGCGACAACCTGTGGGAGTTTTAGTAGCACATGAGTGTTGCAACACTTGCATTATATTGATACGAGTGTATTGTTGCAACACTCAGAGTATTGTAACAATTGCACTTGCACAACTTTCCTAGAGTATTTTCTCATTATTTTCTACAAGTTAGCTGAATGAGGTAAATTCTTCCCTAAATACATAAGAATAAACATACAAATGGCATAAGCAAAAGGTGATTGTACCTTGATAAAAAAAATCATTCTTGTAGGCAAGAAGGGTGATGAAATGGCATGGAAATGGAAAAAGGCATGCAAAAAGGCATTGGAAGGGTGCTAAAAAATGCCAATTTGGGCACCCATCATCTCCCCCAACCAAAATTGTTGCATGTCCCTAAGAAACTAGGAAGTCAATATGATTACAGAGTGTGGCTATCATGGAGGTTGTTGATGTTGTAGTCAACCTTCCCTGCTTCATTGGCATGATAACAACCTCTTATTTCTTCAACCTAACTTCAACATGCAAGTTCTTCCTTCCTCGACATGTTGGAGTCTCTTTGATAACTTGTGAAAGGTACTTGGATAATTAGGAAGTGGAAGTTAATGCTTACCCAATGGTTTCCACAACTCTCCATGCATTTAATATATCAATGCAATCTTTAGAGCCTCTGCAAGGTTAATAGGGTTGAATGGATCCTTTTTTTGTATGTCCTCCATGGCATATATCTAGTGTTGAATGCATCCTTTTGCAACTATCTTTGATAATATTTCAATCTATGATTTGTAATGATTAATGACCTCTTGTCTGTTTTTAGCTATTAATTGTACATGTTGTGGGGAGTTCGCCCTGTTGTAATGTACAAGGAGGACATCCTTGGGCCTGGAATATTCCCCTATGATCCAAAAATTGCATTTGAAGTTATTCTCTGCCACCTGGTGAGAAATTGAATAATCAATGTGGTTGTTTAGGTAAGATTTAGAATCTCTTATTTGAACATCTCCCACAAAATGGTTAGGGTTCTATAGTAGCTGCTACAACAACAACCAATTTTTTTTAGCCTAGAACTTAAATTTTGGGTCCTCCCCTTGCTGTTTAAAGGTTCCATGGGTTATGTTTATGCCTTAAATTGACCAGATATTTCAATAACCTAGCTTCTTGTTATAGGTCAATTTGGGCATCATTCCCAATGACCTGGTTCACTGGGCATCATCTCCAGGACCAATGACTAAGGCTCTATAATTCCCTATCATTTCAAGTTGCTACATGCCTTAAGGCAAAAACAAGAGAAATCAAGCATGACTTTCATCAAGCAAAGGTTTCCAAGGTTTGAAGTTTATTATATAGCATGTGGGAGCTCACCAACGCTGCCTCTAAGGGGACTAAGTGCGTTTCATATGCAGGTAGCTCCATGCAATGCTGCTTTGCAAAGCACTTCTCGACATCTATGGGTGCGTTGGTCACATTGGGAGCGAAATTATCATTGTTTCGGAATCTCCACTTGGCTAGTGTCTTCTAAAAGAGTTCACATGTGTCAAGCTTCGAATCCAAGCGTCCATTTGACATTTACATGACTGGGAACATGTCTTGCCTATTATTGGAAAGTCATTCATTGCAAAACTACCTTCAGTTCATCTATAAATTGAACACAGATCTAAGTGTTTGAGAAGGAAGAATTTGAGTAGAGGAACGCTGGAGGATTTTCAATTGAGAGTTAGATTTGTGTAACAGCTGTTGGAGAGATTTATACTGTGATAGGGCTGAGGATCGTCGCTGGAAGGTTCACTTCAAATCAGTGATTTGGTTATAACCTCTCCTCCTATCATCTATAAAGAATACAACTTACTTTTCCCTATATGTATCTGTATTGACTTTGATTATCCATATTGCAAGATCTTAGTTGATGTATATTGTTTATACTTTACTATTGAAAGCCCTGTTGAGGCGAGCAAGTTTGCATATATCAATCGGACTCAGGGGCGTAAAAATCCCCGCAATGCAATTCTCTGGTATATCAGCCAGACCTGGATATGGCCCATCTTCATTACTCTCGTGGACTCTTGAGAGGTTCGCACCCATTAATCCAACCAAAACAGCCACAGACTTATGAAACCCGATTCCTTCTACCTCCTGTTGTGTTCTGTTATGTTCTCCTCACTTTATTACCTCAGACTTAGCTCGGTAAACCCATGTTAAAAGTAGCGATGATTGTAGGTTGTCTTATTAAAGCTGTCCTAGGACCAACCAAACAGTCAACTCTAGGGATTTGATTTGGGTGAACAAGGAAAATATATAAATATATCTGGGGTTGAAAGCCCTGTGTGGGAACAGAAAAAGGGAATGGAATAAAATTGAAGCATAGTGTTCTATTCTCCATCGGAGGGCCAGCCCAATCTGACGTGGACATATACTTGGCTTTCGGTTCTTTTATGTTTTATCGTACAGAGTTATGCTGGCCAGCGTTTTGGTTCCTTTTTTCCATTGGAGCTACAGAAATTCGGTGGTTCAAATTGTGCTGAAATTCATTTTCAAGTGGATTGATTTTCAAGATCAGGCACTTCAAAATTTTCTGTTCAGATTTGCAATCTTGATGCTTGAAATTCGAAATAATTTATAAAAAAACAATATCCAGAATTGGGGCTGAAAAGTATAAGGATGTAGACCGGAAGTTCTCAGTGAAATTTCCAAGAAGTAACTCTTTTAATTTAAGTACCTATTTTCTTCTATTTGATTAAGGTTTATTTCACATTTTGACTAATGTTTCTTCACCTTTAAATTTTTATGTTTCTTCACCAATTTTTAAAAGATCATTCGTCAGTTTTTCAAGATAGCTTTTTAAGATCGTAAGATTTCTCAAAGACGTGTTATTTAAAAATAGGAAGAGTGTTTATTTGGTTTTATGTTTTAGTAGGGTTTTCTATATTGGAGAAACTAGGTATTTAATAAATTAAAGGATTCATAAAGATATTTAGATTTGGTGGAAGTGAAAAGACGAAACATTATATTTATATAAAAGATTTTCAGGACTTTACTTGGATTGATCATTTCTATCACCTTAAATTAAAGGAGGTCATATAAATTTAAAAAAATCTATTACACCAAATAGGGATGATGTCTTTTTTTATTTCTTTCCTTCTCTTGAATGTTTTACTTTCTTTCCTTTTGGGTGTTTTCTTTTCCAATAATTTTTTTTATGGTTACGAGATTTTATTATTCCCATAGGATTTAGGAATTTGGGTTATGTGATCCATAAAATGTATATAAATTTTTCGGTGATAATCACATCTAAGCATATTTTGTCGACATGTTTCAAACCAGCTAGTGTGGTTCATCCTCAGAACAAGATGACACATTTCGAACCAGCCAATGTGGTTCATCATCAGGACAATATGTATATATTGACAAATTGGAAGACTGGCTAAATTTGGAAGGTGGGATGGTGTTCGATTGGGGGAGTTTGTGATAAAGTTTCTTCTATATGCCAATGATCTTGTGTTGGTTGCTAAATCGGCCCATGGCTTGCAGATGCACCTATATGCCCTTGAGCATTTTTGTAAAGCAATGGGGATGCAAGTCAATACTAGTAAGACCAAAATAATGATCAACTCTAATAAAAGGAAGCAAAGCCAACATACATTCTTCTTTGAAGGCAACATTCTTGAAGAAGTAAATGAATACAAGTACCTCGGGATCGATTTCAACAACAAGCTTAATTAGGAGGATTGCAAAAAGAAAAGAAATTTAGGAGGGTGGAAAGCATTATATGCACTTCAAAACAGATTAGAGAGGCACAGTTATGAGATTGGAACATGATCAAAGTACTTTTTGGACTCCTAGTTTGTCTAGTGCAATTATATGGGTGTGAATTGTGGGCTAACAACATCCCTTTTTCAAAATGGAAACAAATTCAAAAACGCTTGATCATGAGCAAGTTCTATGAGATAATGTTGAGTGAAACAAGGGTAGCTCCCATCGAAGTCATTGCCATGGTGCGTCTTATAAGGTATCTAAAAATAATTGAGCAAAAGGGAGGACGTAAATGACCGAAAGTTATCTTCAATGAAGGTATGAGTGAAAGAAAGAAATCATGGATGAGACAAAACAACAAATGGATGCAAAAATGGAATATTTACCTTAATGCATGTCCCACAAATAGCAAGGAGTTACAAAATTTTGTGTTGGAGAAGTTTCTTAAGGATATATGGGGAAAAGAGTTGGGTAGAAAGCATAAGTATTATGTTTAGGAATTCAACCCTGCTTGTGATCTCCAACAAAAAGAGTGCATTGGAGCTAGCATTCTGTGGAAAGCAAAGGTTCTTATTACTCAATTAAGAACTAACTCATATCAATTTCGGTGTGAAACGGGACTGTGGAAGAGACCTAAAGAAGCTTGGGAGGAAAGGGTATGTACTTTTTGCACTTCTGGGGCAGTGGAATCAAAAAAGCATTTCATTTTGGAATGTGATGCTTTCGGAGACATCGGGGACAGTTACCGCAGTGTGTTAGCATCAATTCCATGGCATTGCCTTTTCAGTGAGGAAACTGTTTCAGTGAGGGAACTGTTAGAAGGTTGGGTCAGCTCATCATCAATTTGACTATTTTTAGTCTCGTGAACGTTAAAATATCATTCATATCAGTGTGGTTCATCATCAGAATCATTTTAAGTTTTTTTTTTTTTTTAAACGTAAATATTTATTAGGTAAAAAGTATGTGTGTTTTCTTCTCCAATATTATTTTTATGGTTACTAGATTTTATTATTCCTTTTTATTGTTTGATATATGATCATTTTATGTCTCTACTTATTTATTAGGTAAATAATATATATTATAATTCATTTTGTTTCATTTCATTTTTTTTAAAGTTTGTCAGGACTACATCATCATGTCCAATATATCACTTTGATCAGTTTTGTTTTTTTCATTCGATTCATTTCATTTTTTTATTTTTTTAGTTTGGCAAGACTACATCTTTGTCATGTTTAATATATCATCCAGACTAGAGTGAAAAATAGAATCCGCGACTTTACATCAAATAATGTCTTAACATAACACCCAATCATCCTTTATCCAAAATCCAGTGAACAATTCATTACATTTTTATTAATAAATAATTTCTTATATTCTTTTTTATTTCTTTATTTTGATTATTATTATTATTATTTTTTTAATTATATTTCATTCTAATCTTAAAAAAAAAATGTTTTTATTTTGTTACTTATCTTTTTATTCTTTTATTCTTATTTATATAGATTTTAAATTTATTTCTTTGATTATTTATTGATTTAGGCATTTTTCCTTTTTATCTTTTCATTTTTATTTTTTATTGATTTTTTATATTGATTTTTATTCTTTTATATGTTGATTAGTTCATTAAAAAATTTTAAAAAAAATTTGTTTGTGAGAAAAATTATATAAACGTTATTATCAATTTATATATATTAATATTCTTTATTGTTGTTTTTGTTCATTTCTTTTTTTTTTAATTATTATTTTAGTTAATTTGTGAGTTATTTATTTTTATTTTTTTTCAATTTCATGGTTATATATATATATATATATATTATTTAAATTTTTCTTTGAATTTAACAATATTTATTAAAATAGGAATATTTGTAATATTTTTTTTAATAAAAAATTATTTGTAATTAAAAAATATATAAATATTATTATCAATTTATATGGGTCTTCTTTAATATTATTTCTTGTTAATTTCTATTTTAAATTTTTTTTTTTTTATTGTTATTTTAGTTAATTTTTAATTTTTTAATGTTTTTAAACCTTTTTCATGTTTGATTTTAATTTTAAAAAAATGAGTTTTTTTTTGTTTTTTTTGTTTTGTTTTGTTTTTTTTTTTGTTTTTTAATATTTTTCTTTTTCTTTTTCATGTTATTTTAATATTTTTTTACGTTTCCCTTCGATCGGGGTGTGACGCGAGAGAGGATTCACATGTGGATCATGGAAATGAGTAAGGTGACATGGGGCAAGGCTGGTGGGTGACCTGCCCCACGCCACCACACGCCAGGAGTGAATGAAGGCAGGAGGGGCAGTAAAGGAATGTCAGAGGCAAATGGGGATGCAAGTCACACATCAAGACAAGTGGCAAGAAAGATAGGTTACATGCAGAGTTTGGTTAAGGGTTATTCCATAACGTTGTGGATTGCAAAAAAGGCTGGTACGTTAACTAGAACGTTGATGCGAGGGGGCGGTAGAGAAGAAGGCTACCGCGCATGATCTAGGTGGATATTGGTGGCTACCCGACTATTCCAATTTGACCCCCACCATTGTTTCTTTCAGTTTTTCAGTGTCCTTAATTGTAGCACAATTTACTATTTTTGGCAATTTTTCGGGCCTAAACTTCAGGAGCCGTTTTGAGGACCTAAACGATATTTTTTTTGGAAAATCACCGGTGACAAAAGTGAGTTTTCAACTTGACATTCAATATGAATAGTTGTAGTCCTTGGATAGATCTTTCTAACTAGCTATCGCGTGCGTCAAACAGAGATCGTATGCTAAAGTTACGACCCCGGGAAATTGATGTTCCAATTTATCCCAACGGGGCCCATAGTTTGGTGTTTCATCTCCTAGGGTTAGGTTTTTGGATGTTTATGGTTTTCCATTGTTTCTCAATAATAAATAGGCCTTCAAGCCTCATTGTAACACAGTTCATAGGCATGTAGCCATCACATCTCTTCTTAGAGATGAGCTACCATTGCCCTAGCTAGTTTATGTCCATTTTGTTTGTAAGCACACTTCAGTTATTTGACATTAATGAAATGAAGTTTTATTTCTGTTGCATCTATGTGTTTATGTTTATTTCTGTATTTTATTGTGCTCCTGCATAAATCCAGATCAGTGGTACCAGAGCGATTTGTTCTTTCTCGATCCTTCTTTGCATGTCCCCAACGAGGTCGAGGTATAAGGAGTTAGGGCTCGATCTAGTTGAACCTTTTTGCAAGATCAACCTCGCAAACCCTGAAAAACGCCCATGGGGGGAAGAAAAGAAAGATGAGGGAGTAGGAGATCCTATCAAAATATTGCTTGAGGAGGCCCCTCAAGAAACAAAGAAACACGATGATGGATAACTTTTCCCAAATCCCTCAACGCCTGCCCACTGGTGACACATCTGCACCCAACAACCACTCTAGAGGCACCACTCCTTTCAAGGTACAAGTCAACTTCGACATTCCTATATTTGAAGGCCAGATAGATGCAGACATCGTAGATAGATGGCGAATTTGTTGAAAGGGTATTTCTCGGTCTATGATTTCTCCGACCGATAAAATATTACTTTTGCATTCCTCAAAGTCTCCCCCCATGTCAAAGACTGGCGGGAAACCTACTGTGAGAAAAAGGGCGAGAGGGAACCCTATTTGTTCTCAGTTGCACCCACTTGGAATTTGTTCCGAGATGGCATCAAGGAACAATATTACCTAGTGGGGAGCTATGAGGACAAGTACATCCAATGGACCACATTGTGGCAGCAAAGGGATCAAGATGTGCACGAGCTAACGAATTTGTTCCATACCCTATGCACAAAGTTGGGTATTAAAGATTTGGAGAAACATTTGGTGCTCAAGTATCGCAGTTGTTTGCACAGATACATTCAGGAGGAAATAAAGTTCCTTGAAATTACCTCGCTTGGCACAACATATCGATATGCCACCAAGATCGAGCATAAATTTAAGTAGAAGAAGCGAGACTTTGTATCCGCGAATCCAAAGCCAAGGAAAGGTGCCCCCGAACTGCAGAAAAAGAGGCAAAGCCAAAGAGGGGCGACTCATAACGACACCACAAAGCCAAAGGACACGGGGAAATGGTGTGAATTTCATAATAGCTACACTCATAACACAAGTGAGTGTTAGGCAAAATAGTCGCTAGTGGTCGAATTGAAGGCATCTGAATTAGATGCATGTTCTGATTCTAAGTTAGAATTGGACAAGGGAAATGACAAAGGGAAGCATATCATTGATGCAGAACCCATTGCCATTGTTGCCACCACCACGCTCCATAGGGAGGAGCCTGAGGATCCAGAGGGCGAGGAGCACCTCTTCCATTCCCAGATGAGGGTGAATGGTTCTCCACTGCAATTCCTTGTTGATAGCGGAAGCCAAAAGAACCTCATTTCAGTAGAGGTCGTGAAGTGGCTCAGCCTACTGACCACAACACACCCGCAGTCATATACCATCGGGTGGCTTCACCAAGGAAGAGATCTTTGTGTCAGCCAATAGTGTTTCCTTCCGTACAACATCAATCCCTTTATGGATGAGGTATTGTGTGATGTTGCTCCTCTTGACGTGTTTGATGTATTATTAAGTAAACCATACTTGTGGAAGTGACATGTTGTGTATGAGTTTAAGCCTCTTTTTGTTATTATTACTTTGGGAAATAATTTGTACAAGATACTGGAGGTATTACTACCTTCTGCCATCTCCTTGAGTATTACAAAGCAATGCAGTAAGATTATTTCCCAAATAAGGAAATTTGTTTTCATTATTATTCTCCCATAGGGAAAGAATAATATTGTGGTTGCAGCCTCCAAATAGGGCTCCCCTGCGCGGCAGCAACAGATGAACAAAGTCGTGGAGGAATACAAGGACATTTTCTCCTCACCCACAGGGGTTCCTCTACACTTTTAGGTCAAGTATTCCATTGATTTGACCCCAGACGTGCTGCTACCTGATGGGTCGATCTATCGACATTCTGTTCCAGAGAATCATGAAATCAAGAGGCAGATCCAAGAGCCGTTGCAGAAAGGGCGCATCAGGCTAAGCTCCTCATATATATTATCTAAGGCTGATAAAGCAACCAGATTTATTGAACGCATCCAACAGGTCCACGATCTCTTGGAGAAATCTAATGCCAAGTACAAGTAGCGACATGATCAACATTAGGTGCCACACAAGTTCTAGGTGGGTGACAAAGTTTGGTTTCATTTGCAGAAAGAACACGTAACCGAAGCTTATCGAAAGCTCATACCACTTCGATATGGGCCTTACCCCATTATCAAGGTTGTGGGAGACAATGCATTTGAGTTAAGAATTTCTCCATTCCTTGGGCGGCACCCAACATTCAATATGGATCACCTTCGACCATACTTTCCACCATTACTGGACACATCCGACATTGCAGAACAACTCACACCAACAGAGTTAAACCCAGACTGTATGGAACAAGCCACAATTGATCGGATCATGGACACACAGGTCAAGAACAACCGACAACAAAGGATCCAAATATATCGAGTTTTCAAAGCAGGCCAAATCCTTCACTAGGGCAAGTGGTTCAATAGGGACCCAGTTTAGCAGAAGTTTCCTCATCTCATGGAGGAACTCAACACAATGGGGACCACTGCTTCCTAAGGGGGGAGGAATGATCCAAGTGGATATTGGTGGCCACCCTCCTATTCCACTTGGACCCCCACCATTGTTTCTTTTAGTTTTTCAGCTTAATTGTAGCACAATTTACTATTTTTGGCAATTTTTCGGGTCATGAACTTCCAAAGCCATTTTTAGGCCTTAAACGACGTTTTTTGGGAAAATCATCGACGGCGAAGTAAGTCTTCAACTTGACACTTCCTATCGTTATTGTATTCATCATATAGATATTTATAACGAGGTATTGTGTGCATTAAATGAAGATCGTATGCCAAAGTTATGATCCCGAGAAATTGATGTACCAATTTACCCGAACGGGGCCCATAGTGTGGTGTTTCATC
This sequence comes from Pinus albicaulis, assembly GCA_034641835.2. NCBI lineage: Eukaryota > Viridiplantae > Streptophyta > Pinopsida > Pinales > Pinaceae > Pinus > Pinus albicaulis. Next base: position 1,353,476,005 of record CM076572.1, on the reverse strand, counting down.
TCCTAGGGTTAGGTTTTTGGATGTTTATGGTTTTCCATTATTTCTCAATAATAAATAGGCATTCGAGCCTCATTGTAACACTATTCAGAGGCATGTAGCCGCCACATCTCTTCTTAGAGATAAGCTTCCATCACCCTAGCTAGTTTATGTCTTTTTTGTCTACAAGCATACTTCAGCTATTTGATATTAATGAAATGAAGTTTTATTTCTACTACATCTTTGTGTTTATGTTTATTTTTGTATTTTATTGAATTCCTGCATAAATCTGGATCAACGCAACCGAGTTGCAACGATTCAGGTATGTATATCAGGCTCATTCGATAGCGATAACGGGGGTTCTGTCTCGGGTTTGGGAGAATAATGTGAAGAGTTCACCAAAATTGCGCCATTTGATTGCTAAAACAACATCTAGTTTGTCTATATTGAGCCTTTTCGTGTTAATCTCCCTGTTGTACGGTAAGTTGTTGGCCCAAATGGGTATGTACTGGTTCACAATCCTATTAAATTGTTGTTTCATATGGCTCGTCGAGTGAAGGGAAATTTATGTGGCTTATTAAGACCAACCAAGGGCGGTTTCTGTGGTTGTTGTGGCTCCATATGGATCGACGTGTGGTTTCTATGGTTACTTAAGACCAACTAGGGGTTGGAACGCTCTTGCACAGGGGTTTTGAGAAATGAAACTATTTGTAACCCGAGAAGTAGATGCATCGAGGTGGAGGTCGAATGCGAGCACAATTGGGTGAAAATTTGTAGGAAAATTTGGATATGGCCGAGAGGGATTAACAACCCTGTTTGTTTTGATATGACAAGCCCACCTAGACTATATATCTCTCTGCCTTCTCCATGGAGGGTGATAAGTCTGGTGCGGATTTGAGTGAATTCACAGTGGTTGGGTGGTCTAGGAAAGAGGAAAATGGTTAAGGAAAAACCAGGTAAGGGAAATGGAGGACGGGGTGGCAGGCCTGTGAGAGAGAAAGGAAAGGCAAGGGGAGTTTCAACAAGCAACCCTCAGTGCATAAAGGGAAGGAAAACAAACCAAGAAAATATGCAAAATTTATTGCATGCATATGTGGTCGGTACTTTGGCTCAAGTTAAGTCTATGATATTTGTATGGGAGAAAGATCTGAATACAAAGGTAGAGACAGACCTTCTGGATGAAGAAATGGAACCCCTGGTGACAGACCCAGGAAACACTAGAGGTCAACCGAATCTGTTTAAACAGTCAATACACCTTTACTAGTCCATGAAATGTTTGATGGCGAAGGCCATTATGTCAGTACAGGAAGCGAGAGGAAACCTAATGGCAGAACTGAGTCTTGCAAAGATTCACCGAGACATTCAAGCCATCCAGTTGCAGCTTCACCATCAAAATGTGTGTCTTAGTCGAATTGAAAGGCAACTCCAGAATTTGCATCAAGTGGACATGGCCGGGTCGTGTGCTAAAGACCTGGCACCGATTGAATCATCCGATGAATAACTGTAGGGTGCACTGCATAATTTTGTTTTTGGTAAACTGATGTGGTCGGCTAGCATTTATTTTTATAGTAGTATGTTTAATGGGATAGTAGATATCATAGTATATAAGGCATGTAAAGACAAAATCAAACAGTTTAAATTTTGGTTGCCTTATAACTCATTGAGGTGGCCAATATACTTGGTTTCCTTCGGGCAGGTTGAGGTCTCCAAGAATTCTATATGATGTAACATGTTGTTTTGTTTAAAATGAATGAATAGAGAGGCACTACCAAACTTACCAAAACATTTTTTTTTAAATTTTTTTACGTTTCATTTTAATATTATATTATTTATTTTATAGTACATTATGGATTAGTCATTGCGTCTTTACTGTATTTATTTGTTCTCATGATCATACTATCCATATTTATCCTAATGATGAACCAGAGTAAGTGGTTCGAACCTTAAAACAATTATGTGATTTATTGGGAAGAGACTATGCATATACCTATTTTCAAATCTTTCTTATTTTCTTGTTATCATCCTACTCCAAGAAGAATAAATATTTATAAGTGTATATATCGTGAAATGCTTTAGTTTTCTACTTTACTTGGAAAAGAAGTATGTGTTTCGAGTTTTTTTTGTTTTTTGTTTTTTTTAAGTGAGAAAGGTTTATTAAGTTTTGGAAGAGGTAATAATAATCATGTTTATAGGTGTATTTATTTTGGAATAAAAATTTTAAAACTTTAATTTAATTTTTAATAATTATTAGATGGTTTGTAGAGATTTAATCTCCATAGAATATTCTAAAATATTTATAGTAGTATCCATAAATCAAAGTTTGATATTTATCTCTACAATAGTTATGTTCTTTTGTGTCTTTTAATTAAATTATTAATTCAAATAAAAGTCATATGAAAAAGTGACTTATATAGTGATTTGTGGGTTTTTTGGGCATGTGATATTGATAAGTCATTGTATTGGCCCATGGTATTGGAACAAAGTCTATTTACAAATTAAGAATCTCTTTTTTTTTTCTTTTTTCTTTTTATGCATCATTTTCTAGCACCTTTGGAGATATATCTACATGGTTAAGAATCTTGTTCCATTTTTATTTTTTATTTTTTTTATTTTTTCTATGTATACGTGATTGACTTATATCTTAATTCTTTTTGTAATAATAATAATAATAATAAAGTTACAATTTAGTTAGTTTTTATTATTTTTTAATTTAGCAACCTGAGATATATAATGAAGTAAGTGTTTTGATGTTTAGTATGGATTGATGTCTATCAACGTTCAATTATTTAATCTATATGGTTATTTTAAGATTATTGTCAAATATCTCCACGACGGGTGCTTAATGTTGATTGTTTTCGGCAGGAGATCAAGGCCTAAACGAGATTATAGCCATCTATTTGTGCATTTAATATATCAACATGCTTGCATTCACCTTGATATGATACTCACAACAATTATGCATTGGTAATCGTACTCTATAGTTGGTTTTCCTTGAGGAAGCATTATGGATCCTCATCACTATTCACGGAGGTTTCTTGTTCAGTGGAATGAGGGTGGCATCATGGTGAGCAGACATCCCTCCTCGTGCCTATTTCCATCACCTACAACCTTATTCAAAATCCATTTGACTTTGGAAAATATGATATTTGTGTTGGAAATTGGATAAACCAATGCTCCCCATGTGTTTTGCGACATGGACTAACCGCCTCTCGTGAATCCTTATCTCTGGCGATGTGATCGTTGACTAACACGTGCGGGTTTCAGTCTAACGGAAATCGTGATTCCCGACATGAGGATCATCGTATATGTCAGAATTACTGAAGTTCAAGCTATTTTATTTTAGACAATATGTGAACACAATTCCTATGTGTTGTCACCTGTACTACTTATAATTCAACATTATGCAACATGTACAATCATCAACAATACTATTATATTACATTAGAAGATGAGATCTCTTATCTACTTCCCTTGCATGGTTTTAGAAGTCATATTTATGTTACAAATTGCAGGGTCAATTTATATGTGTTATTTGGTAATGTATTGGCCCCAAACAGATTCTAACATGAGATATTATTAAATTGCTAAGACTAAATACATTAAGGACAATTAGAGAAGGAATCCCTGATATCATACCCTTAAAACAATTATGTGATTTATTGGGAAGAAACTATGCATATACCTATTTTCAAATCTTTCTTATTTTCTTGTTATCATCCTACTCCAATAAGAATAAATATTTATAAGTGTATATCTCATGAAATGCTTTAGTTTTCTACTTTACTTAGAAAAGAAGTATGTGTTTCGAGTTTTTTTTTTTTTTTTGAAAGTGAGAAAGGTTTATTAAGTTTTGGAAGAGGTAATAATAATCATGTTTATAAGTGTATTTATTTTGGAATAAAAATTTTAAAACTTTAATTTAATTTTTAATAATTATTAGATAGTTTGTAGAGATTTAATCTCCATAGAATATTCTAAAATATTTATAGTAGTATCCATAAATCAAAGTGTGATATTTATCTCTACAATAATTATGTTCTTTTGTTTATTTTAATTAAATTATTAATTCAAATAAATATAAAGTGATTTGTGTGTTTTTGGGCATGTGATATTGATAAGTCATTGTATTGGCCCATGGTATTGGAATAAAGTCTATTTACAAATTAAGAATCTCCTCTTTTCTTTTCTTTTTTTCTTTTATTATTATTATTATTATTTTTTATGCATCATTTTCTAGCACCTTTGGAGATATATCTACATGGTTAAGAATCTTGTTCCATTTTTATTTATTTATTTATTTTGTGTACGTGATGGACTTATATATTAATTTTTTTGTAATAATAATAAAGTTACAATTTAGTTAGTTTTTTATTTTATTTTTTAATTTAGCAATTTGAGATATATAATGAAGTAAGTGTTTTGATATTTATTATGGATTGATGTCTATTGGCGTTTAGTTATTTAATTTATATGGTTATGGTAGTTTATTTTAAGATTATTGTCAAATATCTCCACGACAGGGGCTTAATGTTGATTGTTTTTGGCAGGAGATCAAGGCCTAAACGAGATTATAGCCATCTATTTGTGCATTTAATATATCAACATGCTTGCATTCACCTTGATATTATACTCACAACAGTTATGCATTGGTCATCATACTCTATAGTTGATTTGCCTCGAGGAAGCATTATGGATCCTCATCACTATTCACGGAGGTTTCTTGTTCAGTCGAATGAGGGTGGTGTCATGGTGAGCTGACATCCCCCCTCGTGCCTATTTCCATTACCTACAACCTTATTCAAAATCCATTTGACTGTGGAAAATATGAGATTTGTGTTGGGCATTAGATAAACCAACACTCCCCATGTGTTTTGCGACATGGACTAATCGCCTCTCGTGAATCCTTATCTCTAGCAATGTGATCGTTGATTAACACCTGCGGGTTTTGGTCTAACGGAAATCGTGATTCCTGACATGAGGATCATTGTATATGTCAGAATTACTGAAGTTCAATCCATTTTCTTTTAGACAATATGTGAACACATTTGCTTTGTGTTGTCACCTGTACTACTTACAATTCAACATTATGCAACATGTACAGTCATCAACTATACTATTATATTACATTAGAAGATGAGATCTCTTACCTCCTTCCTTTGCATGGTTTGAGAAGTCATATTTATGTTACAAATTGCAAGGTCAATTTATATGTGTTATTTGGTAATGTATTGGCCCCAAACAGATTCTAACAGGAGATATTATTAAATTTCTAAGACTAAATACATTAAGGACAATTAGAGAAGGAATCCTGGATATCATAACTAAGGAGAGCCTCTCTGGCCCTAAAATGTTCAGATTTTTCCTTTTTAATGCGAGATGGAGAATTTAATCAATCAATCCCATGGAAACGAAAACATTTTGACCTATGTATGAATGTCATTGATGGCATATTTTAAACTTGAGAGTTTTCATCACTTTTAGACATTTACCATTAACTTGGTGCTAAATGGAACAAGGTCCCTCAATGTCATATTTTTAGCATGTAAAATAGTGGTTTAGGTACTAAATAAGAAGTTTTCCAACATCGAATTTAGAAAATAAATGTTTTTTTTAAATGCATTTGCATCCAATCTACCATGAAAAATATATGCTTTCTGTCTTCTTCAATTGCAATTAAAAAATGGAATTTCAAAGAAAAATGATGAAACAGGTACCTCCCAAATTTGATCAAGATACTAAAATCTTCCACTCGGCATTTTTTTAAAAGGAAATCCCGAGAATTAGGGAAGACTAGGGCCTTTGTCTGTTGTTTTCGTCTATTTTGAGAAAAAAATGCATTGACCAGTGAACGAGAAGGAAGCAAATTGACCAATGAACAGTGAACGAGAACAAAGCAAATAATAATTCAGGTCATTTGGCCCCTTCCTCATACTGAATTTACAAATTTGGCCCCTTCCTCCTTCGTCTGCTGATGAAATTTAGATTTATCAAAGCACGCATAATATGAGAACGGATTGGGATTACTGGAGCCACATAATTATAAATGGCAAAAGTCGTCCAAAGGGCTCAACTTTGATCATTCGGCCACTATTAGTCAAGGACCAGCCGCTAGCAGTGATAATAACCCCGTTCAGGCTCTCATGGATGCTTTGGTGGGATTTTCAAAGGTTTATGGCTGAATCGAAGTCGGTAAAATGGAGCTCTTCACTAAGATGAATCTAGAACTCGCCAGACTTCGGAAGAGGAGAAGAGAGAACGAAAACTCCAGTTATATTAAATGCCAGAGTGGTTGACGTAGGGGTTTGTTGAAAGGGCTGGAACTTGAGACCAGTTGAAATGGTAGTATAGCCAATATTATATCCACTAACTAAGTATTGAAAGGATTATATATTTTGATATTTAAATTTTCTAGAGTGAAAAAAATATATATATATTTCAAAAAAAAGTTAATTTCTTTTGAAGGTTGATAATTTTGTAGTAATCTATATATATATAATTGTATTTTTGAATGTATAAATGGATACAATGTATTGAAAGTCTCTCTCAATATTTCGATTGTATAAACTAAGCAACTTAATGTTACAATTCTGAAAATTGTTTGTTATATTTTATATAAAATTGAGAGAAAAATATATTCAAAACTTAAAATAGTGAAATACTTGAAATGTTTAAAAATGTTTTGACCATAAATATTTATTATTTTTAATTGTTTTATATAACATATACATATATGCATAGTTGACATTGAAATATTTTACTTATGGACTACATTATTTATATTTTGAAATGTTATTGTATTTAAGTTATTAGTATATTTTCAAATACACATCAATACTACTTAATAATGTATAATAAAATATGTTATTTATGATTCAAATTGAATATTTTTATCATCATTAATATTTTTTAAATGTGCAATCTTTTTTACTTTCTTCTTCTTCTTCTTTTTTTCTTTCTTTCTTTTTTTTTTTTTTTTTTTTTTTTTTTTTTTTAATCGTGCTGTCTAAGCCCACACTGTAACTCTGAGCCCGCGCTCTGCTTGCGGTGCCCTAGCTGCTGTTGCTGCTTCTTGCTCGAGCATGGCCCCTTCAGAGTCCTCCCCGGAGGTGGCCGCTTCTCTAAATCAGGCCCAGGCATATTTTGCCCTGATCAACTCTTTGGCTCCTCCTCGCCCTAGGCCGACGATCTCTAAATTTGTGAAAAAGCTTGATGGAATCCAGGAGGTAGCCCTTTCACCTTCTATCCCGCACATGGCTGCCCTTTCTCTTGCCGAAAAGGGCCTCATTGGCCAATTTACTAGACTCTGGCTGATGCAGGGGCATTAGGCTCAAGAAAATTCCTTGTATTTTAATAGACATAGGGGTTTTGTGTTTTCAAGGGAGTTGGTCTCTTATGTAATGATTTGAGTGATTTTAATGAGAATTAATTAAATATTGTGAGGAATTTTGTAAATGTTTTCGAATGTTGGAGAACATGATAGAATTAGGCTAGTTGAGAGTGCATAGGAATTGAGAGATTTAGGAATTAATTATAAGTCCTAAATTAGAATTGGTTCATGATTTTAGGATGAAAGAGGATCCTTAGGGGTTAGTTGAGTCAAGTGAGGACTTAGAAGATATTTAAGATTTTGTTGAGAAGATGAAGGAACTGAAACCAAAAATAGTTTCAGAACCTTTTGTATAAAATGTAAGCCTAAAAGGCATAAAAAGCAGAACAAAGATAGAGAGGTAGAGTTGAATTGTAAGCCTACGGGCAGAATAGGAAAAATTCCACTTATATAGAAGATCAGGCCAGAGGAAAAATTTCCTATGTAAGTTTTGTGTGTTAATACAAAGAACTCGATTTTCTGAGTTCGTATTTCATTTTTGAGTTTATATAGGTTGCAGATGAAATTACAGGGTTGTTGATTGTATGAGTTTGTGTGGGTATTATTGAATCGTGATGGTAAAACTGTGTATCGATCACAGAATGGATCGATGAGATGGAAGAGGAAAAAGTCTCTCAAGTCAATACCTTGAGTATATCATGGTAGAATCAACAATCGAGGTTTGGAATCATATACAACAAATGTGCATGGATTTTATTTCCTTAAATGGTGTTTCTGTGGTTACCGAATACACAATACAGTGAGATTCGGGTTTGGAGTCACATTTGAGTTTTATTGTGTTTATAAACGATTATAAACCACAGACAATGGATAACAGAGGTTAAGCCATGTATGGGTTGGATGCTAGAGAGGGTTTGGAGATTGGTTGGAACCTTGGCCCTGTTCGAAACTATGAGTTGAACAAAAAAGACTGGAAAACGCAAAGTAATGGCACTGTGTAATAGAGAAGTTGGATCAGTCAAAGGAATGGAATTTTGAAGGCACAGAGGAAGCAGCGGAACCGTGAGTAGTGAACAGTGAAGGCGGGTTTTAAAAACCACAAATGGTTTTCGCGCGGCCTTCGGATGGTAAGTGGTAATTATCTGTTTGAACGCGATAGTGCTAAACGTGTGACACATAACATTGGTTGAATTCCAATACCACCTATTTCGCGTGCCTTTGGGTCAATAAAGCGCTAGAGTAAAATGAACGCGATAATCGTTCGATCATAAATAGTTGAGATCTGATGGCATTCGCGTCAGAAGTTGCGCGAGGGTTAACGGAGGTGTGGAACCGACGGTGTTAAAAGGAAGCGTTGAATTGGAGCGCGATATCAAGCGCTGTTCGTCGGATCTGGAGCATTAAAATGAACGACGAAGATTGGAACTTACAAATGAATATGTAAGTTGTATGTGCTGTGGGACCGAACATTAATATGTGTTGATACATTTGAGTTTTCAATGCAAATTCGAACTTTTAAATGAATGAAATGTTCGTGTGTTTCGAATATATGGTGACTGATAAGTGTGGGACCCGAACAAAAGACTATGTTGATATGTTGGGTTTTAAACCAAAGTATGGGGTGTTAAACATGGTCCGAACATATATTAACGTTCTCAGCATGCGGATTGGTGACCACATATGAGCATTTCCATAAGGTGAGTTGGAATGCTGTGGGCCAGTATATTTTGGGTTTTATTGCAAAGTCGAATATTGATTCAAATATTCATGAGATGGGTTTTAGCATATGGTTTATAACCATAGGGTTAAGAAAAGAAGCAAAGCTTCCGCATTAGAATTTACCCAAGTTTGAGAATTATATGGTTTATGAATGAACCATGCATTTTTATATGCATCATAGTGAAGAATGTGGGTTTTTGCAGCCTTCGGCTGCATCAAGTGGTATTAGAGCTGGAAGAGCTCTTTTGAAAGTTAATTTTTTTTTTATTAAATCATAATGCATGTGTGAAGGGAAAAGAAAGAGGGATCAGATTCTAAATCTGATAGCAGCAGATACACAGAATTGAAGTGAACAGACATTTGTAGAAATGAATGAAGACAGTCCAATCAAAGTACAAGTGATTGAAGAGAACAAGGTCATGCAAAGATCTTGAAGGTGAGATAATTTTAATCTGGTTTAAAAATTGTGATTGCAGAATTCTGGTTGCAGGCAAGATGAAAACAAAGATTTTGGATGATGATGGTAGTGAACCAAATATTCCAGCTAAAGGTTGGATAGGGAGAACAACTGAAGTGTTCTCAAGAGAAGGTGAGTTGAGGATATAAGCCTAGAGAGAGCAGAAGAGAGTGCTCAAGAGGTTCTAGAGATAGAGAACCAATGCTTGCCAAAAGACCAAGTCCAGAGAGGAGATTGCTGAGGTAAGTGGCAGCAGGGAGAACTTGTTGTTGCAAAGGCTTAGTGCAACTCACAGTGAGTGAGAAACTCATGAAGAAAATGATCATGGAGGATCAGAGAAGAGGTTCTAAAGAATGCTGCAGAGAGAAGATGAAGAATAGAGAAAGAGATATTGCAGTGATGAAAGTACAACTGGAGGTACTAAAGGAATGGCTACAAGAAGAGGAAAACCAGAGAGGAGGATGGATCTTTCCACTGAAGGGAAAGAAGGTAATTTGGCAACAATTACAAATTAAGTGGAGGCAGAAGGAGATTGCCTTATGGAAGGAAGAACTCAGATTTTTTGAGTCAAAGATGGAATTTGAGGATTTCACATGCAAATCTGTTCAAGGAGAAATGCTTGAAGAAGCAAACGAGACTGAAAAGTCTTGTGTTTTAAGAACTAATGAGTTGTGTATGATTGCAGGTACATCACGGGATGATGAACAAACTTTAGAGTTTGTTAAGGAGAAGGAGTTGAATCTGAATTCTGTTCAGAAGGATGCTGAGATAGTAAGATCTCAGAAACAAAAGGAGACAAAGGGGTCTCATGAGAATATTTAGCAGAATATTGAAACAGAGGAAGAAGGGCCATCTAATGATTGGTCAATAACAAGTGAAGGTATGGAAAGTTGTGTCAAGTTTCCAAATTCTACTCCAATTGAAATTTTTGAGTTATATAGAAAGTTAGATCTTCAGAGAAGAGAGTTGGAAAAGCAGAGGATCTATACTCAGGATAGATTGTTGAATATGAAAGACTAAGAAATTTTCATGAATGACAGTCAGGAAACAGAGGATAAGGATGTGAGAATGATTCAGCAAATTGAAGAAGTTCATTACGGTGAACCAAAGCAGAAAAACATTCATGAAACAGATGATAAGAAAGAGAGACTAGCTGATAGTCTCATGGAGAATTTAAATCAACGTACTGATGTGTTGACAAAGGAGTTGGAAGAAAACTCAAAGCAACATACTGAAATGTTGCCAGAGGAGGAAGAGGTATTGAAACCTTGTATTTTTAATACTGATAATTCATGTGTTAATTATGCAGGCAAAGAAGGACAACAAATGAAAGATGTCAGAGAATTTAATGAAAAGGAAACTATGTTAGCTGAAAACATAGTGGAGGATCATCATTCTATCACGGTGATTGGAACAATGGAGATAACTTTAGAAGCTGAGAAGAAAGACAATGAAGATTTTCTGAATCCTGAAAGAGACTTGGAACTGCTAGAAGAAGATTTGGTGACTGGATCATCAAATGAGACCATTGGGTCTTGTAATTTTGATGTTAATAATTTGACTGCGTTTATAGGTGTTGCAGAAGACAATCCATCTCTTGGAGTTGTCTTGAATGAAGATGAGCTGTTACAGAAGAAGGAACTCATAAATTCCAAAGAAGGTGAGACATTCATTTCTCATTTGAAGGAACTTGTTATTATTGATGACAATGAGGAGTTGGCTTGTTTGATTGGCCAAGAGAAGACTGTAGGACATACTTTTAGAACTGCCACAGTGATGGCGAATCAGAATTTTATTCTGATAAAAGATGAAGATACAGAGTTTGGGAAATTTGAATTGATTGCCAGAATCAATCAAGGAGATAAAGGAAAATTATTGAAAGAAGAAAAAGAAGGATATGCTGAAACTAAATTGCAGCATATTGATGATGTGGTTGAGATAAAACAAGTACAAAATGAATGGCTGAAATGTTTGCTAGAAACATTTGAACAAGAGAAAGAAATTGCAGACACAGGAGTGAAAATGCCTGAAGTTGTGAAAGAAATAGGAGCATATACTAGTTTGTCAAAATTGATTATGCTTACTAGTATACAAAGAAGACTGAATGAGTATGTTACTGCAGTTAAAGAATCAAATGATAGTTTATTTTTTAAAGGTAAATTTGCAGGTAATGAACAAAAGAGGAATGTTGCAGAGGGAGATATATTAAGAGATATTCAGGAAGTTTGGGAGGCAACAACATTTATAGAGGCAACATCTGCAGGAACAAAAGTAACAAAAGCAACAATATTTGGAGAAATATTTGTAGCAGAAATTGAAAGTAGCAACAAAAGGCAGAGTAATTTCCAGACATAAGATAAACTGGACATAGAGATTGAAAATATAAGGAGGTTGATGATGAAGGTGTCTCAGAAGAAGACAACAGCAAGAAAGCAAAGGAATTACATCAAGGAGAATACAAGAACAGACTGTGAAAGCATAACTAGTGGCAAGATGCAGAATAAAGTATGGAAGCCTGGAAAAGTGCAGTTGAAGAAAAATGCAGCTATTGGACAACAGCAAAATAGAGTATGGGATCCAAGAGGCAAAGATTAAAAGCACATGATCAGGAGATCATGATTATTTTTGACCTTGGGAGTCTGATGCAGGGGCATTATGCTCAAGAAAATTCCTTGTATTTTAATAGACTTAGGGGTTTTGTGTTTTCAAGGGAGTTGGTCTCTTATGTAATGATTTGAGTAATTTTAATGAGAATTAATTAAATATTGAAGAATTTTGTAAACGTTCTCGAATGTTGGAGAACATGAGAGAATTAGGCTAGTTGAGAGTGTATAGGAATTGAGATATTTAGGAATTAATTATAAATCCTAAATTAGAATTGGTTCATGATTTTAAGATGAAAGAGGATCCTTAGGGGTTAGTTGAGTCAAGTGAGGACTTAGGAGATATTTAAGATTTTGTTGAGAAGATGAAGGAACTGAAACCAAAAATAGTTTTAGAACCTTTTGTATAAAATGTAAGCCTAAAAGGCATAAAAAATGGAACAGAGATAGAGAGGTAGAGTTGAACTGTAAGCCTATGGGCATAACAGGAAAAAGGCCACTGATATAGAAGATCAGGTCAGAGGAAAAATTTCCTATGTAAGTTTTGTGTGTTAATACAAAGAACTCGATTTTCTGAGTTCGTATTTCATTTCTGAGTTTATATAGGTTGCAGGTGAAATTACAGGATTGTTGATTGTATGAGTTTGTGTGGGTAATATTGAATCGTGATGGTAAAATTGTGTGTATCAATCACATAATGGATCGATGAGATGGAAGAGGAAAAAGTCTCTCAAGTCAATACCTTGAGTATATCATGGTAGAATCAACAATCGAGGTTTGGAATCATATACAACAAATGTGTATGGATTTTATTTCCTTAAATGGTGTTTCTGTGGTTACCGAATACACAGTACAGTGAGATTCAGGTTTGGAGTCACATTTGAGTTTTATTGTGTTTATAAACAATTATAAACCATAGACAATGGATAACAGAGGTTAAGCCATGTATGGGCTGGATGCTAGAGAGGGTTTGGAGATTGATTGGAACCCTGGCCCTGTTCGAAACTATGAGTTGAACAAAAAAGACGGGAAAATGCAAAGTAATGGCACTGTGTAATAGAGAAGTTGGATCGGTCAAAGGAATGGAAATTTGAAGGCATAGAGGAAGCAGCGGAACCGTGAGTAGTGAACAGTGAAGGTGGGTTTTAAAAACCACAAATGGTTTTCGCGCGGCCTTCGGATGGTAAGTGGTAATTATCTGTTTGAATGCGATAGTGCTAAACATGTGACACATAGCATTGGTGAAATTCCAATACCACCTATTTCGCATTCCTTTGGGTCAATAAAGCGCTGGAGTAAAATGAACGTGATAACCGTTCGATCATAAACAGTTGAGATCTGACGACATTCGCATCTGAAGTTGTGCGAGGGTTAACGGAGGTGTGGAACTGATGGTGTTAAAAGGAAGTGTTGAATTGGAGCACGATATCAAGCGTTGTCCGTCGGATCTGGAGCATTAAAATGAACGACGGAGATTGGAACTTACAAATGAATATGTAAGTTGTATATGCTGTGGGACCGAACATTAATATGTGTTGATACATTTGAGTTTTCAATGCAAAGTCAAACTTTTAAATGAATGAAATGTTCGCGTGGTTCGAATATATGGTGACTGATAAGTGTGGGACCCGAACAAAAGACTATGTTGATATGTTGGGTTTTAAACCAAAGTATGGGGTGTTAAACATGGTCCGAAGATATATTAATGTTCTCAGCATGCGAATTGGTGACCACATATGAGCATTTCCATAAGGTGAGTTGGTATGCTATGGGCCAATATATTTTGGGTTTTATTGCAAAGTCAAATATTGATTCGAATCTTCATGAGATGGGTTTTAGCATATGGTTTATAACCATAGGGTTAAGAAAAGAAGCAAAGCTTCCGCATTAGAATTTACCCAAGTTTGAGAATTATATGGTTTATGAATGAACCATGCATTTTTATATGCATCATAGTGGAGAATGTGGGTTTTTGCAGCCTTCGGCTGCATCACTGGCCCTCGCCGAAGACTGTGCAAAAATGGGTCGAGCGCAACTGGTTAGACAAAATCAATGGAAAAATATCCATTCGTTTCTGTGGTAGAGGCTATTTCACCTTCCATTTTGAGACGAAAGAGGATAGAGACCTGATCTTCAGGAATGGACCTTATTTTATGGACACCAGGGGCCTGTACCTTAAGAAATGGACGTCGGCTTTTGATCCAGAATTAGATGTACCAAACGATGTTCCTTTCTGGGTGCGCCTTCCGTACCTCCCCTTGCACTGTTGGGGGGATGATTTTTTTCGAGCCATTGGAAACACAGTAGGAAAATTCATAGATCGAAGCGAGCCAAAGGATAACATGCAATCCCATGCCAGGATATATGTCGAGGTGGATCTGGGCAAAGGTCTCCCCGAGGCAATCAAGCTAAAAGTTGATGAATGGATGCATATCCAGCAACTCGACTATGAACATATCCCGTTTAAATGCAAGGTATGTCATGAATATGGCCACTTTGCAAATCGTTGTTAAAAAATTATTGATATTGAAAACCCGGTGAATGATTCGCAATGGGAAACTGTCAAGAAAAAGAAGACCACCTCTAATCCCAGAGTAACACCCCCTCAGCGCCCCCTCCTAAATCTGTTCCACCCTCCTCATCTTCTCTCAAGGTCTCAGAATCATCTCATCAAGCTCCTGCTTCTCCCACTCCTCCCTCCAATTCTTCGCTAGATCTCTCCAATTCCTTCTCCTCTATTGCCCCTCCAAATGAGGATCCCATCTTCTTTCCACTCCCTCCTAGCCTGCCTCTCCTCGTCACTCCCCCACCATCCCTAATCATCCTTCCTCCTCCTCCGACCCCTCTTCAATCCGAATCACAAGAAACTCTGTGAAGGAGCATGGTGCAACGCTGAAAAACACTAAAAAACATGGCCTTGGCAGGAAATCTTCAAAGCAACACCGCGATGAAAATGCACAAAAGGACATAGCACTTGGAACTCAAAACCATATTGAAACCTATATATTGGGGCAAAATATCAAAGATATAGGGCAAAAGGACCAAGGAGGGAAGGCATCTCTCTGATCTGCTTTTCTATAATGAAGAAAGTCCTCTCATGGAACTGCAGGGGTCTAGGGCACCCCTCCAAAATAGTAACCCTAAGAGACTTAATAAACCAAGAAAAGCCGGATATTATTCTCGTGCAGGAAACTAAGCAGGGAGATCTTTAAATGAAAACAATAATGGACAAAATGAAGCACTATGAAGGTACCCAAACTGAATCAATGGGAGCCTCTGGGGGGCTAGCCACCCTTTTGAGCCATAACACTTGAAAACACAAAAACACTACAGCAGCCCAGAACTGGATCAAATTTGTCCTTGAAATTACTAAAGATCACAATGAAATTATTGTTTACAATGTATATGGTCCCAATCATTATAGGGACAAAGAACTCAGTTGGAACTCTCTTAAAGCAGACATAGATAATGAAGACAACAACAACACTATTATGGGAGGATATTTCAACTTAATCCTACATGAAAATGAGAAAAAGGGAGGTTGTTTTAATCCGGACCCTTCTCGAGATCAGCTAGAAATCATGATGCAAGACCACAAGATGGTTGATATCGCTCCAAAAAATCGTAGATATACTTGGAGCAACAGAAGAATTGGGAGAGGAAATATCATGGAGATGATTGAAATAATTCTTGTTGCTGTCACACTTCTTTCATATTACTCCATCGCCTCCGCCAACGTTCTCTCCTTTTCTTCCTCCGATCACTACCCCATCACCCTCACTTTTGGTGATCATCGCTCTCTTGGACCCATACCCTTCAAATACAATCCGCTCTGGAATGATATCCCGAAAGCAAGGCAGCTGATTCGCAATACTTGGATGCAACATATTGAAGGTTCTCCCTCCTTCATCTGGTAAACCAAGTTAAAAAAAAAAATGAAATTAGCATTGAAGTATGGGGCCAAAATTCATTATAAGTAACCAGAAAAGACCAAGCTTGAAATCAAATCCAAGCTGGACACTGTCCACAGTTATATCAATCTACATGGGCTTAATCAAGATCGCTCCAACCAGGAAAAGATCTTTACTGGCAGCTATTCAGAGCCAATAGAAAAGAAGAGGAGAAGTGGAGAGTTAAATCCAGGAATCTATGGCTTCAAGCAAGTGATAAGATTACTTCCTTTTTTCACAAACAAGCCACTATTCGAAAAACCAGGAACAATATTTCCTCCATCATTGATGCGGAAGTTAAAATTGAGATAGATCAAGAGTTAATTAAAGCTACTGCCATCATGTATTACAAAGGTCTTCTAACATAAACAAAAATGCCGGAAGATTAGTCAAATATATTACAATATCTTCCAGCCATTATTACAGAGGAGATGAATAATGCATTCAACAAAGAGATTTATGAGGAAGAAGTCCAACAAGAAATTTGGGCCTTGCACCTGGACAAAGCACCTAGGCCAGATGGATTCTCTATCAGTTTCTATAGAAATTATTGGGATCTCATAAAAAAGGATTTTGTCAAAATGATACAATGGACGCAAAGGAAGAAGAAAATTGGGGGCTACACCAACTTTACCTTCCCTGTCCTTATCCCAAAAGAAAATCGTCCCTCCTCCTTCTCTAGATTTAGACCCATCTCCCTCTCCAACTCCTCCTACAAACTCATCACTAAAATCCTCGCCATGCACCTCAAACCCCACCTCCACAACCTCATCTCAGAAAATCAAGGAGGCTTCATCTCCCAAAGGAAAATCACTGACTCTATCCTCCTTGTTCAAGAAGCCATCCACTCAAGCAATTCTCGCAATGAAAAAGGATTTATCCTCAAGCTTGATCTTGCCAATGCCTTTGACAGGGTCAGGCACTCTTTCCTCTTTGTTGTGCTCAATAACACGGGCTTTGACCCAAACTCCCTTGCCCTTATTAACTCTTGCATCTATGGCCCTTGGATCTCTCCCCTTGTCAATGGCAGACCAACACCCTCCTTTCAATCTTCCCAAGGTCTTAGACAGGGATGCCCTCTCTCCCCCTACCATTTTATCCTCATGGCATAATCCTTTAGTAGGGATTTGGATCATATGAGGTGAGCTTGCCTCATCATGCACATCGAATTCAAAAACAGTGTAAAAAATATGAATCATTCTCAATTTTCAAATGACACTCTTCTGATGGGAGGAGAATCCAGTATAATTTCTCAATGATTTAAAACTATCCTGGAAAAAATCATGCTCTATTCCAGAGGCATGATAAATTTCCAAAAAAGCTGCATTTATGGTTGGAATGCCACCAACCAAACCCTCCATAGCATTGCTAATATATTTGGATTCCCTTGCAATCTGAATTGGGACCACTTCACTTGGGCATGCCTGTTAGTGCTGGCCCTTTAAAGGCTAAAGTATGGAACATCACCATAGACAAAATGAAGAGAAAAGTGCAACAATGGGGCTCCTCATGGCTAAACCTTGTAGGGTGCATTGTCCTCCTCAAATCAGGTCTCTCATAGATGCCCTTGTATTAATTCACCCTCCTTCAAGCCCCTACTATCATCCATCTCAAATTCGAAGCTATCCTTAGGCACTTTCTCTGGCAAGGTGGAAAAAATGAGAAGAAAAAATACAATCTTATCAAGTGGAGACAAGTAATCCAAGATCATGAACATTGAGGGATTGGAGTTCGCTCTCCCAAGCTTCTAAATAGAGCTTTTGGAGGGAAGATTGTATGAAGATTAATCAGTGGGAATCGGGCATGGTGGAAAAGAGTCTTGGAGGTCAAATACCTTAATTCCCCCTAGCAGCATCTTTTAGATCATGACATCCCTAATAGACCTTGCTCTATAATCTGGGCCCTCTACAAGAAAGCCACTCCTTTTTTAGCCCAGAATCTCTCTAAAGTTCCCATGGGGGGTAACTCTATTAATATTGGGAAAGACAGAATTATGGGGCAAAATCCCATCTTGGACAGGCCTGGTACCTAGCACATCCTCTTTCATTTCAATAATCTGGGCCTTAGCCTCTTAAGCCATTTTTCTAAATGGGATGACCATTCCTAAAACTGGATTGGTTGGCACTTTCCCAAATTCCCTACTCATTTGGAAGCCGATCTTTGCAACCTTCAAACTCACCTCCATGGCAATGTTCCCTTAAAAAAAGATAGCATAGATGGCTTCCGTTGGGATCCCTCGCGCTCAACATACTCCATTAAAGAAGCCTATAAGCAGCTCTGCAGTGACTATTACCCCACAACTATTTGGCCCAATTTGAAAGCGGCGTGGAAATTGGAAGCTATACCCAAGATTAAGATCTTCACATGGACGCTCCTGAAAGGGAAAATTCTAACTTTAGAAAATCTCAAGAAAAGAGGTGTGTTCAGTCCATCAATGTGCCCCAACTGCCAAGGTGCTGAAGAGACAACATTCCATCTCTTGATCGGGTGCCCTTTTGTTGTACGTTGTTGGATTGAACTAATCCCTTCCTATCAGCCTCTTTGGGAGTAGCAAGACACCATAGAAGAGGTAATCTAAACTTGGAAGATCAATTACCCTTGGGGGGAAAAAAATATCAATCTGGCGATGAGGGTCTGGGATACTCTGCCTTACGTGCTCTTATGGAACGTTTGGCTCACTAGAAACAGGAAGATATTCAGTGATAAAGAGCCCTCTTTTAGGAAGGTATGAAACAAATCTTGGAGCTTTACCCTTGAAACAATATCCTCCAAATGCAACAATAATATCGACTTCAGCGAACTTTGTGTGGAGGAAAGGAGTTTCCTTGGCAACCTTTGGGACAGAACTAACAACTTTAAGCCCCCTCCAAATCAGCCCTCTAGAAAAGACACAAGCTGGAAGATTCGGCTTAAAGACAAGGACTTCACCGAATGGATAAACAGTTGCGCAAGACCTTCTCTCTTTTTTGATGGAGCATCAAAAATGAATCCGGGCATTGCAGGTGCGTGAGGCATCATCAGAAATGAAAATGGTAGCATTCTTACCTCTTTTGAACAGGGTCTTGGCACCCTCTCCAACAACAGAGTGGAGGCCTTTGCCCTCCTCCAAGGTTTATATCAGCTAAAAAATCTCAACATTTCTAATGCAATGGTTTTTGTTGATTCTTCCATTATCATCAATATGATGAACCACGATAGTCTAATAAACAACATGGCTCTCCATCAAACAATCAATAGATGTCGCAGCCCCTCAAAAGGTATTGAAGGAACAACCTTCTATCACATCCTTTGAAGAAACAATAAGGATGCTGACCAACTCGCAAACAGAGCTTGTACTCGAATCTCGAGGAAATTTTTTTGCAATAATGTCACATATATTATACCTCTGCCATGATCTTATCTCATACAAGCTCAAGATATATTCGGATCCCTCGCACAGAATTCTCTGTCCTCAGCAGAACAATCATACTCCCACCATTCGCTTCCTCATGGCCTTATCTCTTTGGGTCTCCCCCTGAGCTGCCTCCATCCTCCTGCGCTATCCTATTTATTCACCTGTTCCCCGCATCCTCAGGCATCCCCTTGCTCGTTGTGGTCGCGGTATATGCCCCCTATATAGAGCTTTATTGATTGTGCCTTGGGTTTTCCCCTTCACTCTCTTCCATGGCCTTCTGTCCCACGCTCCACCTTTCCTCTCTGCTAAACTGGCGCTCTCCCCTCTCTTGCCTCAGCACAAAGTTTTTGTGGTCTTTGCTCTTTTCAGCTCCCTGCTCTCTGCTGGACCTGCGTTATCCTTCTACTCCTTCTTCGCCATCAGTATGAATCGCAACGAAGATTGTCCTCACTGCGCGGATCTGCAAGTAGATCTGGAACAAATCCAAGCTCATCAAAAAATTCTCGATGCAAAGTTGCAAACAGAAGTAAAGATCTTAGACGAAAAGCATGAAGTAGATGTAAATGTTTTCCTTCACAAGGTTACTTCTCTCCAAAATCAGTATAATGCACTCTCCAATCAGTGTGCTCACACTGAAGAATCAGTACAAATACTCAAATACATCTTGGAGAAGTGCACAACTCCTAGATCCAGCTCCAACAATGTGAGGAATGCTGGCAATGAGGACAACACAGATGCCTCGACAGGGCGCCATATCAGCATCGATTAATCTCCTCTCCCATAAATAAGCATGTATTTTAAGTTTGTCCTTCTTTTATCTCATTTTGTACACATCTATGAATTATCTGTATTTCAGTTTTTCCCGAACAATAGAAGCAAAGAAGATGTAGCATTTTGTTGTAGCTACTTCCTCTGTTGCACCGCAAGCACTCTAGCATGTAGACAAGGAGCTTCTCCTCCTCTTTTTTGGAATACAAAATAGCAACCAACTCTATTAATTTTTTTTTTTTTAAATGATACATATCAATTTTATATTAATACTTGAATGAATTACACATTTATCTTTTTCATAAAATCATTGAATTACTTTACTTTTAATTATTTATTTCTTTTGGACATTGAAAGACACCCACATCTACACACTTTCTCTATATATGAAGTTTCAATAGTTTATTTAATTCTTATATATATGTGTGTGTGTGTGATTGTATCTCTTTTGGGCATTGAAAGACACACATCTACACACTTTCTCTATATATGAAGTTTTCATAGTTTAATTAATTCTTTAAAATACATACATATATAGAAATTGTTGTATTTATATTAATAAATTTGGAATCTGGCTAGAACCATTAAAAATATTAACGATGACAGTTCTTGATTTTTCCAAAACCACTTTGATCAGAGATAAAGAGATTTCACATTCTTCTTCCCCAGATAATCAACATGGTTTTCCTTGTACATTCTCCAAAAAAGACCATTCACTTTTTTTTTGGTAAGTTAGGCTATTCTATTAATTCAAAAACAGAGAAGTTACATATGCTACAGGCTGCGCTTAGCCAATCCCAGCCTTATTTACATGGTTTTGAGGCTGCCTCAGAGGGGGAAACCTAGCTCGAACAAAACTTGAAACAGAAAATTACATTATGCGCAGTAGCGTTGGAGTATCTAAGTAGCACAAAATATGCGATAGAAAAAAAACATTAATGGAAATCTTGAAAAAAACCATGGAAGAGTTGTGCTAATGCACAAACCTCACTTTTTGTATTCATCATTGCTGTTGGGGTCCTCCTCCTCAATGGGGCAAGCAGGTGCTTGCACAGTGGCTTCGTCCGAATCTACCATTGTACGCCTGGGGTTGTGGACTGGTGCGCAAAGGATGGGGAAGTCCGGATCTACGTCATCGGGGACACACATCCAGTTGCCATTGGAATCCATCACCCAGAAGTCTGAATCATCATCATCCTTCTACTGTAACAACAACAGGTCAGTTTTGCGGTACTAGGGGTGTGTCTGGGGAGCGATGGTAGACTTTTGCTGGCCGCGCCTTCCTCTTTGCGCATCCTGCCCAGGGGCTGCTTCCTCCTGCTCAGGATCGGGGCTCTAACGCACAAAAGAGCTGGAGGAGGAGCCTTCCATCGACTCTAGTCGATTTTACTTGCCATGGTGATAGCGGTTAGGGAGAGCTCCTCTCTGTCTGCCTCGGATAGTTCTCTGACGAAGTCTAGGGGCCATTGTGTGAAGAGGCAGGGGGGAGGTGTTAAGGTAAGAAAACATGGAAGGGCAAGCAACGCAGGGGTTCAGGGGGTCGTAATAGCCAGGGGAGAGGTGCGCAGGAAATGATGCAGCAGGCCAAAAGGGACTGCACAGGGCAGCTCTAAGAATAGGGCTTCGTAGCCTTTTGAAGTCAGGGAGATGCCAGAGCAGAGGTAAAAAGGTGAAAGGAAGAGATAAAATATTGTGGTTTGAAAGGGGTTGAGAGCTCATATTTTTAAAGGGGCTAGGATGTGTGCGAGGAGGATAGCAATGAGTAGGCCTCACACACAGCTGCTTGCCATGATCGATCACCTAAGCAGGCTCAAGGGAAGGGGGATGGTTGCAATACGAGTTAATCATGATGATAATTTATGGTGATAGGTGTGAAGGGATGCCCTGGACAGGGCGACATAGTCCCCAACATCTCGTAATCATTCCTGATTCTTTGTGTCTCATGCGGATGGCTAATGGTTTGAGGATTTGCAACAGATGAGGCTCTATGCAGGAGATCTCCGTCCTCCATGGTGCGTGTGATGTGGTTGTCAAGCGTGTCAGTTATGTCACCCGCATCCAGGGTCATTCACTTTAACATACTTGCATAACACACACACACACGCAGATATATATATATATATATATATATATATATAAGTGCAAACAAAAAACCACTACTATATTGTATCCATTCAGCTCCCTCTGTGGGAAGCTACGCTCCATCTTCCCTATCTTCCTCATCTACATCCCCTAGCTGACCCTCGACCTTAGGTTCTTGTTGCTCTACTTCCTACTGAATCTCCATTTGCACAGTGAGATTTGGAGAGAAGACTCCCATTTCAATGTGCGGTAGATCAATGGCACCATCCTCCTCAAGTCTGAAGACTTCTTTTAGGATATACACCACAACAATATCCATCCTCTCATTGAGATTCTCGACCTTTCTGTCCAGAGTTCCTAGCCTCGTCAATATGACTTCCGCAGTCACCTAGACATTCTCAACGTTATTTTTTAGACTCTCCAACTGATTCACAACGATGGTGAATTGAGACCTAGCCTCCGAGATCATTTGTCCTACTATCCTTGAGACCATATCCTTGACTTCTTGCTTGAAAGATTAAAAGGAATTCCCAGGTGCATCTCCAACATCATTTCCCAACGATGAAGCCATCACTTAGACCCGACGAGAATTCACATCTAACCGTAATGCATAGAACTTCCAGAGCCATCTTCTTATAGATATGATCAACTCCATTTTGACGGCATAGGAGGATTTTCCATGATTCATGCAATGTGTTAGTTCCTTCCCTGTAACCATGCCAGAATTCATTACTGCTTGCCTCGAGTTGAATGACGACACAATCGAACTAAGACAATCCTCCTTGAGCTTATAGGTCACCCTTTCATCACATCCTTTCTACATTATATTTCTTCTCACCTAAGCCCAGCTATCCTTCATCTTGTCGATGATTTTTAATATTGTCCAGCTGTGAATTAATGGCACCAAGTTATTCCCTATACTCCCCTTGCTTAACCATTGTACTATGGCATAATTACGATGCTTAATTCCCCTGTCAGATAAAGCTCTTCTCTCAAGGATCTTCCTCATATTCTAGACCTTCCTTTCATATGAATACATGGGATATGACAGATTTTGGGTGTGCCACTGTTAACCTTTACTTGTCCTTATGCAAACAAACCAACGTGATTCACTTGCTCATCTGCTAAGCCATTGTTTTCCCTTTTAATATGGTATAGTTCTAAGGAATCAAATTTATCCAACAATAATATTATTCTTGAATTGTTGGATTTGGATCTAAGTTCTTGGTTTTGAGCCACTTCATGCACTTTTGGATGGTAATCTGGGAGTCTTAAAAAATTATTAAATGTGTAATTCCTTCAGCTAGCGCCAACCTTAGTCCTGGTTACAACGCGTATACTTCTACCTGGCTTTTTGTGGGTATTCCCAATCCCAAGGCGAATGCTTTTCTTATTTCTCCATTAGGGCTAAGGATTACCCCTCCCGCGACAACCTCCTCCAATTCTTTGAAATATTTATAAAACAAACATAATTATTTTTATTTATTTCTAACTTGTAATTTCTTATCTTTCTAAAGTCGATATACAATTATGTTACCTAAAATAGACATCCAAATATATTATTTATGGCTTTGAGAATGAAAGTAAAATATTTTTACCACATACTCTTCATATTGGAAATTGTAAAATACATCTCTCATCTCAATAATAATAATAATAATAATAATCCAATTTTAAGGCCATGCCAAGCCAGACACCAAATTGGTGTATGAGACCCTCTTGTTTGTGGGACAAGGGAACCACCTCCGCTCAGCTATTTGACTACTAAGTCTACAAAGGCATACATACTCTACCCCCTCTGGTTTTGAACCTGTGACCTCTTAAGAGGAAACACATGTTCTTAACCATTAGGCCCACTCAAATTGTATTAATATATACAATATAAAATATTAATACTATAGCAAAATAATAATATACTTTAACATGAAAAACATTACTTATATTTCAAACTAACATTTAAAGTATTTATAGCAAATGAGCTTGAGAGTACGGAATGCCTATGATCCATTTGATTCATTATATAAATATATAAGATTTGAACTGTGTAGTTATAATTTTCCCTTAATTTATGGTCAAAGTATTTTTATATCTCTAAATAAAATTGTTTTATTATTATTATTATTATTTAAATATTAACGAATAAATTTTTTAAATTAATTGTTTATTATTATTAAAAGATGAGGGCATAATGCAACTTTAAAACCCTTGAATTTTTTAAGCTAGTTGTTTATTATTATTAAAAGATGAGGGCGTAATGCAACTTTAAAACCCTTGAATTTATTAAAGCGTATGAATTTCAAACACCGGTATGACTTTTAAATAGCAATTTATATAACCATTTGACTTTTATAGTAATTTATGATGATGATGATGATGGTTAACGTTCACTGAGACAAATATTTGGTCTATCGGACCTAAAGAAACGAATTATTTAGTTTGATTTAAGATTTTATTCCTATGCTCAAAAAGCTCAGAGAGAAGCCTCCCCATCTCACTATAATTTTGACATCTTAAAAGGCTAGGAGGGTCAGTATTGCAACAAAGATTATGAAATTGAGATCTAATATGGTTGTACGCGGGGCACTCTAAGAGGAAGTGATTTTCATCCTCGATGTTCATATTCTCACAGAGATGGCAGATCCTTTCTATCCAAGGTGTTTTAGGAACTGTCCAACGACCTGTTTCACTATGGAGCTCATGAGAGTTCGTTCTAATCTTGGCCATATTAATTTTCTTCTTTGAGCTAGTTAAAACAGACAGATACTTTTGATCTTCTAGGGTGGGGTTGATGACCTCCTTATAATATCTTAATTTTCTTTTAGTTGTTAGATCTTTCTCACACCAATTTTTTCTTTGACCTTAGAAGTAACAAATTTTATTAATGTTTTGCAATGCCACATTCTCTTCGATCTCCCAATGGTTTAACTAGGCCCTGATGTCTTTATACCAACCTAGTTTGAGCCTTAGGTGATTTTGGATGGAATTTAAAGCTAGCTTAGGAAGTCTATGATCTCCTATGCTATTGAGTTTGTGCTTGTACAACGGAAGCCTGGTCATAGCTAGGCTCTCGATAGGGGAAATACCCACTTTTATAAGGAGAATAGGATAGGGTGTATTGCTTTTAATTTTGAGGTTATACATTATAAAACGCTTTTGGATTTGCTCAATATTTCTCCAGGATTCTCTAAAGATGCTGCAACCCCAAACCTCACATCCATATAAGATAACATGAGTGACTAAAGTTTCAAAGAGGAACTTATTTCTGTCTCACATTACGAGGTTTATCGTTTTACAATTATTTTCAAGACCAAAATAAGCTTTCCACTCCCCATTAATCCTTTTCTCAATGATATAGTTCTAGTTGAGCTTGTGATGAATATCAATTCCTAGGTACTTGTAAGAAGACACTTCCTCCAAGTTACTATTGTCATACATAAAATTAGCGTAAGTGTCCTTCTTGGATTTGATAATCATAACTTTTGTTTTGTTAGTGTTAATAGTCATACCCATGGTAGAGCAGAAATCCTTAAGAAGTCTAAGTTGCTTATCAAGTTCAGAAGGGCACCTTGCGAGAAGAACAATATCGTCAGCATAGAGAAGAAGGATGATGACTATCCCACCTAAGATTGTGCCATCACAACCTGCTTCCTCTAAACAACCTTCTAGCTTGTCGATGTAAATGCCAAATAGGGCAGGGGAGAGGGGGCAACCTTGTTTAACTCCGATATTACACTTAATATCTTTCGACCACCCCTCATTGCTCTTTAACTTGGCAATTACATTCTCGTATAACCTTATAGCGGTTGCTCTTAGCTCGAAAGGAACATTTATCTCTTCTAATCTATTCCATATGTTGTTTCTAGGAACCGTATCGAAAGCCTTTCTAAAGTCCACAAAGCGCAGAAGAGATTGGATTTATCATTGCGGCATTCCTCCACAATGATCCTAAGCGTAACGAGGTGGTTCATTGTTGAGTGCTTCCTTCTAAACCCGCTTGTTCTTTAGCCCACTTACCTTCACTTTCAAGCCATATGCTCAACTTCTTTTCTAAAATAATACCATATAACTTGGCTAAGAGAGGGCTGATCATAATTGTCCGATAATTAGAAGGGTTATTTGTATCTTCACTTTTAAAAATAAGGATGATAATTTTTCATATTTTTAAACTTTGAAAAAATATTTTTTTTCAAAATTACTTGAATTTTTTTCAATAAAGTTTGAGAATCCCAATGAATGCAAATATAAAAAGAGCTCTGAATTTGTTTAAAGGTACGACTTTCAAGGTACAGGAATTAACAAATTATTAATAATTACCCAGAAAACTTTAAATTTTTTTTAAAAGTTAATCCTTAAAATGAACTATAAATGTCAATATCAATGGTGGATTTTTTTTTAACATTTTATACATCCAACAGCTCCAATTTAAAAAGATTTTTATAAGATTAAAATATATGATTTTAATAAAAATGTCATGGTAGGTGGGCTAATCGTACCATTTTATGGAAATTGAATGATATATTGTTTAAAAAACACTCAAAAGAAAATGTAACATGATAAATATTTTTTAATCTGGTAACAAAATTATATTATATAATTCAATTCTACGAACCTGTTTTTAAAATCATTTTAAAAGGAATTCTCTGGATTTTTAAAATTATTCCATTTGGAAAGATTTCACAAATCTCTCTTTAGTTTTTTCATTGTTTTTAAAATCATTTTAAGAGGAATTCTCTGGATTTTTAAAATTATTCCATTTGGAAAGATTTCACAAATTTCTCTTTAGTTTTTTCAGGTTTAATTTGAAGTTAGGAATTAAAATTGACTTTAAAAAGTGATTAATTAATTAATTTATTTTCTTTTATGAACTTAGTAGGAACCAGCCTCAATGTTGCATAAAAGAGTTATTATATGAAAAAAAAAGAAGTCAGTTGAATAAGAGGGTAATTAAAGATGATTGGTAAAAAAATATTTAAAATTTATAGAAGATATATTTAAATGATAAAATTAAGAGAGCAATTAAAAATTATTGATAAAAGTTTTTTTTCTTCTATACTTAAATAATGATATTGTAATTTATAATAATATGATATAAATTTTTGAAAATTTTATTTTAAAGTTATAAATAATATATTTAAATGATAAAGTCAAGAGAGTAATTAAAGATCATATTTATGTTTTATTTTTAAATGAAAAATTTATAATTTTATAATATTAAAAATGAAAAATTAATGTAAAAAATAGTGACGTATTTATATGTAGAAATAATGCTCGAAGATGGTTTAGAAGTAGGTACAACTAACTTAAAGATGATCACGTTTGAATATGGTTTAGGAGCATGTACAATTAACTTCTTAGAGGTAAAGGTAGCAACTATTGTCATCAATGTTTAAGGAGGAAGGTTTAAATGATTATAATAAGAGTTGTCTTTAGTGAGACTTTTTGGAAGCTTTTCCAGTCTAATTTCTCTAAAATCCAGCAGGAATTTATTGAAATCACAAGCTTGATGGGTAACCCCTGCACAATCGAAGTGCCCTAGGGGTTTTCCAGTGTGTTGAATCCATATATACAGTAAAAAAAACCAGTTTAAATAACACAAATCAAAATTTCACCTCAAATTTTCCCACTGGATTCCCGCACGGAAAGTCCAAAATTTCGCACTAAAGATAACTCCATTGGAATATTCATGGATATTTTAAATTGGAGGTGGAATGCATGTAAAGGTTGAGAGAATAAAGAAGCATTCATAGTTATGACAACTTCTAACTTAAAGAAGATCTGAAGGGAACATTCACTTTAGCCCATTTCCACCATATATATAGAGCTTTTAACTAAGAGATGATAATCTTATTAAAAAAAGGTAGGTAGTAGAGTTCTTTACTTTTCTCTTGATAAGAGTGTTAAAGGAAGGGGTGGAAGAGACTGTACCCCCAATTCTTCTAGCGCTTATTGTTGATAGATAGAAATGTCCTACATGCAACAGGGAATCATCACCTAATCAACGCCTAATTGGGGCCTTGATCGAGTGAAGATCCCCTATTGCAGGTAACATGTTTCTACCCATCAACAAGTTCACAAATATCTCATCATGTCACTAGTGGGGATTTGAAGTGATATGAATGGGAATATTAGTGTTTGCTGTGCTAAGATCCAATTCAGAATATAAACAAAGTGTTTGAGGATTATGAGGTTAATTGCAAGTTTAACATGAGTTTTTATGTGTTTTTTTGTGAATTTCATGAGCAAATTAAAATAAAAAAAACAATAAACAACAATATATAACATACATGAACATTAGCATAAACAGTAACACAATAGCACCTGATGAAGGAATTCACCCCACCCGGGCTACGTCTCCTTGGTCTAGTTTCCAATGGCTTGGCCCTCTTCTATTGTGCTGAAAAGTGCGATTACATATGTTTACAATGCTCAAACAGATCTGAAACATGTTCCATCAGCTCCAGAATGCCCAAAAATGCCTGTGAAGCCTCTTTCTGCATCGAATTTGGTAAAAAAATGACTTAGTTATGACTTCCCCAAGTTTTTGCACTATTCGCTCCACATTTGGCCCAAAATCCGTCACCATCCTACAAATCCGCCTGAAATTCAGCTAACTGAGAACCAATTTTTCCAAAAATGAGGTGAAATTGTCAGCGCCTTATTTTTTTCAATAAGGCTTAAAAATCGAATTCCGAACCATATTAAATATGGTTAATAATTCATTTTTATATAAAAAATTATGTGGTTTAAGGAACGCGGACTTCACGTTAATTGTGGACGCATATGGCGGGTTGGCATTTATTGCTAACGATTAATGGTTATGACTGTTAGGGGGGTGGTGCGGGACTAGCTTCCTGCCTATGATCCCGCCTTTAGCACTGACCCGGGCTAGGGCTAGACCTCGACCCCCTTCCCCCATTGTGCAATACATGTTACAATAAAAAAAAGTGAATACAGTATAGTAAGGACCAACATGCGTGGTACAATGGTGAAGACTTGTGCTTGGAACTTGGAGGTCGCAGGTTCGACCCTGCTGTTGCTGCTCAAACTTGACTCAAATTTTTTTTGCCTCCCATGCTGCCACGTGTGGCGGCCTTCAGTTGGGCCATGTGGTAGCATGTGGTTGGCCACATACACAACTAATCACAACACGCCAAATCAAACCAATGTCATCTTGCCACATGGAACCACATGATTCGACAAGGAAAACCATTGACCAAGTCAACTTACATAGTCAACCTTCCACATAGGCATGCCTAGTCAGTTGTATAGACTGATGAATGGGCTGTTGTGCATGTTATTTTTTTAAATTGGATGTTTGACAAAGTGGGCAGAACATGGTTTTGGGAGAATACGGTGTCGGTTTTCCGCGAAACGAGTTGCACCAGATTCAGAAAGATGAGATATACACAGTCGTTTAAATTCCACACCATTCTGACAACTTTCATTTTTTTAGCATAGTTTTTACCACTTGATCACTCCTCCCCACTGGAAGCTTTTGGAACCCAAAATATCACTTTCAGATGTTCAACATATGAGGGTACAATACCCTCACCTTTCCAATCTCGATCCATTTGGCCTTAGAAGGATTTGTGCCTTTGAGCCCCACACGAAGGTAGTCTACACTCCCTCGTTTTGATGTCCTTGTTCTTCTGTCAAGTGTCTTGCTGAAGCTTATCAAGGTATTTTGGAGAAAAATCTTCAATGGAAGGAATTTGAACCTGTTCTCCTTGATCTTCAATCAATGGAGGTTCATACAACCTTAAGTTTTCAACATTAAAAATAAAGTAAATTTGCATGTATGAAGGCAAATCTAACTTGAAGGCATTTTCACCAATATTTTCCAAAATTATGAAAGGACCATAACGGATTGGTTTTAATTTTTTACCTTCCCCTTGAAGCCTCTCTTTGATAATGTAAAGCCAAACTTCGTCACCAACTTGGAACTTCTGATCTACATGATGCTTGTTGTGCCTTTCTTTGTACTTGCCTTGGCTCTTTTCAATCTAATCTTGAATTGTTTGATGTATCAATTGGATTTGTTCTATGAACTTATTGGCTTTGTCTATGTCGCTATGGCCACCAATAGCAACATCCCTCCCAAAAAATAAATCCAACGGCGATCTAGGTAAGTATCCAAGACATGCCTCAAATGGCGATGTTTGTGTAGAGGAGTGTTTTGCACGGTTGTAAGCATGTTGAATGTAGTGGAAGTTTCATCCCACAACTTAGGATGCTTGCTGCAATATCCTCGAATAAAATGTATGATTATTTGATTGACCACCTCTGTTTGACCATCTGTTTGTGGATGAAAGGTTTTACTCTTCTTCAACTTGGTATCCATCAAGTCCCACAAACTTGACCAAAAATTCCCAACAGATCGAGAATCTCAATCACTAACAATGTATGTGGGAGAACCAAAATGAACCCAAACATGCTAAAATAATTATTAAGTGAGTTGTTTGTTCAGCTCTGATTTTATTTTTACATGGAATTAATATACACATATTGTTGAACCTATACACAACTACATACAAGTAATCATGACCTCTTTTTGACAATGGAAGACCTCCTACAAAATCCATGGAAACACTGTCCCAAGGACGCGAGGGTACAGGAAGTGGTGTGTACAATCCTAACTTCCTATTTCTAGGCTTACTGACTGCACATAATGAACATCCTTTAATGAAATGTGACACACTTTCAAGCATACGAGGCCAATAAAAATACCTCTGAATATGTGCCACTGTTTTGCTTACACTGAAATGACCAGTAATAAGAGAAGTGTGTGCTTCCCTTATGACATTCACTGCCCCCCCTCCTCCGTGGAATACAAAGCTTGCCCAAATGATACAACAAGTTATTATGTACACGGTAATCTAATTCCTATTCTTGGTTGCCTTGACTCAAGTTTGCATAAACATCTTGAATGTGATTATCAATTGCATATCGCTCAACATAACTTTCATGAAAAAATTAATTATGCTCGAGTAAAGTAACTGCAATAATAATAGACATAGAAAGTATATCAACAACCTTGTTGTAAATACCTTTCTGATACCTGATGACCAAGTGGAATTTTTGTAGGAAACACATCCATCAAAAGTGTTTGGCTGCTGCATCTTAGTTTGTGATTGCAAGTATTGCAATGGTTGGTGGTCGGTGTGTATGGTGGTTTCCTTTCCCATCAAGTAGTGTCTCCACTTTTCATAATTTTAACCAACACATAAAGCTCCTTGTCATAAGTAGGATAGTTAATCACTGCACAATTGAGAGTTTTCAAATGGAATTAAATGGGCTTACCATGTTGCATAAGAACTGCGCCCATGGCATAGTTTCTTGCATTTTTTTGAATCTCAAAGGGTTGTCTCAAGTCCGATAGTGCAAGTACTGGGGCTGAACTGATATTCTCTTTCAAAGCATCAAATGATTTTTGATGCTTGCCTCCCAACTGGAAGACCTTTTTAACACTAGTCAATGCATGCAATGGAGCTGCGATAGAAGAGAATTTAGCAATAAACTTCCTCCAATATTGGGTTACTCCCAAAAAACTTCTTACCTCAGTGACTGTCTTGGGCGTTGGCCAATTCACAATGACCTCAAACATAAAGGTGTCTATCCTCAACTCGCCTCCGCCAACAATATGGCCCAAGTACACCGAAGAAGTTTTACCAAACTCACATTTTGACATCTTCAAAAACAATTGTTCTTTCCTTAAGACATCAAGTACTTTCTTACATGCATGACATGTTCATCAAATGATTTACTGAAAATTAAGATATCATCTAAGTATACGATGACAAACTCATCAAGAAATGGCCTCAACACATCATTCATCACACACGCGAAGGTAGCAGGAGCATTACATAAACCAAAAGGAAAAACAAGCCATTCAAACAAACCTTGCTTTGTTTTGAATGTTGTCTTCCAAATGTCACCTTCAAAAATTCTAATTTGATGGTAGCCACTCCTTAAGTCCAACTTAGTAAAATAATTTGCATATTTCAACTGATCAAGTAAATCATCTATTCTAGGGAGTGGATAACGATTCTTTATTGTAATCTTGTTCAATGCACAGAAATCTATGCGCATGCGCCATGTTCCATCCTTCTTCAGCACCAACACAATAGGTGACCCGCATTGAAAAGTACTTGGTCAGATGATCCCTTTGTCCAACAATTCTTGAATTTTATTTTTGAATTTAGCACTCTCCACCACTGACATCCTATACATGCCAATGTTAGGAAGATGACAATCTTGCTGCAACTGTATTTCATGTTGGATTCCCCTCTTGGGAGGTAACCCCTTTGGCTAACGAAACATCTCATTATTTTGATAAACCACTTCAATCAAATCAGATTTCAAATTTGGATAACAACCTTGAAATGCTTCATAATCAACATCATTCTTTGGTTTAATCATAAGAAGCACAAAATTCTTGCTTGAATTCACTACTCTTTTCATTTTCCCTGCATTAACTAATGAAAGATTTAGTTTCTTGCGATGAGCTCTCACAATATACTCCGCACCATTTTTGAACAAGTGGTAATTGTTTTCATGGAAATAGAAGGTAGATTTTCTATAATAGAGGTAAGGACTACCCAAAACAATTCCTGAAATATCAAGCGGTACAACATCTAGTTCAACTTCGTCAATGAAGTTTGTTGTGATTGCAAACCGAAGAATACAATTTATCGTAACTTGTAAATTTGTGTTCTTGCATATACAACCCAACATATATGGTTTGTGATGAGGAATGGTTTCAAGATTAAGTTTCCTGACTAAGTATTTAGATATCAAATTGGATTGAGACCCACTATCAAATAGTGTGTCAATTTTTATATGTTTTGAAATAACCCTCACATGGAATAATTCAATCCTTGTTTCTTCATTTGGAGTACTAGTGTGTCAAGTTGATGAGCTAATGCTAGCAATGGATTCTTTTCCCTTCATACCCATGGCTTTCATTTTAGTTTCATCACCCGAGTCGGATCCCAAATCCTGTTGAGTGGTTGCAGTTGTTTTTTTTCCCCTTTCTTGTTGAATTTCTTGGGCCTCATCTTTGGATGAAGCTTCCATCAGTGGTCTTCATCGTGACCCTCTTTGGAAAAATGTTTACACGTCATTTTCTCTGCTTCCTTTTTAATGGATGAATTTTTCTTTCCCTTTCCTTTTAAACCTTTTCATTTCTCTCCACCCTTAAATGGCTTCTTTTTACCCTCTTCTGCAATATTTTTCCCTCATGCCTCAAGGTGAGTGGCTTGCACACAAACCCCATATAGACTAGTTGGATTGAACATAGGATAGTATGCCTTAGGTAGCTTTGTAAACCCCCTATATAATTCAACAACGTGTCTTGTGAATGAAAATCAACACCTAACATAAGAGTTATTCTTCTAAATTCTTGGGTGTAATCTTGCACACTTTGAACTTTAAGTTGTCTAAAATTATGCCAATTCATGATGTGTTTTTGCATATATGCTAGAGGGTAAAATTTTCTTTTAATTACGACAATGAAATTAGACCAAGAGAGTGAGATCTTACCATTTTTTTTAATCTCTTCTTGTGTCTTGGCTTCCCACCATACTAATGTTGCACCCTCCAGTCTCAATGAAGCTAACTGAATCTTTGTATCATCCTCTTGAAGGTTTTGAATTATGCAATAGACCTCCAACTGAAGAACCCAATTTTCAAGCTTCTCTGCATTCACTTCACCATTATACATAGGCAACTCAAATTTAATATCAATTTTTAACAAGGGTTGTTTACCAATTCATTTGAGGTAGGTTGATGAGTATGAGTAAGGGTTGTAGTAGTGGAATAGGATGAAATGAAGGTGAAGATGATGGTGAGGATGATGGTGGAGTATATGGTGTCTTATCGCCATTTCCATTACCTCCTCCTGGAGAACCATATCCTCTTGGAGGCCTGGAGCTTTCACCCTGCAACCTTGTGTTCTTCTCTTCATGGAGGACCTTCACCATCTCTGTCATGTCAAAGAAAGCCTTCCTAAAATAATTCTCATCCTTTGACATGTTATCATTTCCTCCTTCATGAGACATGCTTATTGAAGCCTCAGATACAATAAGAGGTGAATATTGTGGTGGAAATTGTCGTAACAGTGCCCTCCTTCACCTTGCTCCAACTAGAGAACCTACACCCACAAGCTTACCTTCTCCTCTCTTGAGCTTCAACCTTGTAAGCATTTAAACACTTGGAAAAAAATTAAATCCTCATCGCACAAGTAAACCTAGTGCTCTGTTACCAACTTATCTGAATGGAAATATCAGTGTTTGTTGTGATAATATCCAATTTAGAATATAAACAAAGTGCTTGAGGACTATGAGGTTAATTGCAAGTTTAACTTGAGTTTTTATGTGTTTCTATGTGCATTTCATGAGACAATTAACATAAGAAAAACAATGAACAAAAATATCTAACAAACATGAACATCACCATAAATAGTAACATAACATCACATGATTAAGGAGTTCACCCCTCCTGGGCTACGTCTCCTTGGTCTAGCTTCCAATGGCTTGGCCCTCTTCTATTATGTTCAAAATTGTGATTACATATGTTTACAATGCTAAAACAGTTTTGAAACCTATTCCATTAGCTCCATAATGCCCAAAAATGTTTGTGTAGCCTCTTTTTGCATCGAATTTGGTCAAAAACTGACTTAGTTATGACTTCCCCAAGTTTTTGCACTATTCGCTCCACATTTTCCCCAAAATCCGACACCATCCTACAAATCTGTTCGAAATTCAGCTAACTGAGTGCCAATTTCACCAAAAATTGAGCGAAGTTTTCGACGCCTTAATTTGTTCAATAAGGCTTAAAAACTGGATTCTGAACCATATTAAATATGGTTAATAAAACATTTTATATATAAAAAAAATTGGCGGTTTGAGGACCGCAGACTTTCACGGTAGAGGAGTGTTTTTCACGGTTGTAAGCATGTTGAATGCAGTGGAAGTTTTCATCCCATAACTTAGGATGCTTGCTATAGTATCCTTGAAGAAGATGTATGAATTTTCGATTAACCACCTCTATTTGACCACCTGTTTGTGGATGAAAGGTTGTACTCCTCTTCAACTTGGTATCCATCAAGTCCCACAAACTTGACCAAAAATTATTAACAAATCAAGAATCATGATCACCAACAATGGATGTGGGAAAACGAAAATTAACCCAAACATGATGAAAGAATAAGTGAGTTTTTTGTTCAATTGTGATTTTATTTTTACATGGCATTAATATGCACATCTTGTTGAACCTATCCACAACTACATACAAATAATCATGACCTCTTTTTCACAATGGAAGGCCTACTACAAAATCCATATAAACAATCTCACATGGACGTGAAGGTACAAGAAGTGGTGTGTACAATCCTAACTTCCTATTGCTAGGCTTAATAACTGCACATGATGAACAACCTTTAATGGAATGTGACACACTTTCAAGCATAAAAGGCCAATATATATACATCTAAATATGTGCCATTGTTTTGCTTACAATGAAATTTCCAGCAATAACAGAAATGTGTGCTTCCCTTATGACATTCACTCTCTTCCCTTGTGGAATACAAAGCTTGCCCAAATGATACAACAAGCTATTATGTACATGCTAATCCAATTCCTCAACTTGGTTTCCTTGACTCAAGTTTGCATAAACATCTTGAAAGTCATTATCATTTGCATATTTCTCAACACAACTTTCATACAAAACAAAATTATGCTTGAATAAAGTAGCTGCACTAATAATAGGCCTAGAAAGCATATCAACAACCTTTTTATAAATACCTTTCTTATACCTGATGACCAAGTGGAATTTTGGTAGATCGCCCATCCATCGAAAGTGTCTCGACAACTGCAACTTAGTTTGCGATTGTGAGTATTGCAATGGTTGGTGGTCGGTGTGTATGATGGTTTCCTTTCCCATGAAGTAGTGTTTCCACATTTTAACACTTTGAACCAATGCATAAAGCTCCTTTTCATAAGGAGGATAGTTAATCACTGAATACTTTAAAGTTTATGAATGGACTAAAATGGGCTTACCATGTTGCATAAGGACTGCACCCATGGCATAGTTTCTTGCATCAGTTTGAATCTCAAAGGGTTGTCTCAAGTCTGGTAGTGCAAGTACTGGGGCTGAAGTAATCTTCTCTTTCAAAGCATCAATTATTTTTGTTGCTTGCCTCCCCACTGGAAGACCTTTTTCACACTAGTCAATGCATGCAATGGAGCTACAATAGAAGAGAAGTTAGCAATAAACTTCCTCCAATATTGGGCTGCTCCTAAAAAACTTCTTACCTCAGTGACTGTCTTGGGCGTTGGACAATTCACAATGACCTAAAACATAGAGGGGTATATCCTCAACTCGCCTCCTCCAACAATATGCCCCAAGTACACCAATGAAGTTTTACCAAACTCACATTCTGACATCTTCAAAAATATTGTTCTTTCCTTAAGACATCAAGTACTTTTATTACATGCATGACATGTACATCAAGTGATTTACTGAAAATTAAGATATCATCTAAGTAGACGATGAAAAACTCATTAAGAAATGGCCTCAATACATCATTCATCACATGCATGAAGGTAGCAGGAGCATTACTTCAACCAAAAGGTATAACAAGCCATTCAAACAAACCTTGCTTTGTTTTGAATGTTGTCTTCCAAATGTCACCTTCAACAATTATAATTTGATGCCACTACTTAAGTCCAACTTAGTAAAATACTTTTCATCTTTCAATTGATCATGTAAATCAGCTATTCTAGGGAGTGGATAACGGTTCTTTACCGTAATCTTATTCAATGCACGTAAATCTATGCACATGCACCATGTTCCATCCTTATTTGGCACCAACACAATAGGTGACCCGCATGGCGAAGTACTTGGTCAGATGATCCCTTTGTCCAATGACTCTTGAATTTTCTTTTTGATTTTAGCACTCTCCATCACCGACAACCTATACATGCCAATTTTAGGAAGAGGACAATATTGCTGCAACTGTATTTCATGCTAAATTCCACTCTTGGGAGGTAACCCCTTTTGCTCTTGAAACATCTCATTATTTTGATTAACCACTTCAATCAAATCATATTTCAACTTTGGATCACAACCTTGAAATGCTTCATAATGAACATCATTCTTTGGTTTAATCATAAGAAGCACAAAATTCTTGCTTGAATTCACTTGTCTTTTCATTTGCCCTGCATTAACAAATGAAAGAATTAGTTTCTTGCGATGAGCTCTCACAATATAATCCACACAAATTTTGAATGATTGGTACTTGTTTTCATGGAGATAGAATATGGCGTTTCTATCATAAAGGTAAGGACTACCCAAAACAATTCCTGAAATATCAAGCGTTATAACATCTAGTTCAACTTCGTTAATGAAGTTTGTTGTGATTGCAAACCGAAGAATACACTTTCTTGTAACCTGTAAATTTGTGTTCTTGCATATCCAACCCAATGGATATGGTTTGTGATGAGGAATGGTTTCAAGATTAAGTTTCTTGACTAATTATTTAGATATCAAATTGGCTTGTGACCCACTATCAAATACTGTGTCGATTTTTGTATGTTTTGAAATAACCCTCACATGGAATAATTCAATCCTTGTTTCTTCATTTGGAGTATTAGTGTGACAATTTGACGAACTAGTGCTAGAAATGGATTATTTTCTGTTCATACCCATGACTGTAATTTTAGTTTCATCACCCAAGTCGGATCCCAAATCCTGTTGAGTGGTTATAGTTGTTTTTGTTTTCCCTTGTTGTTGAATTTCTTGGGCCTCATCTCTGGATGAAGCTTCCAACTGTGGTCTTCATCATGACCCTCTTTGGAACAATGTTTACATGTAATTTTCTCTCCTTCCTTTTTAATGGATGCATTTTTCTTTCCCTTTCCTTTCTCTCCACCCTTAAATTGCTTCTTTTTACCCTCTTCTGGAATATTTTTCCCTCTTGCCTCAAGTTGAGTGGCATGCACACAAACCTCATCTAGACTAGTGGGATTGAACATAAGGATAGCATGCCTTAGGTAGCTTTGTAAACCCTCTATATACTTCAACAACATGTCTTGTGAATGCAAATCAATACCTAACATAAGAACTCTTCTTCTAAATTCTTCAGTGTAATCTTGCACACTTTAACCTTTATGTTGTCTAAAGTTCTGTCAACTCATGATGGATTTTTTCATATATGCTAGAGGGTAAATATGTATTTTAATTGCTACAATGAAATTAGACCAAGAGAGTGAGATATTACCATGCTTTTTAATCTCATCTTGTGTCTTGGCTTCCCACCATTATAATTTTGCACCCTCTAGTCTCAATGAAGCTAGCTAAATCTTTATATCATCATATTGAAGGTTTTGAATTCTGCAGTAGACCTCCAACTGACGAACCCAATTTTCAAGCTTCTATGCATTCAGTTCACCATTATACATAGGCAAATCAGTTTAATATCAAGTTTTAACAAGGGTTGTTTACCAATTCCTTTTGAGGTAGGTTGATGAGTATGAGTAAGGGTTGTAGTAGTGGAAGAGGATGAAGATGAAGGTGAATATGGTGGTGGATTATCACCATTTCGATTGCCTCCTCCTCTTGGAGGCCTGGAAAGTTTCACCCTGCAACCTTGTGTTCCTCTCTTCATAGAGGACCTTCACCATCTCTGTCATGTCAAAGAAAGCCTTCGTAAAATCCTTCTCATCCTTTGACATGTTATCATTTCCTCCTTCATGAGACATGATTAATGAAGCCTTAGATAGAATATGAGCTGAATCTTGTGGTGGAAATTGTGGCAATTGTGCTGTCCTTCTCCTTGCTCCAACTAGAGAACCTACACCCACAAGCTTGCCTTCTCCTCTCTTGAGCTTCAACCTTGTAAGCATTTAAACACTTGCAAAAAAATTAAATCCTCCTTACACAAGTAAACCTAGTGCTATGATACCAACTGGATCTGAATGGTATTATTAGTGTTTGTTGTGCTAAGATCCAATTCAGAATATAAACAAAGTGCTTGAGGATTATGAGGTTAATTGCAAGTTTAACATGAGTTTTTATGTGAATTTCATGAGAAAACAACATAAACAAAACACTGAACAACAATATCTAACAAACATGAACATCACCATAAAGAGTAACACAACATCACATGATGAAGGATTTCACCCCTCCTGGGCTATGTCTCCTTGGTCCAGCTTCCAATGGCTTGGCCCTCTTCTATTATGCTCAAAATTGTGATTACGTATGCTTACAATGCTCAAACAGCTCTGAAACCTGTTCCATCAACTCCATAATGCCGAAAAATGTCTGTGTAGCCTCTTTCTGCATCGAATTTTGTCAAAAAATGACTTTGTTATGAATTCCCCAAGTTTTTACACTATTCGCTCCACATTTTCCCCAAAATTCGGCACCATCGTACAAATCTGCTCGGAATTCAGCTAACTGAGTGCCAATTTTGCCAAAAATAAGGTTAAATGGTTGGTGCCTTAAGTTGTTCAATAATGCTTAAAAATTAGATTCTCAATCATACTAAATATGGATAATAAAACATTTTATATATAAAAAAAATTCAGCGGTTTGAGGACCACGAACTTCACGTTAACTGTGGGCACATATGGCGGGTTGGAATTTATTGCTAACGATTAATGGTTTTGACCGTTGGCCGGGGGGGGGCTAGACCTCAACCGCCTCCCCTCATTGCACAATACATGTTACAATGAAACAAAGCAAATACCAGGAACAACATGAACGGTGCAATGGTGAATACTTGTGTTTGGAACTCGGAGGTCGCGGGTTCGACCCCCGCTGCTGCTGCTCGAACTTGAACCATATCTCATGGAAACCCTTTGGGCACTTCCTCTCATTTTTAGGATGGTACTCGAGGTAAACCAATAAATTTTAGTTTTGGCAACCTAACTTGATGCAACCTTTTAATGAGACCCAATAATATCCATATAGGCAACCCATTCAAGGACTTGAATCCATGACCTCCTACTTGTGATCCGTATCACTCAACCACTCAAGTTAACCCACGAGAGTAAGTAACAATATAATATGAAATAATTTTTGATAATTTTAAAAGGTAAATAAATAGGGTTATTTGGTTTTCCTTAAAAATAGTGAATATAAGGGTTTCTCATTGAAGTTTGCTTAAGTAGTTTTATAGCGTGTTAGAAATACTAAGGGGGGGGGGTGGGTTAATCAGTATTTCATACATTTTATCAATTAAAGATCATAGAGCATTAATCAATAACATCACATCAAGAGTACACAAGAATTTTATGAACAATTTATTTATATTACAAGGGAAGCTACAACTTATAATTTACCAACTACAATTGGAAGTGCTACAACCCCAAGATATTTATTAGCCACTATTGGAAGGATCTACAACCCTTGGTTTACCAGCATCCACTTGAAGGAGGTGAAAAACTCCTAAAGGGAACTACAACTTCCTTCCTTAGCACCACCCTGCCACCCTATAGAATAAAAGGTAAAATAAAACTTCTCGGACTCTCGTACTAGGGACAATGATCCAATTACAAAAACATTCAATCACTACTATCTCTCTTATAACAAGTTCAACTTTAGATATGCTCCAATAAGTATGACCTTCAATGCAACTATAATTTCCCTTACACCGACCTTTAATTCCGCCTCACAACTTCTTCAAAAACAACTACTTCAAATTTGTTACAAATCTGCTACAAGAGCTACTTCAACAAGACTTAAGGATAGGTCAACAAGAGTTGCTCCAAATCTAACAAAAATATGCTACAAGGACAAGTAACAAAGGCTACTCCATAACATGCACAAGAAAGGCACCAAAGGTCTGCTTTAGATTGTTCCAAACTTCTTCAAGAATACCTTCAAGGTGTCCTCCACATGTGGCTTCAAGTATTTTTTAAGATATATTGCTTTGCAAGTTTGACTCAAATATTCAATCTATAAAAGTCCTTAGGAATATACATACCTCTAATGGTTTCTTAGACAAGTTTTATCAACATTCAAAATAATCCTATTTTAGTTCTCATAATACCTCAATATAGACTCTGCCAAGCTCCAATCAACTGCTTAAATCATCCTTAACTCAATATTCAATTAACTATAGGTCTCTTAGCTTCAATTAGCTCAAAATGTGCTCCATAATAACTTATGTTTCTGTCTTCCTCAAGAGAGAGTCTTAGAATAGGGCTTAGGATCTGCTTCCAAACTTCTTCAATACTACTTCAAAATTGTACAAATATGACATCTAGGTCTACTCCGAACACTTTATCAAAGGCATGCCTTAGGAGGATCTCGAATAGTGTTGAGCGACCTTTGGGTCATCCCCATCAAAGGAAAATATGTCTTATATTGCTTATTATGTATATTTTAAAAAATAATATATATATATATATATATATATATATATATATATCGAGTAGAAAATGGCATTCACCCATGGTATTGTAACTTAAGAGGGCTATAAATAATGAGATTCACTTTATAAAATGATAGATTAGTCCCCAAAAGTAAGCCCCAGAGGTATAGTAGTAGTCGTCCGAGTCATTGATTCCTCTAGTTACAATACATATACATATGCATATATCTTTTACCTTATGTATACTTCCCCATATTTATGCATAAGAAAGATGGATTTCTTTTTATTAATTAATATATACACATGTTCGATTTCCAAGTATTTGCTTTGTTGTTTTCAACTTACCATAGTGAAGGTCACCCTTATGTCAAAGTAATACTAAAAAGTGTAGGATGAAATTTGTTTCATATTGCATGTTGCTTCACATCGTAAATTTTAAGGTATTGAATGTCACATGTCAATAAGTTGGTAACATAAATATCCATAAATTATTTAAAGAGTATTTATTTATTTTTTCTAACATTTATTCAATGAATTTATATAATGGTTAGTATAATTGGCAATTAAAATTAATTTGAGTGATATCGACATGTTAAGTTTATAATGAATATATTTTTATAATGTTTTTGAAGCTTGTTATTGATATGGCTTTATATCTTAAAAGATATAGTATTTATTTTGAATACTATTTTCTAAATAAGAAAAAACACACTTATAATTTTCCTAGAAATATATTACCAAAAAATAATAATAATAATACAATCGCTAAAATCACACTAAAAAATCAAGTTACTTAAAGATAAAATAGTGGCTACTCTACCTTTTCCACATTAGACATAAAGTTTAATTGATTGCTTGAGGGGACCGGTGATGGCACTACCTTGGTCAAACTAGACATGATGTTCAATTGATTGCTTGAAGCGGAAAATTGTGTAATAAAATGGAACAATAGACATTATTGCACACACCACAATTGGGTTCAACGCTCTTTTAAATCAATGCAACAATACACATGTAAATACATGAATGTTATCTCAAGATAGACACAATATCTTGGTTGCACTGACAATTGGTTGGGAGAATATCTCAACCAAACATCAATCTAGGAGCTAACTAGTTGAGGAATATCGCTCAAATCCAACTAAATCTAACAACCTCCTAAATATTTTGAAATATACCCCTTAAGTAGAGCTGAAATTTACCCAATAATGACCATTAATATAAAAACCAAAAATATGATCACATAGAAGAAAGGTATCAGTTAATAATTAAACAATCCTCCTTAATGACTACTTGTCTTAACCTCTGTTAATTCAGGTCTTCATCATCATCTAGCCCTTTACAACAAATGCTCCATTATGAATTGAAGAACCTGTTGATCAACAAAGTCTACATCTAATCCATATTGGCACTTTCATCTCATACCTTGATTACGTAGTCATCACCAAACTATCAAAGTCCATATTAAGAAACAACCATCCATTGGAATGCATGGGCACCTAATTATTGCAATAGTTGGTTTGATAGGATGTCCTTCATGTACATGGTTCATTCGAATTCTTTATTAACTCCTCTTGAGTGTTAAACTTATAGTTTTTGGGCACCTCTAAAAGTCTACAACTAATATGGTCCATGCATAGAGTATCTATCCAAGATATGCCTCACTCCTCTAAGTGCTTACGAACTCTATAGCAAAGGTTTTTGCACTATACCAAACAAGTTGTCCAAATCATCAAGTATACATGAAAAAGGGGTATGAATGCCTCTTTGTGTCTCATAACAATATTCCCTTTACATGTTACATACATAGACACAAGTACATACAATTAACATACTTAAGTGCACCAACTTGTTGTGCTATTTAACAACCCCCATTATTTTAACATTAGTTACCTTATAAAATAATGGGAACCCTTTTTGAAATTTTTTAAGTTAAACAAATAAGACCCTTAGAGTAATTCATTAGATAGAAATAGGAATAAAAAAGGGATAAAACCTTGAATTTTGGCCTTAAAAGCACTCAAGCGGAGAAATATTGCATTATCACAATCGCAATACCACAATGAAGCACATGTGACTCCTAAAAAGTCACTTAAAACATATTGCAATGCGATATGTATAAACAAAAGTGCTTTTATAAAGGAAAAGGCATTTTCCAAGCGAATTCTATAAGGGAAAGCCTGTGGGACCCACTTTTTCCATATAGGTCATCACAAATCGCATTTCGCATTTCGCAACTCTACCTTGATGACCTTATTTTCACCCTCCATGTTTTCCTGATGCGATATACTCCATAGCATCGCATTTCCGCAAACATAATCATTCTCCCCCCCTGCCATATTCACTGATGCAATATAGTCTGTCACAAATTGCTCATTGCAATTTCTCAACACAAACACTCTGCAGTCAATCTATTTTTGCCAATATTTAGATTACGATATCGAAATTGGCAAAACTAAGCCGATCGATATTAAATGAAGATTTACACACGAGAAATACTGCGACACGACACATCTAGTTTTTAATGCTAAAATGATTATATGGGCACATCAACCCATATCAACCATTAATGCCATAACTTAACGATTTTGTTTCCCATACCTCCATAATGATTTGACTGTAAGAAGCATTGAATTCATATCTTAGCATCATGCCAAGTCTCATTCATTTAATCGTTTCTATTACTATGGTACTTGTGCATTTGTAAAATCAAAGTTATCTCTTTCTTCTTATCATTCCTCATTTATTCGCACGCAAGCCCAAATAAGCAGAATTCTTTGGAGATGTTTAAAGCTCTTAAGAAAGCCAAGAAACAGATGACCCCAGTAAACCCTGCACCTGCTACAACCGAGAGAACAGAGAAGCTTCCTCTGTTTAAAAACACTACATGTGGACCAGAAAGTGGATCCTCCTCGCGGGAATCCATGTACAAGTTGTTTGAGGATGAGAAACCTCACAGAGTTTAAAGGAAAGCTACTCCTGATGCCTCTGATTCCTCAGAAGCCACTACAAAAGAAGTGGCCAATTATTTCCTACATTGAATTGTTGCACGACCT
Source organism: Pinus albicaulis (assembly GCA_034641835.2). NCBI lineage: Eukaryota > Viridiplantae > Streptophyta > Pinopsida > Pinales > Pinaceae > Pinus > Pinus albicaulis. The sequence goes on along the minus strand of CM076572.1, from coordinate 1,353,431,292 downwards.
AAAATCTTACCATACACTAATATGGTAAGATGGGTCCTTGATATCCTCAACATTGGGGATAAGACTTTTCCGATTAGCCTGACACTACCAAATTTTCAGTAGAATGGGTTCCTCTCATGGAAGCAGTTACAGAATCTTATGTTATGGATTGGGGAAACATTTTGTCTAATAATATTGCTACTCAAATTTTGGAATATAGGAAAAATTGTTCTATTTCCTCCAAGATTTCCCCCCGTTTTATATGAGTGCCTATATCATGGACGCTATGTGTTTCACATTGAATTTTCTAACCATGGGCTGGAAATGGACTACCCAGGACCCTGTACCCATTCATATATTTCATAGTATGTTATGGGAATCAAAATTTAAGAATCATTTTTACAACCATGGAGTCATTCTCCCTCTGTTTCAAGTTGTTTTTAATGAGAAAGCCCCCAAATTGTCAAAAGAGGTCCAAGCTGATTTTTCCTCCATAGGAAAATGGCTTGGAGAAGAGTTGTTCACCTATGTCAGATTATTTGGGATCTTAGCTTGGTCGCACATTTTACCCTTGTATGTTCTTGATGAGCTTCTCGCAAGAGAAGTAGCATATCAAACTATTGGCAATGGACTAACCAGGTTTCTAAAGGAGGCTAAGAAAGCATCATGGCCTTCCTTTCCGATTAATTGTGGTGTTTATGGTCTGGAAAATTACAAGCATGCAGTTCTAAAGATCAGTCAAATTGAATGTTTGAAATTGTTTAAAATTTCAAATAGACAATACGACCCAATTAAAGTTGCTAATAATTTTACTACTTAAGTTAAAATAAGGCCTTTTGTTCATGAAGAAGATGAATTCGATGACTTATTTGAGTTGGTCGATAATTATTCTGCAGTTCATAAGTTGGAAGCCCTACGCCTCCATCCACAACAATTACCAAAGTTTAAACAATACATGAACAAGATATTGGAAGCAATTCCATTAAAAATGTTGGAAGTATCCCAACCCCTATCTCAAAAGGAGAAGGAAAATGAACCGAAAACTAAGGATACTGAAGTCCTTAGCAAAACAGACCAAGATAAATCAACCGAAGTTCAAACTATGGATTTAGATTTCCCAAGTAATCTGAGTGAAGTTTGGAATGAATTTAACCTGAAACTCCAGCAAGACCAAGGAGCCATAGTTACTGATCAGCAACAGATTGTGCATACGCCTCAAACTAAAAGTCTGGACTCGTTCACTGCTGAGCCCTATAACAAATTAATAAACATAGAGAGAGTGGAATTCATCCTAGCCTTCCCCACTACTGAAATTGTACTTAAAATTGAGGAAATTCCTCCTTTGGACATTTTCTATAGTCCTAAACACAAAGCAGTTATGAGCAGACATAAGAAAAGAAGGAGATCAGAGCAATATCAACCCCTTGTCCAGGGAGATCTCTCAATGGATGTTGTCTGGAAAGACTCAAAAGCAGATTATTCATAGGATCTAATACGCCTAACTCAGTTCGCAAGAGCTTATGCCTCTGCAACTATTGACAAAGCTTCTGAAGTTCAACAGTTGATGAAAGAAAAGGATGAAAGAATCATCCAAATAGAACTTGAGTTATAGGTAGAGAAACAAAATGTTAATCAACAGCTACAGGTACAAGACACGCAACTCCAGGAGAACATGGACCAATTGAAGATTCGGCACCAAAATGAAATTAGTTCAAAGGACACTCAAATCCATCAATTGTAGTTTTATGTAGAGCAATTGAAGGACAATCCAAAGATTGATGAATTCATAAAAGAGGCCTTGGAACTAAATACTTTATTTTGCACAACAACAAGTCGTTTTTTGTCAGAAATTATCAAATATTCTTGAATTGTGTGAACGGAGTGATTCAATGATGAATCACATTTCAGACCAAGGGATTAGTTTTGATGAGACTGATGATAAGGTTTCCCAGTATCTCACCTAGTAGGATTTTGTTGATGGCCGAAAGACCAACCTGCCCAGGATTGAAGACTCGAAGCAGGAAATATTGTTTACAGATTTGGACATACAGTTGAAAAATGTAGAAAGAACCATTTGCAAAGCAAAGGATGTGGCTACTAACATTGTGGAAACTGTTAGTCAAAATCTCATCACTGCAAACCTTATTGACAGATTTCCTCTCGGTGCATTTCCTATCGTTAAAGAGTTGATAAGATAGTGGAAATAATTTTCAAAGGTAAAAGACGAACACATCATAAAGCTGGAAAAATTGGATTGGGATAAGTACTAGAGATACTTAGTAAATCCTCACAGCTAGTGGCTTATGCTGCTTTGTCTTACAGATACATCCTCCTACATGCTTCCTCCACTTTATGATGCTATTTTCACTGGACAGTTGTGCATTAGGCCAGGCCAACCTCCATAGGTTAAGCCTATGCTTAATATCCTTCAACTGAAGGAACAAATGGCTAAGGAGACAGTGGGACAGTCATCAATCAAGTCACCCCTTTAATTTCTGCTTCTGTTTAATTTACACTTAGTTTAAGGAGGGTTGTTTTAAACCTCCTCAACTTTTTATTTTAAAAACTATTTTAAGACATTTATTTTTATATTTAAACCCCTTCATGTCTTTGAAGAAGGGGTCTTGAAATTTTAAAAAGGGAGACTTTACAGATGTTGCACTTTTGTACTCTTGATGTTTTCTGAATAGAAAGGGGTGGACCAAGTACTTTTTCTCACATGAGCAGAGTGAACATATACATGGTACTTTTATCCTATGTGTTATATTTTTGTTTCAAATGAGAAATGGTTATTTATCTTATGATGTTTTGTTTCATGTATCTATTTGAATACAATCTGGCATTAACTCACTTTTGAACATGTTATATTGTTATCTTTTGATACATATGCAATACAAGCATTTAAGAGTTGCAATATAAGCTTTATCCAATTGATTTAATTAACTAATTCAATAAATAAATTATCTCAAATCGTACTCATATCTCTAATTGTTTGTATGATCTTCATTTTCATCCACTGAATGATCATTTTTATAGATCACGCAGAAAATACATTGACTCCCGGGATACTGAGTAGATAGATATATTATTTGTTGCAAGCTTGCTAATACTTCCATCTACCAAGTTATATATAGTTATAAATCCATCCATTCATTAAATTATATTCCACTAGGAAACTAGACCCATAAATCCAGTTGGAGCCACCATTCCAAATGGAAAAGGGACGGTTTTTAAGTCCCCCACTAGATAGTTTCCCCGATGTTGTTGCACCGATTTTCGGGCCTCAACACAACTCTAGGAAATTTACAAGCTAAAAAAGATTCAAGGACCAATACATCGAATCAAATCATAACATCATATACTAATTTCTACAAATACAAGGTGTGAATCATATTACCATATGGACAAGTTTGTTTTTATTCAACACAACTCATAAAACTTACCTTCATTGTCCACCATCATCCAACCTTTATTGTTTCCATAAAAAATATCACTAGCTTCCCTTAGACAAAACTCCAAACATAACTCTTGGTTGTATCTAAGACAACATATTTGTCCTTCTTGCTACAATATCAACATTCCACTTCAAAATTAAGTATGCAATTAACATTTGGTTTCTCCATTAAGAACAATGCAACATCATTGTATTTTAATTACCATGACAACCATCTAAGTGACTCACTCCCATCCCAAAACCAAAGTGTCTATGCTCCTCCATTTACTTGTTTAACTATTGTCTCAAACATATCAACTCAGAACCAACTATACTTTTGGGCCAAGCACCAGTGCCACATATATTGACCATGAAACTATTGTACTCCAGGGTCTGACACCAACTTTATTGTAAGGAATGAGTAACTCACCATCTTATGGACATATTTCCATCTATCAAGAAACGTAGTTGCCCAACCAAGATGCTTGTCAATTCTCTCGAAAATAGTCTGGATATAGAATGTATCAAAGTCAGTCTTACATTCTTCACATTTTCCAATGAGGATTTATAGTGCAAAATTTATCAAATAGTATTTCGATAAGGAGCAATTAAGGGAGATAAACATCATACCTATCTTTCACTTTTAGCCACAACACTCTTTACTAAGTAGACTTAGGAATTATTTTACATTGCAATATATTTCCACGTATGGCTATAAAATATTAGTAATAGGAAATGACACATATGATAGGAATACCTTCTTCCTCCTCTATAATCATGCACATACTTGGTGTCTTTATCTATGTCTTCCACATCTTTACTTGATGTTTGTCTTGGACCTCTATGATTCCCATATAATTTGTTAGAGTCGTGAATTCTAACAAAATAACTTCTATGTCATATTGAGGTTCCAAAGCTCAATATGAGTGATCACTTTAATGAGTCCAACACTTATTAATTATAAAGAGTGATTATTAATATCACAAATACATTGAAGACATTATCACCACTAGCAAGGGTTTACAACAATGTGCACAGGTAGCAGTTCAACATACTAACCACAATTTTGGGAGAGGCACATACCAACATATGAACCAACAATCCATCTGTGACTACATTAACTGCCCTCTTTTGTCATTCAACCCAATTGTACATATGCATCGATATCATCATTCATGTTTGAACTAAGTCAAATAATTAGTTTAACCCATCCATCCAAGAATGGGAATGAACTTCTCACATGTCCAAGTTAAGCTCAACCATTTGTTTCTCTGAATTCATTTGTTGGTTCTATGCCTTTGTCCATCTCCAACCAATTGATCATTCAATTTTTATTACAAACCCCTAGCCATTGATGATGATGTTGAGATTCTACCCATGTTCAATTTTGTTGTGTCGGACCCTAGTGCCCTATCCAACTAGACAAAATCTGTTGTTACCAACTTTTGTGGGTCGAATGCAATCTTATGCAAAAAATTCAACACAACGACTTCTCTCGTCTTGAGAAACATGAATTTTTCGAGCTTCATTTCTCCTTGGAAATGATCAAGGATTAACATACTTTTGAATCTCAGCTTAGCAATCAACAAATTTAGTACCCCATTCCCCTCAATGATCCTCAACATTTACACTCAACAGTTTGTAGTGTACCTGAGGAGGTAATATAAGGTACCTACTGAGGTACCTGAAGGGAATAATAATATATGTTTAGGTATTACTATTTAATGAAGGTTATCATTAGTAAATAAGGAATATGTAGTAGTGTGAAAACAAATAATGCAAGGCTTACTAGAAGGTTCCTTATCTAGAATGTTCTTAGTTGATATACAATATTATAAATAAAAGTATAAGCAACATAATGGTAATGGTGTGGAAGATTATTGTAATTGGAGATTAGATCATTAGGAGGTTTCCTCCTCAAATATGAAAATAAATAAGAAAGTAATATCACATTCAGATCTTGGGCACTTAAAATTTGGTATCAAAGCCCTTTATTTGGCCAAAATGGGGCAATTTTTATTTTTATTTTTGCGATTTTTTCTAGGAAATAAATGGGGACCACCCCATTTAAATAAATTATTGTAGCTTTCTAAGGAGACACCAAAGGGGAATAATTGTAGATGTTTAGGTGTTTCTATGTAATGAAGGCCATCATTTGTAAATAAGGACTATGTAGTAGCACGAACAAAAATAATGTAAGAATAATTAATAAAAAATTTCACTTACTAGAAGGTTCCTCCTCTATAATGTTCTTAGGAGATAGAAAGTATTATAAATAGAAGTATGAGTAATGCAAAGGGTATGGTGTGGAAGAATATTGTACTTGGAGCCTCCTAGCTAATTAGGCGGAGAACCCCTTGAATGGGAAAGTGGACAAGGGCAGATTCGTTCTGTAAAAGGATCAATTATAATATTTTACCCGATGTTAAGGGTTTGATAAATAACATGAAGAGCGTTTCTATATTATTTTTGGATCTATTGTGTGTGAAATTATATTAAGATCTTGGGTACCTAACATGCTTCCTCAACATATCCAACAATAACTTTAATGGAACAATCAAAGTGAACATATATCATCTTGAAAATTTGGAGTTACTAAACACCTACAACAACAATTTATTTGGAGCACTACCTCTATAAGTCACCATGCTACCTTAAATTTCCTAGCTTCACCTTGGCAGAGACTATTATCCAGTTCAATTCATGTCCTCTACGAAAACCTAATGAGCCTCTTCTGCCTAGGCCATAATGGAAATGGGATCATTTCTACCTTGCCATCAAAACTCAACAAATTTGCCACCATACAACACCTCTTAGTTAGCCACTTTAAGTTACTCATTCACTTGACGTTAGGCCTCCCATGCGATATCACTATCCTTTAATTTTGGTAATTTCAAACCCTTCTCTTCAATTTTCAAACCACGTTCTAAGAATTCATAGCATTCATAACCAATGTCTCTACATCAGGATCTCTACATCCCACATCCCTGGAAACTATAATATGAAAAACAAATCTTAAAGTGGAAACCATTGAGGCAATCTATTGAAAATTTTGCTCCCTTGATTGTACAAATTCTCATATTTTCTTACAATACATGGAACTGAATGATTATAATTTTTTAAAATTAGAACTAGATATAAACAAACGCTTTCTTTGTTGGTGATGAGCCCATGTTTTGGCATATTTTTGCACAATTTTAGCTTCCTTCAACAAACATTTTTGCTTACCTTATTCCTTGGTTTCCCCTCATTTTTGTGCTCAAAATGAATTTTGGCCAAAGGTATTAATTCGTTATGTTTTATCATTTTTTGTTGACTAATAGAGAGTAATTAGAGTCATTTTCATACTTAACATATGTTGGCAGTTGTTAGAGTGCTATTGAAATATAGAGACACAACAAATTTTTTATGCATGAGTTGCGAGAAAGTTATAGGTGTCCCACAGTTGGACTACTAGTTGGTTAAAGGATACCTACAACACATTCACAATTGGACCACTAGTCGATTACAAGATATATACAACACACTTGCGGCTAGATTTATGCATAATTTTCATTGTCGCTAGTTTCATAGTAACAACCGCACGACTTTGACCCTTCTAAATCTCATTTGATGAAAAAGGAGAATGTGACGTAGAGTGAATATTACTAATTTGAGTGAGGGTGTATAGTCATGAATTTTTGTGAATATGCTAAAAGCATGCATCCAAACAATTGACACTCCAAATTCATTAAATTATCAAATCTCAAGCCAACTTATTGAGAGATGAATAGGCTTAATTTAGAATATCGATGAATTTTATTTCAATGGAAAAAGGGAAAATAAATTATATTAGATTACTACCGTGTAATTTGATTCCCACCAATATCAAGACTTCTCTAGTTTCTTGTGAAATGCCTCATTGATTTGTGTTATGATTAATTGGATAATACCGTGTTTTCTCTTCCAATGCCTCATCAAAAGAAGTAGGCCCACCTCCTAGGATAGCTAGGAATGTACTTTAGTAGGTTTAGTGAAATTCAAATTTTATTTACAATTACAGAGTTAGCAAATCATTGTTATAGGTTTTAGATTCCTTTTGTAATCCGATATTTTGAATTGCTTGTCTAACATTGTTTTTCTTAGCATTTTGTATCAATGCAAGATTGCTCTCAAGATTTGTTGAATGTTAATTAAAAATTTACATAGGAATGAGTTACTTCATTAATTTGCTATAAAACGATGCATTATGAATATACAACAGAATGTATAAGCATTGTTAGTGAAGGTTACATTTCCCTCATTTTCAACTATTTTTTCAAATTATAAGATCCCATATGTTAAACATAGAATCCTTGAAATACACTTGAGATAGTTATGAATTGAGCCTCATATTAACACTTTGGCAAGTATTGCACTTTGTTTTTCACAAAGTGCGACTTTCATTTATGCAGTGTGATTTTAATTTTTGTAAGAGTGATTTTCATTTCCAGCAAGTGTGAATTCAATTTCTACAAGTGTAATATTAATTTCAACTATTGTTATTTTGCTTTAGTTTCAATAATTTATCATTGTAGCAAGTGTGAGATTTATTTATAACAACATTATGGAAATTACTTTGAATTTGAATGATTTTTTGTCATAGAATTTTGCTAGCAATTCCTTTTACTACAAGATTGAAATATATTAACTGCTTGGTCTAAATTCCAGATTTCGGATTACAATGAGAGGGAGTAGAGCCCAGAAAGTATCAATAACCAGAAGTGCTATGAGACTTGTGGACAACTTCTAGCGCTTTTTGGCTACAGTTATGTATTCGATTTCTGTGATTTCCCCTAGCTTAAAAATACAAACAAACTGATTCAATAACAAGCAGTAAAACATTTCAACTGGCAGATTATGGAATTGGATCCCATGTTTCGTCCCCGTCTCGAATTATTGCTCTAGTAGAGAGGAGGGCAACTTTATTTGCTTCAAGGTCTGCATATTTGTTGTTGTCTCTCAACACATGGTAGTAAATCAGCTTTTGGAACAATTTCCCCAAGCTTATGATTCAGGATATCAGCCTTGCCAATCTAAGATCCCGAGGGGAAGAATTTGTCACCATAATTTTGATTATCACTTTGGAATCCCCAAAAATATTAACCTCCTTGATTTCTAGATTCAAGAGCAATTTAAGACCTTGAAAGAGGGCCAAATCCTCAGCTTGAATGTTGGAGTTGATCCCCAGACCCCAAGCAAAGCTGTGGATCAAAATACCTTCAGCATTCTTTACAATACCTCCTGCCCCAGCCCTTCCCGGGTTTCCCTTTGATGCCCCATCAAAGAAGAGAGAGTGCACCTGCTGATTAGAGATCCAGTCTTGAAATTCAACATTGTTCTTCCCCCTTATTTGCCAATCTTTAATGGGGAAAATGTGGTTGGTAGCTTGATGAAATTGCAGGTTTAGGGAGGCACCCCAGACCGTATCTAGTTGATTAAGATTTGAAGCATCTTTTTGATTTTTCAAGCTCTCTTTTAACTGGAATTTTATCTTGGCCGCCACCACCTTGACATCATGCTTAGTATCTCTAAATATTCTGCTGTTTCACTCTAGCCAGATCTGCCAGCAACAGATTTTGGGGAGGGAAGACCACGCCTTTTTTATCACTTTGTTTTTGGGAGGGAGACCGGGGTAACTGTTCTGCCAATTTGCAAATAGATCAGTTATAGAGGTGGGAAGAAAAAAATTGGGGTTCCAGTAATCCATCAGCTTGCTGCAAACCTGCACAACGAATTTACAATTCAAGATCAAGTGTGTGGCACATTCCACATTCTCTCTGCACAAAGAGCACCTATACAGACCATGAAATCCGCGTTTCTACAGTTTGTCATCAGTGAGGATTTTCTTGTGGCATAGAAGCCAACAGAACATGTCGATTTTAGGCAGAGAATGGAGACGCTAGATCGCAGTCCAAGGAGCAGGGTCCGGGGGGACGTGCGGCCTCATGGTGAGTTTTGCGTAGCCTTGAGCTAAAGTGTATCCTGCAGACAACAATCCCCAGCCACGTGAATATCTTCTGCGCAAATGCGTGGGGGCAATACCGTTCAACAAGGAGCGAAGACAGTTGTAATCCTGGCGAAGCTCCGGAGGCACATCAAAAAAATTCCAACATGCCCAACGCATCCCATCCCAAGTGGAGATATCCCACAGTGTGGATTTCCCAGTAGCAGTCAACCAGCAGCGCAGCACATTCAAAGAGGAACAGTCACCAATCGGATCACGACCCAGTACACGATCTGTCCAGATATTTATCTTCTTACCGTTTCCAGGAATCCAGTAGGCGTTGGAGCTGATCAGGGGGGAAACTTTGGAGCAGAGTCTAGCAAAGGGAGAGACGCCTTGAGGGAGAGGGCCGTCCAGGCATTTGAGTCTCTTGCCTTTAAAATATTTCTTCCAGAGAGCTAATTGGGCCCAGCCAGGCTTGGGCACAATAATTCTCCAGAGCAGCTTGGCTCCCATGGCCGTGTTCTGAAGAGAAATATTCTTGAAGTTTAGCCCCCCCTCCCTCAGAGGTTTGTGTTGAGAATGCAAAAGATGATGGAGCTTAGTGAAATGAAGTCGCCTTCACTAAGTGGGCCCGCAGCAAATTCTGGCGCAAAAATCTATTTCAGACTATGTCTATTTTTGCATATGAGCATGGTTCGGGAATTCCGCTTGAGATTCTTGAAGTATGTGACATGTTGGTAAAAATAGATGAGACTCGTATTTTTAAATGGTGAGGTCGAAGGCTATTTTTAGACCGCTCTCCTAAAAATATGGAGTCAAATATTATTTTAATTCCTTAATAATATTTGGACTATGTACCGCCCGCCACTTCCCCGAGCACTTCGCCCGAGCTACGTAAGTGGCCTGCGCACCGCGCAGGAATCACGTGGTTCCCAAGGGTTTGATGGCATCTTGCATGGTTGACTTCAGTTGGACTTCAGTGGCAGAAGTTTGGAGGAGTTAATGAGACAGATAGTGGAGTTGTGTTCTGTTTATTTTAGTCGAACTAGTTGAGATTAGTTTAACTAGCTAATCAATTAGTTATGAGTGGAGTGAATTAAATATTATTTAATTCATTAATTAGTAACTCATTATTCAACTCAAGAACACACCAGTTCACTACAGTGCATGATCAGTTCAGTGGAGACCAGTGAAAGAGGTAGATGAAAGGGTGGAGTTAGCTATCAGTGGCGACATCAGTTGTGCATGAGATTTGCACCACACTTGGAGGAATTTCCAATGATGATTGCGCTGTCAAGCCAAGGAGATTCGAACCTTGGATCTCTATATAGACAGGCCTGGATTGCGCAATAGAGGCAAGGCAATTGGCGGTGAGTTTTGAACCAGTAACCTGTTCAAAACTGAGCTAGATTGTGTGTAACTTCATGAGAAAGTACCGAGTACTTGTGAGGAGTATTGTACTGAGTTTGTTACATGATTTCTCCATTATAATATACACAATAGCTGCGGGGTTTTCAGCTATAAGCTTTCCCCATACATACTGTGTTAATGCGTATGATGATTTGATGTGCTATCGCTTGTTTTATTTCCGCATGTGTGATGATCTGAGTGGAAGAGATTATGTGTTGCATATAAATTCGAATTGTATGTGATCAAGATAGTCTCGGTGAATAATTAATCATTATTCAGCAAATTTCTACATGGTATCGGAGCTATTGAAGCAGAGATTGATCATCACAGTGATTACAAACTTATTTCGGTAGACAGAGTCTGCATGCGGGCCAGGTAGCCTCCGGATTCATCTTTCTTCGGAAAGTGAAAGGTCTGGTAAATGCCCCTTGCAGTCGATCTCCGTGCTAGAAATAATTTGTTCTCACAGATCTAGAGCGGTTGAGCTTTGAGGTGGAATTCGAAATTTTGCAGCAGTTTTGTTTTCTTGGTGCCGGTGTTGAAAATGTCTTTCAACGGTTTGCGGCTCGAATATGCTCTTGAAGGCAGTTCGAATTATGTTGCATGGAAGGATCGCATGGAAGCAATATTAGAAGATAATGGTCTGAAGGAGTTCGTAGATACGGATGTCCAAAAGCCCACTGATGCAGCTGAAGTCGATGCATGGCAAAAGAAGATGGCAAAGTGTCGAAGGATCCTGTTGGAGGGCGTCAAGGATCATATTGTATCCAGCCTGCATGGAAAGGCTACTCCATATTTAATGTGGAAAGCTTTGACGGATCTATTCCAGAGTAAGAGCGACCAAAGGAAGCCGGCGCTCAAAGATAAGCTCAGGAACATCAAGATGGAGAAAGGCGACAGTATCGCCAAATACCTCACGAAGTTCACTCAGTGCAGAGATGAGCTGGGAAGTGTGGGGGTGACTATCGAAGACGAGGACATGGTCGACCTGGCTCTCCTTGGTCTTCCGAAGGCTTGGCACTCATATCAAGATAGTGTCAATGGTCGGGAGAAGCTGCCAGGATGGGAGCGCCTTTGGGCGGATCTCATGCAGGAGGAGATAAGGAGGACTACTTGAGATGGATCTTCATCAAAGGGAGATGATGAAGAAAATTGCGCTTTGGTGGCCAAAGAAAAGAAGGGGAAGGGTAAGAAAACTTCTCATTCCGGTGCAAAGGGCAAGAAGCAGGATATGGCGAAAGTGAAGTGTTTTCACTGCCATGATCACGGACATTATGCTACCAATTGTCCAAAGAAGAAGAAGAATAAGCAAGCGGGAAGATCTACAGATGGAGAAGCTTTGGCTTCACAGTTCGAGCTTGACTTTTCACTGATCGCATGCTTGGTTTCAAGTGTGATGGGATCGGTGTGGTTCTTGGACAGCGGTGCGTCATTTCATATGACGGGAGATCGGGATTTGTTCTCAGATCCGGAGGACAAAGATTTGGGTGTGCACATCGAGATGGGCGATGATGGTAGATACAGTGCGACTGGTATCGGTACCATATCCTTTCAGAGGGAGTCTGGTAAACCCTTTGTACTCAAGGATGTCATGCATGTACCTGGATTGAAGAAGAACTTGATCTTTGTGGCGATGTTGGAGGATAAGGGGTATGATGTGGTCTTCAGCGAAGGAAAAGCCTTCCTGCGCAGTAAGACTACTGGAGAGACCCAGAAGATAGGGGTTCAAACTCAAAACCTTTATCAGTTGCAGGTAGATGACTGCGCAGCTATGGCATGCAAGGCGGGAGAAGTGGTCAGCCGGGATGATGAGGGCGAACCGTGGCACAGGAGATTGGGCCACCTTCACCATGGAGCTTTGAAGATTCTGCAGCCAATTTCTACTGGACTTCCTAAGGGCACCCTTGCGCAGTCAGATCAGTGCAAGGGGTGTACTTTAGGGAAGTATGTGAAAGCCACCTTTCACGAGAAGGATAGTCGCGCCACGACGATCCTTGAGAGAGTTCACACATACGTGTGTGGTCCTTTCTCAGTTGCTTCGACAGCAAAGCACAAGTATTATGTGATCTTTGTTGATGATTTCTCTCGAAAGTGCCGGATCTTCTTCATGCAGAAGAAGAGCGATACATTCGCGAAGTTCTGTGAGTTTAAAGCACTGGTCGAGAAGGAGTCGGGGAAGAAGGTGATTGCTCTAAGGAGTGATAACCGTGGTGAATTCATCTCGGCTGAATTCAAGGAGTTCTGCAGCGCAGAAGGGATTCGGAGAGAGCTCATCGCACCCCATAACCCACAGCAGAACGAGGTGGCTGAGCGGAAGAACAGAACGATCGTGGGTGCTGCACGGGCGATGTTGCATGATCAGGGCCTACCCCTTCACTTGTGGGCCGAGGCATGCAATACAGCAGTGTATGTGCAGAACCGTTGTCCTCACAAGGTTCTTGGCATGAGTACACCAGAGGAGGCTTATTCTGGCAAGAGGCCCGATATTTCCCATTTGCGGATTTTCGGATCTCCTGTCTACATGCATGTGACGAAGGATGCAAGAAGGAAGCTGGATCCAACTGCTGAAGTTGGAATATTTGTGGGGTACACCGATACACCTCACAACTATCGGGTGTATGTGCCAGACAGTCGCAAGACTGTTGTGCGACGGGATATAAAATTTCAGGAGGAGAAAGCCATGCAGTGTTCGCTTGAGAGGGAGCTACACTTGCATGCAGATGAGGAGCCGTTAGTTCCTAAGGAGGAGCTTCCGGATGTGGATCAGCCACAAGAGGAGGTTCAGGAGGTGGAAGAAACCACCCAGGCAGCGCCAACCATCGGAGGGCGCATGCGCACTACAGAAGCTGAGCGACTGGCTTGGGATGCAGAGAAGGTTGTAGGACCACCTACAGCACAGCGCAGATAGAGACAGTCACCGGATCGGTACACTGGATACATGGCTCTTGTGAGTCAATGTGTTGTGACGGAGCCATCCTCTTTTGAGGAAGCCGTGGAGGAACCCGCATGGGTTGATGCCATGATCGAAGAATATGATTCGATCGTCAGGAACAGTGCATGGGAGATTGTCCCAAGACCGGTGGGGAAATCAGTGGTGGGTTCGCGATGGATCTACAAAGTGAAGCAGGCGGCTGATGGGAGTGTGGAGAAGTACAAGGCGAGATTTGTCGCCCATGGCTTTTCACAGATCGAGGGGATCGATTATGATGAAACTTTTGCACCTGTCGCAAGGTACTCTTCCATACGGACGATCCTTGCTCTCTCAGCGCAGATGGGGTGGCACATTCATCAGATGGATGTGAAGACTGCGTTCCTCAATGGAGTTATTGAGGAGGAGGTGTACATAGAGCAGCCTGAAGGTTTCGAGATCTTCAGCAGTGAGTTGCATGTGTGCCGACTTAAGAGAGCACTGTACGGGCTGAAGCAAGCACCTCGTGCTTGGTACACTCGGATAGACAGCTACTTCACCGGGCTTGGATTCTCCAAGAGTGAGGCGGATCCAAACCTGTACCAGATTGTGGTGGAGGGGAAGCTGTTGATCATCGTACCGTATGTAGATGATCTGATTTTGACTGGCGATGAGCAGTTGATACTTTCATGCAAGGAGGATCTTGCACGAGAGTTTGAGATGAAGGACTTGGGCATCCTTCATTATTTCCTCGGATTGGAGATTTGGCAGCGCAGCGGAGGACTGTTTGTTTCTTAGGGCAAGTATGCTTGGGAGATTCTGGAGAGGTTCAACATGCAAGGCTGCAAGCCTGTTGACACTCCTCTTCCTGGTGGTTGGAGGAAGGAGGATGCTACTTCAGCGGAGGTAGTGGATGCCACTGTCTATCGACAGTTGGTGGGGTCGCTTATGTATCCGGTCAATACACGACCCGATATATGCTATGCAGTTAACCAGCTTTCGCAAGCTATGGTTAAGCCTACCAAGCTCTTTTGGAAGGCAGGCAAGCATGTATTGCGCTATATTAGAGGCACATCAAGATATGGTCTATGGTACAGACAGGAGGATGGAGCGAAGCTTTCTGGCTTCACTGATGCAGATTGGGCAGGGAGTCCAACGGACCGGAAGAGCACTTCTGGAGGAGTTTTCAGCATTGGGTCGACAGCAGTTTCCTGGTACAGCAGGAAGCAGAGATCCGTGGCACTCAGTTCAGCAGAGGCCGAGTACATGGCAGCTAGCTTGGCTGCATGCGAGGCTATTTGGATGAGGAAGATCCTCGCAGGTTTGTTCATGTTGCATTTGGAGCCTACAGTGATCTACTGTGATAACCAGAGCTGCATCAAGCTCTCGGCTAATCCAGTATTTCATGATAGGTCCAAACACATTGACATCAGGTACCATCATATCAGAGATTGTGTTCAGCGGAGAATCATGATGCTTTCATATGTTCCCACGGAGGATCAGGATGCCGACATCCTGACGAAGGCGCTCACCAGGAGCAAGTTCGAATTCCACAGAGGCAGGATAGGGGTTGCAGATAATCCATATCTTGCCGAGAGGGAGTGTTGAGAATGCAGCAAGATGATGGAGCTTAGTGAAATGAAGTCGCCTTCACTAAGTGGGCCCGCAGGCAAATTCTGGCGCAAAGTCTATTTTTAGACTATGTCTATTTTTAGACATACGGAGCGTGATTCGGGGATTCCAGTTGGAGATTCTTGAAGTATGCGACATGTTGGTAAAAATAGATGAGACTCATATTTTTAGGTCGAAGGCTATTTTTAGACTGCCTCTCCTAAAAATATGGAAGTCAAATATTATTTACCCTTAATAATATTTAGACTATAAACAGCAGTTTACTCTCTTGGAGCACTTCAGTTCGAGCTACAGAAGTGGCTCATGCATCTGACAGAGGAATCACGTGGTTCCCAAGGGTTTGATGGCATCTTGCATGGTTGACTTCAGTTGGACTTCAGTGGCAGAAGTTTGGAGGAGTTAATGAGACAGCTAGTGGAGTTGTGTTCTGTTTATTTTAGTTGAACTGGTTGAGATTAGTTTAACTAGCTAATCAATTAGTTATGAGTGAAGTGAATTAAATATTATTTAATTCATTAATTAGTAACTCATTATTCAACTCAAGAACACATCAGCTCACTACAGTGCATGATCAGTTCAGTGGAGACCAGTGAAAGAGGTAGATGAAAGGGTGGAGTTAGCTATCAGTGGCGACATCAGTTGTGCATGAGATTTGCACCACACTTGGAGGAATTGTCCATGACAATTGCACAGTCAAGCCAAGGATATTCGAACCTTGGATCTCTATATAGACAGGCCTGGATTGCGCAATAGAGGCAAGGCAATTGGCGGTGAGTTTTGAACCAGTAACCTATTCAAAACTGAGCTAGATTGTGGGTAACTTTATGAGAAAGTACTGAGTACTTGTGAGGAGTATTGTACTGAGTTTGTTACATGATTTCTCCATTATAATATACACAATAGCTGCGGGGTTTTCAGCTATAAGCTTTCCCCATACATACCGTGTTAATGTGTATGATGATTTGATGTGTTATCGCTTGATTTTATTTCCGCATGTTTGATGATCTGAGTGGAAGAGATTATGTGTTGCATATAAATTCGAATTGTATGTGATCGGGATAGTCTCGGTGGATAATTAATCATTATTCAGAAAATTTCTATTGTAGCTTGGAGACAATCTCCCAGTTAACCAGTGGGAATTTCCTCTCGTTTTGTTTTCCCCCCTTCCAAAAGAAGTTTCGAATGTGCTGGTCCATTTTGTGAAGGATGCCAATTGGAGCCAAGAGAACAGAGAATTGAAATAGGGGAAGACTGCATAGAACAAATTTGATGAGAACTGATTTGCCCGCAATATTGAGCCAGGTGAATCCCCAAGCCTGGAGCTTATTTTTGAATTTTTCCACTTGGGGGAGCCAATCCTTGCTATAGGCCCTCTTGAGGAAGATGGGGAGCCCAAGGTATTTGAAAGAAGTCCAAGCTGGAGAGGCTGCGAAGCCAAAACATCTTGCAATGGAACTGAGCAAGCTGGGTGGAGTATTCCAATTGTAAATATGGCATTTCCCCTTGTTGAGACTACTGCCCGACACCATACAAAATTCATCTATAGCTTCTTTAAATTTGTTGGCCAAATGAAGCGATGCAGCCCCCAGCAGCAAAGTATCGTCTGCGAAGAGGGCATGATTGATGCTTTTAACTCCTCTGGCAATGCAAAGCCCAGAGATCTCCTGCTCTTGCATTTTCTTGTTTAGATGGAAACTGATAACGGAGGCCTGGAGAACAAACAGAAGGGGAGAAAGAGGGCAGCCCTGCCTTAGTCCTCTTGTGGCTTTGAAAAATCCCGCTGCTCTGCCATTGACAAGGGGAGCAATCCATGGCTCCGAAATACAGGCCCGAATCCAGTTTATAAATTTCTCCCCAAAGCCAAATTTTTTCAGAACATTCAAGAGGAAATCGTGCCTAACACGGTCAAAGGCATTAGCTAAGTCCAGTTTGATAGCCATACCTCTTTCCTTATGCTGCTGGCTTGAGAGAATTGCCTCTTGAACCAAAATGAAATTATCCACTAGCTGTCTACCATGAATAAAGCCCCCTTGATTTTCTGGAATGATTGTGGGGAGAAGATGTTTCAGCCTGTTTGCTATTACTTTGGTGATCAACTTGTAACCAATGTTACAGAGAGAGATGGGGCGAAATCTATTGAAGGAGCTAGCACCTTTCTCCTTGGGGATGAGTGCAAGGAACGCAGAGTTTGTACTACCTCCTATTTTCTGACAATCTTGGGATTTTTGAGCCATTTTGTAGAGATATTTTTCCACAATGTGCCAACAGGATTGCAGAAATATGGCGGTGAATCCATCCGGTCCTGGTGCTTTGTCAGGATCCACGGCAAAGAGAGCATTCTTGACCTCAGCCTTGGTGACTTTTGCTTCAAGACGCTGGTTCATCTCAGCAGAGATTGAAGGGGGGACCCAGTCCAGAAGATCATAATTTTGAACCAGATTCACATCCTCACTATACAACTTTTGGAAGTGAAGGAATGCTGCTCGTTTAATTCTTGCAAAGTCTTTATGGTTGGAATTGTCTTCCTTGATCTCAGTTATGGTATTGAAGCATTTTCTGGCTTGAGTTTGTTTGTGAAAGAAAGAGGAATTTCTGTCTCCCGCTTTGAGCCATAGGCAGCGAGACTTAATCCTCCAAAACTCTTCTTCTGCCAGGCAGGCTTTGTGGAAGTGTTGTTGGAGTTGAACCTCCTTATCGAGGATTTCTCTAGTTACATATGCCTCTTCCGAAAGCAAGTGGTGTGCTTCTAGTTGACTTTGGAGATTTTTCCTTTCAGCTGCTGGGTTAGGAAGAGTTTTGGCCCAGCATTTTAAGGCAGCTTTCGTTCTTCAGAGCTTTTCTTCCCACACGTAGAAGGGTGATCCATTGACTGGCTGAGACCAACTTTCCTTGACAATCTGCATGAAATTGGGTTCCTTGACCCAGAGGGGGCTAAATCTGAAGGGAATGGGGCCAAGATCTGGGTGAGCCCGGAGATCAAGCTTGATAGGATTATGATCAGATATGCTGCAAGGAAGGATTTGCATACTAGCATCTAATCCAAGCAAGAGAAAGGAATTTTGGACAAAATATCTATCCAGTCTTGCTGCAATGTGTCCAGGGCCTACTCTTTTATTTGACCAAGTGAACTTACCAGAAGAGGGCTTGATGTCCAGCAAGTCCCAATCTTGCAGAAGATCCTCTGCCCATTCCCTCGCCGGATCTCGCACAATGCAACCTCCTCTCTTTTCTGAAGAATGTAATGTGAGATTGAGGTCACCTGCAATAATGATGTTGACAAGGTTCCCAAAATCTACTTGGCTTCTTATAGAGTCCCAACAGGCCTTTTTTTCTCCAGCATTGACTGGTACATAAACATTAAAGAGACAAAAATATTCTTTAGTGACAAGATGCTGCATTTTTAGAAGCAGCCAGTGAGTGATTGAAATTTCATAAATTAACGAGAACTTGCTATCATTCCAAAGAGTGCCTAACCCTCTAGAGGCTCCTCGGGCTGAGACAGCTTTTGCTTTGCTTTTACTCCAGATTCTTTTACTTGATTGGAGGAAGTCTGCGTCCTCCATCTTAGTCTCCTGGATAAGGAATATGTCCGGGGCTTCTATTCTTATTAAGTTTCTTACGGCCTCTTCCTTGATTTTGCTCCCATTACCCCTACAATTCTAGGAGACTATTTTCATTATTTACCTTTGTTTTGCTGGGCTCCCTTGGAGCCTTGGGGCTGGTTTCTCACCATCTTCGGCTTTTTTGCTAGCAGCTTCTCCAGAGTTGGCTGGCTGCCCTGTAACTTGTCCTTAAACGTTTCCTGCTCTCTTTTCTCCCGATCTGTTTTGCGACCTCTTGTGGATATCCTAACAGAGGCCTGGGAGTCGCCTATTTCTCCTTCCTCCTCCGAGTCTTCCGACTCATGGTCCTCTTCCTCGACTTCAACAGGGATTCCTTTTGAGCTTTCTGCAACACTTGCATCTTTGGAAGAAATAGAGGGGTTACCTTTGTCCGGGGATACTGTCTTTTGAGCCTCCACCTCCTGGGTGTCCTCTTGATGCGAGCTCAGAAGTTCGAACTTGTTTTCTGGAGCGGACTTAGACGGGATCTGTTGAGTAGTGGCCTGTTGGGGACCTTTGCCATTAGGGCCTCCCGGCTTTTGAGCCTTGTGGAAGGTTTTGGAGCGCTTGACTTGGTTCCAACCGTCCTCCTTCCCTTGCACAACCTCATTGTTGGACGGACAGCCTCTGGCGAAATGGCCATAGACATGGCATTTCCGGCATTTGAAGGGCAGCTGCTCATAGTCCAGTTTCTGCACATGCGACCAGCTTCCGACTTTGATTTTGATGGCCTTTGGCAGCCCAACCTCTAGATCTACTTCCACGTAGATCCTGGCGCAGTCATACTGATCCTTGTTATTTGCACGATCGATGAACATCCCAAGGGCATTCCCAATATGCATCAGAGAGTCCCAATTCCAGTAGTGAACTGGGAGATTTGGGAGTCTAACCCACACCGGGACTGCTTTGGGCACGTCCATTGCAGGGTCAAAATCCGAAGTCCACTTATTTAGATACAAACCCTGAGGGCCCATGAAGTAGGGGCCGTTTTGGAAGATCAGGTCTTTGTCATCCTTTGAAGAGAACTCGAAGAGAAAGTATCCTCTCCCCTAAAAATAAGAAGTAACGCTTTCTTTGATCAACAACGCCCAGTTTCTGCTGAACCAACTCTCTGTGGTTTTGGGAGATGGCCATTAGCCCGTGAATTGGCCTATGAGAGCTCGTTCGGCCGCAGATAAGCCACGACTTCCAGTTCAGCAGGAGATCTTCACATATCAAGTTTCTTGACAAATTTCGCAGTCACGACGTTTCTTCTTCTTAGGAAGCCCAAAATTTCCAAGAGGCGATCGAAGGCCTCGCGAGCAGAGGCTGGTGGAGGGGGGAGGAGGCGTCGAGAGAGCCCAGACCCTCCATGGGCGCAAGCTCGAGTGAACTCCAGCCTCGGTTCAAGATGCGGTGGCAGTAGCTCAACGCGTCTTCGCTCCAAAATGTTTAATCCAAATTTTTTTCCAATACGCTACCTCCTTTTACTAAGATTAACTTTAAATAACCTTCCAAATAATGGAACGTATTTAGATTCTTTTCATAATTGTCATCCTTTGAACTAAAAATTAAAAATCAAGTCATTGTTTGAATGCATGCTATATATATGATAGATTGCAAGTTGTATATGAACCCCAAGTTGAAAAATAAATATACAATCCCTTTGACCTCCTCTTTGAGAAATTAGAATGGTAATTAAAGGGTCTCACATTTTCGAGGTAGTTACCAAGGAGCTATGAAGGGCACGATGATATTTTTGCTTTAGTTTGGTGAGAGGGATATATCTAGTTGCATAAAGGAAAAATGTTGTAAGGCATGTCTGGATGCAATTCATTACACAAAAATCTATGTAACCCTTTGAACTTATTGGTATTGGGTATATCTCCTCTCTAATGTGGATTCATTTAGAATGTTATTTCTAAGTCATGAATAGAACGAGAGACTTTAAAGGATAATTTAACAACAACACCAAAAATATACAAGAAACTAACCTTGTAGGAAGGACAAAAAAATGAGAATATAAAGTACCAAATTATGAACAAAGACATCAAAACCAAACATTGTAAGGAAGAAGAGGACTAAAGAATTGATACAATCATCCAATCCTTTGGCTGAATCCAATTTTTTAGAATCATTAAATTTATTGATGACATGTGACCTTGTCCACAAGGAAAACCAACTACATAATAGATTTTCAACCAAACGACTTCAAGAACAAACTAGATCTCCTAATATGATAAGATCTATTTTTCAAACTATCAAGACCCTTTGAGAAGCATGGCAAAAGAGGGTATTAATACTATTAAAGAAGAAATAATCACTTTTAAATTTCTCATTCTAAAGTCCAAAAGGGTAGCACAAATGAAAATACTTCCACCTTTGCCTTGGTGAATTTCAACGTGATGGATAGTGAAGACCCAGGGAAAATTTCTTTTTGAGTTTTATGTTCTTTATAAAACTTATGCTAGGTCTCCACTGCTCAAAAACTAAAATTGTTCCTTGGTACATTGAAAATGTAGTACTCTTATGGTTCATGAGTCTTGGTAGCAATAACATTGGGACATGGGAATACATGAACAAGGCTTTCCTCAAGAAATATCGAGATTACTATAAGGAAAACCGATAAAAAGAAGAAATTTATAATATGACCCAAAAATAGGAAGAAAGCATAGAAGATTATGTGGAGCATTTCAAATATAGTATGTCACATTCAAGGCAAATCCAATTGGACGAAAATATTCTAAGTATTATATTACTAAAATGAATTCAAGAAGAATGTATCTATATATTAATTTTGATAGGTGCATGAGATGTTTCTCAGCTAACATATGATGATATTTGTGAGCTATAATATAGGAGATATTCTCGAGGTACCTCAAGGTTAGAAAGAGTACGATGAGATCCTATAGCGCGAATCAAAACAATTGGAAGCAATTCAGTCAAGCTAGTAACCTGTTAGAAGATTTCAATATTGACATATTTATCTCAATGAGCTCAACCTAGATGTTATTCTAGGTTAAGCAGAAGAGAGAAGACGTAAAACAAACTTAGGCAATATTTTGCTTAAGGTGTAGGAAGAAGTATCTACTAAAGGAATTCTTGTTTAACAAAATTGGGATCTGCAATATTTGTGAACACGATCACTCTAATAGTAGTTGACCCTCTTTACTTTGGTTGAAAGTAGTATATCGAGAGATATGCAGGGTCGTTAAGTAGTTGTCTTTATTGATCAAAAATGGCCATATCAACCTTGCTTACAAGGTATGATTTTATATCCATATATTTGTTATAGTTCTTGTTGGTCTAACTCTAAAATTCAATGCCCTTCACAACCTTAGTGCCCACCTATTCCACAATGAATGATTCCTCCAATTCAAAACTACTCATGGTGGCAAGGATAGATAAATCCTCCTTTTGACAAATAACCATTCAGACTAAAATGATCCATAAGACTACCATCACAACCATAAATCCAATCTTCTAACCCATCTCCTCCTCACCCCAACTTCCTGCACAACCAATTGCTAACCCAAATAGTAAAGAAACATAGCCCACATATACCACTGATTTGCATAGTTTGCTTGCCTATTCCATCACCTCCTTTGATTTCGATGATATTCAATTATGATAAGGGATAACTATGAATGAAATGACTTGTTTGGTAATTATGGAAGAATATGTGGAAGAAATCTTGGAATCCACAACAATAAATAAAAATCCCATTGTTGAAAAATCTTCTACTTTCCCGAGGACCTGAGATCAACCACAATCCACAAACTCTCCATAATATCCTCCTTATCGCTTGATTTTAGGACAATCATGATTAGTCACAACAAATGAATACTTTGGTTACAGTTTAAGAGACATAATTATATCCCATTGATATCCTACCAAGAATCTCACCCCACACCCTCCAGCCAAACCCGTCACATAATCAAAGTTGCTTGCTAACCGACTCTTCAATTACCTTTTAATTAATTATTAGATAACCGAGGACCTATCATTTAATTTTCAATCTGATGTTCGTATGAACTTGTGAATTGTCCTACACCGAATATGCTATTATAATATTGTGAATTTAAGGATGAGGTTGTAGTATTATAAATGAATGTCATAGAGAAAAATATTAAATTTATTAACAATTCACCGAGAAAATTAAACCACACTTGTAATTAAAACCATGCTTGCATAATTGAAATCACATTGTTCTACCTAGTGGGATGGGAAGCTTATTGTGTTAGACACCAACACAAGTAGAATTAATAATGTAAGTTGCAGGAAAGGAAATATCACTCCTTTATTTAGTGGACTTGGGAAACTTGTTGCTATAACCCCCAACATAGGTAGAAGACACCACACAGGTGGGAAGTAAATCACACAAACATCAAGTAGGTGACTTGCTCAAGGATTGGATGATTCTGAATTCTATAATGAAGATGCACATTAGATGTAATGCTAACAGGCTGTACTATAAAGGAATTAAACCATAAGCTATAATATAAAATATTTAAACCACAATTATGCTCCATGGAATTTGATTACAACAAAAAATAATAATTGAAATTCCTATGAAATAGATTAAATAAACATAATAATTGGAAATTGAGTAAAAAATATTAATCTTGAAAACATAATATTTTTCTTGTCTGATTAGTGAGTTATAACAATGTAAGTAAACATAATAGTTACTAAGCTAAGTGAAATGTACATGAATACAATAAATTGTACTATATAATTACAAGCAATACGCAACGGCCTCGGGTTGATTTTCCATGTAAATAAAATAAGACCAAGGTCATGGGGCACATATTCCAAGTTGAAAGGTGGGCTAACATTATAGTGGGCGTCACTTGTGGTTTATTATTGGCTATGTAAATTGGCAAAGACAAAGAGGAAATAAATGACATTTAATTATGAGAAATAAAGGAAAATAGGATAAAGGGAAGGTGATTAAGAGGAACAAATATGCATGCAAGGGAAATTAGAGAGAAAATAAAGGAAACTGATAGAAAATGAGAGATCAATGATAAAAATGGATCAGAGAAACAATTCACAAATTTTGTTAATTTTGGCTTTGAATCAATTTGAGAGAGAAAGAGAGCTCCAAGAGGAGAGAACAAGCAAGCAAAGGAAATCAAGGAAGCATAAGTAGGAATTTGAATCAACAACTACAATAGGAATAAAGGAAATCATGGAAGCACAAGGAGGAATTTGAATCAACAACTACAACATGAATATTTTGAAGGTAATAGGTTGCGTGTGTAATTTCCTTTAGGGATGTGAATGCATGGTGCATGCAATTTATTATTTGGTTCATTTTTTGTCGATGGCATGGGTTTTTCCTGGATCGACACTGGTTTCATCCTTACCTTGCCATTTCTTGGATATCCATGGTGTGATGGGATTCATTCTTGGCTGAGATTTGGATTTTTGGAGGATTTTGGATCTGGTTTAGGTGGTCTAAGAAAATCCCAAGGGTTGGGGGTGGAGATGGATTTTCTCTGAGAATCCCTTGACAAGTGGGAGGAGAAGGAATTCTAAGGCATCCAATCTTGCTTTGGTTTGTGATGTTGGGATCAGTTCAAGTGAGATCATAGTAGCTTGAGGATGGAGGAGCTTTAACCTATAGATTTCCTATTTAGTTATGTTTTGTTTTATCCCATGATATCCCACATTCATGCTTGGACTAAGGCACGAGGATGATTGGATGAAAGAGAGATTTGGTTCAGCCTAATCTATGGTCGGGTGGTAAATGAAAATCCTTGACTTGGTTGGCTTTTGCATATGTTAATATGAACTTTTTTCCTATTATGATCATTAAGCACATGTATTGGTTATTGTGTTGATTTTATGGTTAATTTGGCATGGTTTCTATTTTTGTTATATGTTGGTTATATGCATGGTTATATGATGTGCTCTATCTATGGATCTTGTTCACAATTCTATAAGTTATTGAATTTTTGATGAATGCATCGGCTAACAAGTGTTGTTGCAGATACTTGAGAGGGGATTGGAACTTCTTGATGATTCTACGATGAAGTTCAGAAGTTTATGATTAGATATGCATTCATGTCCTATAACTTCTATGTTTATCATATGTTTGAAGAAATTTCTATCATGTAATAGACATGTTTTGGGCAAGATCTAGCCCTAATATTAATTATTTAGACTTGTCATTATCTTAAACCTGATTCTGGAAAGTAATGGGAAGTGGTATAGAGTCTATCCTGAAAAAGTGGCATTGATCTCGCGACTGCATGCTCTGAACTAGAAGATTTCAGTCATAACCACATGCAGGAAGGCTTATGGGTGCGGCTGGAGCCTCATAACTGCATGCACAGTGTGTCATGGGTGAGGTTGGGGTGTTAAACCTGTGAAGATGAGTTCCAGATCAAGGATTTATCACCAAGGGTGGTTGTCAGGCTACTGAGTGATCTAGTGTCCCTGAGGGGTGGTAATATGTGTTCAAGTTTGTAGGCCCCACTTTCATAACTGGAGCTTGGAGATCGGGTCATGTCATAGTAGCACCCAGTTCAAGTTTAACTTGGAGAGCTTGTAAAAGCATGTAAAAGTGGGAGGAGAGGTTACACAATATCTAACTAAGGAGGAGGTTCTAAATCCTCAAGGGAGGCACTAGTTATAAGTGCAACAAAATGCTAAGTAATCACCACACCATTCAAACAAATGAAATGGGAATGAGACACGAGCTTATATTAAGAATTCAAAATGTGGATTACATGTAGAGCTTCTTTTTATCATTCTTCTATCTATGTCTCCCATGGATCAAGTATAACTAGGTATTTATACATATTTCTTATTATCTTAAACTATCTAGGAAATCGATGGACAACCATGATAATATTCAAATTATTAGATTATTTTTTTGTTACAATGATTTCTCAAAAAGATACAAAAGAAAAAACAATTTTGAATTTCTTAGTTGTGCAATAGGCGGGATGGGTCGCTTTCTTGACATGGTCAACTTCGCTTTGTTGGATGGTCCTCAATTTCTGTCACTTTCCTTTGTTGGATACAAAATTTTATGGGAAATCTATTGTCGACAACTAGAGGTTAACCAACTGTTGATTTGTGCTAGCTACTTGAGAGTTGCAACAGTTATGCCCAACAACTAACTATCACCATGTTATAACAAAGGTTTCTTGCAAAGTTCCAACATCAAACTTCAAGTGAGTTACAACATCAGTCTCAGGCAAGTTGCAACACAAACCTTAGGTGAGTTGCATCGCAAGATGAACATATTGTAGCCTAAGTCACCGAGTTCATGTTCATGTTCATGTTCAACAATACATTTTTTGAAAATAAAACTTAGTATTAAGTTTAACATACTAATATATATATATATATATATATATATATATATATATATATATATATATATATATATATATAATTGGAATGAAATCAAGAAAACGTGGAGTACTTCCCCACATTTTGTGGATGTTAAAATGGGTAAACTATCAAGCCTGATTATGGGGCCTCACCCCAAGGGAATCGAGGAGAGTCAAACTCGTGATCAATAATAACTAGCAACAACTCTAAACCAATTGAGCTATCCCTTGGGGCTAAAAAAATTAACACACACACATTCATAAATAATAAATTACAACAAAATTTAAAGATTAAAATATTTGTTTAATTTACATATTTTTCTTTTATATATTTAAATTTTATATTTTAATGAAATATTACACTTTCATTATAAAAATTTATAAATATATAAATTTGTATAATTTAAGCATGCGTGTGTGTGTACTGTTACACTGAAATTTGTCACCATAATGTTTTAGTGTCAACATGGGTTCATCATTACTCATATATTACTCCCTTAGAAGTCTATAACATCAAAGTTCCTAAAATCAAGCCTTGAAATTGAGAGAAAAGCTCATAAAAGTCTTAAAAACACTTGTACCGCACTTTCTCTTAACATTGCCTGTGGTGCCACACCTATTTGTTCTAAATCATGCGGAGCTAAACGTACTTTTTCTTCATTAAAGGTGCGGACCCCTGTTAAAGGTAAAATGAAGGGGGAAAGTAACATTTAGAAGCCCAGCAGTCAAATATGGAAGCAATTATTCGGTCGAAGGTTCGCTCCTATCATGTACTTTCATTCCTCCATTATGGGAGCCTACCCCTTGGTTTATGGAGCTCAATCCCTTCAAAAGAGGATTTTATCCCCTCTTATGTGGAGCTGCAACCTCTTCTCTTTTCCTATAAATTGAAGCCATAGTGCAGCCTCAAGGGGAGAGAGACTTTGAGAATTTTTGAGGATAAATGCTGTAGAAACTCAGACTCTCTTAACTGATCATTATGTGGGAATGATTACACACCCATGTGAATTTTAGCTAAGAGAGTGCAAATCTTGTCAGAGTAGAGGAAACGCCTGTTCCGGACCCCAAAAAGACCTGTACGACATCAAGGCGGACACGGTTGTAAGGATCTTTCTTCATAAAAGATAATACGAATGGATCTTGTTTTCTCAATGAGTTCTTTAATTAAGTAGCTTGTTTATCATGTTTTATCAATGAGTCATTTAATTAATTAGCTTGTTTCTTGAATTCCTTGATCATCCTGATAGATATATGATTCGTGAATTAGTTTATACTATGCAGGTGCTATTGATTTTTTCCATGTTTTTGATTTCAGATCTTCGAAGACGACTCTTTCAAGCAACTAGAAAGAAGATCATTACGAACAGTGCTGGACTACAGGTAGGTCTTCAAAACCTCTGTTATAGCTAATTCTGAATTGAATATTATCTAGAGAAAATAGTTTTTGTTTGTATGTTTGTTGCTAGCTGTCTGTAGGACACTAGGGATATCTGCCTTGTCAGCAAGAACGATTTATCTGTCCAACAAAATGGTGACTTCACTGGGGAATGGATCTTGAACTTCGATTTCTTTTATTTTTGACTTGTGAATTTATTTTTTCTAATTTTGATTGGTTTATACTGGCTTGGGTAGTTTATCCCTGTAGAATCCCTGACAAATGTCTTTTTTTTTCCTGGTATCCACACTTTTCTTTTAGAAACAGTGCAGGCATCTTCGCTCTTTTCTTGTAAACAGTGCGGGACTGCACCTGTTTACACTGAAACCTGCGGACACTATGAAAATTTTTAGAAAACCTTAAAATTATCTTTTCTGGATTAGTTTGTTAGATTCTCAGTGTATACCCAGACTTGTATTTTCTGTCAGAAAGCTTTGGTTGAGAGTTTATTTCAGCATTTTTAAGTTTTGAATGATTTTCTGAAAGATCTGCATGTTATAGTGATTTTTGCTTTATCCCACTCAAAGATTATAAGCCTTGGTATACCTTTAGATCACTAGTATTTCCTTGCTTTCTTGCTGAGTTTGACTTCATAGCAGAAATTGTTTTATGAAATTTAGATCCCATTTTCTCATTTGAAAATCTTTAAAAAACTTTCGTTGATAAGTTTGGAATTTCACTTAAAAAACCATAATTGGATGTTTTTTGAGTTCTTGCTGATCTAAGAAAAGAATTTATTAGTTAGATAACAAGCTAAGAAAAACACTCAAAATATTTAAAGTCTTTTTAGATTTAGTCTTTAGAATTTTTAGATCTCAAAATTAGTGTTTTTTAGTTTTGAGTGTTATTTCTAGAAATTGTAATGTTATTTTGGAGAAAATTTTGTTTGTAGTTTTGATCTTGAATGATAAAGGGATTTCTTTTTGAGAAATTGATCATTTTGAGTTCTCATGAAATTAGATTTCTTTTCATTTATTCTTGTCTGAAGGAAAGAATTGTTTTAAAAGATTGCATTTCTCAACTCTTTCTTTTAGATAGAATTCATTGAAAGGTAAGGAATTATTTCTTATAATAGATGCATTTTTAGTGTGTTTTGAGTCGGGTCACTACATATCATCAGTTTCACTTTCGCACTTATTGTCCTAAGAAACAACCTACTAAAAGCAACGCTTAAATTAAAATCAATCTAGTAATTTTTATATTTCTAGGGCTCTTTTCCACCAACATAGCTTAGGCTAGTGTCTTGGGGTAGGGAGTAATTAAATCTCCAAAACAATTAAAAAAAACAAGTAGTCAATCTTGCGATAGGAAAAAACCAATAGTCGCTTGTATGCTCTGGGAAGCTCCTCTTAAAGGAGTCAAGCACGAGGTCATATCCGAACCAGTGGGATAATCAATTCTATCTCATTGGGAACGATAGAAGATGTGCACGTATTAACAACGGTAAACCTCAGATAGACCATTGTCGAGGAGCCTGGGGTCACTTGTCGGTATATCTTGGATTATGTCAAGGAGCCTTCAAGGGGATTGAGCTTTGTTACTCTACCCTTGGGCGTATGTCAGATCGTAGACTGTTCCCCCAGGTATACTAGTTCTTGTTGGTAACCTTAGTGGCCATAAACTTTACGATTTTTTCCTAAGGTGACGGTGGAGGAAAGATCCCACTGTACCTGGAGCAGACGTTGACTAGACTCACTTGGAATCTCTGGAGGGTTATCTTCACTCGAGATGGTTTAAGTGGAGAAAATTGCACCGGTCTGTTTCATTAAGCAAGTTGTCGGGGTAACTGTTCCAACCACCATTTCTACATTAAAATACTACAATGTTGGATTTCATCACCAACTAGTGTTTTTAGTGTGGGAATTTACTGTTTGTGTGTGGTTTTATCTCCTATATTTTTAGGCGTGTGATTCATTTGTTTGTTTCCTTAGCGACTTTAGGAGTTTTCATTGAAATTTTCTTTGATTGCATGTGATTAATAATTTTTAATCGTGGCTGAATTACCAAGACAATCGCGTAGACTCCAGGGGAAACCCCCTGAGTATACACCAAGCCAACTTGAAGGGCTATGAGCTATGGTACCACATTGTGACAGCAGAATTAGATCAACAGAACTGGGAGAATCATCCATAATTACTCATCCTGATTATCAATCACAAACAACAGAATATATTCAAGAGCCAATTTCAATTTCCGAAGTCACTGACATTGCTTCTCCAACCAATGAATTAGCTGAAGACCCTGAAATTTCTGAGCCCAAAACTGAACCTGTTGTGTTGGAACCATCTTCAGGATTTGTTACTCCGACTTCTAGTGATCCTAATTCACCTAGGTAAGACATCGCATTACTGAAAACCTTCCTTCTGATCTCATATGTATTGAAGAACTTGTTGGTCTAGACGAAGACGTAGTTCTTCCCGAAACCCAAGAAACTTTGAATCTTAGGGAGCGTGAATCAATATTATACAGTCCTTTTAGAACCGACACTTGGTATTTATCATTGACAATTTTTTTACAAAACGCAAGTCTTACTTATTCACCACCCCGAATTCCTTTTTACCCTACACCGAGAGGTTATCAACCTTCATTAGCTATGTCGGGTGAGTCATCTATGTTTTCTCAATCTCTAGAAACATATTTATACGGTGGTTCGTCTGTTCCTCGGGGATACCAGTCTCTCTCTGGTACCTTCTCAGGAGCAACTCCTCAACCAATTGAACAAGTGTTATCATCTGGTACAAATGGAACAAACACTGAAACGTTGAACACATAAATTTTTTTTATAATGTCTGGCAATATTCCAAATCCTCAACCTCAAGGAAGTCAGTTATCGCCTGGGGGGAAACCTCAAGGTAGTCAATTACCGCCCGGAGGGCAACCTCAGGGTAATTTCTTACCACCTAGAGGTAAAAATGTAGGACAATATTTCCTGCATGGAGAACAACCTCAAGGACAATACGTACCTCAAGGTCAGTATCAACCTCAGGGATAGTACATACTCCAAGGTCAATATAAACCTCAGAGTCAGTTTATTCCTCAGGGTCAATATCAACCCCAGAGTCAGTTTATTCCTCAGGGCCAATATCAACCCCAGATTCAGTACATGCCTCAATGTTATCAACCCCAAGGTCAAAACCCAGCTCAAGGTTTTCAACCTCCTTCCGGTCAACCATTATTACAAGGAGATAGAAATTTTCCAATTAATTATCAAACTTACGTTCAACCTGGTTATGGTCCTTCATATGTACAACCTTCTATGGGTCAATACCCCAGAATGAATATGGTGTGGGATCCATCTCAAATTCAACAGACTTGGCAACCCAATGTGCAATTACCTAATCAACCTGGACAACCCATAGGTTCTGGTCCAACCCAGCAACTTGTCCAGCCTACCATTCAAGTCCCTGCACCTGGTTCTGTTCAGCAGCCTGGGCCTAGTACACCTAGAACTCCGCCTCAAACTTCTACTGCTGCTGCAACTTCTGTTCAACCTACCACACCTATTTCTGGAGTATCTGCAGCTCCTGTTTCTACTATCCCTGTATCAGTGCAAATTCCTCAAGTATTTGTGCCACAGTTAGGACCTACAATTCAGACTATGACCCAGATGCCTACAGGACAATCTGGTACGAGTATGGTTCTCACTAGTCGACCAAAATTTACTTATCAACCATACCAGGGACAATATCAATTTGGACAGGCTACACAAAATCCAACATATCAATATCAACCGTATCCTGGGTATACTTATCAATTACCTCAACAACCCTAGTATGGTCTGGTTAATCCTGGTTATCCAGGAAGTTTCACGATTCCCAATGCACATCCAATTCCAGGATATCCTGGATATCCTCCTCTTGGAACTGGTTTGATCACACAAGGTTATCAAGACCCTAGCCATCGGTTATCGTTTATAGCAACTTTAGATTTACCTGATCTATCGTGCCTTACAAATGATCCCATATTTTATTGTCTGTATTGGCCGCCGATGCCTAATAAGTTGCCCAGTGATATTCCAAAGTTTGAAGGTACGTCAAGAGAAGATCCATCTAATCATGTTATGACTTATCACCTCTGGTGTGCATCGAATTCACTAATCAATGATTCAATTCGATTGCGTCTTTTTCAGAGAACTCTCATTGGTATAGCTGCCAAATGGTACATTGAGTTACCACGAGGCTCATTTAATAATTTTAATGCACTATATACTGCTTTCTTAACCCATTTTCAGTTACCTGTCAGATACGACAATGGTACGGAATTGTTGACCTCATTAAAACAATCTACGTCTACATACATATCTAATCACATTCATGAATGGAGATGTAGGAGGCGTTTAGTGAACGTCTTTATTCCAGATCAAATTTTGGCTGAATGGTTTATCAAATCATTATTGCCCAAGATTACTGAAGATGTGGCCAAAGGAGGCGTTGTTACAGAAGAGAAAATCATTGCTCAGGCTCAGTACCTTGACCTTGTATATACACAGTCAAGTACTCTGTATGACAAAATCCTCGATTTACCAATGTTAAACACCATGTTAAACACACACATGGTGTATGAGAAGAATAAACACACACACAACAAGAAACTCAACACACAATGAAGGATAAGCATGTAGCTCACTTATTTTTCCATTATACATGATGTACATTTATAGTACAATGGTGTGACTCTTGGTTTCACATTCCAAGGTCACTTGGACTCCATTGTGACTTTTCGCATTCCACACCTACCCATGGAGGATTAGGTGTTCCAACATTCTCCCCCTTAATCCGAAGGGGTATGTGTGAGTCCAAGAAGAGAGTTGTAATACAAATATGCAAAGTATACATGGTAGCACTTGGGCTGAATCAACTCTCTGAAATGTTGGAAAAAAGAAGTGGTTTAAGGATGACCACCAACACTGGAACGCAAAACTTGTTGCAGTTCCTGGAACTCTTCCAAGACTGGCAAGAAGCTGAAAGCTTTTGCTAGAGGAATTGTCCCTCATAAAAAAGGGAGACCTTCGACCTAAAAGAAGGGAGGTCTACTACCTATAATGGTTTAAGGATGACCAACAACTCTGGAATGCTTGAAGCATTTCCTGGAACTCAACCAAAGCTGGCAAGATGCTGAAGGCTTCTGCTAGAGGAAGTGTCCCTCATATATGAAAGGGAGACCTTCAACCTCAAAGAAGGGAGGTCTACTACCTGTGATGGTTTAAGGCTATCCACCAACCAAAGATGATGGTTTAAGGTTTTCCACCAATCGAAGGCATGCTCATGGGCATCCATGTCTCTGGCTACGACTCTGAATCTGGAATGACGAATTATGGCTCAAGCTCACTTGAACTGCTGTGTCTCTGGCTACAAATCTAAACATGGAATGATATATTGTGGCTCAGGCTCGCTTGATCTGACGTCGAAGCTTGTACATGACCACCATTTCCCCCCCTGTCAGGGACAAGGTGAGATGATGTTAAAAAATCAACTACAAGTTTGCTCAATATCCATGAACAAGTTCTGACATGTGTCTTAAACATCTTCTTGGCTGTTGATGCCCATTGCCAAGAGGCGATCCATGCAAGATGAATCTTTGTTCTTGCAGGAGGCTTGTTTCTGAAGCATCTGTCTGAAGAATGAGTGTGCCGACCACAGTGCTTGCATGGATGAAGATCAAAACAATGATCTTTCATATGGCCAACTTGATCACAGTGTTGGCATTTTACAATCTGCTATTGGTGTGGAAGCGGAGCAGGATCTGGAACAGCTGCAGGTGAACTGTCATACAGGAATCCGACACTCTGAAATATGATGGGCTTGGTGTAGTCTGGAATATGAAAGGACACATCCTTGTCATATCCAAGACCAGTCTTGTGATTGTTGTGGACAAGCTCTTCCTAAGGTCTGATGATGGGCTTGAGAAGTGCAGGCTGAGCTGCTGCATCTGCATGTAAATATGCTCTTGTACAAGGAACTGAATGGGAATCAACTACATCTTTATTGACTTGCCATTGATGGGAGTCCTTCTCAATATTCTGAACATAAACAGGTTCAGAATGGTGACTCTTTTGCTGAAGTTCATCTTGTTGGAGCTGAGATTCCAACTGCAAAAACTCAATATTTTCTTGTGCATCCAGAAAACAACTTTGAATATTACAAAGAGAATTCTTGCTCATTTTTATCATATCATCAACATTTTAATGAATGAGGTTATTCAACAACTCTAATGCCTAATTGATTTTAGCCATTTTTCAACAACTTAGGCTCAAAAAATGAAAGGGTGTCGGCTTCAACAAAAAATGCACCCGTTTACAATGCGATTCAACTTAATTTCAAGAAATACAAATGACTCAAGAGAACTTCCAACTATGGAATTCTCAAAGTACAAAATCTGCTCCTCAAATGATTGAGGACAATCA
The DNA here is from genome assembly GCA_034641835.2 of Pinus albicaulis. Classification (NCBI taxonomy): domain Eukaryota; kingdom Viridiplantae; phylum Streptophyta; class Pinopsida; order Pinales; family Pinaceae; genus Pinus; species Pinus albicaulis. The sequence continues at coordinate 1,353,397,191 of CM076572.1, read as the reverse complement.
ACAATTTTCCAACAACCCAAATATTGATTGCAACTATGAAGAAGCATTATCCACTCACAATACAATGTCAATGCAATACAATATTTATGCAAAAATGTGCAACAAAAACTACTGTGAAAGAGGCCTTTAAGGTAGCTGATTTTTCTTCTTCAAAGAGCTGTTTTTCACCAATAACAACTTGTCTTCACATTGTCAACCTCTTTCAGAAAATCACCCTTGTGCCACAAATCACACAATGTAAAATTTTCACTTTACTGTTATGTAGAAAATCCATCTGCTTCATATGCCATTTCTGCTATTTACTTTTTCTCTTCCTCTCTCTCTGCTGTTTTTTTTTTTTGGTTGGAATTAATTAAAAAAAATTGGAAGGGGGGAGTTTTTTTTTTTTTTTTTTGAAGGAATTAATAAAAAATGGGAGGGGGATTAATTTAAAATTAAAACAAAATTGGGATTAATTAAAAAAGGGGAGGAGGGAATTTAAATGTAATAAAATCAAAATTTAAAATAGATGAAAGGGCCAAATGGCTAAGAGAGGGAGGATGTTGGGATTGGGGGGGCGTTAAACAACGTGAGGGAGTTGAGTTGGAAAGGGGGCGTAGGGTGCAGGGTTGGGGAGGGCAGTGAGATGTGAGAGCAGGTGTAGGGGGTGTGAGAAGTAGCATGTGAGAGCTGGAGCGATAGGTCGAAGAGGGGAGAAGGGTAGGGAGGCCGCGTTGGGAGGAGCGGCAGGTGGGGAGGGGGCGAAGGTGAGTGGGTAGAGCAGGGTAGGGGGTGCGGAGTGTATGCAGGTGAGGGCGTTGAGGGTGTGGGTAGGCCGTGGGCCGCGTAGGAGAGGGGGCGCGGGGTTTGGGGGGAGTCTGCGCAGGGAAGAGAGGGGAGTGGCCAGGGCTGGGTTAGCGTGTAGGGAGGTGGGATGAGCGGATCGGGGGCTGGGGATTAGTAGCGTATGGCATGAGGGGGATGGGTAGTATGGATAGGGTGTTCAGCGATGAGTGTAGAGGATTTTGTAGAGTGATGGGTAGTATGGGTAGTGCGTTGAGAGCGTGTGAGAGGGAGGCCGAGAGGCTTGGTTGCTGGGTTAAAAAAAAAAAAAAAAAAATTTATTTATTTAATAAATAAATAAATAAATATATATATATATATATATATATATATATATATATATATATTTTTAATTTTTAAAATTTAAAACAACAGAGTAAAGTGGAGCAGAAATTTCATAAATGCTGCAGGAAAAATGCAGCAGAGAATATTTTTCCAGCAGTAGAAAATGCAGAAATTGTAGAAATGAGGGCAATAGCAGAATTTTTTCTTTCAGGAAGTGCACGAAATTTCAGCAGAAAAACCCAGAAACTTCTTCAGAAACCCAATTTAAACTGTATTTTCAGCAGCTCTCTAAAACTTGTGCATAAATTTAAAAGTAGGCAGCATAAATTGCAGGAAAATTCAGAATTGGAATGAGCGGTGAGAAAACCTAAAGAATGCCCCCTGTTAGCCACCTATAAAATTTGTTATAGAAAAAGGTGGCTAAAAATTTTGGAGCCTTCAAGGAACAAATTTCATTGCTAAAAATTGTTGGCTCTTGAAGACTCTTGAAGGCTTCATGCCTCTGTCCGAAATCTTCGTTTACTGTTCCCATTTGTATACTCAGAAATTCTGCTGATTTCATAGAAAAGACTGCTGAGAAACCATCATTTTCCCCCCTTCTCTCACTCAAAACTAACCTTCATTTGCTCCCATTTTTCTCCATAAAATCCCCTTTGTTTTCATGATTTCTTTCCTTCCCCTCATGAAAAACACTTTTATAAGGTTAAAGACCCATTCTTTAGCTTTTCCAAAACCTCCAAAATCCATTGAAAACCATGAAAATTGCATAAAAAATACAAGTCTTTACTATGGACTTAAGCCCCTTTGGCCTAAGTCCTAACCACTTCCCCCCACATGGCTTCACCCCGGAACCATGTGCTAAGCCCCTCATGGCGCTGAATCGCAATCGCAATCGTTCCAAAGTGAGATTTTATTTAAAGTGCTCATCGCAAATATCTGCGATGCGATCCATCACAAATCACAATCATTCCAAATTGCGATTTTATTTAAAGTGCTCATCGCAAATATCTGTGATGTGATCCATCGCAAATCGCAATCGTTCCAAATCGCGATTTTATTTAAAGTGCTCATCGCAAATATCTGCGATGTGATCCATCGCAAATCGCAACCCTTCCAAATTGCGGTTTTATTTAAAGCGCCCATCGCAAATATTTGCTATGTGATCCATCGCATCACAACCCTTCCAAATTGCGATTTTATTTAAAAGTGCCCATCGCAATCACAACCCTTCCAAATTGCGGTTTTATTTTAAAGCGCCCATCGAAAATATTTGCGATGCGACTGATCACATCGCAAGATCCCCCAATTGCGACCTCCTGTTTCAATCCGGACCGTCCATGTGTTCGGATCGGACAGTCCAAAACCACCCTGCCTTATTTCTTCTCCCCGCTCTCCTTTTGCATTTTTCACCGATCTCCACCGTTGGATGCTTTCATCCAACGGCTACGCTCCTTTCCCCACCATCTGAAGCAGTCTAAACCTAAAAACGCAGGATTTCTTAATTTTTTTTGTGTTTTGCAGGCGTTTTAATGGTTTTCCATTGAATAATGAAGGAAAGCCAAGGGTTGGGAAAGACGTTTCCTGCGCCTTCAAGCTATAAAAAAAGAACCATTCACAGGTTTGAATTCAATAATTTATCAATGTTTCATGGGCGTTGATAGCACGTAAAATGGCCTGTGTGGCCCTGCACATTGACAAGACACTGTTTTATTCAAAAAAATGTAAAAGAGTATAAGTTTGAAGACCAAGCACAACAGATCAAGATTAAAGATAGATCTGGGGAATTACAACTAAGAATGATTATCAAAAGCCTAATTCCCTGGGTTAAAACACAATTAAAAATAACATTATAAGTGTTTAACAGACAGAAAGGCCTCCACCGCCTTATTTGAGGCGAATTGATTCCTCAGCTACCACAAAGCCACCTGTTGCCTCAAACCTTTCAAAACAGAGGCCGAAGTTATTGAATAAAATCAGATATTCGCCTCCAGCATAGCCAGGGAATCACTGCTGCAAGGAACTTAAATGCAACAAATATCTGCAGAGTTACTCCCATATTACACAGAGCCTTAAAGTCAAATAAAGCTCATGTCGAGCTTAATTCATAAATGTAAAACTAGTAAAAACAGTGTCCCACCTGTAAACTTCTTCATCGAGCCCCTCAAAAGGCCAAGAAGTCTTGAATCTGTATTTATTATCTTAAGAGATCTTTTGTTAGATCTCACCTCCTCATTCTTCTATAAATACCTCAGTAGAAGATGAGAAACTGTTGGTTGTAGAACTTTAAAATATATTTGAGCTTGAACTTCTGATTGTAAATAGTATTCACTAGCCCTTGGAGCTCTGTTTGTGATAGATTATATAGGCTAAATAGTGAAGATGATTGCTGAACTGAAACATTGGACTTGAAGACTGTAACTGGTTTGACATCAATACAAGCTGTTTGTTGGGATCCTCGTCTATATCACTGGTGAAGTGCCCCTTTCTTTGTTATTGTTTTCCTTCTATGTATGTCATATTGTTCACTATTATCTGATAAAGAACACCAATTATAGAGTCAGGACCTACTGTATATCAGTAACCTTCTCTAACTGAAAGCTTTATCTGAATGTTTTCCTCTAACTTGTTTATTTAAGAATGATTTAATACAGTTAAGCAGTTAGGAATGTTGGAGTTCCCTCGTCCTACTGTTTGCCTTAAAAACATTGTTCTTGAAATTTATTTTCCTTATTGTGCTTATTAAAGATGACTATGGAAGATATGGTGTGCCCTGGTCCTAGTTTTTTCTCCAAAAGCAGATTCTGAGAGTTTCCCTTGGTGTTGACTGAAAGCAGAATAGGTTTAAAAGTACTTTATCTGATCTTAAGTTACACTTTGTTTCTCTTATATGTTTTAATACTTTCTGAAGGTAATTATGTGGATTACATGATTGTTTGTCAATTAAGCTGCTTGAATACAGACTTGTCCAAGAATTTTATGGTTAGGCCTGTTCTTGGTTGGTTTTAAACAGTTACTTAAGAGGCTTTTCTTGTTTGGACTGACTATAAATCCTTTGTGAAATTATTATCAGTTTCCACCCCCCCAAAACTTTATTGTCTCCATTCCATCATTTTAATCTCAATAATCTTGTGGAATAGATGACTTGCCCCTTGGATCACTCTTAATTTTGTTGCTCAATTAAAGCCCAGATATGACTCCATAGCCCAATGGACTAAAAACCAACGTTATATCTATCTTTTTAGCCTAAGCTATTCTATTCACTTGCAACTTCTCACTTTTGAAACTATTTTGCATTTAGAACTTTCCCCTCAAGTAATTTTCATGCTCAACCATCCAAAAACAAACAAACCCTTGGCCTTCATAACTAGCCTAATATCATAACCCCAAAATTCAAATACAAATCCATCTTTGTACATATTGGAGAGATACCTCTCCGGATTCAGGAGGGCTAGATCCTAGAATCCCAAAGTTGGTTGAAACGATGTTGCTTCTGTAGTTTTAGTCTCACCAATCTGCTAAAATTACAGATTCCTAAGACCCCCCAAATGCTGCTCTTCTTCAAAACGAAATTTCTGAATGCTGCAGAAAATCTTGAGTGCTGCAAAAATGACAAGAATTTTTGTAGATATGCACAGGCCACAAACACAAATGGCTCACTCAAGGTTGAGCTGGTTATGAACTTATCAGCTCTGATACCATGTTAAACACACACATGGTGTATGAGAAGAATAAACACACACACAACAAGAAACTCAACACACAATGAAGGATAAGTGTGTAGCTCACTTATTTTTCCATTATACATGATGTACACTTATAGTACAATGGTGTGACTCTTGGTTTCACATTCCAAGGTCACTTGGACTCCATTGTGACTTTTCACATTCCACACCTACCCATGGAGGATCATTAGGTGTTCCAACAACCAAGACATAGTCAATTAACTACAACTCCTTCTGGCTCTCATGCCGCTGATGGTGTAATTGGTTATGTTAGCACTGGTAAGAGTAAGAAGAAATATTCCAAGACGACTTCTCCTATTATCACTTTATCCAATTCACCAAAAGGATATTCTTCTGTTGAAACTTTCGCCGATATTCATGTTGTATAATTGTCTATAGCCAAACCTAAAACTGGTGGTAAGAAGAAAGGTAAGAATAAAAACAAAAAATCTTCAAAAGATAAAAATGATAAAACTAAACCAACTGATGATAAACGAAAACCTCGTTATCCTTGTCTGATCTGTGATGATGATCATTTTACAAAAGAGTGTCTTCATAGAGCCGAGGTATCGAAATTCATTAAGGGTTCACCCATACCTGCTGTCTTGAAGGATCCATTTCCTGCTCAATATAGTAACATGATTGGATCTTCCTCAAATACGCTAGAAGATATCTTAATGGTTGCGATGCGATCGCAATATTATGGTAGTAAAAATACTGTTGGTGGTAAAGAAGCAGAAAGTTCTAATTCAACATCCACTACATCTCCCCCAGTTTCTGATCCACTCCAGATCGTGAAAAAAAATCTTGACTTAGTAATCAAACTGCCTGCTAAAGGTGTACTTCGTAAATTAGCTTTTAATCCACATGCGAGAGCTACTCAGAATTACAATATTGTTGAAGACTTAGCAATTTCCCCTTCAACAATGTCGACGTTGGAAGTGCTGCAATCATGTCCAGCCCAAAGAAAATTACTATTGTCAGCCATAGGAGCCGTAGACCTCTAGGATTTGAACCTCATGATCTTCAATTTAGAGAATTTTACACCTCGCCTACCCCATCAAATGGATTTTCAAATTACGGTAATAGTAAAAAACAAACGTTGCTTTAGTACTGTTGTTGATGAAGGGGCTTCTACGTGTATTATGTCATTAAAATGTTGGAAATCACTTGGTTCTCTGAAAATTAACCAATCACCAACTATCCTCAAAGATTTTGATGGAAGAGGTTTCCATCCGTTTGGTATTTTACAGGATCTACCTATAGAGGTCGAAGGCAAAACAATAAATCTAGATGTGGAAGTGGTTGATGCCCCTCTGGATTACAACCTTGTCCTAGGTCGTAGTTGGTATGATGCCATGACTGCTGTTGTATCATCAGTCTTTTGTCTCATCATGTTTCCACATAAAGGAAATATCGTTAAATAGATCAGCTCTCATATTATTCATCCGACCCAGCCTCTACTGATAGCATCCAGCATATCGAAAAATTGACTATCCCTTATAAAGATGTTGGGGTAGGGTTAATTAAAGATTCTTCTTTACTAGGAACTTTTTCCCTGCCTACTCCCAATGTACAGCCTCCTATTGCTAATATCAATATGATTACATCAAGTACTATTTCCTTTGATGATCCTTGGATAGTACCTTCAGAATCAGAACTGGATTCTTTCAATGGCGCGATGCCTTTGAGTCCTTTTGAGTTAGCATATCAAGCAGTACAGTCATTTTTTGATACTCCTTCAACTGAATCTAATCCAGTGAATGTGATCAATGAGGAGTCACTTTCAATATCGAGCTCAGCTTCGACATCAATTCCAGATCTTGGTCACCAAGTATTCAATACTGATGAACATATTCGTGAATTCTTGTCTATCAATGAATTACCTTGGGAATATTTGCATCATAGGTATTCGTTTTAACCTGATATCGATCATTTTGAGAATGATTTTTCCTCCATTTTTACTATTGATTACGTCAAAGAACCTCAGAATCCTCTCTTCTCTTCCGATTCTGAATTGAATTTAGAAAACATTTCTACAACGGTTCCCATTGACATTTTAGTAAAACCCGGAATTGTTGAAAACATTCATATATGTGCTTCTTGTACGACTGATGAAATCCGAGCATATAAAGCCCTATTTTAGGAATTCCGCGACATTTTCACCTGGTCATATGAAGAAATGCCAGGAATTGATCCATCGATTGTTGTTCATGAAATTAAGACATACCCGGATGCTAAACCCGTCAGACAGAGATTGCGTCAGATACATCTGCGAAAAGCTGCCGCTATTATTTCAGAAGTTGAAAAATTACTTCATGCAGGTTTTATTTATCTGATTCCGTTAACGGATTGGGTATCTAATATCGTTCCTGTCAATAAAAAACAAGGAACAATACGAGTATGTATTGATTATAGGGACATAAATCGAGCTTGTCCAAAAGACAATTATCCAACCCCTTATATCGATCAAATTATTGACGATTGTGCTGGAAGTGAAATGGTTTCGTTCATGGATGGATTTTTCGGCTACAATCAAATCAACATACTCCCTGCAGATCAACCTAAAACAACTTTCATTTGTCCATGGGGGACTTTTTCTTATTGCAAATTACCTTTTGGACTTAAGAATGCTGACACCACTTTTCAAAGGGAAATGTCTTATGCATTTCATGACATTAAACACATTGTGCAACCCTACCTTGATGATTTTCCTGCTCATTCCTCACGAAGAGCAGATCATATCACTCATTTACGAGCCATTTTTATACGATGTAGGCATTATAAGATTCGTCTAAATCCTCACAAATGTGTTTTTTGTGTACAATCTGGACGATTTTTGGGATTTATTGTCTCAAAGGCAGGCATTCATGTCGATCCATCAAAGGTTGAGGCTATCATCAATTTAACTCCTCCTTCTACTCTTCGCCAACTCTAAAGTTTGCAAGGGAAAGAAAATTTTTTACGTCGATTCATTCCTAACTACGTTGAGTTAACGAAAGGTTTTACCAGGTTGTTGAAACAGAATATTCCTTTCTTTTGGGACGAGATCGCTGATCGATCTTTTGATGCTCTTAAATATGCGTTGACCCATGCACCGTTACTGCATCCTCCCAATTACAACCAGGATAACTTTTTGTACCTCGCCACTTCCGATTCCACGATAGGAATGGTTCTAGTTCAGGAAGATGAATTCCATGGTGAACATGTGATTTACTATCTTAGTCGCAATTTGCATCCGACTGAAATCAAATATTCACATGTGGAGAAATTGGCCTTGGCAGTCGTTCAAGTTATCCAACGTTTTTGCATTACATACTTTTACGCAAAACAACAATAATTTCTGATTGTAACCCTATGATGTATATTTTGACCAAACAATTTCTAGGGGGAAAATAGTCCAAATGGATTGTTATCCTACAGGAGTTTGACTTGGAATTTGAAAAATCCAAATAAAAGAAATCATTGATATTTGCTGAACTTGTGTGTGACTTCCCACGTACTGATACAGAAACTGTGGCAGAACAACCAATCGAGGATGAATCCTTGTTTCTTATTAGTACTATTGATCCTTGGTATGGAGATATCATCGTTTATCTTCAAACCCAATATTTTCGGCCCGAACTTTCACGGTCACAACGACGTAAAATCTGTTTCTAGTCTCAACAATATCATATTGTTGGCAACACACTCTACCATTGTGGTGCAAACTCTATTTTTCGATGTTGTCTCACCCATGAAGAAGCCGAAAAGGTTTTAAATGATTTTCACTTTGGAGCATGTGGAAGTCATATGTCTGGGTATGCCATAGCCCAAAAGATATTGCGCGCTGGTTATTTTTGGCCGTCCTTATTTAAATATTGTATTTTTGCGATCCGAAAATGCCATAATTGTCAAATCTTCGATCGAAGGATGTGTGCACCACCTGCTCCTCTTCACCCTATAATTGCTGTCGGTCCTTTTGCAAAATGGGGCATTGACTTCGTTACATGTAACCCTCACTCGGTCGTGGGGCATGGGTATATTATTCTCGTAGTAGATTATTTTACCAAGTGGGCCGAGGCAATGCCTACATTTGTGGCATATGGAAAAATTGCAGCTACTTTCATGTTCAATCATGTGATTGCTCGTTTCGGTGTACGCTAAGCGATAATTACTGATCATGGGAGCCATTTTCGAAACATCACGATGACCGAACTGACTAATCAAATTGGCCTGCGCCATGATATTTCTACACCATATTACCCGCAGGCCAATGGTCTGGTTGAAGCTATCAATAAAGTTTTACTCACCATGATTAAACGAATCATTGGAATTCATAAATCGAATTGGCATACCATGCTTTTTTCAGCACTTTGGGCATATCGGACCTCAGCAAAAACATCAACAGGTTTTACCCCTTTTCAGCTAGTTTACGGTTTAGAAGCGGTATTACCGATTGAATGCGAGATACCGTCACTCCAACTAGCCATAGAGTTACTACCAGCTACCTTTGAGGAGGAAAAACGCTTTTTGTACTTAGCTCAATTAGATGAGAATCGACGCACCACTGCATTAGCTATCGAGGCTCATGTGAAATGAATGAAAGCTCAGTATGATAGAAGTGTTACACCTCGTATTTTTTCAGAAGGAGACCTAGTTTTGGTATATGATCAAGCTAACGATAAGCTAGGGGCTGGGAAATTCGAACCCATGTGTCATTGTCCTTAGATTGTCAAGCGACAACTTGAAAAAGGGGCCTATGAATTGATTGATTTTGACGGGGTCTCTTTAGGCAAACCCAGAAATGGGCTTTATTTGAAGAAATATTACGCTTGATTCTTGTGTGGAGATCTTTCCTGTATATTAGTTATTTTATAACTGGTGTGCTGTAGATTAGAGACGTGTGCCTAGTTTAAGTGTGATTTTACTACTATTCCTGCTTATCTGGATTACTCTTGATATTGAAGATGTCGATGTCTTTTCAAACATACATTGGTTTTGATGATGGTTCTTGTCGTAGTACACGAAACATTTCTTCCGCAGCCTGGGTTACTTATTCACCCACTGACGAGTTAGTATCTATGCATGGGGTAAGCCTCGGTCAAATGAAGAATAATATTACAGAATATAGCGCAGTATTGTCTGAATCCATTTCATTTGGAATTTAGAGTTTGATCGTTAGGTTAGATTCTGAACTCGTTGTATTACAATTAAATCGAGTGTATGCAATTAAAAACCCAGTGTTGTTAAGATTATTTTTGAAAGTTCGTCTCTTAGAACAAGAATTTTATTATATTGAGTATCAACACATTCCAAGAAATTTAAACACATTAGCAGATGCAATAGCTTCTAGTGTTATAAACATACATTTGCAATAATGAAAGTAGTAAATCAAAATAACATTCGATAACATGTTGGACAGGTAACTGGAAAAATTAGTATATCATAGCATAGAGTAGTGTTTCAAAAAAATAGTACATCGTCCTCGATCATAGGTTCAAAATGCCTTATGATCGGGAAAAAAGTGATACAAAAAATGATGAGTCTATACAGTCGATCATCCACTATCTGTGGTAATGATCATGATAATATACTCTAGATTGTGCCACCCTGCTCATGAATCTCCTGAACAGTCTAGGAATCCCAATGACATATCTCTGAAAGCGAAGTGGAATGTCGTCTATGGTAGTCTCTGGATTGTCCATAGTCAGTCGCTCTAGATGGTGTTCCAAATCAGTAAGGATCTCTACTATCTGATCCTGTGGTGGTGGTGGTGTTGCAGCTGCATCCCTTTGCCTCCTCTTGAAGGGGCGGAGAGTGACTGGTCGACGTTGACCCACATCTACATTTGAAATTTTTGTTATCAGTTGTGGATGATTTAAAAAAAAACAAAATAAAAATTAGAATTTAGAACATGTCAAAAATGGTTATTACCTGAGTTATCCCACTAAGCTCCTGGAGGAAGTGACATATCCTGATCACTACGGTAATCCATCCCGGCATAAGGGAAGTCTTATATCACGAAGAGTTGGTTCTCTAACCAACGGAAGTAGGCCGGGGGAAATTGAACAATCTTTGTACCCTCGCTGTGACGGGCCATCAATGCAACCCATCGGACCATCCGAGGCTCTCAGAATCTACCATGATCAACTGGAATATGTTGCGGGGCTAGTATAGGAATCCTCTCTAGAGAAAAAGTAACCATAATCGACCAATATCCGAAGCTATTCAACTTCCCGTTCTTTGCCCTAGTTAGTTGGCCTTTGATATTGACCAACACTGCCTCGCACCAATTGAAGATGGTGCCTCGGAAACAGTCCACTGCAATCCGCATTTGAGATCCAGTAGCAACATGTAAAACTGCACTTCCACATAACCTGGTTATGGTAAATGTAACTACTTTCAACTCATGACGGATGATGGTTTTGATATCAATCCGTTTGTCTTTAGGATCGGCCTCATCATTGCAAAATTCTAGTTGTAGGCTAGCGATAGACTGGCCACCTGGCCTAGCCCCAAATAGAGAAATTGGTTCCCCTCTTTTAGACAAACCAGTTAGAAAGTATATGTCCTCCAGCTCGATTTCGAGCCGGTTGCCTCCAATCACAAAGCACTGATCCTGTACATCCCACTTGTTTACCAACCAAGTGAGTAAGTCTACTTGGGCTCTCATGCCCTGAATAGCCTAGAATTTAAGTAAACCGCATGCTCTCAAAACTTGTAATGCAGGTGGATGAATCATTGCAGCTTCATCCACCTCCTCGTGTTCACATTCCCGCCAGATAAGCGTTGTAAATATCTTACAATGAACAAAATGAAAGATTAGAATCATTTTAAAAAGAAACTTTTGGTTAATTTGGAGATAAAATGTGTTTTTATATTCTTCACAGCGCCTCCACACTTTTTGTTCAGAGACAGTGCATAGTTACGCATGGGCTTTATACTAAAAGTGCATGACCACGACATTTTTCTTTGTAATAAAATGTCGAGGTCCGCAGGTACCGTGTGTCTTACCTGCGGACCCCCGTAAGCGAAATTCTAAACCTATTTATTCCCCAAAAATGAATTTTAAACCCTAAATTAAGGAAATGAATGGATAAAAAGTAAGGAAAAGAGAATGTGGATTACCTGGAGCAGACAGTTTTCGATTTGAACGGTCGGTTTGTCTGGAATCTTCTCTGGAGCGTTTTTTGCCAAAAGCTCTCAAACTTTCACTTTGAACTCAAATGGTAAAAATGATTTTGTAAAACTCATTTTTATAAGTTTTTTCGAATAAATGAAATTTAATTTTGTTTGTTTTTCACTTTAAAGAGATGGTTTTTCAAAATATTTTTATTTTATTAAAAGCAGTTACGTTTAATTTTTTGAGTTTTTGTGCAGAATACCGGATTTTTCAGGTGAAATGGTCATTTTTGAAGAAGAGTATATTTTTATCAATTTTTTGGGCTCTTAAAAATGTACGAAAAAGTGAAACCATGGAGTCCTCTTTTTAGCCCTTTTCAGACTCTCTAAAAATGAAAAGATTGCTGAGTACTTGACTATTCGAACTCGTTAAAGGAAATGAATAGTCTTCCCTTCAGTATAAGTTTACTCATTTTCCGGAAATGGACTATTTACGAAAAAGGTATACGTTGACTAATCATGGTCAATAGAGTTCTCTCCCGCATTATTTTATCCTTCTTCGGGCCTGAGAGACTAAAATTACGAAAAATTACACCCATGGACTTTTCTTAAATTTTTTCTTCTGACTCCCTAAAAATGAAAAACACCGAGTTTCTCCTATACTGGACTCGTTAAAATTTAACAGTAAAGGACCTGTCGATTACAAATAGGAATGAACCACTCCTTCTTAGGGTTCAATTTTAAAGTAAGTTTGACTCATCCGAAGGATGAGCTTATAAACAAGCAAATGTTATCCTCCTCAAGCTTGTCAAAAATAAAGAGGTACTTGCCAGAAATGGTGGGGGAAAAAGGGAGAAAACAAATCCATTTGTTACACTTTGATTTAAAAGTTGTATACCACTCTTGAACACGACACTTTTTGTCACACTTCTATCTGGGTTGGGAAAATTCTTTGCCTATCAGCTAATCAAGCCACATTGAAGGTCTTTAGCCGGTTTCTGGGTATTAGCTTAGGGAAATTGTTACCAAATCGTCTGCAGTGTCGTTATGTGTTCAAGAGGACAGTCAAACAAACCATTCATTTGCAAACATTTGTCTCCATTCACGTTGACCATCCCTGGGTCAGTCCTTACAAAAAATTTCTTCAAAACTTGATCTATGGTTTCATGTCATGAGCTTGCTTACGACAGATCACTTTCTATCGATGACATCTCATCATCTAGGAAGTTGATCTAGAATCAGTCAGTACCTTGGAATTTGCATGCCTTAATGGCAGGTTTCTTGCCTTCGACGACAGGTTGCATCATTGACCTTCGATCGAACGATTCCGTGAAATGTTCGACTTCAGATCACTTATTCACATTTCATGAGTACTTGGAGAGCCATTTTCATTATTGGTGGTTTCTCTCACACTTGTTAACAGTTCACATCGTTGACTGGTAATCAAGTGGGTTCTACCATGTTTGAATTTGACACATTTAATCGCATGGATAGAATTGTACTAGTTCGGGAAGTAGAAATCAAGACCCCGGATCTAGTTTCCACCATCCAGGCTGCGAGGAGTTTTATTATACACTATGCAGTAGACTATTCATTACAGATGGCTGCGTCGATGCTGTGTCTACACTATTGATGTAATATTAAAAACATTTCTGTATCATAACAAGTTTAGTTAGTTTTTGATCTGAGTATGGAAATGCCTACCTCAGTGATGATATATATATATATATATATATATATTTTGCATTGAATTTTTTTACAGGATTCTGACTGGGGTGTCCACAGGCTAATCCTTGAAATGATAAAGCACATCACTCTTCGAATTCTCCCAGACTTCACACTTTAGGGGGCAATTTGTTACACTGAAATTTGTCACCATGACGTTTTAGTGTCTATATGGGTTCATCATTACTCATATATTACTCTCTTAGAAGTCTAAAACATCAAAGTTCCTAAAATCAAGCCTTGAAATTTAGAGAAAATCTCATAAAAGTCTTAAAAACACTTGTATCGCACTTTCTCTTAACATCGCCTACGGTGCCGCACCTATTTGCTCTAAATCATGCGGAGCTAAACACACTTTTTCTTCATTAAAGGTGTGGACCCCTGTTAAAGGTAAAATGAAGGCAAAAAGTAACATTTAGAAGCCCACCAGTCAAATCTGGAAGCTTCTAGAAGCAATTATCCGGTCGAAGGTTCACTCCTATCATGTACATTCACTCCTCCATTATGGGAGCCTACCCCTTGGTTTATGGAGCTCAATCCCTTCAAAAGAGGATTCTATCCCCTCTTATGTGGAGCTGCAAACTCTTCTCTTTTCCTATAAATTGAAGCCATAGTGCAACCTCAAGGGGAGAGAGACTTTGAGAATTTTTGAGGAGAAATGCTGTAGAAACTCAGACTCTCTTAACTGATCATTATGTGGGAATGATTACACATCCATGTGCATTTTAGCTGAGAGAGTGCAAAGCTTGTCAGAGTAGAGGAAATGCCTGTTCCGAACCCCAGAAAGACCTGTACGACATTAAGGCCGACACGGTTGTAAGGCTCTTTCTTCATAAAAGATAATACGAATGGATCCTGTTTTCTCAATGAGTTCTTTAATTAAGTAGCTTGTTTATCATGTTTTATAAATGAGTTATTTAATTAATTAGCTTGTTTCTTGAATTCCTTGATCATCTTGATAGATATATGATTTGTGAATTAGTTTATACTATGTAGGTTCTATTGATTTTTTCCATGTTTGTGATTACAGATATTTGAAGACGAATCTTTCAAGCAACTGGAAAGAAGATCATTATGAACAACGCTGGACTACAGGTAGGTCTTCAAAACCTATGTTGCAGCTAATTCTGAATCAAATATTATCTAGAGAAAATAGTTTTTGTTTGTCTGTTTGTTGCTAGCTGTTCGTAGGACACTAGGGAGATCTGTCTTGTCAACAAGAACGATTTATCCGTCCAACATGTACTTGGAATGAAAGCATGAAAACTTGGATTAATTCCCCACATTTTATGGATGGTAAACTCAATAAACCGTTAGCCTTGATTACGGGACCTCACCCGAAGGGAATCGAAGAGAGTCAAACCCATGATTAACAATAACTAGCAGCAATATCAAAGAACTTCGTGTGCGACTCTAAACCACTTGAGCTAACCCTTGGGGAGTAAAAAATTAACACACACACACACACACACACACACATATTCATAAATAAAAAATTACTACAAAATTTAAAGATTAAATATTTTTTTAATTTACATATGTTTCTTTTATATATTTAATTTTTATATTTGATTGAAATATTACACTTTCATTATAACAATTTACAAATATATAAATTTGTATAATTTAAGCGTGTTTATATATATATATATATATATATATATATATATATATATATATATATATATATATATATAGATATATATATATATATATGTATTTAGGTATATTTCTTTTATATGTACAACTTTCATATTTTATTGAAATATTACACTTCTATTATAACTGTTTATAAATATATAAATATATATAATAAGTGTGTATGGTATAAATAAAAAATAAGCATATCAAAATTGTGAAGATAAAGATAAACAAATAGAAATGAATATTATTAAAAAAAGTCGTGTTCTATATAAATTAACAACACAAATACCAACACCCTCCCAAAGCCGACTTAACCAATATTAATCTCTCCCTTGTTGTAAAGTTTGACATTCACATACAACATTCCATTAGTGCAAGCAACTTGGAAATTTTCTTTTAAAGTGAGTAGGTTTTATATTTTAGGGTTTTATTATTATTATTATTTTTAATTTTTAATTACGAACCTCTTTGTATTTCTTGTTATTTCATAAAAAAAATTTTAGACGAATTTTGTGAAATTATTCATCTTCATGTTTGGCTTGAGATTTGCGAATCTCATCGAATAAATTAGGCATGCAATAAGATTTAATGAACTTCAAAATTAATCAATTTATTCACCGAACATTGGTCTCAAGGCATGTTGTAGCACAAGTGTTACAACAATTTAAGCGTTGCAACAAAGCTTTTAGATTCACCACATTGCTACAATAGGGTCACAATGATGTTGCAACAATGTGTTCGAGGGAGATATAACAACACAAGGGTGTTGCAACAATGTGACTTGGTGATGTCGCGACAACCTGTGGGAGTTGTAGTAGCACATGAGTGTTGCAACACTTGCATTATATTGATACAAGTGTATTGTTGCAACACTCATAGTATTGTAACAGTCACACTTGCACAACTTTCCTAGAGTATTTTCTCATTATTTTCTACAAGTTAGCAGAATGAGGTAAATTCTTCCCTAAATACATAAGAATAAACATACAAATGGCATAAGAAAAAGGTGATTGTACCTTGATAAAAAAAAATCATTCTTGTAGGCAAGAAGGGTGATGAAATGGCATGGAAATGGAAAAAGGCATGCAAAAAGGCATTGGATGGGTGCTAAAAAATCCCAATTTGGGCACCCATCATCTCCCCCATCCAAAATTGTTGCATGTCCCTAAGAAACCAGGAAGTCAATATGATTAAAGAGTGTGGCTATCATGGAGGTTATTGATGCTGTATTCAACCTTCCCTGCTTCATGGGCATGATAACAACCTCTTATTTCTTCAACCTAACTTCAACAGGCAAGTTCTTCCTTCCTCGACATGTTGGAGTCTCTTTGATAACTTGTGAAAGGTATTTGGATAATTATGAAGTGGAATTTAATGCCTACCCAATGGTTTCCACAACTCTCCATGCATTTAATATATCAATGCAATCTTTAGAGCCACTACAAGGTTAATAGGGTTGAATGGATGCTTTTTTTGTATGTCCTCCATGGCCTATGTCTAGTGTTGAATGCATCCTTTTGCAACTATGTTTGATAATATTAATTCAATCTATGATTCGTAATGATTGATGACCTCTTGTCTATTTTTAGCTATTAATTGTACATGTTGTGGGGAGTTCACCTTGTTGTAATGTACGAGGAGGACATCCTTAGGCCTGGAATATTCCCCCATGATCCAAAAATTGCATTTGAAGTTATTCTCTGCCACCTAGTGAGCAATTGAATAATCAATGTGGTTGTTTAGGTAAGATTTAGAATCTCTTATTTGAACATCTCCCACAAAATGGTTAGGGTTCTGTTGTAGCTGCTACAACAACACCCAATATTTTTTAGCCTAGAACTAAAATTTTGGGTCCTGCCCTTGCTGTTTAAAGGTTCCATGGGTTATGTTTATGCCTTAAATTGACCAGATATTTCAATAACCTAGCTTCCCTCAAAGAATTTGGTTGTTGATGTTTTCACCAGGCACATTGCCTATGCACATCCTTGCTTCATCATGGTTATTGTTCTTTTGAACACATTAGAGCTTGTGGAGTTGCTCCTTTTATGATGCATATTAATCTTTATGTCTCCAATAGGCACTGAAAATGACAAACATATATCTTGTGCTGATAGCCATACTCCACCGTGGTCCTCATTCTATTGAATGCAACCCTAGAGTATCACATCATTTTTTGAATTTACCTCTTCAAGCCTCCACCTTCAAGAGCATTTCATGGCATGTTAAGTCATATTGATTGCATTGTAATCAATCTCATTAAGTTAGCTCATACACTTGAATATTGAATTGGTCTTCAAGCTTGAACTTCTTTTCCAAACTAGTGTATCTTTTGACACCTTATTCTCCCCTGTTGGATGTCACAATTTACAAGATTTAATAATAACACAAGGGTTAAACACTTGTAGGTTTGCTTCGTAGTGGATAGAGAAGAGGATGCCTGAGCTTATAATGAATGTATGGTGTAATTAAGAGTATATTTAAATCAATGCATTGTGTGAGATGAATGACGAATGTCGGTATGTAATCACAAAAACAATTAAGAGCATACCCTACATATACGATCTTTACAAAATGGTGGGAAAGGAACAATATATATTGAGAATATTAAAGAGGATAAGACACCAAATATTACCCATGAAAATCATAAAAAGTGAAATATATATTTACATATATCTATATAGATAATGGGCACACTTAACTTATTATTATAAAATATATGCGATCTTATTGAAATGCCCATGGAGGGAATAGTTGTTCTGTAGAAAGGGATATGACATGTGTGATTACATAAATCAATTGTTGTCGATAATATTCATCCATGCAATTTTTACTAACCATGTGTAAAATAACAAGCGAACCTATTCTTATCAAGAAGCTACAATGGTCACAAATACACTAAGAAATGTGATATATATTTAATCCATTCATTTATATTGGCATTTTGGTGTTGGCTTCATGCACTGATTTCGACACATGAAATTAAGGAGAAAGGATTGGACATGCAATGCAATCGTTGATGAAAGGTTATGTCAAACACTGTAATCGAAAGGCCTTGGAAAATATAGCGATACTAGAGTAATGAAATGATTGGATGAAAGGTAATATGAAGGAAGTTGAGGTCAAATATATCAAAACATATTGAAGACTTTGAGGAACGAGTGTTAATGTGAGGACCTAACCTAGGTTTTATAACTAAACAATATTTATCTTTCAATTTAATTATAAAATAAGGACAATAACATGTTTATAACTCAATGATTATTACATACAAGTAAAAATTGATTTACAACATATTAAACATGTAATAGAATTCATTTGCAACAATATAAATAATACAACAAATGGAAGAATACTTGTTCCAGTGGCTTGGTTGGGATGCTCCTACTGGGCTACCCGACTGAATTTACCTCCCAACCAACTAGGAATTATTTCTTAGCCCAAGGAACCTCCATAGGTTCCCTAGCCCTCCGAGCCCAAGTCCAATGAGATGTAGTGTGTCTAAGTTAAAACCAACAGTCTCCCATAGATCCAAGTTTGAGTTCTCTCATTTTCTCTCCAGTATCTCCCTTCTCCTTCTCCACATCCCCATGCCCACCCCAAATAAAATCTTCCAATCCCAAAATAAAGCAGAACTATATCCCCCTTCTCTTCTCATCCTCCTTTCCATGTATATTCCTCTCATCCACCTCAACCACCTACCATCAGTGCCATGAATACCCCCCCATCCTTTTAATTTAATAACCTTGAATTTCCTTCCCATATCTTATTTCAAAATAAATTTGAGAAGGCAGATTGGGAATGGAAATATTAATTTTTAATTCATGATTAAATTGGAGAAGACAACTTGGAAAACCTTGGGAATTGAAATATTGATATTTAAATTAGAAATAAATTGGAGAAGACCTTATGTTATCCAAAAGTAAATTTGAGAAGACACCTTGGGAATTGAAATATGGATATTTAATTTAGAAATAAATTGGAGAAGACCATATCTTATCCAAAAGTAAATTTGAGAAGACACTTTGGAAATTTAATAATAAGAAATAATAAAAGTCATATAAGTGGAAAATAAGATTTAAAATTTATTAGGAGTTGAGACGCTATGGAAGGAACATCCGCTAGGGTTCACAATCCGGGTTTTGCAGGTAACGCAACGGTCGTCACTTCTAGGCACACACGAACTAGGTGGAGATACCCTGGATGGGAGGACTCTGACACTGAACCTATGTAGAGGCAAGACGACCCGCGGATACATGGCGGCTCACAAGGCCTGAATGAACAGGGATCTGTATCTAGGGACCCCTGCATCCCTTATACTGCATACTCACGTTCGACATTCAGTCATGGGCTCTGTACACAACAAGAGACCCCTGGCAGTCGTTTCGCTCCTCCATACAGGCATGGTGACGACGATTGGAGTCCCAGGTTTAGGGGGGAAAAAGGGTATTGCAGATCTTCGTAATGGCGGCCAAGTCTCTCGAGAGCTAGAGCCACAGACTCAGGATCTGTTTTCAACCGCTGAGGGAGTATACAACACGGTCACAACATGCAAGGTATCCACCTCCAGATCTGAGGAAGCAACCTGCTTTTTTGTTGGGGCTTCAATGGCTAGATGGCCTCGCTTACTCAACAAACCTTTTGCATGGTCCAGATCGGCTTCTGGAAATCAGGTTTGAACTCTCATCAGTCCCATATCTATTGTATATTAGCCTAGATCTACTATGTTTTAGTCCAGATTTAAGTATCCGCCAACCAATCTCCCATTGCCATAAGGAAAATTTGATTGAATATGGACAGGGAGCCCAAAAAATCAGGAAAGCAGACCATGGGAACATAGAGTCAGAGGAATCTTTTTAGATCTTCTTTAAATTTCTATTAGGGTCCACAAAAATAATATGGGTACAGAGTTCAGAATTGGTGAAAAATTTGAAGCAGAAAGGACATACAGTTATAGGCATCCCCATCTCAGCCCAAGTCCTGCTTTTTTTCAGGAAAAATACTGGAGGATGAAATACAACTGACAGAATACCGGATTCAAAGAAACTCCACGATCATCCAGAACTCCAGATTTCATGGAGGGGTTCCTGGAACACCTTTTCCAGCTCGAACATCCTCCCCAGGAAAAGGCCATACTTCTTTCAAAGACGTCTTAAAGGGGAAAGTGGTCTCACAGGACAAACAACTCCCAAATATACCAAGCCCCTATATGGTGGATAAGCTGGAAAACGCTCCAGAAATAACTATTGATTTACCAGAAGTCAACAATCTATTCAGCATCCTCCAATCCAAATAAATCATTGGTCGTTTTAATGGTTTCTAGCCAAAATCCGATGAGTTAACTGACTGGATTCACCAAAACTAGATCACTGCATGCAATATATATTTATGCGCAAACGGTTTTTTTGTGGTTCAGTTTGACTCAGAAGATGATCTCAACTCTGTCATATCCAATGGACCACGGTTTTTGGGAAGGGAGGGTCTGTTTGTAACCCTGTGGTTTGTCGACTTCAATGCAAATACAATGGCAGTATAAAAAATGCCGGTATGGTTTAGACTACACAACCTTCCACTTCCTTTCTGGCACCATCGGGTCCTTGAAGAAATAGGAAACTCTTTGGGAAGATTCCTTAAGATGGACAATGAAAGAATCGAAAAGGGAATTTTTACCTTCGTCCGCATTTGTGTGGAAATGGATCTAAGTAAAGGCCTCCTCAATAGCATCAACATGATACACAAAGATTTCAAGTGGGTACAGCCGCTAGATTTCGAAAACACAGCTTTCTGATGCAGGATTTGTCAACAAACATGGAATCTTCAAAACACATGCAAATTTGCAAAGAAAGGTACAAAAAATAAAATTCAAAAGCCAAAAGGTTGGCAGCTCCCTCATAGTCCCTTATCAAAATATGAAGAAGAAATGGAAGAAAAACATGAAACACAGGAAACAGAGGAACAAAAAGGAACACAAGAGAGAGAGGAAGGGGAAGAGGATGTAGTTCAACAAATGGATAGGCCTCTCACCATTGTTGATCCCACAACAACTGAAGATCGAACAACAACAGGAACCGGTACAAAAAAAATCTCATGTGTCTGAAAGCTCAGACTTGGATAAATAAATTTCCACAAGGAATAATGAGCTAGCCTTGGTTTCTTCCTCCTCACATTCGGGGACTTGTCAGATTGTCCAAAAGAAAAAAGGTAAGCGAGAAAAGCCCAACCTTGCTGGAACTTTGTAATTTTATTTTTATTTTTTATTATTCTGGTAGCCTCGCTACATTGTGAGTTGTGTGCATGAGCACACGGGCCCTCTGGGCATTCTGAATGCTTAATTGCATCTACAAAGTGTAACTTTTCGTTTTCATAATAGAAAGTTGCTAATTTTTTCCTTGGAAAAAAAAGTCATATCAGTAAAAGAAAATTACAGGTTCACAAGTGTAGGTATATACAAATATTACTTAATAATTATAAGTAAATATTTTCAGGTGAATTAAACACTAATCAAAATTAGCATGATAGGATAAAGTAGGGAATTACAAGTAAGAACATACCCAAGGTTGCGTTGGGCATGATTTATTAAACATACATTGAGGGATAATATTTGTAATTTGTGTGGAAACATTTTGCAAGTGCGTTGAAGGGATTAAAAGTTTGTTCAAAGACATTCAATACAGTGTTTGAAAAGGATAATAGGCAATGCTGGAAAGCCATTCAATATATCATTGAGAACCTATTATAATGCAATGTTAAAACACCATTTCAAAGGCAATGTTAATGAATTCTAAAGGTGTGCTAAAACCAATTAGAGAAAGGCGTTGTAAATCATTTTAAGGCTGCATTAAGAAGCAAAAAAGAAAGCAATGGAAGAATATATTACATTGCAATATGTTGGAGAACAATTTAAAACTGACAATTGCACCAGGAGGCACGAAGGAACGCTGAAAGGCGGAGTGGTGAATATGGAAGGGAAGTGGCTTGGTGTCCTACATGTGGCACATAATGAATGTTAACTGAAGGGGTGGAGAATCTGACTTGAAGGGAAAATCGTAGGAAATGGACAAGTTATTGATGACATGTAATATTGGCTTTTAAACTATCAAACATATTTTTTTTTGTGTCATCCGCAGCTAGTGAATATGAACTGTCTATGTAGTAAATATAAATCCTAGTTCCCATTTATTCATTTAGAATCACAACACCCCCATTTGGGAAACTTTTAGGTCATAGAACAGGTCAGTGGTAAGAAAATGTGGGAGGTCATAGCTTAGGGCCTTTATTTAAGGGGTATGTTTATATCATATTTGAAATATTAATGCAAGGGTTGATGGGAATTAGTGTTGTTAGATGACATTCCACCTTTTTAAGAGAAATAGGATCTATGCCAAATTGTATCAGCAAAATTATGATTGATGTGAAACTAAATTTTTAAATTTCATTATGAATCTCTAAATGGAAATATTGTGTAAAACACCCTAAAATGTTATGTAAATAACCCAATGAACATGAATGTGGATGTTCATATGTTTCCAATCGAAATACTCAACTAAATATGTAAAAATTAGATTGCATTGAAAACTGCGTTGTTTGGATGATTAATATTAAAGTCTTTGATTTACATGAGAGGCCTCTTATATCTGTATACTCTCTATATGAGCTTTTGTCATTTGGGAGTTAATAAACATGAACCATTTTTGACATAATTGTGGAGGAAGTATTTAATACTTAACATAAACATTTTGACAGAAATGTGGATGAAGTATTCAATACTTATCATAATCATTTTCGACACAATTGTGGATGAACTAATCAATAATTATCATTTATTTGTCCATGTATATGGCAATGTTTACATTTTTTTTAGAAATCTATCCTATCAACATGGCTGCAAGTTTCTTGCTTTGGTTTGGGATATCTACACTGCAGAACTTTGTTTGGTTCAATTCAGTCATATCTACCATGGTATTTGAAATGCCATGTGTTGCAGCTCCAAACCTTGAAGGGGAGAAATCCCATGGATTTATTCTTGGAGTAAACTTTCATATGCAAGGAGACAAACTTGAAAATGATTGTGAAAATATTTCATAATCCAATTTTGGACAATTCTTAATATCTGTTGAAAAGCCAAGTTTGAATCAACTATAAGGATATTTCAAGTCAAATTGAAAAGGTCCTTGCTGTGGTGAGTTGTCAGAAGCTGGTGCATTTTCCGTAGGTATGAATGTCTTTGTTTGACTTTCAGAACTTGTATCTCCAGATTTGAAAATGTTAAAATCCAACAATGTAATTGGACTCACGCACTGATAAATGTTTTGTGATGCGGCATACAAGAATTTTGCTACAATTTCACATGTATAAGCAAATGTTGTCCATGGAGATAAAAGGCACCAATAAACCCTCTGAATAATAGTATTAATTTTATGAAAGTAATTAGTAAGATAAGTGAGAAACATGACAATGTTAAATTTATGAAAATGCGACCTTAGGTACCCTCCATAAGAAAAAACCAAAGTCTAACATGTTTAATTACTACATCAAATTTGCTTGCATTGAGTAGTTGCATGAGATGCATTGACTGGAGCTCTGTCTATTATAAAGTCCAGCAGCCTTGGAAGATGTGGCCTTTGATAAAGAAACATGTGCTGTAAAATATGATATTATTACAGTTTAGTTATATAATAAAATCTATCTTGCATCATTGACAAAAAAGCAAGATAAACATAGAAATCACTTGCTAGAGAGTATTTAGAAACATGAATACACCATGAGAGAACAACCTAAATCTTCATCTTAAGCTGATCCTGATCACTATCCAATGTATTGTTTATGGTTGGAGGGTGAAGTGTGTTGTTAGACATAGTGGCTAACTATCCTTGCCCTATATTGCCACGATATGACTGTGGACATTCTGGCTGAATTTTGCGTCCTTCAATGGCTATAACAAGAATATATTTCATACCCTGGCAAGCATATAAAATATTCATGTGATAGGGTGAAGATAGAATAAAATAACATGAAATTTTTTTTTATGGAAAGCATCCAGAATGACCTTGTAGACCCTGAAGAAGATCCATATCAAGTAGTGAATGCTTGTTGCAAGTAACTAACACCTACAGATCCTCTTTTACTGAACCAACCAATAGTCAACTATTTTAAAGTCTGTCAATGGGTGTGCATATAACATTGTTGTGATCAACTCCTTTGCAGAAATTCATTGTATTGTCTGTGCTCAATCTACCTTTACGGTTACTGTTTGTTTCTGATATAGGTGTTCTCAAATAGGTACCATCAAATTCGAACATGCCCATGTCCTCGAAGGAGCTGTCTAACACTGCAAGAATGCACATACTATTTATGTGGATAAGAAAGGGCATACCTAAAGAAGCAGATTCATAATACTATTTAATTTCAAGAAATATAGTGTAATGACAAAGCAAATTACAACAAGGTCCTTGGAATAGGAAGAACAATACCACAAATTTAAAGTTCGATGGATCAGTAGAAGATTTAGCTTTGCCAGAAAATAAGAATACAAACTTACACAATGCAATAATTCGCGAAGCATATTAAGTTTACAACTTTTTACCATGTTGACAATATTTCTATAATTTTTTTAAGGAATTTGTTCTTCAAAACCATGGTAATACATTGCAAAAATGTCCTTGCTTATTTACTTCATTAGAGTTATTTACTTCATTGGCGAACAACTTTTCTTGACTATTTACTTCATTAGAGTTCTGGGCTTTGCGAAAATAATTTATATAAACCACCCGAAACGAGTCTAAAAGGAACTTCAATGCACTTATTTTCTATGAAAACATTTGGAAAGTCAGAAGTTATACATATGAATATAAAAAACAAAACTTAACTGGAAAATTGACCTTCTATGTGTATGGCTGAAAATATAAAGTATCTTGATGCTGTGGTAGGACAAATGTCTTAGCTCATTTTACATCTGGCACTTACATCATCTAATTACTACGGATCCTTGGTCCTTGGGATGCAAAACATCCTCATTTGGAGAATTTCCACGATCCCATAGTGGCTTATTCTATTTACCACTATTAGAAGTGGCGGCTGGCAAGCGTGTTGGCTATCTATTCCTGCCTTGGCTTACTGGATCGGTTGTCAGTGATCTGGTCGACGGCACACTGCCATATCGCAAGTGGTGTCCTTGGGTGTATAGGTGTCATCTTTTCAGGATGGAGGCTTCCAGAGGGGAGAATTCGCGGGAGGATAATTCGACTTATACTGCCGGAACACCCAACGTCGATTTTGATACTGATGTTGCTATTATCAAACAGGGTCTCCATGCTTCTGATGAGCCTGCGGTAAATTGTATTCTGCGACACAGAAGACAAAAATCTCGGAGGGCTGGTTGTGGTGCTCGCAGAGGAAAAAGGAACATCCTTAAACATAGGATGGATATCAAGGAGGTAAACCTGGATTACGAGGATCTGTGCACTAGGGTGGCGAGCTTACAGAGGCGAGGTGTTGTTGGGAGGTGGGTATTTCTCGATAGGGATGACTTTGACACTGCTTCTTGGATGCACCAGAAATGGAATACCATTATTGGCTATACACCAAAGGTAAGTAAGCTGATGAATGGGTGGTTTAGTATACACTTCATGAACCAGGCTGATGTTTTTAAGATCATGGGATGTACCTGGGTTCGTGGCAGAAGCTTCATGCAAATTATACCATGGTACATCGGGTTCAATCCCGTATTGGAGGCACCACGTAACAGAGTGGTATGCGTTAAATTTCCGGGTTTACCTCTGGAATTTTGGACGATTAAGGCCTTGCGATCGATTGGGGACTCTATCGGGTCCACAAAATATATCGATCCGAGCATAATGGGCGTTGCTGATAAGAGGATTGCATGGCTTCTGGTGGAGGTAGATTATTTGGGTGGTCTCCTGGGCGACATTGATCTCATATGGAGTGATAGAAGGCACCGACAACGTATCGACTTCTGGGGGATTCCTTTCAGATGCTTGATTTGCCACAAAACGGGCCACCTCAGAGATCATTGCCCGATGAGATTGCGTATTGCGAGGGCGGACCAGTCGAGGGACGCCTCAGATGGTGAACATCGACACTCCAACGCTCATGCATCGAAGGCTGGCCTGCATCCAGGTATTATTGCTAATTCTTCCTCTGAAGATGATGCTTACATTACGGCGGAGGGACAAAATGATGTCTCGGTCCCTGATTCTGTTATCCCTGCTAATCTGGCTAGTCATCCATCAATCTCTAAGAATATTTTTAGGGTACTCCAGCCTGAGTCACAGCATGACATCGATCCTGCCCTTTCCATACAAAATGAATCTGATGGGCCGGTAACATGCCCTTCTTTTGCTCCTTCTGCCCCATCCTTTTCTGCTAAAAATGCCATTTCCTTGCCCACCCGAGGATATGAACGTAACCCTGAGAAGAGGCCTATGAATCATCCTGACCCGGGTCAAAGCAGGTCTATGGTTCCTATTCGTCCGGAGGGGAAATTCTCCTCTTCTATTGACCCCCCTTTATTTAAATCATCTAGTATTGTTGGGAGGCGTCCTTCGAATCTGCATTGTGGTAGCATTTTAGATGATTGTGATGATTTAGGACCCGGTTTTGTGGGGGATGGGGTTCCGCATTACCATGTCCGTAGTCTGCTTGATGATAGCGAGGATGAAGGGAAATATACTGGGTCGCCACATGGCACTCCGGGCAATACTGGGACCATCAACCTTTCTGATTCCTCAAGGAATTCCATCGGTAGTGATCTTGACTTTCTTTTGAGAAATTCCAACATGGACCTTGCTGCCTTGATGGTTTTTGACAAACCTATTCCCTCTAAAACTAAGCATTCTCCTACCTTATCCGATGCTTTAAAATCCATCAAGAAGAAGGCAAAAGGTGCATGTGGCAGGAAGAAGGAGAAAATTAAATCAATTTCTCTGTTCGTGGATGACGATGCGGGCCTTATTGACACTCCCATTCACAGCAATATTGGGGCTAGCTATAACTCCAGGGCACTTAGAGCATGTAACCCTTCCCCGGATTCACCATGAATCATGTCATCTCATTAAATGTAAGGGGTTTGGGTGATGACCCTAAATATCATTGCCTGAGGGAGTTACTTGTATCAAAGAATCCGTTTATTTTCTTCGCACAGGAGACTATGTCTGATAGAACTAAGGCTATTAATATGTTTTTAAGAATCAAGAAGAACTGGCACGTTGCTGCGACAAATTCATGTGGACGTTCTGGGGGTTTGTTGGTTATGTGGAACCCCTACCACGCATCTTTTAAAGCTTTCAGCTTTTTTGGTGGTATTTTGCTGAATGGACGCCTCAGAGGTATGGATTGCACTTTCAATTTCATCAACTTATATGCGCCATATGTGAATAGAAGGATTTTCTGGGACAGGATGTTGGTGACTGGTATTTTTACTCTTCCTAATCTTATTATAATGGGTGATTTCAACTCTATTTTCAACGCTGATGAAGCATGGGAAAACAAGGCTCGTCTGGACCCTTTGGCTGGGTATTTGAACGACATCTTTCTCTCACATGGACTGATAGATATCAGGCCGCATCCACTGGTGCCCACGTGGTCTAATAGAAGAGCGGGGGAAAATTACATTGGGAAAAGATTGGATAGGGTTGTGGTCAAAGACTCAATTATTGACATTTTAGGAGGCCCCAGATCTTATGTCATAGCTTCTGATATCTCCGACCATTATCCTATTTCTTTTTCCTGCACTAACCTCCCTGAGCGCACGGGATGTCCTTTTAAGTTTAATAGGATTTGGTTGGAGGATCCGGAATATACCTGCTTGGTTGAGGAAATCTGGCGGCAGGAATCCGGGCCTTTGCATACGGAGTTATGGGATTCCTTTCATCACAAACTACAGAAAACAAAGACTATGACTAAGAATTGGGAACGAGAGAAGAAGAGTAAATTAAGAGCAGAGTTCAGATGGATTCAGGCCGAAATGGAGAAGATTATAGAATCCTTCCTATATATATATCCAGATGAACAAACACTTGACAGTCTGAAAAGCTTGGGTGCTAGGAAAAGAGAAATATTACGGATTGAAGAGATCACATGGAGGTTAAAGAGCAGAGCTCTTTGGCTTGCAGAGGGGGATCGAAATACTAAGTTCTTTCACAGAAGTGCCAATGAGAGGAGATGTAAAAATGCTATTTGGCGTATCAAATCATCGGATGGTGCCTTTGTATATTCCACCCAAGAAATTCAAAACAAGGCCCTCCGATATTTCGCAAATTTTTACACCAAGCAGGATGATATCAATATGGCGAACCAGGTGTGGATGCTCGAACACATCCCTCGTTATTTTGATGATGATGCTATTGCTCTACTGGATAAGGTGATCACTGGGAATGAAGTCAAAATGGTCCTTAAAACATTTGCATGTGATAAATGTCCGGGGCCGGACGGCTGGCCCGCGGAATTTTATATCCATTTCTTTGATTTGCTGGGAGAGGAATTGACTAAGGTGATTGAGCAGATACGTATTCGGGGCTATATTTCTCCCAATCTCAATTCAACTTTTATTGCTCTTATACCAAAGAAGGACGACCCCCATACATTTGCGGACTTCCGTCCCATTGCCCTCTGCAACGTTCTCTATAAGATTACATCAAAAATTATTGCAGAGCGTATGAAGGATACCTTATCCAGTTTTATTTCAAAGGAACAGTATGGATTTCTCAAGGGGAGATCCATCCATGATGCCACCTCTATAGCACAGGAAATTCTACATACCATGCACGTTGAGAAAAGGGAGGCCCTCATGGTAAAGGTCGACATTTTTAAAGCTTATGATTCGATTGATTGGGCATATATCAGGGTAGTTCTCATGAAGGTTGGCTTACCTATATGCATCATAAGGTGGATCATGGCCTGTATCTCTTCTGTTAACTATGCCGTCATTATTAATGGAGTTCCTACTACTTTCTTTGCTGCTGGGCGGGGACTCAGACAAGGATGTGCTCTGTCATCGTTAATTTTCATTCTGATCATGGATGGCTTCAGCTGTCTTCTTCAGAAGGCAGTTTTGCAGGGACATACAATGGGTTTCTCTTTCTCCAACACTCTGGTGTGTACGCATTCTCTGTTTGTTGATGATTTGCTACTATTTGGTCATATTCACAGGGAGCATTGGCTCTATATCCACCATATTTTCATCCGATTTGAATCTGCCACAGGGCTTGCCATCAACAAACATAAATCCTTTATTATTTATGAATATGGTGACCAAGGGGATTTGGAGTACATTGCTGATCTATTTGGAATGGAGTTAAGAGAGGCGTCGTTGGGGTTCACCTACTTGGGTTTCAATATTAAACCATGCGGTTACAAGATCCGGGACTGGATGTGGCTTATAGACAAGTTTAGGAGGAGGATGTTCAGCTAGACGCACAGGTGGTTGTCTATGGGAGGTCGGCTCATAATGATACAAGCTGTTCTGGCCCAAATGATGGTATATTGGGGTCATCTTTATTATCTACTAGATGGTGTTATCAGACTTATAAACTCCATCATTGCAAAATTCTTATGGGGTGGGGCGCAGATGCCTACAAAAATCCACCTATGTAAATTACAAAAACTTTGCAGGCCAAAGGACCATGATGGATGGGGAATTCTAGATACAAGAAACTTCAACATTGCTCTGCTCATCAAATCGTTTTGGAGAGCGCTGGGTAGTGACGGCATTTGGAATAAGGTGGTCAAATGAAAATATATTGTGGGTGATATACATCATCAAATCCTTAACAATCAAATCACATTTCCACGGCGCATATCTGTTATATGGGGTAGTTTCAAAAAGGTTTACAGGCATATGGCAGAAAGGGTGGCGTGGTCTTTCGGTGACGGCAATCGTATTCCCCTGGCTCATATGAAGGTGATTGGATTGTACCCCCAACTTGGCCCTTCTCCTCAGCTTATCCACAGACTTGCCCATCGTGGCATTATTTATCTTTCACAGACCATTCATCAATGGTCTCTCGGGGCCCCCATTTTTAAATCAGCTGTCCAATTGGGTTTAAGAGCTCCGGAGGATGAGGGATGGGAATTCCTCAGGGATAGAATTCGGGCCTTGGGTCTATGCTGGGATGAGGGGGGTGATAAGATTGTATGGGATGGCCCCACGAAGGTTGGGATTCTGGTGGTTAGGGATATATACAGATATATCAACAAGGCTTCTTACCCGGAACAACCTAGCAGTTCATTCTATAGGTTTTGGCGGCGGCATATCCCTACAAAGATTATACTCTTTGGCTGGTTAGTGTGGAAAGACAAGGTTTTGACTGGGCATAATTTAATGAAGAGGGGATATTCAGGCCCATTCAGGTGCCATATTTGTCTAATGGAATCTGAATCAACAGTTCATCTCTTTTTTAGATGTCCTGTCATCATCAAAACATGGAGACTCTTCTCAGTTCATTTCATGGGCACCACTTGGTATCCGGTAGATTTCATGACTGTTGTATCGGATTGGGACAAATTAAAAGGAAAGTTCAGATCTCTCCCCTTTTTCTTTATATGGGAGGTTTGGCTTGGTAGAAATAGAGTGATTTTCGAAAATATTCCTTTTCAGATCCCAAGTATTTACTATGCAATTACTAAGTGGTTGGAAGATTGCCCTACAACTGCTAGGCCCTTACAAGATTGTTCCTTTCGCCTTTGGCCACATGAGGTGGCCCTCCCTGCAGTATACTTTGACGGTGCATGCATGAATGGGGTCATGGGTTGCGGCACATGGATTAAGATTTATCAAAGAGAGAGAGTGCATATACACTTTAATGCTGGTGTGGGATCCAACAACAAAGCGGAAATCATTGCTCTTTGGGGAGGCCTTCGTTTTGCCATCTACTTACAGTTAAAGGACATACATGTTTATGGCGATTCTATGATTGCTATTGGTTGGATTTCTGATCCACAGGCTTCTGTTCCTTCTGGACTCCAAGGTTGGGTCTCTCGGGTCCGACGTTTATGGACAAGGCTCAACAGGCCTGCTATCTGTCATATCTACAGGGAGAACAATACTAGGGCAGATGGCCTCTCAAAGATGGGTTTAAACACTGAGTTCGGTACCATGCAGGTTCAGCTATTTCGAGACGGTCTCATATTCTGGGAGACTGATATTGCCATTCCATAATACGGTTCTAGTTATACATTTTGGTTTTTTGATCTCCATTTGCGGCAGTGATATCATCTTTTGCAGGTTTATGTTTTTATATACAACCCTATCAGGCGAGCGTGATTATATGCTATTTCTCATCCACAGGCGAGCGTGACAGAATTATATGACCTGCTACTGGCCTTGGTCATTCACACCGGGAGAAAGTTCATATATATCATATATACCTTGGTTTCTCATGGTATGGGATTTCACACGTGAGGCGACTCAGCCACTGCCATGTTTTCACGTTTCTCCTCATGCACATGGGCGCTTTAGGTCGATTATTTATCAGACGAGCGTGAAACACTATCAAGCGAGCGAGCAACTTCTATCAAGCGATCGAGCAAATTCTATCAAGCGAGCCG
Organism: Pinus albicaulis; assembly: GCA_034641835.2. NCBI lineage: Eukaryota > Viridiplantae > Streptophyta > Pinopsida > Pinales > Pinaceae > Pinus > Pinus albicaulis. The sequence goes on along the minus strand of CM076572.1, from coordinate 1,353,365,329 downwards.
GTCTATAATTTCTGCTAGGGACTTCAATGCTGTTGCCTATTCTTGTTCTTTTGACTTGTCCCTTCCTCCTTTTTCACAGGATAGCCATATGCACATTATTGCGGTCCCATGTCATCCTATTATGGCTTAATTATGGTTCGATGTCTTCTGATCTATCGGTCTATTTATTGCATTGACATATACATTTCCTTTTCATCTTAAGTTTATATCTGTTGTTAATCTGTCCTATCTGCTCCATCTTCCTCCTTCTGCTCGCTTCTGTAGCTGAGCATTATGATATGGACGGTACACGTTCTATGTTGATGTCGCCATCTTGTGGCTGCCTATGGTTGGCTATCTCGCTGTATTTTTTTACATGCTGGAGATGTATTGGAATATGTACTGTTTTATATTTATATATAACATCGTTTTTTTCTTCTGAAAAAAAAAAGTATCTTGATGCATTTATCAAGAGGGAAGCACCGAGTCTGCGATTATGAGTACTGTTTTATAGATATGGTAATATATTGATATGCAAAACTGGCGTTTTTGAAAAATATAAAGTACCTTGATGGATCTATCAAGAGGGCAGCACCGAGTCGGCGATTATGCGTACTGTTTTATAAAGCTGGTGTTTTGAAATAAATGCCAGATATATTGATATATAAAACTGGCGTATTTGAAAGAAATCCCAGGCAATTTAAGGAAAATTAAGAAATTATATCTTGCAAAATAGAGTGTTTTGAAAGACTGCAGAATTAATTATAGACAACAAATTTTCAGCATATCAATGCAACAATTTGTTAGCAGCAGATGCATCCAACAATGATTTCTAATAAAAAAATACAGATTTGTAAAGAACCCTTTGAAATACCAGTTAAAGTGAAATGTATAATATAATATGGTCAGTGGATATGCATTTAGATTAATGGGTGGATAAGAGAAATAATATACATGTGCAGAAAACTCTTTGAATTACCATTTAAAGTGGAATGTGCAGTAGAAGATGCTCATTGGAAACACATTCACAATAATTGTTGGATAAGAAAATGGTTGGGCAGTATGGTATGTTCCATATCAACTTCCACACTATAATTGTTCGCTATCTTTCAGATGAAAAAACATAAAGACATATTGTGTTCAATACTGAAAATACATTTGGAAAACAAACAAGGAACTAGGGTTTCCATATGAACTTGCACACTATAAATGTTGGTTATCTTTCACATTAAAAAGCATACAGACATATATTGTTCAATACTGCAAAAAGGCATTTTCCAAATAGAGAAGGAACCAGGGACAACATAGTAGCATGAATGCCCATGCAAGGATGGCAGGTTTTTTATATACATTAAGTAAAATTTGACAAAACAAGATGTATTGTTTGCTTTAAAACAAGAAACATGTAGTGGATTGGCAAAAATAAAATGTTTGAAGTCTTTCAACCAAAATGCTTGCTATTGGTTTCCTAGGGGGAACGCCCAGTCGTAAATACAAGATGTTGTGTCGCATCTACAACACCAATTGGCATCCAAAGTTGGGATGTGAGCAAGATAATATGCTCGAAGTTGTCTGTTTGCATCCCTTTCATGCACATGGATGAGGACATGCATGAAAGCTTTAATCTTGTTAAGTAGTTGGAGAGTTGGATGCAACCGGTATAGACACAAAGTAGGAGGGCGCAGGAATTGTGCTTGTATATTCAAAAGAGAAGCCTCATGTTCACGTATTTGATGGAAAATTTTGTAGAGTTGGGAAACATATTGTTTATCCATTCGTTTATGCAAGCAAGGGGAAAGCATGTAAGTGAAAATGTATAAATTCACTAATTGAAAGGCAAAGCACACAACAAAAAATAGTAGCAACCATTTTGAAGTGAAAGTATATTATAGATATAATACGTAAAAGAAACAAATAAATTTCAAGGTGTTAAGATGAGAGAGAAGATGGAAGATGTACAAGTGAAATGCAAATGAAGGAAAGGTACCAACAGGAGAAGGTCTTCAAGGAGTTTGATTAATATATTTGGAGGAAAGGTATGTTTCTTCCTTTTTCTTGTATATGAAGAAAGGATTTCTTGCATGCACGAATAGCATGTGAACGAGAAAGCTGGGGAGATGCAAAAATCATTCAATGATCTAACTCTTGATACAACTGTGAAAGTTAGCCCCTGGCGATCAATGTTGCTAATGTCGATTGTTGCCTTATATAGTGTCATGCCTTGTGATTTATGGATTGTGAAGCCCCATGTCATGCAAAGTGGCACTTGTGTTTGAGAACCCCTTTTTATGGGGGGTATTGGCACATAATTTGGATTTGAGGCATCCCATGGTGGACCTTTTTAGTGAATAAAAGCAACAACAACAAATGATGGCAGTTTCATGGGTTTAGAACCGGGTGCATATACGAGAGAAAAAACATTTCTGAGTGAACCATTAACAAGGGCAGCCTCAAACCACAAGTTGCTTGTAAGTATGACACATTGCCCAATGAAAAGGAGTAATTTTGCATCTAGTTGATCATCTTCCAGTTTATTGGCAGGGAGTTGTTTCCGTTGGGCAGCATAGCAACGTGCAACTGGTTGGTTTATTTTTTTAAGCATGAATTTATTGTGTAGCGCAACATCCTCATTTGTTGCGTAGAGGTGCATAGAATTGGAGAATGGTTGGAGCTCATCTTCGGGAAGGTTGGATTTTGAGTGTGTCATAAGAAGCTTCCAATCATCCAAAGTGGGGGTAGCATTGCGAAAGTTGGAGAGGAGTTGGAAAAATAAAATATATTCAGGACTTGTTCCTTGTTGGCGAAATATTGTTGAAAGCGTCACAACAATATCTAAGCTTCGCCAAAGAGCATTTCCACGAGAAGTGCCTACATACATTGGTGTGTCTTTGATAGGTGGCAGTTGGCCGAGGTCCCCCACAAGGATTATAGAACAACCACCAACTGGGTTATTTCTATTGGATGAAAATTTCTCTTGTAAGCAATCATCAATTTGAGCAAGCAATTTAGGACCAATGAAGCTCATTTCGTCGATTAGAATGTATTTGACATGGCGAAGTTGTTCTTAAAGGTTCAGTAGGGATTGACCTTCTAAAGGCTGCATAAAGGAAATAAGTATGCAAAGAGCAGTGTGTATTATTAGGGCATTTATGTGGAATGATGCAACACTGGTTGGAGCAAGAAAAAGGAGGGGGTTTTCTCCATTGGTCGAGTTGGCTAGGAAGGCATTTTTGAGGAATTTAGTTAGGAAAGACTTGTCGGTGCTATCAGTGCCATGGATGATCATTCTTAAAAGTGTGGTGGAGGAATTTTTGCAGAAGTGGGAAAAAATGGTATTAAATGCTATGGTTTGGATTGGGGACAGGGAGGAAAGGGAATGTGGACATGGAGTTAGGATTTGGAGGAATCTTGTGGAGGAGCGGTTGAAGTCGATAAAGCAAATGGTTATTTCTTGCAAGTGCGAAGGGATAAGAGAGTGGTCTCAATTATGGTTTGCATCAAAGTCATGATGGCCAAGCATATCAAGCTCATCGAGGAGGATGTTGTTACCTAGGTGGAGTTGAGAGAGAAATTTTCATTCATAAATGTTTATGGGGGGGGGGGGGGGTGAATTTCATCAGTTGAGGAACTGTCAGAGTCTAAAAGGTCTGGGCTGGAAGGGGTTCAATGAACATGCCACACTCAATACATGTGTCTAGTTTGTTCCCAAGGTGCAACAATGGCTGTGTTGGATGTGCCAATGTCATGAGGGAGTCTACGGAAAGGGAAGTAAAGAAGTAGCTCACTCTAAAAAAAGTCTACATGGCATGTTGACTCTTTTGATGGAATGGAGGTGTAATGAGGAAGGACACGCACAACCATAGGAGGGAAGACGTGTTTCCATGGTGATGTCTTACGACAGGAGGAGAAGGACCAGGACCATGCGATTTCAATAAGAGGCAATGGCGCAAGTGCAGGAGGTCTTTGCATGTATGAGGCGTTGAAGGGTGTTGATGGAAGATGACCATCCAGGTCTTATGAAACACATCTGAATACTTGTTTTTTAACATTGAGGGAGACAAAAGAACGATTGCATTGTGTTAGTGGGAGTTTTCGGAGCATGTGGCATGTTTCTTGTGCACCAATGTCCCTATTGGTGACCATTTCAGTAAGGAATTTGAGGAATACAATCATAGTAGGGTGGTGGGGGGGACTTTGCGATAGATGTGAAATCATTTGGTAGTAGCTTTCGGACTTTGCCTTTTCTTTTGCTGCATACTTTGAAATGTACTTCAAAACAATATGACGTGAGAGAAGCGGTTGAAAGTCAATGTTTTCCCTCCATATTGCAAGCATATGAGCATTGTGCACATTTAGCTTGTCATCATTTCTAGCAGGGAAGTACACTTTCTAGCCAGTAGCATCAATGTGTAGAGAAGAGGTCTCGTGAACCTCCCATGGGGCTCCATAGCGACAGTGGTAGAGTTATTTCTTCTGCGCATGCATGTAGAGGAGTGGAAATTTTTGTGTCTTTGGATGCAAGTCACAAGTTGTTCATAGTCTTCAAGTTGATTGGCAGCAAATATTTCATGGGTCCCAAGGAGGCATGGGTCGCATACATATGAATGATTTATGCCAAGAGCCTGGTTGTGGAGGGGACGAGGGTTCCAAGAAGTGATGTACATATCGAAGAATTGTTTGGCTGCACGGACATCTGAAACGCTAGTCCAGTCGAGGGCGTCCATAGCAGGTGCGTTTTCAAACCATAAGAAACCATGGGTATGTGCAGAGCCTCGATGTTTCCATTCATACCTTATAAAGAAAGGAAAAAATAAGTAAGAGGGATGCATGCAAGGGAAAGTAAAGAAATGAGAGAAGGGGAAGCAGTAATATTCATACCTGCACTAGTAATCCTTTACAAGGAATCCTTTTAGTAGGATCTCTTTTAGGAATATTATGAATCTGAAATGGATGTATTGAGATGCACAATGTGGGTTTGAAATAATGTTTTGGTTTCTCCCTTGAGTTTGATCATGTGTGTTGGATGGAGGGTTGGAAGGCACAACCATATGCAAGTCATGCCATTTGGTATCAACTGCACTTAGTGTGAAGAAGATGGTAGGGGTACCTTGTTGAATGATCATTTCATTGAGATCCCCTCTAGCCCTGTTCTAGAATGAACGGTTCCTGCGTAAGAATGAGCCAAAACACATAATCTGGTCCGGAATGGTGGAAGGTGAAGGTGGTAGCGACGGTCTGCGATAGTTTCTAGAAGGGTATTCATAAGGTCCCTTTAACGAAGACAAAACATTTGCTTGACTGTGATGGTGCATGATAAGGTTGTATAAGTAATAGCGAAATATAGGATGTTGGCCAAAACGATTGTCATGGTAGCGCATTAGATGCAAAGCATATTGTTTCATATCAAATTTTGCAATTCTTGGTTGGTTAATCATGGTAGATCCAGTGGGGAAGAGGGTGGGGAAGGCCATGGAGAAGAGGCCCTCTATGTTGTATTCATTTACTGGAGAAAGGCCAATGATGGGCCATTGAAGTGAATGGGTGGGTGTGGAATTGCAAGATTCTATGTAGGAAAGTATTTCATCAATTTTTGAAAGAGAATTTGGTAGATTTGAAACAAAGGAGGACGGGATGAGGTTAGACGGGCATGGGTGGGGAAGTTCATAATTATGATTTTCAAAAGGGGCTTCATGGGGTGTGAGGGAGCTCGTGTTGATATGGCGTAGGATGCTATAAATGTTTGTAGTTGTAACAGGCAAAGTAGAGAGCGCAAGTGGGTTAAATTGAACATCTTTGTAGTATGGGTCATTTTCTAGCTTGAATTACAAAGCTATGAGAACACGTGCTCTGCTAACAAAAAAATTCATAGGATGTTTGGTCATTACTAGTTTTGTTTAGAACAATGATGTCTAGTTCTGACAGCATGCAAGGAGGAGAGGTGACAATATTAGTGATATCTTGAGGGAAGCTAATAGTATGGCTAGAATGTTTGAGTTGGCCTCCATGTGCATGGGTGACATGGAGAACGCGGTTGACATGGGAAATGAGCATCTCTTCAACCTGAGTCAGGTAGGAGAGGGCATGCGGTTGGATGCCTATGTCCATGTTTTTTGTGGAGGAGAAACGATGGGTTGTCTATTCAGAGGCACAATGGGTACAAAAAATGTTTCTATTTTTTTTTTTTTTTCATGGATGGGTAAGCTTCATGATAAGTGGAGCAAACTTGGATGGGACTAAGTGCATCAACCCTTTCACAAAAGCGACGATGTGCATGATGGAGATGGTTGTTGTGAATTGTTGGGAATTTGAAAATGAATGCACATGGGGGTGGGGGGGGTGATTGTACATGGAAGGCGGAAGGCGAAGAAAGTGTAGGGTTTGGAAAGGTTTGGTCGACGAGTGGAAATGGAAGGGGACCTGGGAAGGGTTGGGTGGATGGTAGGGGAAGGATGCGAGTTTGGGAAGGAATGGGAGTTTGGTTTGAGTTGGATTGAGAGTGAAGGTTGGCTTGACGATTGGTGTAGAGGAGACAATGATGTGCACCTATTCTTCCCTTGTTAAACACGTAGTGGCATCATCGCTATTCCTATTGCATACTCTTCTCGGGAGTAGTTAGAATAGTTGTTGCAAATAATAAAAGTTATGTCAAAAAACAAAGGTGTTTATGAAGTACAAAGAAAGGAGAGTCAAGCATCAGTTTGATTTGTATGTGTTATGTTTTTCATGACAAAGAATAGTAGTATAGAAATGTTGCGAGAGATGTTTGAAGCGGAATTATATTTACTATGGGATGCGTCGATCTAGGTGTTGGGATTTTGAAATGGAACTATTAGTTTTGGAAGCAATGACATTATGCATGCATGGGCTAGACCAAAAGGAACCCATTTATGCATTCGACATAATTAGAAGCAACAATTTGTGTATTGTTTTCCATACTAAGCATGTCATATTCATATGTGTATTCAGTCAATGTGTGTGTGTTGCGAAGAAGCTGAAACAATGAAGGAGGAAAGTGAAATCCAAGTGAGAAAATGCTCATATATTAACAAAATCCATTAGAATAGAGTGAATGGACATATATACACAAGGAAATAAAGAAAAAAGTGGGTGCCCATATGTCCAGGAGAACTATTACAAAAAAGCGAGGGCCCATAAACATATAGAACACATTACAAAAGTAGTATCCACTATCGAAGATGAATGGCAAGTGAGGTTCAACGAGAGTGAATTGTGGGGGGGGGGGGTAGGAGTTGGTAACATCGAAAGGCATGGGTGTCAAAGGAAATTTTGTTTGCAGGGTCAACGATGGGCATCAATGGAGAATGGGGAGGGGTAGGTAATTGAGAAATAAGGTGTTAAACGACAAGGATGTATGGAATGAGAGGATAGGGAATAGCGAGGGAGAGGGGGGAATGCATGGCTATAACCGGCAAGAAACTATGTTTGGGGGGGGGGGGGGGGTAGGAGTGGGTTGCAGGAGGGGAGTGATGCATTAGCGTAATTGAGTTATTCAACGTGCATAAGAGTTGGGTGTAGTCGTTCAACGCCGTTGAAGGTGTTCGTCCTGAAAGAAAGTGTGAAGAGGAATTTTCATTCCTTGATTTTGCTAGATATGTCTAGGACAACCCCAGGTTGGTTGAGAGGAGGAAAAGGTCCTTTACTGAGATGCCTAGAAGGTCATTTGTGGCTTCGTCGAAAGCAACCACATTTTTGAGGTGGCCATTGTGGTCGTGCAACTCAAGTCGAAGAACATAGCAGTAGTCACACTCGAGGAAGGAGCCTTCACATTTTGAACAACGCCATGTGTTGTTAGCTTGTTGTAAAGGATTTTTCATGCATTGCATCCCATCAATGTTAAGGAGGCATGCAAGGAAGTAGAAGTCGTCCATGTTAATTGAGGTAGCAGTAGCACAGAGGGAAATCCATGGAGTTTTTTTGCCTAGGGATAGTGAAAGAATGTCAGCAATTGTGTTTGTATTGATGGGCCTCTTGCTCGTGTTGGTGTATTTCCGGCTGAGCAAGGGCAAGGCATATTTGATGCCTTCTTCTTCAAACCATTTCTTGAGTTGGCATGTTTTGACAATATCTGGATTTATAAGTAGGGAAGTGGTAGGGATTGTTTCGATAGCCCATTGATTGAGCTCGACGATTAGACCCCCCCTGAATGCAAGCACGAGAACGACACGAGCCATGCAGAGGTCAGATAGTGTGTGACCTTCAACATCGTAGTGTTTTCCACACAAGATAACATCGATGCTGCTTCCAGACATGTCGCGAAGAGATAGAGTTTTATTTGGAGTTTCGGAGCCATCACGCCTGCGAGAAACAAAGGTAGGAGAGAGTGATCTAACAACATTGATAACATCAACAATTGAGTTTAGAATCGCAAGGTTGAGTGAACTAATCGACACAAAATGAAAGGTATGGGAAGGTATTGTTTGATCATCATCATCGAGTTGAGACATAGTTGATGTAAAGAAGCGAAGGATTTCAATTGAGCATCTTAGATGGTTGTAGGAAGGGTTCGGGACCTTTACGGTGCCATTTGCAATCGTGTAGAGGTGGCCAAGTTGAATGAGAGCATGTAGGGATTATTCCAAGTCATTGAAGGCGGAGACATGGATTTCGTCACCATCATGGTCAACAAGGTCAAACCCGAGTTACTTCCTGATGCCACGTGCATTGGTGTATTCACAAAGGCATGTTTTTGCAAGCACTCTGCCTTGGATGGACTAATATTTCTGGGTTGGGGAGAGTGCTTTAAAAGGGAGAGGTGTTGTAGATGCAACAATAGAAACTGGGAAGGTTTCCAGGTGGTTTTCAAGGGGGGGTGACGATGAAAGGGGAGAGGCAGAAGAGGAGGATGAGGTGGCATGGAGCAGTTGTTCAGTGAAGAGAACAAGAGGAGTTGGCTCGCCAACCAAAGGTTCCACATGGTGGACTATCTGGAGTTCTAGGACACAGAGCGACCTGCAAGAAAGAGCATGTGTGAGAGAAGAGGGGAAGTAAAACGTTAGAAACACATATATATTTTAAAAGGGACATAAGAGGACAAGCAGAAAAGGGAGGAAGGGGGGGGGGGTTTGTAAGCAATGTACATATATTGATGTGCATATGTGCATGAGCTTCTTTTGAGGAGAACAATGGAGCCCATTTGCAAGTCCCTATTTTGTGCAAGGGAAGTATGCGAAGAAGGGAGAAAAACGACATGCTTGTGTGCACCATCAGAAAGAGAGACGCAGTAGCGAGGCATCGCAGTCTCACCAGAACATATTTTTTCAATTGCAACAACTTGGAGGGTTGGTTGCAGCTAGGAAGCGCCAACGAACAACAACAAAAGTGCATTGCTAGTCCAGGTCGTCTCCATGGTGATACGGGTGTATTGTTGGAAGAAGGTGTTGCAAGCGAATAGAAAGAGTAAGGTCAGGAAAACGAAGTAGAAATTTTTTACTTAAATGAAGTGAAAGTTATAGAATTTTATTTTGAATGAGATGAAGAAACAACCGAAATTTTAAAAATACAAGTTGAGTTTGGTTTTTTTTTTTGCGAGAACAAATTGGTGTCTATATTAAATATGAAGGTGGATGTGCTAATTTATAAGGAAGGGCAACTATAAAAGTAGTCCGAAGGGGCAATACAATGGTGTAGCGCATTTTGATATGTTGCTGGAACTAATTGAAAAAATTAAGAAATTGTGGAATTTCCCACAATCAAGTGATGCGAAGGTCTTGTTTTGTTTATAAATGTTGTATATGTTTTAAGCTTTCTTGATTATACACGTGCATGTTGACATGTTGAAGAGAAGGATGTTGAAGAGGTTGGAAATGTGTGTTGCAAAAGGCAAAAAATGCACAGAAAAAGACATATCTGAATATACTCGCCCATACAAAATTTCAGATGCATCTAAAGGTGCATGGGAGAAGTTGTATTTTTTTTTTGTTTTTTTTTGTTTTCAATGTGTATAGAAAAGTGCATGGTGAAGAACTTGAGATTGGAAGTAAGTAGAAATTGTTTTTTTTGCTGCAAATGGACGCGTGTTTGAAGACAATTTAGAAAAAAAGTAACAAATAAAGCAATGCGAAACTAATTTCCCAAGGATAGAAAAATCATAGATCCATACCTATGAACATGTAAAACAGAAATTGGAAAAGATAAAGAATTTGAGATCTATACCTCGTGAGAGGGAGCAACAAAATATATCCTGCCAGGTCAACACGAAGCTATGTTAGGTAAGTTGCATTTAAAGATGCCAAGTAAAATGGTTAAGGAAGTATTCTGAAGGCCTAACTTTAATTGGAATATTTGAAAAATATAATGAATCATATGGAGAAAGGCGGGGTTAGAGTATTGTATTGCTTTTTAAAAACAAGTAAAATTAAGCAAAACATCCAAGATATCGTTGTATTTTTCATTCCAATAAAATAACATGACATTGGTAGTTCCTTGTTAGTATAAGATAAAGAAGAAATTCAACATTTCTCATGACCTCTAGAATGAACCAAGGCATTGGAAAAATCGTAAAATGGCATGTGATGGAATAATTATTCATTGTTGCAATCTGAAAGGTTAGATGATGAAAAAAAACTTTCTTTTAGAATTTGATATCTACAGACACATACCATTTGTAATTTGAATATACATGTAACAAACAAACCTTCATAATGAAATACATTAGGATGTAAGGAAGTTGTTCTTCATTTTGTTTCAGGCAGATAAATAAAATACAAGAAAAGTCCAATTAATTTCTGACCAATGTCCTCTTAGAAGCGTAATAATTTTTTTTTTAGTTTGAATAAGCATAAACAAAAAATATTTGTTTGAGGATTGATACTTGTACCGAAGAATCTCATTCAACAATAATAGAAGTTGCCGCCAACTTCCTCTAGTGATATGTAATAACTTCCCCTATTAATATGCAAACAATATTCCAACACATGTTAGAATCTTTTATTCGAAAATTGAAAAGTTGAATTTAGAATATGTTGATCCATTGATGCAGGAGTAGGCACTGCAACACATTCATTTTCGGCTTAAGCAAATGCTGCAACAAATTATTTGATCAATATGTCACCAAGTTAAATTTTGGGTGACATGACGATAGATGAAGTCAAAATGGAAAGAAGCCCTCTATTGAAAATTAAGTCTAACCTTGCCTGATTGTGAGAATAAAGATGAGGTGTGAGGGGGGAATGTCCACAATCATTCATAGGCCACTCTATTCTCTCACAGTTATTGGGAAGAAATGGGCACAATCATTCAGAAGCCACTGTATCTTCTCAAATTTTCAGTGTAGAACAAAAAGTGGAGGATTTACATACAATGCATGTCACTGGTGATTTGAATGCAGACAGATTGGCAGAAGTACATATTATAGAAGAAGATAAACATGGTTATTTGCCTAGGAAGAAGCAAGTAGAGGTAGTAGACCAGAGAAACATGGGTTGCTAACGAGGATAAGATCACAACTTACTTCCATAAATGTGTATTAGTGAAAAAACTAAAAACACCATTTGGAGGATGTATAACAGAAAAGAGAATGCACTTCATTTAAAGACATCTCTCGAGTAAGAATATGTCAATATCCATATGTATTTACAAAACCCGCAAAGGAAAACATCCCAAAATTCTTGGCCATATTTTAATTTTGATATTTTGTCATTAATATTACAAATTTTATGACCTAAAGAATAAAAAAATAAAAACATAAAATAAAGTATCTCCCCTTAGAGTCTAATCACTTCCCAATATTGTTGGAGATGGCCTGATGTCATCAAAACCGTGCAATACCTTTCAATCAAACTCAGATCCGCTGGGTGATAAAAAATTAATAAGAAGTAATAATTCCCAATAGCAATTCGAACACTTTGCATGAGTGCTTATTTTTTCAACAACAATTTTCTTTGCAAATTATTTTCTGTGTACTATCCTCCATATTTGTTATACCTCCTTGAAGATCTAATAAATAAGGATCCAAAAAAGTTGTGTAAGCCGGAATTTCCGTTCTATTCTATTCTCTCACAGTTATTGGGAAGAAATGGGCACAATCATTCAGAAGCCACTGTATTTTCTCAAATTTTCTATGAGGCTCAACTTATTGATTTGGAGCCATTTGTAATTGAAGCTACATGGATTAAGAGGAGATTATTTTCTTAGACAATTGGATCACCATAAAACTAACGTGTATAAATGTGGACACTCTAATCACTTCCCAATCTTGTTGGAGATGGCTTGCTATCATGAAAACAATGTAAGACCTTTCAACCAAAGTCACATTTGTTGGGTTACAAAGAATTTTGTGAATCAATAAAGAAAAATTGAGTGAAATACGATAGAAATTCAGAAAAGTGTGCCATCTCGAAGTTTCACATGAATCTTATTGAACTAAAATAACATCACAAAGCTTGGGCAAGGAAACGTTTGATGACTAGCAAAGAACTTGTCAGTGCAGAACAAAAAATGGAGGATTTACATACAATGCATGTCATTAGTAATTTCAATGCAGAAACATTAGCAGAACTACATATTATAAAAAGAAGAGAAACAAGTTTCTGGGCTAGGAAGAAGCAAGTAGAGGCAGTAGACCAGAGCAACATGACTTGCTAACAAGGATAAGATCACAATTTACTTCCATAAATGTGCATGAGTGAAAAAAAATGAAAACACCATTTGGAGGATGTATAATAGAAAATACCAAACACCTCATTTAAAGACATCTCTCCAATAAGAACATGTCAATATCCAATTTTTTTTACAAAACCTGCAAAGGAAAACATCCCAAACATCTTGGCCAAATTTTAATTTTGAGACTTTGTCATTAATATTACAAATTGTATGACCTAAAAAATACAAAAAGCAAACCATAAAATAATGTATCTCCCCTTAGAGTTTAATCGCTTCCCAATATTTCTGGAGATGGCATGCTGTCATCAAAACCGTGCAACACCTTTCAATCAAACTCACATCAGTTGGGTTATAAAAAAACAATTGCCAATAGAAATTCGAACACCTTGCATCACTGCTTATTTCTTGAAGAACATTTTTTCTTTGCAAATTACTTTCTCCTTACTATATTCCATCTCTACTATAACTCCTTGAAGTTTCAATAAAGAAGGATCCATAACAACTGTCTAAGCCGAAATCTCCATTCTATCACATTTGTTATATCTGGGGTTGTTTAACTATTTTATGTTTTGGAGTGTTTTGTTTAAATTTTGCACATTTTTTGTTGTTGTTGTTAGATCGTGTTTTTTGTTGTTGTTTTGCATGCATTTATAGATGCAACACCCTAAAACAAGCCCTAGACACTTAGGTTGTATAAAATCTACTTCTCAAACGTGTAGTTCAAGCACATCGTTCCCTAATTTCAAGTAAATGTAACCAAAAAATACATAGAACAATTAAAGTACATTGTTTCTTAAAAAAGAAAGCACAAAGCTTGTTTGAGTATTTATATACGGTCTGGCTGTTAGTCATGATAAGAAATCAATGGTTTACTGCCATTCGCTCAACCCAAATATTTTTTTATCTCAAACAAACCTTTTTTTTTTGTATGACGATAACCAATTAATTGCAGCTACAACAGATCTGAAGTTCCAATAATTGGTTTTCATCGACAATGTTTTCTACTTGGGTATTATGCACTGAGAAAATAGGAGATACATACCATGTATATAGCTAGTCGTCATAGGAAATTTCAAATTCATGGATGGCAGGGACATTGCCACTACAATGGCACTTCATATAAAATATGAGGATGGAAAAGAGAGTTATATACAAGTTTTTGAATAGAGAACAGGGAATCGAAGAAACCACTAACAAAACCTAAAGAGGGAACTGAAACCCAGGACCTGCCAATGTAAAGGGTTTCTCTACCACTGAACAATATGTCCTAGCCCCTTCCAAGATGAGTAGACTGAATAGCTTCAACATAAGAAGTGGATTGTTATCCACAACAACCGTAGTGGATTCAGTATCAAAGTGTGGATAGCTATCTCCAACACTCTCCAGCAAGGCACACTTTGGTTCAGGGCTCCTACCTATTGCCATTCAACCTCAACACCTGGATATGATAGCATTTTGAGAATAAGATAGCCTAGGAATAAATCCCTGGACCTGTGCCATTTAAAAAGGGGCTTTGATTCAAGCCTCCCAGTCATCACTAATCGACCTCAACGGCTGGCTATCATATCAAGGGAACCCACCAAGAACCAAATTCTGAAAAGAAACATCGAGGGCACCCACCTAAGCACCGTGGAGTTATGTTTACACCAGGAAAGACTTCTAACCTTCCACTCACTCAAACAGAACTAGTGGTAGCCCCACAGAAGTGACAAAAAAGGCAATTCTGGTATAATGAAGTTGAAATAACTCATTTGGGAAAGCAAGCAACCAACAAGCAAGATAAATCCCTCCTAGAAGGATCCAAAAGGCTAAAGGGAAACTGTAATTCGTATATGACTACAACTACATCCATTACTAGATTTGTAAATGTTTAGAGGGCTCGGGGTAATGCATGATGACGTTGGAAGGGGAGAGGTTTGTGACTACAAAAATCTTGTTGGACTTCAACGAAAAGATAGCCGAGAAACTGAAGTTGTCTTTGGAGCAAATTGAGTTGATGAAAAAAGGCTGGTATGCAATAGACCAGAGGCAAACAGAGCATATCTTTCTGATTAGTGATAGCGCATGCGCATAACCTAGCTCATGCCGATGCTTACATTCAGTTTCATCTATAAACCCCAAGGAAGCAAGTGGAGAAAAATGAAAATGGATGCATCTGCGGGATGAGGTAATGGGGGGAATGCTTTAACCATATGCCTTAGATAGAACCTCCTCCATGCAAAAATGGACCCTACCCTGTCTAACAATGTGCCTTCAAAAGAAGTCAACACCAACAACTCAGGGCTACACAACTCATAGAAAAACCGATAAGCTGCCTTACGCATGTCTTGCGTTGCTTCAAGCTTCAATGTTTTCTTCTAAAGATAGAGTGAGTATAGAAAATCTGATTTGAATTTTGCATCTTTCTCTTTAATTAGGTTCCCATTTTTTATAAGCCTAGTAAACCATATTAATATGTTGTTTTTCTATTTGTTATCAAATCTATATATTTGACAACAATAAATAAAATTAAAAGAAAAAGTCCTTTGGGTTGTGGTTTAGTGTTTGTAATGCAGTGTCGCATAGCTGATGACCCAGGTTTATACTCACGCAACGTAACAATAACAATAAAACTTTGTACTTTCAAAGCATACATCAATAGTTTAAAAAAATTCAACAATCCAAAGCCTGGTTTCATAAAACAAACACGAGAAAGGACTAGTCAATTACTAAATTTAGGAGGGAGTGCCCTAGCTGCAGTCCTGTAATTACATTTCTTCGACGACCACTAATTTAGAGGTTTCAGGTGGAAATTTCAATCACAAACTTAAGTTACAAGTAATTAAATATAACTAATAATATTTCTAAATGATAGTTTAGAAACTTATCCGGTTTCTTGTTTTTCAAAATGAAATTGGCAGGATATATATTACCTGGTCAAAAATTAGGTGAAAGCATGCACACCCACCAACTCTATTAGAAGTAATGGACTCGAAAAACCTAAAAAACAACCAAATATCGTAGCAACAAGCAATAATATATATGAAAGGACATATATTTCCTTAGATTTCATAGGGGAAAACGACAGTTCTCTAAATGTTTCATTTGTGCTCATACACATCTTGAAAAACCCTAGAAAGAATTACAGGTTATATTACAAAATAAGGGAGAAAATTTGGGAATAAATACATAGATTGAAGCAAGTGTTTGGAACAACAACGAGAGAAAAAAACATACACACAACTAACCCGCATAAAGATAGTTAATTTCCTTCAGTTTTGAAATACAGTGAAAAGATTGAAGTTTACTTGGTGTTTTGAGAAAGTAATCCTTCGAAGTCCTTGAGGCTGGATGTCAGATACTGGAAAGTCAACTTATTGAAACAGAACGAAGCAATAAGACACCTCACAATATATTGGCAGGTGAACGAACTGACAGATTGCAGAGAAGGATGAAGTAAGATACTCTAGACAATGATGGCCTCTGAAAACCCATAGGTCAGGGCAATTTAATTTTCTGTAGGCATGGAAAAAGGCAAAGAGAAGAGTACAAGCCTCACAGGGAACTACATAAACGCCATACGAGAGAGATGGAGGGAACTAGACAATGAAAATGAATGTAGAGTATGGCCGAAGGGTTCGATTGCCCAAGCCGAACCAGAAGGGTACATGAGAGTTATGGATACGAGCACAAAGTTATGGATATGGCAATTGATCTATATGGAAGTACTATACTAACTCAAAACCAACAATAGGAGATGTGTTTAAGTCTCATGTGTCCCCGCTGGCTGCCTGTGGAGCAGGAAAGTCTTACATGCAGAATCGAAAAACCAATACTCTTCTGCATCCCCACTCACTGCCTGTGGAGCGAGCTAGTCTTACACCGATCCATTTTGTCAAAGAGGCAGTGGGCCAACTATTTTTTTGGACATATGACTAGCTTTCATTTGTTGGAGGAATAAGAAAATATGATTGGTTTGGAAGGGTGATTGGGAAGACTTCTCATTGATTGGGTGAATAGTGTTTTCTCACCCCAAACCAGTAAAGAAAGCGCTTTTAGAAGTAAATATATTTACTTTAAAATGCTCAAAAATATATTGAGATATGTTGAGAAAATTATACACATTGCACTGAAGATAAAATGGTCAATAAATTATGTAAAATGTGCAACCAAACATGTTGCAAATAGTATAGTGCATTGTAAAGGACGATAATATAGTGTGTTGGGGTAAGAATAATAAAAGCAATGAATCAAAAGGAATACATTAAACAATGCATTACAAGGTTCATTTTATTTGATGCAAAGACACACATCAAATTTTTTGGAGACTATGCCATAATATTAAACAAAAAATCAGCAATGCGAAGGATTGTAATGCATCGAGTGCTTTGGAGAAATATAATATATCATTGCATTTGCAAAGGGTGAATAGGGCCAACACACAAAAATGATATGAAGGATGTGCCATGAAGACATAAAGGATTCACTATCACTAGGATAATGAAAAGGCTGCTCCAAGCGATGGAGAACTTTGAGAATATCAAGCACATGAAAAAGGAATAGAGGTAATAACCTATTTCATTGAGATGTGATAATGCGATAGGAAGGACTCACGGAATCACATTGGCGTGATGTAGAAAAGCAAGATAGGCTTCTCCTATTGCTAAAAATCTCACCCTCGTGAAATCGCAATCACACTGGCTAAAAGTCATTGGAAGATGAATGTCCACGAAGCAATTTTAACGACGGAATTAGGTTATATTATAAAGCATGCTATGATAACATGACGGACACTGCCATAAGGTTGCATTGTCATATCTATATTGTAAAGGATTACATATGTCAATGCATGCGCTGCAATGGAAGTCTCAACCATAAACACATGTAACCATATGCTCAATGTTGTAATGAAGGTCCTGATGTTTTAATAAAAGATTTCAAATGAAGGAATGCTAAAGGAATGCTATCCGTGGACCAACATCCTAGCTGCGTGCAAGGAATGATTGTGCAATAGATTAACTATGACAAAAGATATTATAGTACCGTGTTGGAGCCCATGATAAAAATATATAAAGGTACTGAAATGACATCTTGGTACATTGAAAAGGATATTCGTCAAAATGATAATACACTCAAAAAAGGCAATAACTGTTAGGACTCCACTATGTAGCATTTTTACTATATACTTTGACATCATCTTATCTTTTTAACTATGATTCCATTATCATTTTCATTTACTTTATCCCAAGGTACATAAAATCCTCTTCTTTATTATATGTTTAATCTGTTTACATATAATTCCATAATACTCTTATATTTTGTCATTAATCGAAGTGGATTGTTGCTAACATAAGTCTAAAAGATCGCAGATAAGTATATGCTGTGCTGGAACAATCGGCCGTTGCTGAAATAGTCAAACTCCGTTGCTGAAACAGTTGACCCTGTTGCTGAAACAGCTGAAACAGCCAGCAAGCACGCAAATTCCGTCACTCGTAATTTGCGATTCTGGAAGAGTATTTTGCGGAACAGTGGCAACAGCATGAAGACATGGTTACACGGATTATTCTGAAAATAGCATTCTTGTTGTATCTGTTGTAACAATAGCTTTTTATGGAAGAACATAATAGTCATGTTTTAAGAAAGAAGAACAAAATTAGGGATAAACATAGATTTACTCTCATGTAATTGTAGGAGATGTCTCTTCTTTAAAAAGAGGAGACATCATCATCAGAAGGGAGTTCAAGTTTGAAAACTACAGGAGAACATTGTATTTGACAGACTGGAGCTAGACTCCATTTGTAATGTATCATTCCTTTTGACAGATGAATAAAATCTTCTTTTGAGCGCTCCAATTTAATTCTTTCCATGGGGAATCTTGTGAGAGGGAAAGGGCCCGCCTTCCTCACAAGATTCACCCTTCCGTCCCTGTAGTTTGTTTAATTTCTTTATACTGTTTGCACTTCATTTAATTCTGTTTGCTGAAACACCAGTTATACAGTTCTGTAGTTCATTGAATACTCTGTTTCCTTAACGCTGCATGTGTTTAATACATTCATTCTTAAAAGGTTGAGAAATCTATTTATGTTCATTAATGGAATGTATGATGCTGGGAAGCAGGTGCTGAAGGTTCCTGTATAAAGGAATAGGGTCCTGCTCCCCTTAATTGCCTTTCTTTTCCTGCAGTGTGATTAGAAACAGGAGACAGGTGTTGGAGCTTCCTGTTCATGGGAATAGGGTCCTGCTCTCTTGAGTGATCTTTTCTACAGAGTGATTAGTGTCAGGCAGCAGGTGCTGAAATTCCTAATTAAGGAATAGGGTCCTGTTCTTGTTATGGTTGATTGGTTTCCTTTTCTGCAGATTGATTTCCCTTTAATTGAACTCTAAACTGCAACATAGGAATTATTTCTGCTATAACCTAAATGACTTCAGCTTTGACTAAATGAAGAGTGAATAATTAGATTTGTATTAATGGTAATTGTGTGGCTTTTTACTACAACATTGTTTTTGCTTTTGAATTTGAGCATATCCAGTGCGTGATTGTCTTTGGAATAAACAGACTTCCTCGGGTTGACAATTTATGTGGAGCTTGAATTGTGAAAACAATTAAAGCGACCAACATTTTGGCGCCATTGCCGGGGAAGGCAATTATAGATTTCAAAAGCATTAATCTTTTCTTTTTAAATGTGCAGATTGTATGAGAGGACGCGGAAACCAGAAGAAAACTAACCCCACAGGTGGCAAAAGCAAAGGAAGGGGAGGAAGAAAGACTTTTATTGACGAGATTGTATCAAAGGCTGAATCATCACAGAGATTAAGTTCTCGAAGACCAAAACTTCATCACTCCCCTCAATCAGATTACAAAACAGAGGAAGTTGTGGGTCCTGAAAATATAGAAGAGCCAGTGACTGAAGAACCAGCAGTCAGTGCTGGAGAGTCAGAAGGAAGTATTAGTAAATCAGCAGAGCACGTTGAGGAAATAATAGAGAGTGTTGGACGACCAGTGGAAAACATTGAAGAGCCAGTAGAAGACCTTGACGATCGAGCAAGTGCAGTAGGAGAGCCAACAATGGAAGGAAACAATGACGATTTCTTTGGTGGAGGACGTGTAGAACCCGAAGGAGAAGGAAGGGATGAAAATTCCCTCTCTACCTTGGGATTTCCTATCAGTAATCTCCCTGCAGGGACAACTCCTATGAAAAACATTCCATTGTCTGCTTTACCTAACTTTCATGGTTTATCCTCTGAAGATCCGGATGAATTTCTTTTTGAATTTGATATATTATGCAGAAGTTATGATTACGTTACTAATGCTCAAAAGTTGAAACTGTTTCCAGCAACCTTAAAAGGAAATGCTCTAAGATGGTTCATGAGCCTTGGGAGTCAGGTAATCACAACTTGGGAGCAGATGAAACAGAAATTTCTGCTTAAATATCAAGACTACTGTCGGACGAGAGAAAAGAAGGATGAACTATTCAATATGGCACAAAAGCCGGACGAGAATCTGGAGGACTATGTAGAAAGGTTGCAGTACAATATTCAGAGATCTGATCATCCGAATATAAGTAAGGAAATTCACAAAACAATATTACTTAGAGGTTTAAGGGATGATTGTTTAGATATGTTAAACATGCTTGGCAAAGGAGATATATCTAAGGAATCATATGATGAGATTGTTGAACTTTCTAAGAGGTGTTCAAGAGGAGCTGCAAGGAACAGAGTAAGTAATAGAGATTCCACCTATTCAAGAGTGTAGAAATCAGCTAGTGGAGGAGCAACAAGAGCTGAAATAGGTAATTTACTTGAAGAATTTAAAACTGAGATGTTAAGTTCTTTTGCTTCACAAATTGACACTTTGCAGGTTAAGAAGAAGCAGGCTGAAGCAGAAGCAACTCTGGCTGTCTTTTGCCCAAAGTGCAGAGACAAACATCCACTAAGGGAATGCCCAATGGACAAAATAACAATTTGCACCCTTTGTGAGAAAGACAATGAAACAAAACAATGTCCATCTCTACCAGGAATAAAGGCAGCATTGCAGCCAACGGAAGAAGAAGCTGAAGCAGTTTACCTGCTAACTCAAAGAAGACAATGGCAACCAAAAGGACAAGGTATGAACTCTAGTATGCCATTTAATCGTTGGAACAATTATTCTGCTTTTGGCCAAACAAATTACCCTCCCTTCAATCAAATGCAATACCCACCCTTCAACCAAATGAATTTCCCACCCATGCAGCAATCAAACCCTCCCTTTGTTGATCCTTCAATGTGGACTCCTTGGCCCCCACAACAGCCATCTTCTTTTAATCCTTGGAATTCAAATTGGAGAAGCCAACAACTCCCGTATCCAAATCAATTGCCTCAATTCCAACAACCACTTCCTCTGCCATCAAATGCTCCGCCAAATAACCAAATGAGACCCCAGCTACCCGTGCAACCAAATCCTAACCCCAATAATAAAGTTGTGCAAGTCATTGATATTCAGAATCAGTCTATATTTCCTACTATGCAATGTAATGATATTCATTTAGGATCTGGGAAAATAGTAGAGCCTATTATTGATGACATAACCTCTTCTGATTCTGATAAAGATGAAACTGAGAAACATAAGAAAGCACAACCACCTTTTAACAAAAATGTTGAAATAACAGAACCACCATTCCCCGAGCGTTTGGTTTTAACTAGAACGCCTGAAACACCTGCTTTTAATCTTTTAGGGGAATTGCAAAATTTGTATGTTAAAATTCCACTTTTACAAGAATTAAGAGATGTACCAATTTATGCCAGAACAATAAGGGATATTTGTGTTAAGAAACCTGGTAGGAAAACTAAAGATCCCCTTACAGTACATGTGATGGGTGACTTGTCTGCATTAATGTCCGGAAAAACCCCTCCTGTGAAATATGGTGATCCCGGCCATCCTACCGTAACAGTTCAGATTGGTAAAACAATGATTCCTCAAGTTCTGGTAGATTTAGGTGCTGCAATAAACATAATGACTCTTGAAACTTCACAATTGTTACAGCTGAATAACACAATCAGAGATACACCCACCATTTTAGAGTTGGCTGATCGTTCTACAATTAAACCTGAAGGAGTTGTTGAGGATCTACTTATTTCAGTTGAATCCTGGAAATACCCAGCTGATTTTGTTGTATTGCAGACTAAAACAAAGCTGGGGGGACACCCCTTAATTCTAGGAAGGCCATGGTTGGCCACAACTGATGCTTTTATCAGTTGCAGATCTGGTTCAATGACAATTTCTAATGGTTATGAAACAAAACAGCTCACTCTTTATCCTCATGCTACACCAATAATTAATAATGAAGATTCTATATGGATGGATTATGATGATAATGCTGTTCAGCCTATTCTAACTATTGGACAAGCTTTAACTCTTAAAGACAATACAGAGGATGAGATAATTAATAATTTTATTTGTGAACCTTCTTCTGTAATTGCTGAAACACACAATCAATTAACTGCAATTTTTGAAACTGACACTCAAGAAAGGATTGAATCTGAAGATTCATCTCAGACATTAACCACCATCTCATCTAAAAGCATAACAGTTGAAATTGAACCTGGCAAGACATTAAACATAAATCCTGATCTAACAGATGCTGAAACACAACAGTTAATGAAGTTATTGTATGAATATAAGGAATCATTTGCATGGGATTACACAGATATGAAAGGTATTTCTTCTGAATTATGTACTCATCGAATTTACATTAAAGAGGGATGCCGGCCTGTTTGTCAACCCCAAAGACGAATGAATCCTAATTTACGAGAAATTTTTAAAGAAGAACTTCAGAAATTGCTTAATGCAGGATTTATATACCCTATATCTGACAGTGAATGGGTTTCCCCATTGGTAATTGTCCCTAAGAAAAACGGGAAATGGAGAGTATGTGTTGACTACAGAGCCTTGAATAAAGCTACCCAAAAGGATCACTTTCCTTTACCCTTCATTGATCAGGTGTTGGATAGTCTGGCAGGGAAGAAATTCTTTTCTTTTTTAGATGGATATAGTGGGTATAATCAGATTAGAATTGCACCCCAAGACCAAGACAAGACCACTTTCACCAGCCCTTGGGGAACTTTTGCTTATAGAGTTCTTCCATTTGGGCTATGTAATGCACCAACAACTTTTCAAAGAGCTGTTATAGGAATTTTTTCTGATATGTTGAATGACTCTATGGAAATATTTATGGATGATTTTACTCCTTATGGTGTGTCTTTTGAATATGCATTACAAAACCTTGAGAAAGTACTTAAACGATGTATACAAGCTCACCTCTCCCTAAGTACTGAAAAATGCCACATGATGATGAGTGAAGGAGTGGTGCTTGGAAATTTTATTTCATCTCAAGGTATTCAGGTAGATCCATCTAAAATATTGGTCATTCAGAATCTTTCTGTTCCTAAAACACAAACTGATGTGAGAAGTTTTCTAGGACATGCTGGATACTATAGAAGATTTATTAAAGATTTTTCTAAGATAGCTTCTCCATTATTCGTGTTGCTTATGAAAAATGTTGAATTTAAGTGGACTAATTCTTGTCAAAAAGATTTTGAAGAACTCAAGCATCAGTTGTCTACTGCTCCTATTTTGAGGGGGCCTGATTGGGCCCTCCCTTTTCATATATCCTCTGATGCTTCAGACACTGCAATTGGAGCTATCTTGGGACAAGAGGTGAATCATCTTCCTTATGCTATCTACTTCATTAGTAAGAATATGACCCCTGCTGAGCTTAATTACACAGTTACCGAAAAGGAATTTCTTGCAGTAATTTATGCCATTAACAAATTCCGACACTATATCACTGGTTATTCTACTTTTGTGCACACTGATCACTCAGCTATCAAGTATTTAATGAAAAAATCTGTTACAAATGCTAGAGTTACCAGATGGCTATTATTACTGCAGGAATTTGATATCACAATTGTAGATCGGCCTGGTAAAGAAAATGTGGTGGCCGATTTCCTTTCACGGTTAAAAACTGATAATGATATTCCAGTAGATGATTCTTTTCCTGATGAGTATTTGTTTGCAGTTTCTGCTCACTCTCCATGGTATGCAGATATTGCTAATTATTTGGTTGCAGGAAAATTACCATCACACCTGTCATACAGAGAAAAGAGAAAAATTGTTCAACAAAGTGCCAGGTATAGCTGGATAAGTGGGTGTCTTTTCTACACAGGGCTTGATCAGGAAATCCGAAGATGCATTAGGGAAGATGAAGTGTATGACATACTGAAAGCTTGTCATGATGGCCCTTGTGGAGGGCATTTCGCTGACAAAAGAACATCACACAAAATTCTGAGGATGGGTTACTATTGGCCCTCATTATTTAAGAATGCAAAGAAATATGTAAGGGCTTGTGACAGCTGTCAGAGAATGGGTCAACCCAACCATAGAGATCAAATGCCATTAAACCCTCAGGTAGTTTCTGAACCATTTGAAAGATGGGCCTTGGATTTCATAGGACCCATTAATCCTCCATCCAATCAAAGAAATTATATATTAGTCTGTACAGACTATATGAATAAATGGGTGGAGGCCAAAGCACTCATTAGAGCTAATGAAGAGGCTGTCCTAGCTTTCTTATTTGAAGAAATCTTCACTAGATTTGGAATTCCTAGAGAGCTAGTTACAGATGGAGGACCTCCATTCAATTCTCATGGTTTTAAGTCTACCCTTCAGAAATATCATATTCAACATAGAATGACTACACCATACCACCCCCAGGCCAATGGGCAAGTGGAAAGTACAAATAAAGTGTTAGAAGCCATTCTAACTAAAACAGTGAAGGACAACCGGAAGGATTGGTCTCAAAGGCTCCCTGAAGCATTATGGGCTTACAGAACTACTTGGAGAAACACTACAGGTTTCTCTCCCTATGAATTGGTCTATGGTAAAAATGTTGTTTTTCCTGTGGAATTTGAAATCAAAACTCTAAGAACTGCTTTAGCTGTTAATCTTGATTTGACCGATGTGCAGACAGCTAGGTTGCAGCAGCTTCTTGAATTGGATGAAAAGAGATTAGATGCCATTCACCAGACAACCATGATTCAACAACAGAGAATGAAGTGGCATGATAAAATTATCAAACACAAGCAGTTCCAAAAAGGTAATTGGGCCTTGTTGTATGACTCTCGGTTTGAAAATTTTCAGGGTAAGCTACGTACACGCTGGCTTGGACCATATGAGGTAGATGCTGTTTTTCCTAATGGAACGGTAAGAATTTTAACAATTGATGATTCTAAAACACCTCTACTAGTCAATGGTCATAGGCTCCGTCTATACCAGCGCCCTGTTTCTAAAGAGGATTTCAAGACTGCTTGCATGACTGATATTCATTATCTTTTTCTAGGGGAGTCTTCTGCTCCTCACAGCATTTAATTTTCTGCACTGTTTTTGTAGTATTAGATTAGATTAGATTTAAGACTAATAATCCCTGTCAAGGGTTGGCATATTACAATTCAATTTTGCAGATTCTGGAAAAGCTCATTAAGGAGGACAGATCCATCATGAGAAGATCTGAAGCTTCAATCACAGAAGCTTGTTCCCTTCATTTCAACCCATTTCCTAGCAATATCCCTTCACCCCATTTCTACATTATTACCCTTTTTCCCATTTTTCCCACTTCTACCATTCCCGAAATACCATCCTTCAGCTAGTATTTCCTATCCCTTACTGCTGGAATTATCCCTTATCAAACACTTCCCCCACTGGTTTCAAACCCAAGTCATTTATCCCATTTTCCTGATTTTTCCTGTTGCTGAAACACCAGTTTCAGCAACGCGTCATTCATTTTTCCGTTGCTGAAACACCAGTTTCAGCAACCTGTCATTTATCATTTCATCATTAAAACATCATTTCTTCCCGCTGCTTTACAAGCTTTTTAGTTCTCCACTTCTACGCTTCAGATCCCTTGGGTGAAAGTTATTTAGTGTTGAGCAGATCCTGTTACACTCCTGTTTTAAATTTCAGAGAAATCTACAGATTCTTCCATTTATATTAAGCCACTATGAAGCACATTACACTTCGAATTATTAAACCAAAGGTAAAATTGTAAGGTATGTGGTTTTAATGTAATGCAGTTAAATTATATATTAAAGAGAGGATCTTGCTCATAATGGTTGCAATCTCCACACGCCCAATCATCATTGCACCATACGTAGGGGGGGAATTTCGAAAACTGAATAATCATTTCACATTAACCAATCCTCCGTCATTCTTCATATTCACTTCCACCGTCATTGAGACTCCGCATCCTCTGTTGCAACAATTAGCTTGACCAGAGCCTGTGTTTTTGTCTTCTGTGCCTCTGCATATAACTCAAGCTAGCAGCCATGGGAGGGTCGGCTATCAGACACGAGCCCGGTTCGATGAATCTTCTTCAAATGTTCCCAAAAGCCTATCAAATTTTCCAACAAGTAGGATGGACAGCATACTTTGAACGGTTAGGATAATTTGATCAGGAGCAGGTTTTAGAGTTTGCACAAAATCTTCAGGGGAATTTCTCAGTGGTTCAAGGCGTCCGCATTTCAGTTACAGAGGAGGACATAGTTCAAGTTTCAGGTCTGCCGGCTATTGGGACTCGCTGGTTCAGTAGGAAGCAAGTGATTTTAAATGCACAGCAAGATTTCCTTTGTCCAGATGAACCAGTTGAACTTAAGGGCCGCGGAGTAAGTCTGCATTCACTTCCTCGACCATGGCCGACAGTAGCAGAATTCATCAAACACTACTTGACATGTGAAGGGCGTTACCAGGTAGTCTACCAGCACGATTTCGTTTTGATGAATCATTAAGGAATGGTCGACTACTTAATATTCCCTATTATCTGCTTGGTTGTATCAAAAACATGTCTTATTATTGCAGACGGGCTAAATTCCCATTGTTATCCCTCACCCATCATCGTTTATGCCAATTGTTAATTCAGAGGGGTTTTGCTCAGCAAAACCTCCCTCTGAATAATCCACTCCTTCTTCTCCAGCAGGCTGAAGTTCCTCAGCAGGCCCAAATCCCCCAACAAGCTGAAAGCTCCCAAGAAACTCCTGAGATTCCTCATGAAGGGCAACTGGATGATATCCCAGACTCCCCAGTAATCCCACCCTCAGAGCCAGTTGACCCAATCCCAACTTCATCCCACTTAGTAGAGTCAACCAATCCCACTATTTCTATCCCTAGCAATGACTCTCTAACACCCCCATCCCCACCTACTCATAAAAGGAAGAAAAGAACCCCAACAGTCGCTGTCTCCAAACGTCGAACAAGGGCCAAATTCCAAATTTTTACTTCTTCCGAAAGCCCTTCCCCCAGAAAAGAATCTTCCCCTGCGAAGAAAAGGAAAGACAGTGATTTCTCTGCTTTCCTACCAAAAAGGAAAATGAAGATGACTGTTGAAACAGGAGCTACTCCCATTTCCCCTGACCCCGCCACCATTCTGTTAAAACTCCAATCTTCACCCCCATTTCAAATTCCCCAACCCGTCTCGTCCGGTGGCACTGCCACACAAGAACCAGTGCCCCGGGATAATACGACATTGTTTATGGCTGAAACAGTGACTGTCACACAAGAACCAGTCACTTACCCAGAGGCTGAAACACAAGAACCAACTGTGGTACAAAAATCATACACCAAGCACGATGATACAGGGAGACCAGCCGTAGCTGCTCCACAAGAACCAGCCACGGCTGTACATCAGCAGACAATCCCAGTAGAAGCAACCAACATACAGGGTTCATATACTATGGCATCTTTATTGGAAGAAAATCAGTTTTTGAAGTCTGAGTTGGAAGCCTCTAAGAATGAACTAATCATGGCACGAGAAGCCTTCGATAGAGAACTGAATCTCTATATGCTAGCACACACAGCATCGTCACAAAATAGGGAGCCATGCAGGGAATACATGTGCCATGAGTGTGGCAATATTTACCAGCAGGCAGGCTACAAACTAGTCAAAATTCAAATATCTGAGGCATCTACATCAGCTGTAATAAAAGAAGAATGCCCTACTGCTCCACAAGAACCATTAGGGCTCCTAAAAAGTGTAGAAAAAGAAACTAAACCTCAGATATCTTGTCCTGAGCTAATTAGTGCAGCCACTCAGACAGAAACACAACCGCAGGTATCTTGCCCTGAGTCAGTCAATGCAGCAACTCAAACAATGTCCCAACCCAACACTTCTAATGCTAGCACACAGACCCTGCTATGGAATCAATTGGAACTGATGAACAAATGGAAGAAACAATATGCTGAAGAACAAGATACAATACTACAGCAGCATAAGTTAGCATGGCAGAACCACATGTATGCCAACTGGGATAGTTGGGAACAGATGTTGCAACAACTCAGGGACTCCAAAAAGGAAGTCAAGGAATCTAAGGAAAAGATGGCCTTGATGTTTTCATTAGTGCAGAAGTTGATGGCTACCCGCAAACCTTCTGTAAATTACTCTCTCTTCCTTTCTGAACAATTAGTTTATTTTCAATTAAAAGCAATAAAGGATGGCAGACCGCATCAATTACTTACTTCAGAACAATTTGTTGAGACTTTTACTGAGGCCTTTGAAAGTGACGAGCATTTGTTGTGCGAACTTTACCTTCATAATGAGGCCATTCCCGACAATAGAAGAGTCAATCTCATTCCAATTGCAGGTGATATACAAATAAGGGCATTTGTTTCATTTTTGGCCAATCAGCTTACTTGGCAAACTGCGTTTATTGCAAGCAGTCATAATGAGGAGAATAGGCTCCTTTGGATTAGACCAGAACCTTTAAGTCCAGCCATGTTTATAGCACAATATCACAAATTCTTGCAGAAGCTAGGAATGCATAGGTACATGCAACAACTACAGGCTGCAACACTTTTGAAGTGTCAACAACAAATCAGAGTAAAGGAGGCTGCTGCATTGAAGGCCAATACTATGTTTTGGCAGCAGTCATGTAAAGAAAGACAAGATTATCACCCTTTTAACCCTGATAATCTCCAAGCTGCACTTTCCAGGGTACCTACTTATATCAAATGCATTCGACATTGTGAAGTAAACTGGATTGGTTATCATTTTCATTTTCCAATTCTATGGCTGCCTTCAGAGAAATATCAGTGTCAGTACCAATTGGCTGGCAGAGATGAAGCTTCAGCATGGCAGCAATTGCAGAACAATAAAGGATTCCGAGCTCCTACAGATGCCACCTTCTCCAGCTACTGCTTGAGTAATTTGCATGCACAGTATCAGTACTCAGACTCTGACTCAGACTAGGGGTTGCCTAAGGACATGCAACATTTTCAGCTGGGGGGGATGTTAGGACTCCACTATGTAGCATTTTTACTATATACTTTGACATCATGTTATATTTTTAACTATGATTCCATTATCATTTTCATTTACTTTATCCCAAGGTACATAAAATCCTCTTCTTTATTATATGTTTAATCCGTTTACATATAATTCCATAATACTCTTATATTTTGTCATTAAGCGAAGTGGATTGTTGCTAACATAAGTCTAAAAGATCGCAGATAAGTATATGCTGTGCTGGAACAATCGGCCATTGCTGAAACAGTCAAACTCCGTTGCTGAAACAGTTGACCCTGTTGCTGAAACAGCTGAAACATCCAGCAAGCACGCAAATTCCATTACTTGTAATTTGCGATTCTGGAAGAGTATTTTGCGGAACAGTGGCAACAGCATGAAGACATGGTTACACGGATTATTCTGAAAATAGCATTCTTGTTGTATCTGTTGTAACAATAGCTTTTTATGGAAGAACAGAATAGTCCTGTTTTAAGAAAGAAGAACAGAATTAGGGATAAACATAGATTTACTCTCATGTAATTATAGGAGATGTCTCCTCTTTAAAAAGAGGAGACATCATCATCAGAGGGGGGTTCAAGTTTGAAAACTACAGGAGAACATTGTATTTGACAGATTGGAGCTAGACTCCATTTGTGATGTATCATTCCTTTTGACAGATGAATAAAATCTTCTTTTGAGCGCTCCAATTTAATTCTTTCCCTGGGGAATCTTGTGAGAGGGAAAGGGCCCGCCTTCCTCACAAGATTCACCCTTCCGTCCCTGTAGTTTGTTTAATTTCTTTATACTGTTTGCACTTCATTTAATTTTGTTTGCTGAAACACCAGTTATACAGTTCTGTAGTTCATTGAATACTCTGTTTCCTTAACGCTGCATGTGTTTAATACATTCATTCTTAAAAGGTTGAGAAATCTATTTCTGTTCATTAATGGAATGTATGATGCTGGGAAGCAGGTGCTGAAGGTTCCTGTATAAAGGAATAGGGTCCTGCTCCCCTTAATTTCCTTTCTTTTCCTGCAGTGTGATTAGAAACAGGAGACAGGTGCTGGAGCTTCATGTTCATGGGAATAGGGTCCTTCTCTCTTGAGTGATATTTTCTACAGAGTGATTAGTGTCAGGCAGCAGGTGTTGAAGTTCCTAATTAAGGAATAGGGTCCTGTTCCTGTTATGGTTGATTGGTTTCCTTTTCTGCAGATTGATTTCCCTTTAATTGGACTCTAAATTGCAACATAGGAATTATTTCTGCTATAACCTAAATGACTTCAGCTTTGACTAAATGAAGAGTGAATAATTAGATTTGTATTAATGGTAATTGTGTGGCTTTTTACTACAACATTGTTTTTTCTTTTGAATTTGAGCATATCCAGTGCGTGATTGTCTTTGGAATAAACAGACTTCCTCGGGTTGACAATTTATGTGGAGCTTGAATTGTGAAACAATTAAAGCGACCAACAATAACGACCATATAAAAAGAACTCGTACATCAATAACACAATGACACTACACTTAAAAGGTACATTCAAGAAGAGAGGAATACTATATGATAACATATGACGACAAATAAAAAAAGGGTTGTGTAGACATGATATATTAGCATTTGCATCAAAAGGGTGTAAAGACATGTCGATAGAAGTGTTGACATGAAAGATGATGCACATAGAATGTTATTGGAAACATTATTGTTCATGTTATTGGTAATGGTTCAAGTGATTTCGATAGAAGCATTGATATGAAAAATGATGCAAATAGAAGTCCATTGGAAACATTATTGTCCATATTATTGGTAATGGCTGGAGTGATCTTCATAACCTTCTCAGTGCCAAGTGTTTTTGAGATAAGATTTCGTTTTCTTAGTTGTGCCAAAATTAGGGTTTCTCTGCCCACTATATTCGAAACTGGAGCTGACTAAGAAAAATAAAAACGTGATTTCATGACTTGAAATAGGAAATGAGATGTTGATTTACGGCAATCAACTAAACATGTGGATTTTGACCAAGGCATTGTGCATTCCATCACAATCTAAATGCTTCCCCACGACCTCGTTGATTTTGAAAGAATCACTAAATTACATTACACAATTTTAAAAGTCTTTATAAAAAATAATTAACTAATGCTAAACCAAGACAAGTTGACTTTATGTTAAATCTATAACTCAAGTTGACTTCGTAACAAATTGTATAGTCCATGAAATGACTAAAACAAAACAACTGATTGAATTACATTAAATTATGTCCATCTTAAAAATCCAACCAAAAACAAGTGCATGAGACAAAAAATTTTTAAAGGCATTTGTAAATATGGGATGTCGAGTATTTATAAGATACTTGCTAATTATAAATACTCATATGCTCCATGATGAGAATCCTACAAATTAGGCATTTCTTTGATTTCTTTGAACCAAGACTACAAGGAGTAAAATTCCTACACAGTAATAATACAATTGCAAAATTTCCTTCATTGAATGTTCCATTGCCCGCGTACACTTTAACAATAGCTAGGCATTGGTCAGAGCATCTTATTTCTAATAATATTGCAAACAAAAAGCGTTCCATAAATTCCACAAAGAAAAATTTCCATGCTAACAAAAACATCTAAACCATGTAGAAACTGAGAGAGTACCTTCAACCACCATTAAGAACTCTTTGTCAAACCATTACTACCACCAAGCCAACTATCAATGAATCTATTTTATCAAACATACGACTGGTTGATGATTTTCCTTCTAAAAAGAAATTCACTCATGACTTGCGCGTGGGATTCATCTTTGTTTCTTATATGCCAAATATGTGTCATATTTTCTTGATCTCTTCGAGTTAAAAACAACATTTCCTCTAACATGTCGTTAGAGGAAACATCGCCTTCGAATTCGCGAAACTACCAGGAAGAGCATTACCACAAACATGCTAAGATACACTATAGCTTTGTGGTGACATGGGTGTGCACCATACGCAAATAATTAAATTCTTCCAGTTTCTCATGCGCACTTAAACAAATTATGTAAAGAAAAGCTCCTCATCAAGGCCATTATGGTCAAACTCTGGAAACCCCAAAGTCTGACCATGATATTCCAAACCTAGTCTAAAAGTTGGTGTTAATATTTGTCTCCCTCTTTGTCGCATTTCTGGGCAGGTTTACAACTATTAAATGACCTCTTTGGCATCTTTCATACTGCTACCAACAAAGGTATTTCCAAATACAAAGGCCATAGTTGCTTCAATATCCTCTTGATATCTAACCAACAAGAGTTCTAATCTTGCATTTCCTAGAAATATCCATTGGCTGGGTTCGATTATTATCATTCTGCCACAGTCGGTTATGATCGGCTATCACAATTCTTGCAGTCATATATGCGAACAGAGTCCAACAAAATTTCAAACATATATATATAGAAAGCAAAATTTACCTATTATTCCCATACACATGCGAACTAAAGTTAATGCATGGGGGTTTGATTTGACTCAAAATTCTGAAAGGATACTCTCAGGACTAGTACACATCTATTCCCATACTAATGCGAACTGAACTTAAGTTAATGGATTGGGAGTTTGATTTGACTCAAAATTCTAAAGGACACTGTCGAGACTAGTACACATCTCAAACACGTCATGGTCCAAGTAACCCACTCATTTCCAAATGAAGGGAAGGTTAAAACTCAGAAATCGCTAATACAGTAATTACATTGCCAACAATGGTGAAGTTTTTTTTTCATTAGAAAAAAAATGCTCAGGACCATCTCCTTAGAAAAATAAAAAAATCTGTGTGAAATCCCATACATTAAATGCTGACTCTGACAAGCTTAACCGATAGATAAACGAGAGACTGTCCAAAGTCCCACTTATTATCTAGTATCAACTGGCCAGCTGTCGAAAAAACCTCGACAGTGGGTTTGGAGAAAAATAAGCGAGTCAACATATGTTGGCTTCTCAAATGAGTGAGAAAAAACCACCAGAAGGTGAAAAAACTCCGATGACAGACCTGGAAGGTCCCCCCTCTCAGGAATTTCAGAAATAATCCTTTAACAGAAAACTAAATCGATGGAAATAAAACTCAAGAATAGAGAGTCATCCTGCGAAAGTATCCCCAATTTATGAGCCTCTCCATCTAGCACCACACCGTTAAGGAGGAGCATTGATTGGACGAAGAAAAATAAAAATTAGTTCATGAAACTACAACTTGGTATCCTCGGAGTCTAGAATCTGTCACTACTTAAAAGCTTCTACAAGATCCCACCAAATGTGAAAGCTCCTTAAAATATCTACACCCTACAAAAAAACCAGCTTAATAATACACTACTCCAAACCAGAAGTTCTGGAGACTCGTATAACTTCACACCTCAACTCTCACAAAAACCCTACCTGTATCATAGCACAAAAATTGCGAGAGAGTTGAAATGATCAAATGTCCCAGCAAACAAATATTGATGCACTCACTTTACAAAGGGAATGATCAACGAAATCACGATACTCAAATCAATGAAAGATTATGCTCTATCTCTCATGCCTTTTCTACTACATGTTTAACCAGATCAACCGAACTAGATTTGACGCTATTGTTTCAATTGTTGTATCAACAATCGAAATTGGCACAAGTTCCTCAATTAGGTAATTCTTCGAGTGACATATGAAGTGCTGTTGGAGATGAAAATAAAATAGTTGACCTGCTTGGCTTTCCGCTTATCTAGTCAAAACCCCTTTTCTTATCAGACAGGATCAACCAACCTTAACCTTCTTACCTCTATAGGAATCAACTGTTTCATCATCAAAAGAAATCGTCAGTTGCATTCTAATCATGTGGGCTGTATTATGAAGTTTGTTTCGCCTTTTCCGAGCTTACAACCATCTATATCTAGTGCAGTGTTGAGACCACTCTTGCTCTTTATTTTGTGTTCTGCATGTACAACCAGAAAAGCTAACTCTATGTCCCATTGGAATTTGAAGTCGTTGTCTATAGACATTGTTGAGATTCGTGTCGTCTGGAGAACTGTTGAGATTCATGCCAGCTGCTGAGGACGACAAATCTCAACAACGTCACCACAAAAAAATTCATAATAGAATGCCTATTGACATAATTACCACACACTATGGTGATATCAACGATTTAATGAAAGGTTATCGCGGTGAAAATCGTACAAAGTGCGTTGAGAAATGAAAGCAAAGGCCCGACTATTGTTACAAGCTAGCTTATATAAACACTACCAAAGGTGATATATCAACACAAACAAATGTAGATTCCACGCTGAAAGGAAGGCCATGTTTGTAAATGCATACAAATGTGGTATTTTTCACACTACTTCGAAATCTACATCAAGGCATGCATAGGCTACATGTTCAACGGTTGCGCAAAATTAAAACCATACAAGGTGACAAAAACAAAAGAAATGTAGCTACATGAAATGCACATACTAAGATGTGAGGTGTCACTATATACATGCGATGAATATAGGACTGAAAGCATGCATTTGGGCATTGCGCTAAAAACCATGATAATGTCATAGAGTGAAAGAATATGTTGAATTCATGACAACACTAGAATCAAAGGTTGCCATGATAAGCGCAATGATAAATACTAGTAAAGGGTACATGGGAAACACACTAGGGATAGAAGCACATGAGTGAAATGAATTCATCAACATATGATTATTATTTTAGGGTTGTATATTCCTTCAGATATTTTAATGCCAAGTTTAGAAATTTCACTCATGATAGATAACAAGAAGCTAGTTGCAAATTATCTACCTTGTTATGTGAAAATATTATAATTTTATGACCTAATTAATGGTTGTATATTTCTAGGACTAAATTTTAGAATGAATGTCGATTATGTACAGCTAAGGACACCATGAATACATTGTCTCAATCGACAGTGGTCACTAAATATGTGACTCAACACCAAGGTGACCTTAATACGTAACGATGACATCAATGAGTTTGTTACTTTTCATCATATTGTATTGTAAATATATTAGTTTATCATTGATAACAAATATTGAAACCATGGAGAAGGCCAAAAGGGAATATCAAAGGTCACAAGGAAGTCTAAGGGTCACTTAGAAGTTGAAGAGTCATGGTGGAAGTCTAAGAACCATAGGTAGGTAAAGATTCATCTCATATCTTATTAATAGGACTTGATGGCTCAAGAAAATGGCCTTTTAGCACTTAAACTAGACTAGTAATAGGATTGATATTTTGAGCTTGAGGAGTTGAAAGCATCCGCTATTGGTAGCTTAAAGGTGGAGGGATTGTGAGGCTAGTGCTATGTTTTATAGATGATATGAACTTATCTCATCCCACTATTAGGTTTTGAGGATCTTGTGGTACATGTATTTGAATGGAAAACAATATTAATGAGAAATTTATCACTTCATGCATTTATTCCCGTGAATATATTAGCTATCTGGTATTCTGATTATGTACACTTGTGTTTACATACTACTTAAATGTTTATGAACTAATTTATTGCATGCGACTTGTGTATTGGCTTTGAATCTCTACTCTTCTTTCAATGTTAATGTTGGTAACTGATTGTGAACTAATTTGTGTTTAGTTTCTAGAACTTTTCTCTTATGTATGTTTCAGTTAGTCTCAACTATCTAATTCTTTCTTAAGGCATGCTCTCACTCATTATGCTATTTTTTTGTTCTTATAGAATGTCTCACAATCCATCAATGGAGAGTTAATCTTACCCTTATTCCTTTGGCATATTACACATGGTCTCACACTTATCTCTTTACATTCGATATCCAAGAGTAAAACACACATATAATGTCAATCGAGTTGTAAACTGGACGAGACTCCTACTCTAAATGGTGTAGGGTCTAGTTGGGACCTTATACCGAGGATATCCCCTAGGGTTGGTAGAACATCTAACACCGTCAACAAGTTCCAAATTAGGCCATGGTGCAAAAAAATATTATGCTAGTATAATTCACACAATAAGTTCTTTTATTCATTAGTGCATGCATAGTAGGCTTCCAAGAATGTGCTTGGGGAGGTGATATAATATAATTTGTAAGTCATGATAGCTGTCCTTTTAAACATGGGGTGTTTCACCTATAAGTACATGATGTACGCAAGGGAAGGATCCCTATAGTTAAGTGTATTTTCTACCGGTAGTTGAAGCTAAATCTTTTCTTAGCCTCCTTTAATTCTTTCTTCCATTTGATCCCTTTTGGATATGTGGGATTCAAATTATTCTTCCCATCTTTGCTTGAGGTTTCTAATAATTTTTTGATGCACTTTGATAAGAATTATTCCTTATTTATAGCTATCATCACTCCCTTCAACCTATCTTCCTTAACTTTCTTCCATTGGTCTTAAAGGCTCACTTGAACAACATGATCCTTCATCAAACTAGGATCTAGATGGGTGGCATTTTCTAACAATTCATGTTCCTGATTCTCCATTTGAACAACTCTCTCTTGGGTTTCTCTTTTGTGTATTTTTGTTTAGGCTATCTCCCTTATTTGAAGAAGATCATGTTACTCCTCATCTTTTCTATCAAGGATTTTTGTTTCTTGATAAATACTATCCATTCCCTCTGTGATATCCCATAGCTCCATGATTTTATTGTAATTAAATGTGCATAGGTTTTTTTTATATTAAATATGCTACATTTAAAGACAAATTAACATTTTTAAATTTTCGGTAATTATTACTGATGGTAGTTGGTTGTAAATTTGTAATGATGTTTTATTTTGTAAATAAAAGAAATATGAGAAATTAATGGTTAAGTACAGATGTATGGAAGAAGGAAAAGGCTACAATTTGATCATGAAAATTTATTATTTTATTGATGAGAAATTCCTAGGCATATAATCTAGGTGATTAGATTTAATTCTGATATGATGATATTGGCCAATTAAATGTTTCCTAAAAGACAGGGAGTTGTCCCTAAGAGTGGAAAAATGAGCTCATTAATGAGAAGTTAACTACCTGCCACTTGTTGGTGAGGTGGAGGCAGTTACTAATCACCGAAAAAAGTGGTTACATATCTGTGATTTTACTTGCTTTTGTCTCATAATTTCTGAGAGAAGAATTGGAGAGACTAAAGAGAAGCAAAAATAGGCATAAAAAACAGAGATAAGCCTATATAAACTAAGACATAAGAGAGCCAAGGAACTACATCTACTGAGTCTGTGCATCATTATCCACCTCATATGGATTTTCCTTCGTCGAAGCGTCTGGATTCTGTCAAGGTCTCTATGTCCTCCTTGGTGAGTTAGGGGTAAGGCTCCAAAGTTGAAGAGGAGATCATCTTAGGCTGTTGGGTCATTGTTGTGCGAGCTATGCTATCTGCAACTGCATATTTTTTCCAAGTGCCATCCAAAGGGAGGCTCTAGTTGCCATCTAAGTCATCCTCTAGGGTTTTGACAGGGAGACCCACAAATTTCTGAGGCAGAGGAGAAGGTGTGCGTGAAATTGTGGATTTGTGAGGCCTCTTCCATCCACTTGGGCCAATGTCAGGGTGCTGCCCTTTTAGGTGATGAAAAATTCGCTGGGCAGAGAGGGACGAGGAGGGGGAGATAGTGTCGAAGATTTCCGGGTCCTCAAAGACAACATAAAGGGAATAAGTGTGTGTGGACGAACCAGCGACCGAAGCTCGGGAGGGGGAGCCTCTACCACCTCCACAATGACTATGCATATGGTGGCGACATGGCATAGTCGTAGAGGATAGGAGAATCAACAGAGCATAAGACAAATGCATAGAGGGAGCCAGATAGTTAGCCAAAGCCAAGGGGCAAGCAGAGGAGCGATAATTGGGAGGAGTTGCAGGGATGGATATCTACATACAGATATTAAAATCGCCAGTACTATATCTCACCTGGCACAACACCAATCCAGTATCAACTGGCCGTGTCACAACAGCAACTGGCCAGCTATTGAAAAAACCTTGACATTGGGTTTGGAGAAAAAGAAGTGAGTCAACATATGTTGGCTTCTCAAATGAGTGAAAAAAAACCACCAGAAGGTGAAAAAACTCCAATGACAGACCTGGAAGGTCCCCTCTCTCACGAATTTTAGAAATAATCATTTAAAAAAAACTAAAGTGATGGAAAAAAAACTCAAGAAAAGAGATTCATCCTACGAAAGTATCCCCAATTTCTGAGCCTCTCCATCTAGCACCGCACCGTTAAGGAGGAGCATTGTTTGGACGAATAAAAACAGAAATTAGTTGATGAAACTACAACTTGGTATCCTCTGAGTCTAGAATCTATCACTGCTTAAAAGTTTCTACAAGATCTCAACAAATCTGACAGCTCCTTAAAAGATCTACACCCTACAAAAAAACCAACTTAATAATACACTGCTTCAAACCAGAAGTTCTGGAGACTCATATAACTTCACACCGCAACTCTCACAAGAACCCTACCTGTATCATAGCACAAAAACTGCGAGAGAGTTGAAATGATCAAATGTCCCAGCAAACAAATATTGATGCACTCACTTTACCAAGGGAATGATCAATGAAATCACGATACTCAAGTCAATGAAAGATTATGCTCTATCTCTCATGCCTTTGCTACTACATGTTTAATCGGATCAACCGAACTAGCTGTGATGCTGTTGTTTCGATTGCTGTATCAACAATGGAAATTGGCACAAGTTCCTTAATTAGGCAATTCTTCGAGTGACATATGAAGTGTTGCTGGAGACGAAAATGAATAGTTGACCTGCTTGGCTTTCCGCTTATCTAGTCAAAACCCCTTTTCTTATCAGATAGGATCCACCAACCTTAACCTTCTTACCTCTATAGGAATCAACTGTTTCATCATTGAAAGCAACTGGTCAGTTGAATTTTGATCATGTGGGTTGTATTATGAAGTTTGTTTCGCCTTGTCCGAGCTTACAACCATCTATATCTGGTGCAATGTTGAGACCAGTCATGTTATTTCTTTTGTGTTCTGCATGTACAACTATACAAGTTAACTCTATGTCCCAGACTGTAGGCAAGTTCCCGTTGGCATTTGAAGTCATTGTCTAGAGACATTGTTGAGATTCGTGCCGTCTGGAGAACTGTTGAGATTCATGCCAACTGCAGAGGACGATGAATCTGAACAACGTCATCACAAAGAAATTCAAAATAGAATGCCTATCAGCATAATTACCACACGCTATGGTGATATCAATGATTTAATGAAAGTTTATCATGGTGAAAATCGTACAAAGTGCATTGAGAAATGAAAGCAAAGGCCCGATTATTGTTACAAGCAAGCTTATATCAACACTACCAAAGGTGATATATAAACACATACAAATATAGATTCCACGCTGAAAGGAAGGCCATGTTTTTAAATGCATACAAATGTGGTATTTTTAACACTACCTCGAAGTTACATCAAGGCATGCATAGGCTACATGTTCAAGGGTTGATCAAAATTAAAACCATACAAGGTGACAAAAACAAAAGAAATGTAGCTACATGAAATGCACATAATAAGATGAAAGGTGTCACTATATACATGCGATGAATATAATACTATAAGCGTGCATTTGGGCATTGCGCTAAAAACCATGATAATGTCATAGAGTGAAAGAATATGTTGAATTCACGAGAACATTAGAATCGAAGGGTACCATGATAAGCGCAATGATAAAGACTAGTAAAGTGTACATGGGAAACACACTAGGGATAGATGCACATGAGTGAAATGGATTCATCAACATATGATTATTATTTTAGGGTTGTATATTCCTTCAAATATTTTAATGCCACGTTTAGAAATTTCACTCATGACAGATAACAAAAACTAGTTGCAAATTCTCTACCTTGTTATGCGAAAATATTATAATTTTATGACCTAATTAATGGTTGTATGTTTTTAGGACTAAATTTTAGAATGAATGATGGTTATGTACAACTAAGGACACCATGAATACATTGTCTCAATTGATAGTGGTCACTAAATATGTGACTCAACACCAAGGCGACCTTAATATGTAACAAATACATCAATGAGTTTGTTACTTTTCATCATATTGTATTGTAAATATATTATTTTATCATTGATAACAAATATTGAAACCATGGAAAAGGCCAAAAGGGAATATCAAAGGTCACAAGGAAGTATAAGGGTCACTTAGAAGCTGAAGAGTCATGGTGGAAGTCTAAAAGCCATAGGTAGGAGAAGATCCATCTCATATATTATTAATATTTGATGGCTCAGGAAAATGGACTTTTAGCACTTAAACTAGACTAGTAATAAGATTGATATTTTGTGCTTGAGGAGTTGAAAGCATCTGCTCTTGGTAGCTTATAGGTGGAGGGATTATGAGGCTAGTGGTATGTTTTAGAGATGATATGAACTGATCTCATCCCACTATTGGGTTTTGAGGATCTTGTGATACATGTATTTTAATGGACAACAATATTAATGAGAAGTTTCTCACTTCATGCATTTATTCCCGTGAATATATTAGCTATCTGGTATTCCGATTATGTACACATGTGTTTACATACTAGTTACATGTTTCTGAACTAATTCATTGCATGCAACTTGTGTATTGGCTTTGAATCTCTACTCTTCTTTCAATGTTAATGTTGGTATCTGATTGTGAACTAATTTGTGTTTAGTTTCTAGAACTTTCCTCTTGTGTATGTTTTATTTAGTCTCAACTATCTAATTCCTTCTTAAGGCATGCTCTCGCTCATTATGTTGTTTTTTTGTATAGAATGTCTCACAATCCATCAATGGAGAGTTAATCTCGCCCTTATTCCTTTGGAATATTACACATGGTCTCACAATTATCTCTTTACATTCGATATCCAAGAGTAAAACACACACATAATGTCAATCGAGTCGTAAACTAGACGAGACTCCTACTCCAAATGGTGTAGGGTCTAGTTGGGACCTTATACCGAGGATATCCCCTAGGGTTGGCAGAACATCTAACACTTTCAACAAGTTCCAAATTAGGTCATGGTACAACAAAATATTGTGCTAGTATAATTCACACAATAAGTTCTTTTATTCATTAGTGCATGCATAGCAGGCTTCCAAGAATGTGCTTGGGGAGGTGATCTCATAGTTAAGTGTATATTCTACCAGTAGTTGAAGCTAAATCTTTTCTCAGCCTCCTCATTTAATTCTTTCTTCCATTTGATCCCTTTTGGATCTGTGGGATTCCAATTATTCTTCCCATCTTTGCTTGAGGTTTCTAATAATTTGTTGATGTGCTTTGAAAAAAATTATTCCTTATTTATAGCTATCATCACTCATTTCAACCTATCTTCCTTAAATTTCTTC
The DNA here is from genome assembly GCA_034641835.2 of Pinus albicaulis. Classification (NCBI taxonomy): domain Eukaryota; kingdom Viridiplantae; phylum Streptophyta; class Pinopsida; order Pinales; family Pinaceae; genus Pinus; species Pinus albicaulis. The sequence continues at coordinate 1,353,324,184 of CM076572.1, read as the reverse complement.
CATTGGTCTTAAAGGCTTACTTGAACAACATTATCCTTCATCAAAATAAGATCTAGATGGGTGGAATTTTCTAACAATTCATGTTCCCAATTTTCCATTTGAACAACTCTCTCTTGGGGTTCTATTTTCTGTATTTTTGTTTAGGCTATCTCCCTTATTTGAAGAAGATCAGGTTCCTCCTCATCTTTTCTATCAAGGAATTTTGTTTCTTGATAAATACTATCCATTCCCTCTGTGATATCCCATAGGTCCATGATTTTATTGTAATTAAATGTGCATAGGTTTTTTTCGATTAAGTATGTTACATTGAAAGACAAATTAAATTTTTTAATTTTCGGTAATTATTTCTGATGGTAGCTGGTTGTAAAGTTGTAATGATGTTTTATTTTGAAAATAAAAGAAATATGAGAAATTAGTGGTTAAGTACAGATGTATGGAAGAGGGAAAAGGCTACAATTTAATCAGGAAAATTTATTATTTTATTGATGAGAAAGTCCTAGGCATCTAATCTGGGTGATTAGATTTAATTCTGATATGATGATATTGGCCAATTAAATGTTCCCTAGAAGACAGGGAGTTGTCCTTAAGAGTGGGAAAATGAGCTCATTAATGAGAAGTTAACTACCTGCCACTTTTTGGTGAGGTGGAGGCAGTTAATAACCACCCAAAAAAGTGGTTATATATATGTGATTTTACTTGCTTTTGTCTCACAATTTCTGAGAGAAGAATTGGAGAGACTGAAGAGAAGCAAAAATTAATAGACAAAAGAATATTTTCAGGCCTATTTGTTCGAAGGGGGGAAATATTTTGCTATGTCAAGGTTGGGAGGAGCCAAGTACTCGACTCTTAATTTTCTAGGATACTTGTTCAAGTCGGTGTTTCTAACTCTAATATTTTCTTATTAACATTAAACTGAAAATTGTTTATTCTATCCTTGACTGGTTCACTATTTCCTTAGTTAGAATGGAGAACAAAAAAAAAAAAAATATTATGCTTTTCTTTCTTTCTAAATTAGGATAAAATTATATTGATATGTAAAAAAATACAAAATGTTCTTCAGGATAGGTGGTTGCTGAACTAGCCAACCCCCGTTCGATGAGAACTGATAAAAAAAACCAGAGTTTGGGTTGCCCTTCATGGGGAAACCAACGTTTACTATGTCGAAGAGTAGCATAGTTTGCAAAAAAACAAAAATAGGCATAAAAAACAGAGATAAGCCTATATAAACTAAGACATAAGAGAGCCAAGGAACTGCATATACCGAGTTTGTGCATCATTATCCACCTCATATGTATTTTCCTCCGTCGAAGCATCTCAATTCTGTCAGGGTCTCTATGTCCTCCTTGGTGAGCTGGGGGTAAGCTCCAGAGTTGAAGAGGAGACCATCTTAGGTTGCTGGGTCGTTGCTGTGTGAGCTATGATGTCCGCAACTGCATATTTTTTCTAGGTGCCATCCAAAGAGAGGCTCCAGTCGCCATCTAAGTCATCCTCCATGATTTTGGCAGGGAGACCTGCAAATTTTTGAGGTAGAGGAGAAGGTGTGCGTGAAATTGTGGATTTTCGAGGCCTCTTCCTTCCTCTTGGGCCAATGTCAGGGTGGTGCCCTTTTGGGTGACGAACATGTAGCTGGGCAGAGAGCGATGGGGAGGGAGAGGTAGGGTCAAAGACTTTTGGGTCCTCGAAGGCAATAGAGAGGGAATAAGTGTGCAGGGATGAACCAGGGACCGAAGCTCAGGAGGGGGAGCCTCTACCACCTCCACAACGACTGCGCATACGGTGGTGACGTGGCATAGTCACAAAGGAGAGGAGAATCCGCAGAGCAGAAGACAAACGCACAGAGGGAGCCAGATAGTTGGCCAAAGCCAAGCAGCAAGCAGAGTAGCGATAACTGGGAAGAGTTGCAGGGATGGATATCTGCATACAGATATGAAAATTGCCAGTACCATCTGCCATTAATGGCTAGCGAGGAGTATTGAATGCCGAAGTAGGGGGAGTGATTGTCACGAAGTGTCGGCATCCTCCCACGTCAACCATATTTATTTTCTCCACGTGCCAGAGTGAAGGAACCTCCATCATGTTTGTCCAGTTTGCAATGCGTCGATCAATCAGGGGGTCGCCCATCCAATTTGTGTCAAACACCTACATCTGAGAAAAGAATTATTATGTTACTAAGGCTAAGCATAGAGTATTTTTGTGTTTTAATTTTGTATGTGGTTAATATAAAAAAAGGAAAAAAAAAAGTGTATGATAGAAGGAACAATATTCCTTATAAAGACTCAAGTCGAACTCGATAAAGGAGTACATAGAATAGTAATACTGGTGTATGTTGTGCATATGAACCTTAAGTTTAAGTTGTATGAAACAAATAGACAATATGTATGAACCCGTAGATAAAGTAATACCACAGAAAACAAATTGTAAGAATAGAGAATATATTTAAAAGAACATATAGAAATATACAAGTATATTGTAGACCAAAGGAAAATATAATCTTTATAAACTCTAGTAAATTAAATTATATAAATCAAATATTTTATATATATATATCGCTATTGTTGTAAAATTCAAAGATGTATAGCAACAATGAACATCATAAAGGAAAGAGAAAAGTAATAGCATATTAGTAAATACATATATAGATACCAACAATAATAGAGAGCCTTCAATGTAGAACTATATGAAATAAATTCGAAAATATAGCGAACAAATCATATATATGTATATATTGTTAAACAAAGTTTAGAAGTACATAGAAGAATTCTTTATGGAAATTTGTTTAGAAAATAACAATTATTTCCTATAAAAATATATGGTGAAATTGATTAAATAAACAATGATATGTAGAACATATGAGAGGGATATTCAAATCCATGAAGGAAACTTTGTTTTTTACTATATAAAACTAGGAATTAAAAGTCATATTCAGACAATAGTTTTGAATAGGCATAAAGCTTGTAATAAAACAAAAATTTCCTTCGTACGAGATTTTTTATTTTTTTATATTTTTTTACCGGTATCAAAATAAAACTAAAAAAAAATAGCGTAAGCGAATATAGTTCAAATCATTGTCTTCATATATTAACTGGGATTGTTCCGACTAAGCCGTTGGTGTGGTCAAACCAATTGTGTATACGTGGCATCGGGATGAATTTCCCGCTTATGCATAAAACAATCTTGAAGTATTTACCACATTGAGAAATAGTAAAATCCAATGCCATATATTTACCTAGTTGCCACATTACATTACATCAAGTCGAGAAACTCCTTCAAGGAAAAATGTGTTGCATATAATGGTTAACCATTATAGTACTACGCATGTTTGAATGGTCTAAGTATAATGGAAGTCCACGACTAGGAACCAATGTCAACATCATGTACATATCTAGTAATGTGGAACAAGCTAAGGGCAATATATTTTTATATAAAGGTTTCAAGAAAAAATTACAATAAGCTACAATAATATATAATAATATATCATATTTTTAAATAAAAACATTGAAATCAATGAAAATTTTAAGGAGTTGTTTACAAAGGCGGAGGAATTGTTCAAATGGCCAAAAGTGACTAGAATTCTGACAATTTTATTTTTAAGAAATCTTGCAGTAGCAGTGTTTAAATCATGTTTTTGATGGTGGAAATGGATTTAGCACCATCAAAAATCTCTAGGGCACCCAAAATATTGAAGTTTGATAGCTATAACTTAGATTTACAAAAATTCCTGCCGGATTTTCTTAAAATCTTACCGAAATACCCATGCTTTTTAGGGAAAAAAAACAGTTTCGTTAATTTGAAATCATACAAGTATTCAAAAGTGTAAATCTTTGCAAAAAGAAATGGTTCGACACCAATTTGTGGTGACGGTATACGTGTGGAAATATTGTATAGTTGAGAATCAAACTTTGAGGTATATATATGTAAGAGATGAAGTTGGAATGAGAACCATTGTTTTGATAATCTTTTGTAAGCAAATCTAATAACAAATAAGTATTCAAAAGTGTAAATTTTTGCAAAAAGAAATGGTTTGATACAAAGTTGTGGTGACAATATATGTGTGGAAATATTGTATAGTTGAGAATTATATATATATATGATGAAGTTGGAATGAGAACCATTGTTTTGATAATCTTTTGTAAACAAAACTGATAAAAAGAATTAGATTGTATAGTTGGCAAGTGAACATAACTTTCTTAGTAAAACTTTAAAAGTTGATTTCTCAATACAAATTACAAAAAATAGTATAAGAAAAATAAGGGAAAGATTTCTATAATAGTTTTATTCATAAGAGTAGCTCGAAAAATAGACCGATAATTACTAAAGTGGATACATAGTGAATAACTAAAAAAAATGGTTATAACGAGGGCCTTTACACCCTCAAAGGATTGATTTTCCTTCAATTTTTATTATAAAAGTTTTATTTTGTTTTACAACTCTCTTTTGTTTTTCTCTAAGATTATATTTTTCCTAATAATAGATGAATACAAGGGTGCGAGAGAAAGTGCACTTATCGATTTCTCCTTTTTGGGCTTGTAAACATTCTTGAAACTCTAATTCCTAATTTATTAAGTCGTAGCCTTTTCTTATACCTATATTTTAGCCTATTCTTCCTCTATTTATCCCTCTTTAGTTGCAACAAAGTGAAATCCTCTTTCATCCCCTTTTAGTTTTTGTAGTTAAGTATAATATATACGAGATGAAGTTAAAATGAGAACCATTGTTTTGGTAATCCTTTGTAAACAAAATTGATAAAAAGAATTAGATTGTATAGTTGGCAAGTGAACATAACTTCCTTAGTAAAACTTTAAAAGTTGATTTCCCAATACAAATTACAAAAAATAGTATAAGAAAAATAAGGGAAAGACTTCTATAATAGTTGTATTTAGTATATGAACAAATAATGAAACACCACATCCCATTTAGGCATTCATAAGAGTAGCTATCGAAAAATAGACCGATAATTACTAAAGTGGATACATAATGAATAACTAAAAAAAATTGTTATAACGAGGGCCTTTACACCCTCAAATGATTGATTTTCCTTCAATTTATATTATAAAAGTTTGATTTTGTTTTACAAATCTCTGTTATTTTTCCTAATAATATATGAATACAAGGGTATGAGAGAAAGTGCACCTATTGATTTCTCCTTTCTGGGCTTGTAAACATTCTTTAAATCCTAATCCCTAATCTATTGAGTTTTAAACTTCTCTTACACCTATATTTTAGCCTATTATTCCTCTATTTTTCCCTCTTGAGTTGCAACCTTCTCTTACACCTATATTTTAGCATATTCTTCCTCTATTTGTCCCTCTTGAGTTGCAGCAAAGTCAATTCCTCTTTCTTCCCTTGTTAGTTTTTGTAGTTAAGTAGAATCTTTTTCTTCCTTAGTTATGCATGCTTGTTCTTGTGTGGTAGCAGGGATCTCACCTTTTCTTTACTTTTTTCTCCAACATACACCTCCTCTACCATTGGATTTGTAACAGATGTCTCCTCTTCAACCTCCCCCACTACTAGTTCTTGTGTTTCTAATATGAATATTAGGGGGGATTATAGCCTAAGTTCAGATGTATAAATCATAAAGTCATATTTTTATGCAAAAAAGGAACTTGATATATATGTAATTGATGGAGTAAACCCTAATTAAAGTTGACTCCATAAATGAGACATATTATAATAAAGTAATAGGGAGAGTGGAGGTCAAGAATGAGATTTACCAAAATTGGCCTCATTGCATGCCATGGTTCTTCTTAATGGAATTCTTCTTCTCCAATTCACACTCCCTCTCTTTCTTCATATTTTTTTATGATGTACTTTTTATCAATGTTCTTGTGATTAGTTTTATGTCAGATCTGTATGTTTTCTCTCCTCCTCTCTCGACATTCATGCCTACTGGATCTTAGCCCCTAAGATCTAAAGCATTCGTATCATTGTAGGTTACCACTCTATGGTAACCAAGGTTTGAAAAGTATTTAATCTCAAAGTTTTATAGCAATCTCAAACCTTATTTTGGTACCTTTGGATTCCATTTGTTGGGCCATACTGTAGGTTTTAACCCTGTATAAAAATCACCTGCAAATAGATTCTTAAAACAAAAAAAATATACAATGACAAGAAAATAAAATATACACAGAGATTTTCTTGTGGAACCCAAACTGGGAAAACCAGATTTATTTTTCATTATATTACTTTCAATGTTACAATACACACACACACACACACACATATATACATTTCGAATCATTCATAAACACCAATCCATTAACCCTGGATTAGAACATATCCATAGTTACCTTGACTGGATCTACAAAATACCCTGGAAAAAACCCATTTTGCCCAAAACCATGGGCGAAAACCATGCACAAAACCATGGGTAGGTATTCCCACCATCTTTGGGTCTACCCCCCATCCTTGGGTCCACCCAATTATTTTTGGAGCTAATCATGGAAGGAATATAACACTCCTAACACATACACTATAAGTATCAGAGTTGGTCCATAAACATTTCAAGGATTTCTACACTTAGATCTTCATTCACCATTGTAGGAATATTATTACATGGTAGTGTGACCATGCATGCCTTCAGTTTTAGAAATTATTTTCTAACTTCATATATCATTACAGAGAACGTACCTTATATCAATGGAAAGTTATATTCAATACCTCAAATGGGTCTTCGATAGAATTTGATTCATCGCTTGTCGCAAAAGTTTTCAACAAAGTTGCAGCAAGAGGCCCATTTCCAAAAAAAAAACAAAAGAAAAAAAGTCATTGTTATAGGTCATCCACAAGCCTAACGGTTATGGATAAACCACACAAAACCATTCTCCAAGCTTTCCATTTCCAATTCAGTTATGGCTCATCTACAAGCCCATGATTATGGGTTAACCACACAAAACCCTTCTTTTCATTGGCACTTGGCACATTGTAATCATGATGGTTATGGGTCATTGAAAAAACCACGGTTATGGTTAATGACACAAAACCCTCTCTCTTCATTGGCTCATAGCATATTATAATCATGATGGTACATTTAAACATAACGATGTACTTTTTTTAGCATGAGTGAATGATGAGGGTCATCATTTTCTAAGGGGAGATTATAGTTTATGTCCGTATGTGTAAGTTACAAATTCATATTTTTATGTACAAGGGAACTTGATAGATATGTAATTGATGGAGTAAACATAATTCAATTTGAATTGGTAAATGAGGTATATTATAATATGGAAATAGGAAGAGAGTGAATGTTGAGAATGAGAGTTCCCAATATTGGCCACATTGCATGTAATTGTTCCTCTTAATGGAATTCTTCTTCTCTAATTCTTACTCCCTCTCCCTATTCATATTTTGTGTTATGTATTCAATTATCACATTTTTATCAATGTATTTATGATTAGTTTTATGGAATATTTCTATGTTTTCTATCATCCTCTCTCAACATTCACGCTTTTTGGATATTATCCCTTAAGATCTGGATTAGTTGCAATAGGGTTTGTGATTTCCTCTTCAACTTCCATCCCTACTTGTTCTTCTATTGTAGTAGGGGTTTTAATTTCCTCTTCAACTTCCACCTTTTTTTATTCTTGTGTTTTAGAAGAATTTGTAATTTCAACATGATGAAATTTCCCTTCTCCTATCTATGCCAAATGCTCTTATTTTTTTGGATAGTCACATATGTAGGCCTCTTAGTCATCCTCCTCAATCATTTAATCGGAGGTTTGTTGTCTATAATATCCAAGCCACTTTCATGGAATTTTTCTTCCTCTATCTTGGATGGTCATATGTCAACCTATGCCCCTACTTCAAGGCATTCAAGAGTTACAATATATGGTTGTCTTGATGTTGTAGTTGTAGCAATAAACTGCAGAGTTGCAATATAGGATTCTCCTGATGTTGTAGCAGTAGCAACAACTAGTGGAGTTGCATCGTTTAGTTCTCTGAACAATAGTGTAGCTAGTGCCTCTTGTGCTCTTACTGCTTCATCCTAGGTGTATCCCTCTCACTAGAGGGATTACTACACTAAGAATTTGATCAAGCCATGGTGTGACGAGGCATCCTTGGGCCTGCTTGAATTTTTCACATTGACTTCCATCTACTGAAGTGTATTCCATATTGATAAACCTTTAATGCCTTAGGTGATCCAATAACCTTAGATGATGCCAATACATGACCACATGGAACCCCTCATAGGAGAAGTACTTATGGACAAGAAAACACATGTTTTCTCAAGGTGTTGGAAAATATTTTATGTGGAAACCACTTCCTTTTCTTATCAGAGCTTCCCCTAGATCAAGGAACTCTTCCATTAATTATAACTCATGTTTCCTCATAAAAAGCCATATTTCCCTGAACTTTGGTAGTCTAGAAACTACAACAACTATGTCCTCATCCACTTGGATCACTATCCCTTTTACTATAGTTGAATCATTATAAAGGTTGACAGAAAATTATGATGCCACATCATCGTCATAATCTTGTAGTCACTCGACATAGATGATTCATCCCCAGCTCGAAAATTTTCCCATATGTTTTTATAATACTACAACAAAAACATCATTGTATGGTCTCTAGGGTTTAATGAACCTCTTAGTTTTCCTCTTCTCAATGCTTATATAGACTACCAGTTTCACAATTCGAATGATAGTTCATTGCGTGCAAGTTTCTAATAATGGAAATACAATGATGGGGTAATGGTGTAGGTCATTTCATTGGTTATGGTAGTGGTGGAATTAAATGAATGAAATCTTGTCAAAGTAATTTTGATTAGGACGATTAATATTATTCATTGTGTAAAAGAAAATAATACCTACATGCTTACTATGAGTTTTCATATAGACTAGAGAAAACACAATGCTACATCCATTGTCCCCTGATGATTCCACCTCATATGTGGAAACAAATCTCATCCTTTTTGGAGGGCACGTTGCAACACTATGTGTTGTAGCACTTGTTAAACCTAGAGTTGCAATAGCAATTAAACCTGGAGTTGTAGCACTGTGCTGGGATGGTGTTGTATCAACGATCATTACATCAATATAATTGGAAGGGTAGCCTTATTGGCATGAAATTTTCTCATTGAAAGGGTGTTGCAACAACTTTTTTGGTTTTTCCTGGAGAAAGGTGTTGCAGTAATGGCATCGTACTCTTCTCTACAAAACAATTTTATTAGAAACTCGAGATATAAATAATCTATAAGTCTCATGAGTAGGAGGTTCATGATGTAACCATCATGAAACTGTGAAGTTCCCTGCTACTTATGAGTTATTTATATTTTCTTTTATTAACATGTCATGCACCAAAGAAGTTGGTTTTCACATGCCATGCACCCAAGCGTTCCTTTTTAGGGGTTTTCACAAGTGGAATTTATTTTTTATATTTTGAATAGAAATGGGATGTAAGAATGATTCATTAGGTAGGGATTTCTCCCTTATGAAAAATCTCCATGTTGTGATTGATCCATCCATCACTAACCTTATTTTAGAAGGCTTCCCTTTATAGGGGTCTATGGTATAACTGAAGTCTGTGTCCATTCACTAAGTGGGGTTGTTTCTTTATCGATGGTGCAAATATTGATGGCCCCATTGTTGTACATACATCAATCTCATAAGGTCCAAGCCATTGGGTGAGAAATTTTCCTTTGAAATCTTTGAACTTTGAATCAAACAATAAGACCCAATCTCCAACTTTGAAGTTCTTCTATTTTATGAACTTGGCATGTTATCGATCTCTATAATTTGTGTTACTATTTTATAGTGTACGGAAACTCGACAGAGTTCTTCCAATTCATTAATCTAGAGGAGTCTCTATTTATATGCTTTGGATAAATCCATCCCAAGTTGTAAGGTTATTCTTAGGGTTTTTATTTCCATCTCTATCGAAAAAATTATTGTCTTTCTATATACCAATTCATACATAGTATATATAATAGTTGTTCTCCATGTTGTCCTATAGGCTCACAGGGCTTTAGGAAGCTAGTTTTCCCATCCTTAAGGTGAAACCTAACAATATTTTTTATGATGGCCTCAAATATCTTGTTTGTCCTTTCGACCTATCCATTGGCCTACAAATGGTATGATGTTGTAACCCTATGATTGATCTTGTATGTGTCCATAAAGTACTTGATGATCCTTGAAGTAAATTGTGAACCTTTGTTGGTGACGACTTCTCATGGTATCCCTTATCCGATGAAGATCTCTTCATGAAGAAAATATGCTACAACTTACTCAATTGCAACTAGGATTGCCTTGGATTCCATCCATTTCATGACATAGTATGTACATACTAGGATGTAAGCATTACAATGAAATGAGGATTGATTGGTCCAACAAATTCAGGGGATTTGTTAAAGGGTTCTATTACTAACTTTGGTTGCAACAAAATTTTATATGATTGTACTAGTCTTACCATGCATTAATAATTGTTTAATCTTTTTACATACTACTTGGAATCATGGAAGATGGTAGGCCATTAGTACCCTTGATGGAGTACATTATATCTGGTCATCCTATATACAAAGTGGCCCTCACAAGGGCCATCATGGAAATATTTCAATATGTCATAGATCTCATCCTCTCATACGTAATATCATATGATAATATCTAGCCTTTTGTAGAAGAGGCACTCATTGATCCATGTGAATCTTCAACTTTGCTTGATGATCTTTTGCCACTATTTTGGAGATAGTTGGTGTGGAAGTTTACCTGTAGTCAAGCAGTTAGCAAAATTTACAAACCAAGGTGTGTTAGTAGGTATTAAAAAAATACACTCATTAGGAAAATAATATTCTACATGTGGTTCATTCTCATTTGTTGTAAGTCTATAAAGAAATTACGCCACTACATTATCTTTCCCTAGTTTTTACAAGATGGTTATATCGAATTCCCATAGTAATAAAAACCATCTAGTTACCCTACCATTTGTGATTGGTTTATTCATTAAGTATTTAATGGAAAAATGGTTAAATTTTCAAATAATGAGATAAATTTTTATGTAATGCCAAAATTTATTGATAGTATCTATAACCACAAGAAACTCTTTTTCTATTACTATATAGTTTAGTTTTTCGGGAGAGAGATTTTTGTTCATAAATAATATTGTGTATGGAATGTTTCCTTCTTGATGCATTAAGAAAAATCTGACATTAGTGTCTAATGCATGTCTAGATATGTGAAATGGAAGGGAGAAATTTGGCTCTCTTAGAATAAGAGCCTTGTATACTTTGGATTTCAATTCTTCAAAGGTGTGTTGGTAACTCTCTATCCACACAAATTCAACACTTTTATCAAGCAAAGTATAAAAAGGATGAGTTATTTTTTAAAATTCTCCAATCAAATCATGATAATAGCCTGCACATCCTATAAAATTTCGTACCTCTATTTCTATTTGTGGAGTAGGAAAGTTTAGTATTACCTTTATTTTTGTAGGTTCCAATTAGATTTCTTTTGATGGGATATGATGCCCTAGTATTATAACTTTAATTAAAATTGTGAAGCATTTATCTTTACTAAGGACTACATGTCTCTCCTTACATATTTCTATAACTCTTTATAGATTGGCTAAGGAAAAGTAAAACATATCATCATATGTCATGAAATCATCCATGTAAATTTCTATACATTCATGGATTGGATCGAAGACGATTCCAATCACGGCTCATTGTAAAGTTGTTGGAGCATTGCAATGTACAAATGGTAAAACATGGTATACAAATGTACCCTAAGGATAAGTGAATGTAGTTTTGTTATGATCTTTTAGAGAAATCCACATATGGTTATATCCAATAAACCCATCAAGGAAAGAAAAGTACTTCTTCCTTGCCAATCCAATACCTGGTCAATAAATGGCAATGGGAAATGGTCTTTGTGTGTAGCTTTATTAAGTTCCTTATAATCGAAAAAAATTCTCCATTTACCATTCTTTTTAGGTACAATGAGAAAAGGAAGGACTCATTGGCTGTCAGAAATGGGTTAGGTGAAGTTGGCTGACAACAATTTTTGGAACTCCTCTTTAACTACGTCCCTTAGTGCCAAATTCATCCATCCCTAGGGTTGACTAATGGGTTTGGATATTTCCTTGATATAGATATGGTGAGTACATAGGTCACTATGTAAGCTATTCATTTTAGTGTATTCCCAAGAAAAAAACATCATATGCTTTTGTAGGACTTGGATCAATTGTTATTTTTGTCGTTTGTTCAACCCTTGTTTGATCTTTAAGTATTTTCCAAGGATAATCCTATTGTTTCAAAGTTGGTCTTGTACCTTCAAAGGACAAGGATTAGTGTTTTACTAGTGTTAATATATTGTGACAACAAAATCATTGACTTTGGGGTTTATTATTTGGGTGAGAACATGTGGGCTATATGAAGAGGAGTAGAAAGATACCAAATTACTAATTTCTTCATCCCCAAGTTTATTTCTAATGGGTAGATATTGGTCTATGGTGAGCACTTGATGGGAAAATTCTTCCTTGTCACTTAATTCTCCACTAGCCTAAAATGTTGTTCCAAGATCTATACTGGGCTTGAATAAAGGATGCAGGGTAAGTTGTTTTGTTATGGTCCTGTGGGAGATGGTCATGTTATCGAACTTGCAAAAAATGAAAATGTTTGCAGTAACCATCCATGGTCTTACCAAGATAAAAGGATAGGATCGCAAGGAAGACTTGGGTTGTAGGATTTTGAATCCAATATGATACTCTCATGAATTTGTTAGGACTGCAATTTTTCCAAAGATTTTCAAAGTCTGGTCATCATTCTCCAAGGAATCAATTTGCCTTTTCAGTTTGATTATAAGATGAAAGTGTTGCTGTCAAAGTGTAGTGGTGAGAAAATTTCATTTTCTACCTTCATTCATTTCATTTTCCCTCTTTCACCTTTCATTTTCCCAAAAAACCCAACGTACAGCCTCTCATTTCCCTTTTCAAAACCCCTTTTAACTCATAAAATTCAATTTTAATAGTTAAAAAGCAGCTCCACACATCCATTAACAACCATATCATATTTCCTTTTTAACTTACCATATATTTATTTTATCGCAATTTTTACCCGAACCGCAACAAAACCTTGGTTATATCATATATTATATGATATAACTTACCGCACTTAATAAACATTGTGGACCCCTTACCTTTCATCGTAATCATCTCTTCGCAGTTTTAACTCCCATTCACGTTACAATTTACATCTCCTACAAAACCCCCGAAATGTGATTTGCGGTATGGTCTCGAACCCATAATTCCCTTTGATACGCCTCAAATATGTTATAAAGCCTTTTTTTAGCTTCGGGCGTCTTTTTATCATATTACCATGACTTAACAAAGTTTTCACTGTCTGCTTTGAAAAGTTGTTTAAAGGGACCCACCTACCTTTTCGCATCGCATTTTCGAAAATTTCACTTACCGCATTCACTTCCACTCCCTCAAAACTTCCGATTTGTGATTTGCGAGCGGTCCCACCGTCTGTCATGACACGTACCTCCATTCACATCACATATCGCACTTCACGAGTTTCAACATTTAGCTCCCGCGTTTCATAATAAAACTTCCGATGTGTGATTTGCGAGCGACGCCACTATTTTTTATGCCATGTAACCTCCGCTCTCATGGCACATTGCACTTCGCGAGTTTTAAAATTTAACTCATGTGTCTCATAAAAAAACTTGCGATGTGCGATGTGCGATCGGTCCCACTTATTTTCCATGTCATCACCCCATCACAAATCGCATTTTCTCTCATTTGTGTCTTAAGTTTAAATGCTCCGACCCTGATTTTCGATTGTGATATATGTCTAAAAGTTTTTCTCTTCCCTCTTATCATTCATTCTGCTCCACCTCTCCCCTATCAATTAAACCTTTTTCAAAGGGTTTCTTTGTAATATCTCATAAAATGAACCTCCGCTATTCTATCCAAAAAGTTTCGGGTTTTCCGCCATTACAAAGGGTTTTCCACCAAAGAAGGAAAGGAACAACGGAACAATGACAAAGTTTCTCTGAAACAATTTTGTACCACTACTCAATGACAAAGTTTCTCTGAAACAATTTTCTACCACTACTCTCAGCACCAGCACGTGTCTACAAGGTACCAGATGACATTCAAGGAACAACCACATGCCATTTTCACCATTGTTTACACTTTTTGTGGAGTTGGTTTCACCAGAACAGAAGAGGAGTCTTCCCATAGACTGCCACTCGTACAAACCACCTCGAATTGTTAGCCTTAATGCTGTTTATTTTCATTATGTCATGGCACTCTGTATTAAAGTTTTATGTAAGCCTCACCTCTTGCACAAGGTTGTAATGATTATTGAAACAAATTTACCTTTTTTCTGTAGAAGATGGCAGTATCACATTTTGTATATATATGCCAAACTGATATGAAGTCAGGGTTGGTTGGTGGTTATATAATTTTGACTTATATGAACTGTAATTTTTTTTGTGAATGAAATGGAAAAATACTATTGAGGACTTATTACCAATTTTCTGTGTGTATTGTCTACTTTGCTTGTGTTTCCATATCTCCTTTCTTCCAGTTCCAGTTTTCAATTCATCATACTGTTATATGTTTTTATTAGTCTCTTAAGTTTGTTATGTGTTTTATCGGTTTTTGTTAGTCTCGCACAGTGAGCATTCCTAATAAAATCTATATTATACGAGTGTAAGAGAATCACTCATGATAGTTAATCTTCATGGTATTTTAGTGAGAATCTTGTCAGACTAGAAATAGCTTTCTCTCAATGGAATATTGTCAAACTGCTACTTTTGTGAATTTCTACTAAATCAGTAGACTTCTGTTTTACATACCTACTGATTCTTCTCTTATCTTACCGTTTACTCTCCTCATAGACTACAACCTTGCACCTTGCTACCACATCAAGTTACAGTACCATCATTACTAGAACTGTGGATTTGACCGAAATATCTCTTCATTGAATTAGAGTTTTACCATCTTCCAATCCCATAAAAAAAAACATTAAATTTCTTTATAGTTTAAGATGTGCCTGGTTAGGCGCTTGCTGCAGTCCAAGTGCTGATTCCAGCACCAACATCTTTTGGTGCGTCTGCTGGAAGACGGAGGTCTTCTAACGAAGTATTCTCCCGAGTCTATTGTTTTGAATTGTTGATAATTAGTTCTTGATGGTGAACAAGAATTGGTGACCTGAAGAAGACTGCAAATTTGTTCACTTGGTGACTCCATGAAGAGGAAGAGGAGTTTCAAGACCTCCTTCTACAAGGAGGAATCAAAGATCTCCAACTGTGACTATAGTTTGTTGACCCAGAGAAAATTATCAAAGATGCTAAAGGAAAACAAAAATCGGTTGAAGCCACATATCAGTCAGTGAAGAAGGTACACAAAAAGTACATTCCAAAGAAAAAGGTACCTCTATCTACTTCAGAATCTAAAGAGGTTTTAGTTTCAAAAAATTTTGCTGAAAAATCTCAAGTTGAAGCTACTCCCTATAAAATAAAGTGGATGTCGTTAACCTAGGTTTAGTTGAAGGTTTTTCTTACTCATCACCTAGTAAATCTGAAATAAGTACTGTTCTAGTCAAAGAAGGAGAGATTCATAATTTTTTGGAGTGTGTAGAAGAGTTTTCAGACATACAAATTGATGATGAGCAGGTAATTATTGAAAATCAAAATAGCAGCCCTTTTAAGAAAACTATGGCTGGGAAAAACATTATAGATCTGAAAACTAACTTTATTCCTAAGGGTTTGGTTCCTTTAGAAAGACTATTTGATAATAATGATGTTTTTCTCAAGCCTAAAAGCAAGGTTGATGGAGAGAGTACAATAGAGTGTAACATTGGTACATAAGATCAGCCAAGATTAGTCAAAGTGTCCAAATTCCTTCCTCTGAAAACCAGAACAAAATATATCAAACTGCTCAAGGAATTTGCTGATATTTTTGCATGGTCAATTTGCTAGAATCAACACTTGGACTGCAACAAGCGCCCGACCAGACACATCTTAAACTATAAATAAATTTAATGATTTGTTTTGTGAGATTGGTAGGTGGTACAAACTTTGATTCATTGAAAAGAGATTTCAGTCAAATCCACAGTTATACTAATGAGGGTATTGTAACTTGATGTGGTAGCAAGGTGTAAGTTTTTAGACTATGAGGAGAGGAACTGTAAGATGAGAGAAGAATCAGTAGGTCCGTAAAACAAAAATCCATCGATTTAGTATAAATTCACAAAAGTAGCCCTTTTAAGAAAACTATGGTTGGGAAAAACATTATAGATCTGAAAATAACTTTATTCCTAAGGGTTTGGTTCCTTTAGAAAGACTGTTTCATAATAATGATGTTTTTTTAAAGCCTAAAAGCAAGGTTTATGGAGAGAGTACAATAGAGTGTAACATTGGTACAGAAGATCAACCAAGATTTGTCAAATTTTTCAGATTCCTTCCTCTGGAAACCAAAAAAATATATATCAAATTGCTGAAGGAATTTGCTGATATTTTTGCATGGTCTAATAATGAGTTGAAAAATTATGATAAGAGCATAATGGAGCATAGGATCCCTTTGAAAACAGATGCAAAGCCCGTAGCACAAAAAGCAGACACATCAATCCCATGCTGCTTCCAATCATTGAGAAAGAAATTAAAAAATTACGGGAATAAAATATTATTCTGCCTTTGATATTTTCTAACTAGGTATAGTAATATAGTTCTGGTCTGGAAAAAGAATGGAGAAATAAGGATTTGTGTTGATTTTCGCAACCTGAACTGGTGCTCCTTGAAAGATAACTATCCACTGCCCAAGATGGATTATATCTTGCAGAAGGTTGTTGGATCCAAAAGACTATCAATGATTGATGGCTTTCAGGCTATAATCAGATTTTAGTTGACATGCAAGACAGAGAAAAGACAACATTTACCACACCCTAGGGCACATTTATGTACAACAAAATGCCATTTGGTTTGATGAACGCAGGTGCAAACTTTAAAAGGGCAATGGATATTGCCTTTGTGGGAGAAAAGGACAGGTTTATGGTCATCTATTTGGATGACATCACAATATATTCAAAATCTAATGAAGACCACTTGAAACATCTGAAGCAATTTTTTGACAAATGCAAAAAGTTTGGTTTGTCCTTAAACCCCAAAAAGTCATCTTTTGTTGTTCAAGAAGGTAATTTATTGGGACATATTGTAACAGAAAGTGGCATTTGTATTGATCCGAGAAGAGTAGAAGCTATTCAGAAGATTGGTTTGCCCAGAAATGAGAAGGAATTGCAGTCATTTTTATGGAAAATCAATTTTCTGAGGTTTTTTGTTCCTAACTTTGCAGAGCTAATCAAACATACAAATGTTTTGCTGAAAAAAGATGTAGAATTTAAGTGGCGAGAAGAAGAAAAGAATTCTTTTTCAACAATTAAATCTACCTTGACTGAAGCTCCAGTTTTAATAAGTCCCGACTTTGAAAAGGATTTTCTGATTTTTTCATATGCTTCAGAAGAAACAATTGCAGTTGTCTTATTACAGACGAATAAGGAAGGTTTAGAGCAGCCAATTTATTTTTTGCGGTCCTGCTTTAAGGGATACTGAATTAAAGTACAACTTGACTGAAAAACAAGCATATGCACTAGTTAAGGCTTTGATGTATTTTCGAGTTTATGTGTTGCATTAAAAAATAATTGCTTTTGTGCCCGATATCACTGTTAAAGATGTGTTGCTGTAGCTAGATATAGATGGAAAGAGAGGATGATGGCTGACCAAGATTCTGGAATTTGATGTTGAAATCAAACCAACTAAATTGATAAAGGGTCAGGGCTTGGTTCGCTTGATGGCTGAATCTAACTGCAAAGCTTTAAATTTGAATGTAGAGGTAGTTGAAGGAGAAGATGGAGAAGGTATTGCTAATTATCCTAAAATATTCAATTCAGATTGGTAAAAGGATATAGTTTACTTCTTGTTAAATTTCAATTGTCCACTTGAAATGGAGAAGTGTAAAAGGAGAGCTTTTAAATTGAGAGATGTGAAGTATTGCATTTTGGAAGACCATCTTTATTGGAAAGATCTTGTTGGAGTCTTGTTAAGATGTGTAGATGAAGCAGAATCCCAGAAGATTATGACAAAGATACATGCAAGAGTATGCGGAGGGCATTTATATCAGAGAGCCACTAAAAATAAAATATTAAGAGCTGGATATTATTGGCCAACTCTTTTCTCTGAAGTCTTTGCTAAAGTCAGGAGCTGTGTCAAATGTCATAAATTTGCTAGTAAACAGAAATTGCTACCATTACCTCTCATTCCTATTTCAACAGATGTTCCTTTCTGGCAGTGGGGACTAGACTTCATCGGTGAAATTCATCCACCTTCATCAGGACAAAATAGATGGATTCTCATAGCTACAAACTATTTCACCAAATGGATTAAATTTGTACCAACCAGAAATGCTACTGATATGGTAATGATTAAATTTCTGTTGGAAAATATTATGTCAAGATTTGGTTGTCCACATAAATTAGTAACTGATAATGCAATGGCCTTTAGATGTAAAAATTTAGTTAGCAATATGGGATTGAATTGACTCATTCCACACCTTATTACCATTAAGGTAATTGTTTGGCTGAGTCATCCATAAGAAAATTTTGCCTAAAAATAAGAGGAATTGGGACACTCAGCTGATACATGCTCTGTGGGAAGATAGAGTAAGTGGTAAAAAATCAATTGGAATGTCTCCATTTCAGCTTGTATATGGTATAGAAGCTGTAATGCCTTTGAAATTAGCCATTCCTGTGATGAAGTTCCTACAAGATGAAGTTGATCATGAAAACCCAGTCCAAAGGAGAATGCTACAGTTGATAGAGGCACACCAAATAAGAGAATCATTACTAGAAAAAGTTCAGAAGTATCAGGCTAAATTCAAATCAGTTTTTGATAAAAGAGAAAATCAACAGTTGTTTCAGGAGAATGATTTGGTGTTGCGTTGGGATGCTAGGAGATAAGACTATGGAAAGCATGGTAAGTTCGACAATATGTGGTTTGGGCCTTTTAAAATTGCTGAAGTTTTGGAGAATAATACTTTTCTGCTCAAACATCTGGATGATGATCAGCTGATTGGAGGCCCAGTCAATGATCATTTTCTTAAAAGGTTCTTTATTTAGTAAAGTTAGTTGAGTCACTTCATTGTAAATATCCGGTGTGATGTGTCAATAAACTGCATGCCCAATGATACTTATGTCTGTATATATGGTTAGTCTTGAGTCCAGTTAGTCAATGGTCAATGCTAGTCTTAATTTCAATAAGTCTTCTGAGTTTCAAAAGTTTTTAAGGCACTGAGTCTATAGTCCTTGAAGCCTCACAGAGAGGACTTCATCCCTAATAGGAGCCACTCTTAGCACTGCAAATTTTCCAAACATTTTCAAAGTCTGGTCATCATTCTCCAAGGAATCAATCTGCCTTTTCAGTTTTATTATAAGATGAAAGTGTCACTGTCAAAGTGTAGTGGTGAGAAAATTTCATTTTCTACCTTCATTCATTTCATTTTCCCAAAAAACCTAAAGTCCAGCCTCTCATTTCCCTTTTCAAAACCCCTTTTAACTCATAAAATCCATTTTTTATAGTTAAAAAGTAGCTCCGCACACCCATCAACAACCATATCATATTTCCTTTTTAACTTATCATATATTTCTTTTATCACAATTTTTACCTGCACCACAACAAAACCTTGGTTATATCATATATTATATGATATAACTTATCGCACTTAATAAACATTGTGGACGCTTTACCTTTCATCGCAGTCAACTCTTCATAGTTTTAACTCCCATTCATGTTATAATTGCCATCACCTACAAAACCCACGAAATGCGATTTGCGGTATGGTCTGGGACCCATACTTCCCTTTGATACACCTCAAACATGTTATAAAGCCTTTTTTTTTTCTTAGGCCGTATTTTTATCATATTACCATGACTTATAGAAGTTTTCACTTTCTTCTTAGAAGATATGTTTAAAGGGCCCCACCTACCTTTTTGCATCACATTTTTTCAAATTTCACTTACCGCATTTAGTTTTGCTCCCTCAAAACTTCCGATTTGCAATTTGCGGGTAGTCCCACTGTCTGTCATGACACGTCCCTCTGTTCACATCGCATATCGTACTTCGCCAGTTTCAACATTTAGATCCTGTGTTTCATAATAAAACTTCCGATGTGTGATTTGCGGGCGGCCCCACTGTTTGTTATGCCATGTCACCTTCGCTCTCATCGCACATCGCACTTCGTGAGTTTTAACATTTAACTCATGTGTCTCATTAAAAAACTTGTGATGCATGATTTGCGTTTGGTCCCACTTCTTTGCCACATCATCACCCCATCGCAAATCACATTTTCTCCCGTTCGTGTCTTAAGTTTAAACACTCCGACCCCGATTTGCGATTGCAATATATGTCTAAAATTTTTTCTCATCCCGCTTATCATTCATTCCGCTCCACCTCTCCCCTATCAATTAAACCTTTTTCAAATTTTTTCTTTGTAATATCTCATAAAATTAACCTCCGCCATTCTATCCAAAAAGTTTCAGGTTTTCCGCCATTACAAAGGGTTTTCCACCAAAGAAGGAAAGGAACAATGAAATAGCGACAAAGTTTCTCTGAAACAATTTTCTACCACTACTCTCAGCACCAATACATTTCTACAAGGTACCGGGAAACCTTCAAGGAACTACCACACACCATTTTCACTATTGTTTACACTTTTTGTGGAGTTGGTTGCATCAGAACAGAAGAGGAGTCTTCCCATAGACTGCCACATCATACAAACCACTTCGAATTGTTAGCCTTAATGCTGTTTATTTTCATTATGTCATGGCAGTCCATATTAAAGTTTTTGATAAGCCTCACCTCTTCCATGAGGTTGTAATAACTGTTGAAACAAATTTACCTTTTTTCGTGGAAGATGACAATATCATATTTTGTATATATATGGAAAACTGATATGAAGTCAGGGTTGGTTGGTGGTTATACAATTTTGACTTACATGAACTGTAATTTTTGTGTGTGAATGAAATGGAATAATACTACTAAGGACTTATTACCAATTTGTTGTGTGTATTGTCTACTTAATTATGTTTCCATATCTCTTTTCTTCCAGTTCCAGTTTGCAAATCATCATACTATTATGCGTTTTCATTAGTCTCTTAAGCTTGTTATGTGTTTTATCAGTTTTTTTTAGTCTCGCACAATGAGCATTCTTGATAAAATCTATATTATAACAGTGGAATAGCATCACTCATGATAGTTAATCTTCATGATATTTTAGTGAGAATCTTGTCATACTAGAAATAGCTTTCTCTCAATGGAATATTGTCAAACTACTAGTTTTGTGAATTTCTACTAAATCAGTAGACTTCTGTTTTACAGACCTACCAATTCTTCTCTCATCTTACCATTTCCTCTTCTCATAGACTTTAAACTTGCACCTTGCTAGCACATCAAGTTACAATACTCTAATTAGTATAACTATGGATTTGACTGAAATCTCTCTTCAGTGAATCAGAGTTTATACCATCTTCCAATCCCATAAAACAAAACATTAAATTGATTTATAGTTTAAGATGTATTTGGTCAGGCACTTGTTGGAGTCCAAGTGCTGATTCCAGCGCCAACAAAATCTATAGAAATTATTACGTCTTGCAAGATTCCTTCTAGTTTTATAGTTGATATATCAACAAGTTGTAGCATTGTGGTGATCTGCTTAAGACCAGAAAGTCATAGGGCTTCCATGGTCTCACAAGTCATGACATTGATGGTAGAAATAATTTCAATAAATGGGTTGGGAAGAGGGTATGGTTAATCTACACATTAACTACCACCCTCCCATGGCCTTAGTATTTGGCTATGAGAACTCTCCTCATTATAAGGTTTGATATATTTCCCATAACAAAAATAGTTTGAGGGTCCTTTCTTCTTCTACATAGTTTTCTTAAACACAATTTACGTTATTTGGCTATAAGAACATCCTTGATTACTTGGAAAATTGGCATTTGAACACACATGTTCTTAAGCTCACTTAGGAAATAAGATTCAAGCTGAGGAGTTGGTTTCTCTAGGTCCAATATTTCTTGTTAAGGGGGAACTTGTGGTTTCGGGTGAGCTTGGTCTATTCTCGAGGTCTCGAGAGATTAAAATATTTCCAATTCTTCATTGGAAACTTCCTCATTTAGGTCTTCAATATGTACAGAAGGATGTTCTTTATTTAAGATCTTCCCTATTCTTAAGTGTATATCAAGGAAATCTAAGAAAGAGATGTAGTAAATTGGGTAAGTAGTGAGCCAAAAAACTTGGGTTAGTTGAGTTGCGTTACCTTTATTGGGGTTAGTAATGGGCTATGTATGTAGTTATGGTTGAGGAGGGGATAATGTGGATGGTTTCATTTGTGGAGAGGGAACAATTTGCATGGGTGGTTGCATCACGACCTATTGAGGGCCTCCAAAAGTGGGATTCTCCACCCCTATTGCCAAAAATGATTTGGGGGGGGGGGAATTCATGGTTGAGAAAGAAAGCACTGTGCCAAATAATAATATTTCAATGAATTAATAGTAAAATATGAATTAAAATACCATGAATTATCTTGAATTGTACCTTGATGTTTTGGCTTCCATGGAAATTTCTAAGAGACAAAACATATCTGCCCTAGTTCCTCAAATTTTTGGTAGATACATTTTAATCCTAGGAGGGATGGAAAATTGATGGTAGCATGGTCCTCACTACATATTACACATATCTCAATATGGTAAAATGGACATTCCTTCAACACATGCTTCCTTTTTTACTTTGTTAGTACCTAACTAAGGAGGGGGCCCTACCGCCTTAGGAAAGGAACTAGCTATTTTTTTTTGTAGGTTAAGCTTGTGAGATATGTCCAAGGGGATTGAAATTCCATTCAATTGGATTCGAAAGGGATTTCCAACATGTTTTTTGATAATTGTGCTTCCACCTGCAAACTAGGCAAAGCACTAGTTATAAGAGTAGTAGAATGCTAATTAATCACCACACCATTCAAATAGATGAAATGTAAATTAAACACAGCCTTATATTGATATTTAAAAATGATATTACAAGTAGATATTATCTCTATGATTCTTCTATCTCCCTCTCCCATGGCTTGAATAGATCTGGGTTTTTATACATATTTCTATCTATCTTAAATTATCCAACAAATTGAGGGACAACCGTGAGAATATTTAGATTCTTAGTTTGTCTTCCTTTGTTACACTTATTTATAAAAATGATACAAAATACCAAATAATGTTGAATTTATTTGCTATGTGATAGGTGGCAAATGAGTTTCTTACATGATGTGGTCAACTTCTTTCTACTGGATGATCCTTAGCCTCTGTCACTTTCGTTCAATTTGTACACAAGTTTTTGGGTAATTGACTATGATAAATAAATGGAGGTTAACCAACTCCTGAGATATGCCAGTTGTTCATGATTTGTAGTAGTTATGTCCAACAATTAACTATCATCAAGTTTCAGCAATAATTTCCAAACGAGTTGCAACATCAAACTTCAAGCAAGTTGTAGCATTAGTCTTAGTCAAGTTGCAACATCAAACATCAAGAAAGTTGTAGCATTAGTCTTAGTCGAGTTGCACCACATACCTCAAGCAATTCATGGAAAAATATGATTTTGATGTAGCACTAAGGAAAGTGTGTTGCAACATTGGTTTATGACACGTTGCATCACAAGTGTTATGATTTTGATGTAGCACTAAGGAAAGTGTGTTGCAACATTGGTTTATGACATGTTGCATCACAAGTGTTACCCTACTGAATGTGTTGCAACAAAGCTTTTGCATCCCATCGTGTTGTAGCAATAAGGTCACGATGGTGTTGCAATAATGTGGTTCAGTGAGTTGCATTAACATAGGGGTGTTGTAGTCATGGTTCTTGGTGATGTTGCAAAAAACTATGGGATTTCAATAACATTGGGGTGTTGCAACACTTATGTTATAATGATACGAGGGTGTTGTTGCAACACAAAGGTGTTGCTACAACACTTGGAGTATTGCAACAACTACACCCGCACAACCTTCCTGGAGTATTTTCTCATGATTTTCCACAAGTTATCACAAACAGGTAAATTATTTCCTAAATATACAAAAATAGACATTGAAATGGCATAATCAAAAGATAATTGTACCTTGATCATAAATTCATTTTTGCAAGAAAAAAAGGTGAGGAAATGGCATGGAAATGGAAAAAGGAGTGCAAAAAGGTGTTGGGAAAGTGCTAAAAAGATATCAATTTGGGCATTGGTCACCTACTTGGATTGAAGTTGAAGAAAGTGACAATGAATGAGTTTCCCATTGAATACTCATGGTATATCGATACCTCTGCCTAAAGGAAAGAATGCGAATGATATGATTAATAATTTCATAGCCTCATATTCACAACAATGCCCTTACATTCTTTAACAAATTATGGACCTTGTGGTTAAAAAGAAATATGTATTAAAAAACACTTCCAAAACCATATATCTTGTACCTCTTAAAATTTCCTTGAGTGTCCCTATAGATATCAACCCAAACAAGACCCTAAACATCAATCCATGACTCTCATAAGAGAAAAAGGAAAACTAATTAAAATCTTGCAAGAGCACAATAATGCATTGGCATGGGAATATATTGATATGAAGGGAATCCACTCGGATATTTATATCCATCATATATACATCAAAAAATATTCTTGTCCTATCTGACAACCCCAGTGTATAATGAGCCCTACTCTAAAAGGAGTAGTTAAGGAAGAATTATAGATTTTATTTTCTATAAACTTTATCAACCCTAGTTTTGACAGCCAATGGGTATCACCAATTATGATTGTTCTTAAGAAAAATGGAAAGTGGAATATATGTGTCGATTATAAATAATTAAACAAAACCACCCTTAATGATAACTCCCCCTACCTTTCATTAATCGAGTTTTTGATACATTAGCAGGGAAATTATACTTTTCTTTCCTTGATGGGTTTAGTGGATACAATCATATCTAAATTTCTCCCAATGGCCAAGACAAGACTACTTTCCCTATGGTTCATATTCACTTACAAAGTTATTCCATTTTTACTTTACAATGCTTCTACCACATTTCAATTAGTATTCCTTGGAATATTCTTGGACTTTATCCATGACTGTGTAGAAATAAACATGGATGAATTTTTGGTGTATGGTGATATATTTGAAGAAAACATGGAAAACTTAGAAAAAGTCCATGAAAGATGTAAATAGGAAAATTTATCCCTCAGTAATGATAACTTCTTAATGCTCCTAATAAAAGGAATTATTTGAAGGCACTAAATTTCTTTAGTAGTGTATTGGTGGATTTGGTAAAAATAGATGTAATAATTAAACTCTTGGCCCTTAAAACATGGAAAAATGTAAAAACTTTTAGGAACATGTTGAATGCTCTAGGTTTTTTATTGAAAATTTTACAGAGAATGCATGTCCTTTATTTTCACTACTAACTGAAAATGCAAAATTCATTTCGATTGATAGGTGCGAGTTTTCTTTTGAAGAATTAAAAAAGAAATTGACAAAAGCACCTATTCTAAAGGGACCAAGTTGGTCAAATGACTTTACATATAAATAGATTCCTTTTACACTTCTATTGGAGGAACATGGAAAATGGGAAGATCAAAATCATCATGCCATTTATTTTGTGAGTAAAAATTTAAATCCTGCAAAACTAAACTACACAAAAAATAAAAACTAATATCTTCTTTTTATTTATGCCATAAATAAGTTTTGACATTACATAAAAAACTACCCAATCATTTTACACATTAATCATTCGACCATATGATACCTAATGAATAAGCCAATTACTAACAATAGAGTGACCATGTGTCTTTTATTTTTCTATAGGAATTCGACATAACCATCATTAATATACCTGGAAGGGATAGTGTCCTTGTCAAATTTCTATCTCGATTCACAAATTATGATAATGCTACTCCTATATTAGAGGAAATTTTCCTAATGAGCATATTTTCACAATATCTACTAGGAATATTTTGTTTTCATATATTGTTAAATATTTGGCTACACACATGCTTCCAATACACCTTTCACCCAAGGAAAGATAAAGGATTATAAAGCAAAGTCACAAATATTCATGGAATTAAGGGTTTTATTCTTTACATTGGGATAGACATTGTAGTCTAATGGTATATTAGAGAAGATGAGATCCATGATATTCCATGATGGACCCTATGAAGGGGACTTCACTGATAAAAAAACAACATACCAAGTTCTCCATCAAGGATATTATTGTTCCACCATCTTGCACGATGCTCGAGAATACATAAAGATATTTGATAATTGTCAAATGATGGTTTGGTCAATATAGTTTGATGAAATTCCTATAGAGAATCTAATTATAGTGGAACCCTTCGAGAATGTTAAGACATAAATCATATTTCTTTGTGTGTACATACTATATTATCAAGTGGATAAAATCCATAGTAGTTATAGAAGCCACATAAAATGTAGTGGAAGTTTTCCTCTATGGAGATATCTTTGTTAGATATGGGATTCCTGGGGAAATAATCATAGATATAGGAGAAAAATTTACTCCAACCACATCAAAATCATTACTGAATATTACCATATCAGACATAGGATAATTATGCCATACAAACCCCAAGCCAATGGGAAGGTGGAATGAAAAAATAGGATTATGGAATCCATTCTAACCAAAATTTTTCAATTTCACCTAAAACATTAGGAAGATAGGCTAATAAAAGCTTTATGGGCATATCATACCACATGGAGAAACACTACTGGATTTACACCCTATGAGCTAGTGTATGGCAAGTAATTTATTACACATAATGAAACAAAAGTAAAAACATTAAGGACTATGTTTCAATTGGGTATTTGATTTTCTAGAGGCACTATTGACGGTGCTAAATCCCACCTACATATAGGGGATCCCCTTGATTGGAAGTCCCAATCAAAACTCACACCATTTGGTATAGGAGTCAATGCAGAAATTTGGCCGTTCTTCCATTTTCGTAAATATTTTCCTTGGTTGTCGTAATTAGCATAAGAGAAAAATGCACATGTACCTTTGAATGAGAAATTAAGTATGCCTTGTGAAATGTTCAATTGTAATATGTATATAGGTTATTTAACTAGAAGGAAACGAAAGTGAGCCTTTAGGATAAAAGTATCAATACTAATCTAATAAAGACACATGAACATATGCATGAAAGAATCGTTAGTCATCAAGAAAAGTAGTTCATATAGATGAAACGATCATTAAAACAAGTACAATGCATATCCAATGATATGAGAACCAAAGCCACAAAAATAGTTCAATTTATTTAGTACATATGGATGTGAACATATACCACAAACATCCAAAGAATAGTCTTAAAACTTTCTTTATATACACATGTAAATGTTTTGGCCCAATGGGCTTCATATTAAGCGAAAGTTCCAAGATACATTGATATAATGAACACCACTTACTCCAATAGTGGAGCATTAAGCCACTACTCTCTCTCCAAAAGAACTATCTTCCTCTCTAATGCTTCATTAGAGAAGCCAAGGTGAAAAGCCCCTTGTTTGAGCAGTGAGGATTCTTTTATAACAAGAGGAATGACCTTTCATACTCCCATGACTCTTAAACTTCTCTATTGACTCTTAGACTTCTATTTTGACCTTTGGACTTATATAAATTTTGGAATTCTATACGACTTTTGAAATTCTACTTGATTTTTGGACTTCACTGTGTGGCTCTTTTGTCCATATGTGACTCTTGGACTTCCACATATTTGCATTTACAATAATCCCAAAATTACATCATCATTTCCACATAATTGTGTGATGACACATGAAAATTAATTAAAATCAATGACTTGGACCCATGGTGACTTCTACATAAGGTTCTTTGATAAGTGATGACACTACCACTATGTCTTCAATACTCATAAAAAATCTTGTGTTGTAGTTGCCATCTACCCTCCAAAGGGTCTTGAGAGATATTGGAGTCTTCATGAGTCACTTTTATCATCGAAATCCATTGTTCTTTGGACTATCGCAACATGTGATTTTTTCTTCAAAATTCTTACTTAGGAAGCCATTCTATTTATATCTCCTCAATGATACTTTCCATGCTTTATTGAACACTTGTTGCTATAGATCACTCATGGAAAGAAAAAATTATTCCAAAATTATCCTATTCTATCGTTCTTCATGCAAATGTTTTACTTGTGGATCAAAAATGCACCAAAGGGAAAGGGAGAGAAATTCTAGGAGTAGGGTGCACTTGCAAGAGACAAGTAGGGGCTTCAATGATCATTGAGGATGCATTGTGCGCTATCCGGAAGGAGGATGAGGCTTGAGGGCGCAGGGAACAACTTCAAAGGATAAGGAGCTTCACTGTTTACTAAGGGTGTGTTCTAAACTAGGAATTGAGAGTTAGGGCCACAATGAGGGTGCATGTCATAAAAACAAGGCACAAGGGAGGCATCACTTCCCAGTGATAGTGCATAATGCACTCAACTAGGATAATGGAGGCTTCACTGGCACATGGTGCATAAACAAGAAACAAGTAGGGGTATTGATTATTGGGAGTGAGTTGTGTGCTAAAGAGAAGGCTTATGGGAGAAAGGAACACTTCCACTTGACAAGGAGTGTCTCCCCTAAGCCTTAATAGCGTGCAGTGTGATCTCCTATCTTACAGGGCAGGTTGGAAAAGTAAAAAAATTGTCCAAGTCCGAAAGGGAGAGACCTTGAAAAAAACATTGTGCTATAAGAAAAATCAAGTGCAACACATATAAAATCATCAGTGAAACTTAGGCATGACCCAAAAATAAGAAGTATACACCAAAATGATAGTTTACAAACATTCTTCGAGTATAGCAGACAAAGTATGTTTAGTTGCAACAAAAAGTGTCGCAAAAGTGTACTATGAATCTAAAGTGCATTGTTGTTAATCTTGATGATGCGATGACACTTAGAAAGGAACATGGACACTTAAAACATATATAGAAACATGAAACAACACTTGATGATCAAAAGAGACACTTCACAGGGTAGATATTAGGCTCCAAAATTTGGATATAAAATTTTTTTGGAGGGTGTTGTAGCAACGATAACACTTGGCGATGTACTAGGCGAACTTCAACTTCTTTGTCTAGGAATATATTTCATCAAAGATTCATCCCTTTTGAATACATTGATTCATTAAGGTATTACTTTGGATTTCCCACTTTACCTAGTTATATATGTGCTACCCTTCATTCCCTTAGTTTAACACATTAACAAGATTTTCCATTTCACAATTGTTTCGATCTAGGAAAGGGTAGCATATATTCACGAGTTAAAGATATTTAGAGTCTCAATTTTCATATCTGGTGTTTCTCCACTACAAGTAAGCCTGGACAGTACCTTGGTGGAGTCACTACATGAAAAAAAGCATCGCTTTGCTGCTAGCGAGCCTGAATAGTACCCCGACGAAGTTGCTTGCTTCACCTCTATGCACGTGATTCATTTCTCTTCTTTTACCCTTTATTTATTTTATTTATAGAAATGTGGTTTGGAATATATTATTTCATTGGGGTGGAAGAGGGATCCTGAGTTATTAAGAGCAGAAGAGGTTGTTCTTTCAAAGAAGGATATATATATATATATATATATATACCTCTGATATAGGTTTGCTTGCTATTGATTTTCCCCTTTCCCTTTTTTACTTGATTATATTAGCATGAAGAACATAAAGTAATTCAATACCAATTCAAGGAATAAGGGTGCTAGAATAGATACTAGTCTCATGGTTCTACTCAAATATTTTCTCTTGAATGTATCATATTTTCTGTATGGAAATTACTTTTTAACTTCAGTCATTTTCTCAAACAAAGAAGGGGGAACTAACAAATAGCGAAGCATTGTGGTTATCAACCTCCCTGTTCATCTCGCCACATAGTCCTTTTGAGCCATAAATGCATTCACATGTAAGGTCTTATTTATGTACACTAACCAAAACATAATGAAACAAATAAGACAAGATAGAATTGATGACATGAAAACAAGGAAGGGAAATTGTTCAATAAAAGAATGCAGCCTAGGGCTGCTACTGGAAGTAGTGTTTAAGATATTGACAATTAACGAGAATAGGTTCGGTCCTCCCATGATCCAGATTTATGCAGGAACGCAACAAGAATAAACATATAACCATAAATACAGAGATGCAGCAGAAATAACACTTCATTTCATTAATATCAAAGAACTGAAATTTGCTTACAAACAGAATGGAAAACTAGCTAGGGCGCTGGTAGCTATCTCTGAGAAGAGATGTGGCGGCTACAGGCCTCTGAACTGAGTTACAATGAGGCTCGAGGGAATATTTATTATTGAGAAACAATGGAGAACCCTAAACATCCAAAAACCTAACCCTAGGAGATGAAGTGTCAAAACTATGGGCCCCGTTTGGGTAAATTGGTGTCTCAACTTCCCAGGGACGTAACTTTGGCATACTATCTCCGTTTGATGCACATGATACATCATTAGAAATCTCTATCCGAGGACTACAACTTTTGCCCCAAATATCATTTCGGATGATATTTGCTGGAGGCGCGATGCCCAAAAAACGTTGTTTAGGGCCTTAAAACGGCTCCGGAAGTTCGGGACCCGAAAAACTGCAAAAAATAGTAAGTTATGCCAAAACTGAAAAAATGAAAGAGAAAATGGTGGCGGCCCAAGTGGAATAGGTGGGTGGCCACCAATATCCACCTGGATCATTCCTCCCCCCTCAGGAAGCAATGGTCCCCATTGCGTTAAGTTCCTCCATGAGATGAGGAAATTTCTGCTGAACTTGGTCCCTGGTGAACCACTTTCCTTGGTGCAGGAGTTGGCCAGCTTTGACAACCCGATACAGTTGGATCTTCTGTTGGCGAGTGTTATTGATTTGCGTGTCCATGATACAATCTTTGGTGGCCTGTTCCATGCAGTCTGGGTTTAACTCTGTTGGTGTGAGTTGGTCTGCAATGTCCGAGGTGTCCAGTAGAGGTGGGAGGTAAGGACGAAGGTGATCCACATTGAAGACTGGGTGCAGACCAAGGAATGGAGGAAGACTAAGCTCGAAGGCATTGTCCCCTACAGCCTTGGTGACAGTGTACGACCCGTATCGGAGCGGGCGAAGCTTGCGGTGGGGTCCAGTGAGGCGCTCCTTCTGCAAATGTAGCCATACTTTGTCGCGCACCTGGAAGTTGTGTGGCACCTGGTGTTGATCATGGCGCTGCTTGTACTTCACATTGGCTCTGTCTAATATATCATGAACCTGTTGGTGGATGTGTTGAATGCGCTCGATGAAGCTACTTGCTTTGTCAACTTTAGACTAGACATGAGCTGAATCGGCTTGAGCAGCTGCAAATGGCATGGCTACGTCAATGGGACATAGTGGCTGGAATCCCAAGCCCACCTGAAAGGGGCTATGGCCAATTGAACTGTGGAGAGCCCTGTTATAATTATGTTGTACATAGGGGAGGCTCTCGTCCCATGTGCGTGGATGCTTTGAATTGTACATGCGCAGAATGTGTACAATCATTCTGTTGACGACCTCTGTCTGGCCATCTGTTTGGGGATGGAAAGCTGTGGACTTGGTGAGCTTTGTGTCCAACATTGACCAGAGGCTGGACGAAAATTTGATGAGGAACCTACTATCTCGATCTGATATGATAGACTGTGGGATCCCAAAGTGCACCCACACTCGTTTAAAGAAGAGTTTAGCAGTGGCTTCTGCTGTGATATTCTTCTTACAGGCTGCCATAATGGCCATCTTCGAGAATCTGTCAACGACCACGAAAACACAGTCATTTCCATTCTTAGTAGAAGGCACGCCCAACATGTAATCCATGGAGATGGATTCCCAAGGTCGACTAGGGGTAGGCAGTGGAGTATATAGGCCTTGCTTCTTGATGGTCAGTTTGGAAATGGCACAAGCAGTGCAGGATCTGATGTGCTTCTTGACATCCTTTCGAAGGTTCGGCCAATAGAAATACTTCTGTAGTATTGCTACTGTTTTCTCGACCCTGAAATGCCCAGCGACTCGACTGTAGTGTGCTTCCCATATCATCTTGGAACGCTCACTTGAAGGAACACAAAGGTGTCCCAGGTGACATAAAAGTGCATCTTGGAGGTGAAAATTTGGAATTTGCGTACCCCCCAAGAGTGCCTTGTAAGTGTGGCCGAATTCTGGGTCACTCTCATAGAGAAGCAGCCAATCAGAAGTCTCGTGCCCACAAGAGTTGAGCACGGTGGTGAGCGCCACGATTGGTGGTCGGCTGAGGTAGTCTGCAACATTATTGGTGCTACCCTTCTTGTACTTGATATTCAAATGAAACTGTTGCAGATATGTGGACCACTTCTGATGGCGATCATTCTGCAACTTCCCTTGTGTCTGTATGAACTGCAGGGGCCGGTGGTCTGTGTGGATGATTGTTTCCTTCCCCAAAATGTAATGCTTCCATTGTCGACAGGCTTGCACAATGGAATACATTTCTTTGTCATAGGTGGGATACTTACGAACTATCTCAGACAATGTCTCACTGTGATATGCCACTGGATGTCCCTGTTGAGTAAGAACTGCCCCAATAGCATAGTCAGAGGCATCTGTCTCGATCTCAAATGGCTGTTGCAAGTCTGGTAATGTGAGCACTGGGGCAGAACAGAGGCGATTTTTCAATTTTGTGAACGCCTTCTGTTGAGGTTCCGACCGAAAGAATTTTCTCTCGCTCCTCCCTTGGTGACTTGACTCAAGGGCCAAGTGATATGAGAGAATCCCAACACGAATCTACGGTAGAAATTAGCAAGACCCAGAAAGCTGCGAAGCTCTGTTATAGTGGTTGGGGCTGGCCAATCCCGAATGACTTGGATCTTGGCCGGATCCACATGCACCCCCCTTTCATCAATAATGTATCCCAGATATTGAACCTGGGTCATGCCAAAAGTGCACTTCTCCAAATTGGCACACAACTTGTGTTGCCGCAGTGTTTGGAGGACTTGTCGGATGTGGTGAAGGTGCTCTTCCCAAGTCTGGCTGAAGATCAAAATATCATCCAAGTACGCCACTACAAATGAGTTGGTGAATGGCCGCAAGATGTCATCCATCATCCTCATGAAGGTGGCGAGAGCATTCGTCAACCCAAAAGGCATGACCAGCCATTCGAAAAGGCCTTCCTTGGCTTTGAAGGCAGTCTTCCACACATCGGAGGGTTCAATTGGTACCTGGTGATACCCAGACTTCAGGTCGATCTTGCTGAAATATTTTGCACCTTTGAGTTGGTCGAGAAGGTCATCAATCCGTGGGATTGGGTACCTATTCCGGACAGTGATCTTGTTCAGCGCCCGATAGTCAATACAGAGTCTCCACGTCCCATCCTTCTTCTGTACCAACACGATCGGGCTCCCACAGGGCGATGAACTTGGTATGATGTGACCTTTCTGCAACAGCTCCTGAATCTGCCTCTTGATTTCATCGTTCTCCAGAACAGAGCGCCGATAGATCGGTCCATTAGGTAGCGGCGCACCGGGGGTCAGATCAATCGGGTGCTTGACCTGACAGTGCAGAGGAACCCCTGTGGGTGAGGTGAATATGTCCCCGTACTCCTCCACAACCTTATCCATTTGTTGTTGTTGTGCGGAGGAGCCCTGTCTGGAGGTCGTGGCCACAGTCTTCTTCTTGCCCTGGGGGCGGATCATCAGGAAAACGAATTTCCTGGTTTGGGAAATGAGCTTACTGCATTGTTTTGCAGTAACCAAAGAGATAGTGGCGGGAGGTGGTACCTCTGGTATCCTGTACAACTTATTTCCCAAAGTAACAATAACAGCACGAGGTCGAGACTCATACACAGCATGACGCTTCCACAAGTATGGTTGTCCTAATAATACATCAGAAACATCAATAGGAGAAACATCACATAATACCTCATCCGTGAAGGGCTTGATGCTATAGGGAAGGCGGCACTGTTGGCTGACGCGGAGATCTCGTCCTTGGTGAAGCCACCCGATGGTGTATGGATGTGGGTGAGCTGTGGTTGGCAAGCCCAACCACTTCACAGCGTCTGCTAAAATGAGGTTCTTTTGGCTCCCATTGTCGACAATGAACTGTACATGGGAGCCCTTTACCCACATCTGGGAGTGGAAGAGATGTTCCTCCTCCTCTGGATCTTCCGGTTCCTCCTTATGGATCTCTGTAGTGGCAACAGTGGCATTGGGCTCCGCATCAATAATCTATTTCCCTTTTTCAGTCCCCTTTTCAGGTTCTGATTCAGAGTCGGAGCATGCATCTGACACAGAAGCCCCTCATCTCGGCCACTAGCGATTGCTTGGCCCGACACTCACTTGTGTTGTGAGTGGAGCTCTTATGGAACTCACACCACTTTCCCGTGTCCTTCTTTGGCTTTGCGGTGCTGTTATTTTCTTGTGGCTATGATGGGTTGTCTTTAGCGACCATGCCTTGGCTCTGTCCTTTGTTTTGTGGTTTGGAAGCACCTTTCCCTTGCTTTTGATTCGCAGATCCAAAGTCTCGCTTCTTCTATTTGAATTTCTGCTCAATCTTGGCAGCATACCGGTATGTTGTACCAAGCGAGGAGATGTCAAGGAACTCCATTTCCTCCTAAATGTATCTGTGTAGACAGCTACGATACTTTAGCACCAAATGTTTCTCTGAATCTCGGATACCCAACTTTGTGTGCAGGGTATGGAACAGATTCGTCAGCTCATGCACATCTTGATCCCTTTGTTGTCGCAACGTGGTCCATTGTATGTACTTGTCCTCATAGCTCCCCATGGGATAGTACTATTCCTTGACGGCGTATCGGAAAGAATTCCAAGTTGGTACGGCCAAGAACAGAGAGGGTTATGTCTGGTCCTTGTTTTCACAGTAGGTTTCTTACCAGTCCTTAACGTGGGGGGTAGCTTTGAGGAGTGCAAAAATAATTTTCTCCCAGTCTGAAAAGTCATGAACAGAGAAATATCCTTCCAATAGATTCAACCATCTATCTATGGAATCTGCATCTATTTGATCCTCAAATATGGGAATGTCAAAATTTACTTGTACCTTAAAAGGAGTCGCACCTCCAGAGTGGCTGTTGGATGCAGATGCGCCGCCGGTGGGCAGCCGTTGAAGGATCTGAGCAAAGTTATCCATCATCGCGTTCCTTTGTTTTTCGAGGGCCTCCTCGAGCAAGATTTTGATAGTATCTCCTGCTCCCTCATCTTTCTTTTCGTTCCCCATGGGCGTCCGTCGAGGTTTGCGAGGCTGATCTTGCAAAGGTTCCACCAGATCAAGCGCTAGCTCCTTATACCCCGACCTCGTTGGGGACATGCAAAGAAGGATCAAGAAAAATCAGACCGCTTTGATACCACTGATCCAGATTTATGCAGGAACGCAACATAATAAACATATAACCATAAATACAGAGATGTAGAAGAAATATCACTTCATTTCATTAATATCAAAGAACTAAAATTTGCTTACAAACAGAATGGAAAACTAGCTAGGGCGCTGGTAGCTATCTCTGAGAAGAGATGTGGTGGCTACAGGCCTCTAAACTGAGTTAAAATGAGGCTCGAGGGCCTATTTATTATTGAGAAACAATGGAGAACCCTAAACATCCCAAAAACCTAACCCTAGGAGATGAAGCGCCAAAACTATGGGCCCCGTTTGGGTAAATTGGTGTTTCAACTTCCCAGGGACGTAACTTTGGCATACTATCTCCGTTTGATGCACATGATACATCATTGGAAAGCTCTATCCAAGGACTACAGCTTTCGCCAAGAATATCATTCCAAAATGGAATGATATTCGCTGGAGGCGCAATGCCCAAAAAACGTCGTTTAGGGCCTCAAAACGGCTCCGGAAGTTCGGGACCTGAAAAACTGCTAAAAATAGTAAGTTATGCCAAA
Source organism: Pinus albicaulis (assembly GCA_034641835.2). Lineage (NCBI taxonomy): Eukaryota > Viridiplantae > Streptophyta > Pinopsida > Pinales > Pinaceae > Pinus > Pinus albicaulis. The sequence goes on along the minus strand of CM076572.1, from coordinate 1,353,288,263 downwards.
ACTGAAAAAATGAAAGAGACAATGGTGGGGGCCCAAGTGGAATAGGTGGGTGGCCACCAATATCCACCTGGATCATTCCATATAAATATTTCAACTTGTAAGAGTTGTGGGAAAGTTCTTCTATGATGGTATATAGTTCAATCCACACAGGTTGAAACTTGGTGTGATTTCCTTTCTCTTTGTGGATTTTTCCCACTTCAATACTAGGTTGCCCACATTGAAATTTTCATTCCTTATAGACTTCTTGTTGAACCAACACTTGATTCGTTTTTTTATGGATGTCAATTTTTTCTTTCGCTTTGAGCCTTTCTTCCTCAAGCTTAAGAAGAGTGTTTTTCCAATTTTGAACAAGGAGACAAGGTTTTCCTTGAGATTCTTACAAAATCTGCAAGGCAAGAAGGTATATGTTCAGTGGAAGGATAACCTCTTTTTCATATATAGGGAAGTATGGAGAGGTTTTCAAGTAGGTTTTAGGAGTGAAACAATCAACCCATAGTGAATTCTCCAAAGAATTGTGCCAATTTTTTTGCTCAGAGAAAATGATTTTTTTGATAATGAAAATCAAATTATTATTTGTGGACTTAGACAAACTGTTCCCCTATGGGGAATAATTATATGAATAATGCATGCTTTAAAATAACTCCATACTCTAATGCAAATTCGTAAAGATTTAATGAAGAAAAATAAGTTGCATTATCAAAGACAAGCAATGTAGGAATGTCGAACCTAGTTATGATGTTCTGCTTAAGAAATTGGATGAATTCTTGATGATTAACTTACCTCGATAAAACTGTTTTTTTCCACTGAGTGAAATAGTAAGTATCAATTACAATGTATCTGTGTTGCTTCATTGAATGAGGAAAAATTTCACCGATAACCTCCAATCCCCATTGTTTGAATGGTTCTTCAATTGCTATGAGTAGAAATGGGGCAAATGACTTTTGATCACGACCAACACACCTTTGACATATTGGGCACTTTTTTTCATAGGCATAAGCATCTTTGAATAATGTGTTCCATTAGTAACTGACCCCCATAAAATTATCCATTGGATCGCCCATAAAGTGCCCACCTGTTGTTTTGTCGTGTATATCCTTTAACACCCTTTCTGAATCTTAAGGCTCCAGGCATCTAAGCAAGACACCATTATGGAATTTTCTAAAGAGAACACCATGAACAAGTTGGTATGATAAATATTTAAGATGAATTTACCTCTTACATGCTCTAAGTATTGTGTTGTGTATCCGAATATCAAGACGTGGTTACCCTAGTAGGAGGAACTTGCTCAATATTATACATTTATATTTCTTGCTACCATACTGAAATATCTTCTTGGGATGCTAATTGACAGAGACCATGGCCTTTGACGTTATGAATTGGTTTGAAATAAATATCAAATTCTTGTAAACATGCTATCTACTTCATTTTCCTCTCACCCAACTCTTGCTATACAAAGAATATCCAAACCATTGGATGAGGCACATAGATGATCGTATAAGATTTTAAGAGGTAAGGCCTAAAATGCTTAACCACCTTGTAAAATGTGTATGATTTCCTATCGATGGCGAGATAATTCAGTTCTGATCCCTGTAAGCCAACACTCATAAAATATATAGGCCAATCATTCCCTTGATTGTCTTTCTGTGTTAATATGACCACAATAGATAGATTTGAAGCAAAATTATATAACAAGAGATCATTTCCAAAATCTGGACTATATAAGGTTGAAGCTCGATTATGGCTTACTTAATTTGGGAAACAACATCTTTCTCCCTTTTATCCCATTTGTATATAACATATTTATGCATCATCTCCTACAATGGATTGACAATTTGTGCATAATTAGAGACTAATTTGCACATGAAGTTAATATTTCCTAAGAAAAATTGGATTTCTTTTTGGTTAGTGGGAAAAGGTATGTGAGCAATAGCCTTGACCCTCTCCAGGTCAATCTTTATTCCCCTAATACAAGTGAAAAAGTACACTTTTTTTTAGATTCAACAAGATGATGAGCTTAGTGAAAATTAAGCACCTTCACTAAGTGGGGCCCGCAGGATATTTTTAGGTGTATGTCTATTTTTAGACATGGTGAGCATATTCTATAAGTTGCAGGATGCTATTTGTAGATGGTTGGTAAAATATGAAAAATAGTTGAAATTCTATTTTTAGAATATTGGGCGAAGTCTATTTACAGATCGTCAATCTAAAAATAGATGCATGTCGATTATTATTAGACCTTAATAATAATCTGACAATAAATATCAACTTATTCTCTTGGAGCACTTTATTTCAGTGAACAGATTTGAAAAATCAGTGGGCTGAAGGAATTACACAATTACTAGGGTGTTTGGTGATTCATGCATGGAGGACTTAGTTAGAACTGAAGTGGCAGAATTGTGACAGAGTTGGAAGAGTAGTTATGGGAGTTGTTATTTAGTTTAACTCAGTTAAGTGAGTTAAACTCAGTTGTGCTAGTTGTATCTAGTTTCTAACTGAAGATACACTAGTGAGAGTTTATTGAATTAATTAGTTAATTAATTCATAACTAATAACTCACTTTCAACTGAAAAAATACAACAGTTAACTACTTTCATGTCAGTTCCAGTTGAGACCCAATGGAGAGATAGGTGAAAGGGTGAGATGGACTATCTGTTGTGACTATAGTGATGCATTCAATGCATCTAACACACATTGGAGATGCTAATGAGGATTGTGCAATCAAGGCAAGGCCAATTCGAATTCATTCAAAGGTCTTCTTCAGCAAGGATTGCGCAGTGGAGGTAGGCTGTCAGGAGGCAAGAAATTGGTGCATGGATATGCAAATTTCTGCATGACAGTGTGTGACGATTCTATATTGTACTGAGAGCTTGATGTACTAATATTTGTATGAGAATGTTAAATTATTTCATTGATATACATAATATATGATAGTTGGGGTTTTTAGCTTTAAGCTTTCCTGTTAAAAAACTGTGTTTATGTGCGATTGATTTTCTTCATATGTTTTGCAATTAGCGATTTAATTTCCGCAAAGAATTAAGTGGAAGGATTCTGTATTTAACATAAGATTAATTTGTTAGAATAGGAGAATCCAGTAATACTATCAGTATTAATAAATTTATACATGGTATCAGAGTAGTGTTATTCACTGTAGATTGCAATAGTGAAGAGGTGATGAGTTTTGTGCTGGTGGACAATTCGAATTTGCTGTAGAAATTTCTTGGTGCAACAATTGAGTATTCATGGAAATGGATTTAAATGGGTTGTGGTTCGAGTATGCCCTTGAGGGTAGCTCAAAACACATAGCCTGGAAGGATAGGATGGAGGTGGTGCTTGAAGATAATGGACTAAAGGAGTTCACCGATAGCGATGTTCCTAAACCTACTTCTAGTGATGCTACATTACTTGACGCATGGCAAAAGAAGGTAGCGAAGACAAGAATAATTCTTTTGGAAGGTGTGAAATACCATATTGTGTCAAGCCTTCACAAGAAATCCACTCCATTTGTAATGTGGAAGGCTTTGACAGATATTTTCCAAAGCAGCAGCGACCATAGGAAGTTGGCGCTGAAAGATAATCTTAGAAAAATCAAAATGGAGAAGGGCGACAGTGTTCCAAAATATCTCACGAAGTTTGTCCAATGTAGGGATGAGCTGGGGAGTGAGGGAATTACAGTTGAGGATGATGAATAGGTGAGCTTGGCTCTCCTTGGGATTCCGAAGAGTTGGCACAACTACGAAGACTCTGTCAATGGTCAAGAGAAATTGCCGGATTGGGAGCGACTTTGGTTGGATCTTGTGCAAGGGGAAATAAGGCAAAATACCAGGGATGGCTCTTCATCGAAGAATGATGATGGAGAGAATTGCGCTTTGGCTGCCAAATCAAGGAAAGGAAAGGGGAATAAGTCCCATCCAAAATCTGAGGCTAAAGTCAAGAAGCTGGATTTATCCAAGGTGAAGTGTTTTCACTGTCACGAACATGGGCATCTCGCCACTAAATGCCCACAAAAAAAGAAGAAAAAGAAGGTTGTTGGAGCTACAGCTGGTGAGGCCTTAGCCTCACAATTTGAACTTGATTTCTCTTTGATCACTTGCTTGGTTTCAAGCGTAATGGGATCGGTGTGGTATCATAATAGTGGTCCTTCCTTCCATATGACGGGAGAAAAGGAGTTGTTTAGTGACTTGGAGGAGAAGGATCTCCAAATGCATATAGAGATGGGAAGCAATGGTAGATACAATGCGATGGACATTGGAACCATTACCTTTAAGAGGGAGTCAGGTAAACGATTTCTGTTGAAAGATGTTATGCATGTTCTAGGTTTGAAGAAGAACTTGGTCTCGGTTGCCATGTTGGAGGATAGAGGTTATGACATTTTTTTCAGCGAGGGAAAAGCTTTCTTGCAACATAAAACATTGGTCAAACCAAGAGGATAGGGATTCAAGTTAAGAATCTTTGCAGGCTGGAGGTAGATGGCTGCGCTACAGTGATGGTCAAAGTAGAAGAAGTGGTGAGCCGAGATGAGGGCGAATTATGGCACGGGAGATTGAGCCATCTTCACCATGGCGCCTTGAAGATTTTGCAGAAGATTTCTATTGGACTTCCTAAGGGTACTCTTGCGCAGTCAGATCAGTGTAAGGGACGTACTATGGGTAATTTTGTGAAGACCACCTTTCATGAGAAGGAGAACCATGCTTCGGTGATCCTAGAGAGAATTCACACACGTGTGTGGACCTTTCTCGGTTGATTCAACAACAAAACACAGGTATTATCTTATTTTTGTTGATGACTATTATCGTAGATGTTGGATCTTCTTCATGCATAAGAAGTGTGAAAAATTCCCAAATTTTTGTGAGTTTAAAGTATTGATGGAGAAGGAGTTGGGGAAGAGAGTGAAGGCTCTGCGGAGCGATAATGGTGGTGGATATATCTCGAACGAATTCAAAGAATTTTTTAGCAAAGAAGGAATTCGAAGAGAACTCATAGCGCCTCATAACCCACAACAGAATGGGGTCGCGAAGAGGAAGAACAAAATGATCATGGGTGTTGCACGAGCTATGCTACATGACCAGGGCCTCCCGATGCACTTGTGGGCGGAAGCATGCAACACTGAGGTTTATGTGCAAAACCGTTGTCCTCATAGAGTACTTGGCATGAGTACACCTGAAGAAGATTTTACTATTAAGAAGCCTGATATTTATCATTTGAAGATTTTTGGCTCATCTGTTTACATTCATGTGACAAAGGACACCAGGAAGAAGCTGGAGCCGACTGCAGAAGTTTGGATATTTGTGGGGTACATAGAAACACCCCATATTTATCGTGTGTATTTTCCAAACAGTCGGATGATTGTGGTGCGACGGGATATAAAATTCAATGAGGTGAAGGCCATGAAGTTTTCACTTGAGAGGGAGCTACACTTGCATGCAGAGGAGGAGCTACTTTCTCCCAAATATGAGCCTCTAGATGTGGATCAGCCATAGGAGGAGATTCATGGAGTGGAGGAGTCCAATCATGCAGAACCAAACATCAGAATAGACAAAAGGCATACCAGAGAAGCCGAGAGACTGAAGCTTGATGCGGTAGAGAATGTAGGAGTCCCTACATCACAACGCAGACAAAGATAGTCACCTGACCGATTTACTGGATACATGGCTCTTATGAGCAAGTGTATCATGATAGAGCCATATTATTTTGAAGAAGCAACGCAGGATCCCACATGGGTAGATGCCATGGTGGAGGAGTATGAATCCATTGTCAAAAATAGTGCTTGGGAGATTGTTCCAAGACTGGTGGGTAAATCAGTGGTAGGTTCAAGATGGATCTACAAGGTAAAGCAAGCTACTGATGGGAGCGTCGAGAAGTATAAGGCAAGATTTGTTACCCGGGGCTTCTCACAGATCGAGGGGATTGATTATGAAGAAACATTTGCACCCGTTGCACGATATTATTCTATAAGGACCATCCTTGCTCTCTCAGTGCAGATGGGTTGGCACATTCATCAGATGGATGTGAAGACTACGTTCCTTAATGGAATCATTGAGGAAGAGGTGTACATTGAGCAGCCTGAAGGATTTGAGATCTTCAGCAAGTCGCATGTGTGCAGACTCAAAAGAGTGTTGTATGGGCTAAAGCAAGCACCACGTGCTTAGTATACACAGATCGACAGCTATTTCACCGGAATTGGCTTCACCAAGAGTGAGGCGGATGCAAACCTGTACCAAATTGTGGTGGAGGGTAAGATTTTAATCATTTTTATTTATGTTGATGATTTAATACTAACGGGTGATGAGCAATTGAAATACTCATGCAAGGCAGATCTTGCAAAGGAGTTTGAGATGAAGGATTTGGGCCTCCTTCATTATTTCCTTGGATTGGAAATATGGTAGGGTGAAGGTGAACTGTTTGTGTCTCAAGGAAATTATGCTCGGGAGATACTTGGTAAATTTCACATGGAGGACTGCAAGCCCATGGATAATCCTCTTCCAGGAAATTGGAGGAAAGAGGATGCTACATCGGCAGAGGTAGTGGATGCCACTGTTTATTGAGAGTTGGTGGGTTTGCTCATGTATTTAGTTAATACAAGACCAGACATATGCTATGAGGTGAACCAGCTTAGCCAAGCAATGGTTAAGCCTACCAAGCTCTTTTGGAAGGAAGGAAAGCATGTCCTAAGGTATCACAGAGGCACATCTTTGTATGGATTATGGTACAAACAGATGGATGAGGTGAAGTTGCATGGCTTCACGGATGTAGATTGGGAAGGTAGCCCAACAGATAGAAAGAACACATCAGGAGGAGTTTTCAGTATCGAATCTACAATAGTTTCTTGGTATAGTAGGGAACAAAGATCTGTGGAACTCAGTTCAGTGGAAGCATAATACATGGCAACACGTCAAGCTGCATGTGAGGCTATCTGGATGAGGAATATCCTAGTCAATTTGTTTGGTTCTCATTTAGATCCTACAGTGATACATTGTGATAATCAAAGTTGCATTAAAATCTCGATTAATCATGTGTTTCATGATAGATCTTGATGCAGGAGCATCCTGCTTAATTTTCATTTTGTATTTGGATGATTTAGGGGATGAAGTTTTTTTTAATTATTTTATAAATTATGCACATTTTAAATAAATTAAGAGAAAAAAAATCCGAGTGTAAGATTTATTGTAAATATTCTCTTAATTAATTGAGAATGAGTGGGGTTGGGTTGGATAGACATTTTAGGGATTAATAACTCAAATGTAACTTAGTTGAGTCAAAGAAGGGATAAAGATATTTTAGGATTTGGTTGAGATATTTGTGGAGGAAATCGTGGATTCAAATTAATCTATAATTATGTATAAATATGAAGCTTTGTGTGAGGATGTAGAGAGACATAGAGAATGGAATAGGATAGAGGAAAAAATGTAGAGAGGGATAGTGTGACGAGTTGTATATTCGGCCAAGGAAGGGTTTGAATTTGTAATTTATTGTTGTATTTTATGCAAGTATTTTGTTTATTGTTCGACTCTCTCTTTATATATATTTTGAGTTAAATTGAAAGTGGTTTTTATGAAGATTTTGAGGAGAATTCCATGTTAATGGAAACACCTACTCTAGTGTGTGCAAGTTTATGATTTATTGCAGATTCCCTGCATAATTTGGTATCAGATCCAAAGGTTCCATGCCTGGTGAGGTTCTAGCGGAAGTGAACATTGATGAATAGGTTTTGTTGTGGTGCTATATTGGAGTTTTGTGTGTGCAAAGAATGAATGAAAAAGTGCGTGGTTGGTTTTACTACTGGTTATGGTGGGTTGTGGATCCCTGCTACCATTGGAGGGGATATCATGTGTGTTGATATATTTGCATTGTTTTATTGTGGTGTGCGATGGGAGCCAACTCTGTTTGGTGAAAAATCGATGGAGTTGTATTAAATCTGAGCAGCGTGGAGATCTGTTAATGACAGAAACCAATGTTGATGTTGTAACGAGCCTACGTGGAGGTCGTGTGAGATGCCAGTGAGCAACGAAAGCTTCAACCGAATGCTGATGGGAATGGTATTCATAAGATTAAACACATTTCCTTAGGGTTTTCAGGAATGAATTTAGAAGACAATTTCTTCCGAAATCAGACATTGTAATGGATTTAAATCCATGGAATGAATTCATTCATCCGAGGACATCAAATCTGCAGTGGCTGGGTTTTCATTCTTATGGTTTTGGGTATTTAATTGGATTGAAAAATTATAGTATGCCGATGGATGTGAATGGAGGCTGCGAGTTCGAAAAACACCACCCAAGGGTTTGTCGTTGCAGGCTTTATCGTGCTGGTTTGGTCGTTTGTTTGAAAAAGTCGAAAAGCGAGAGTTTGAATTGAGATAGCAGTGCTAATTGCAACCTATATTTTGAGGCACTGTGTATTGCATTACTTGTAGTAAGTAGCAGTGCTCGAATCTGAGAGTCTGGCATCCGAGGAAGCGAAGTTTGATAGAGGAAGAGTTTGGTTCGATTCGTGACTAAATTTTAACACTATTTCTATGCATTGAATGGTCCATTGACTAGTCTGGAGGTGTGTAGCCAAGCCATCAAAGCCTGTGTGAAGCCACCTCAGGTGAAGCCAAATCAGTGGAATGCGTCAATTATGTGAATATATGTGTATGGTAGCTTCTAGTGTTAATTGGAATTTTTCCATTGAAATTTATGAAGAGCAGACAAAGCGCACATAAAGGAGTTGCAGGGACATCATTATTGGATTCAGTAGAGACAGAGCGCGTGAGAAGATGGTACAGACTCTACAGAAAGGAGTGTGCATACTTTAAGGTGTTTGCTAGATGCCATCATTTTTCTCAGGTATTTATTCAATGTTCAAAATATTTTTGATCAAAATTTGAAATCCAGTGTGGTATGATGAGAAGAGAATAGATACATTGTTGAAATAATTCCGCTATCAATAAAGGAAAAACTGTGAGACCACCCTGGTTGTCACAAATCCTCTGCAAATTATAATGAGGGTCTTGCTATGAATGCCAAGCAAAAAGGAGACAAATTCTTCCAGGAATACAAGAGAGAGGGGTTAGATAATTTCACCCACAAGGAGAATCCAGGGTAAAGTTCTCATTGAATGAATCAATATTCATTGATTAAAGGTATTTTTGAAATTTGGATGATTCAATTCCCCTTTTCCATACTTGAGAAGTTTATTTTCTTGTAAATTTTTTGAAAGAGTGAAATCAATCCAAAGTTTAAGGAATGGAATTGAAATCCATCTCAGAAATTGATGTGCAAATATGGTTCGAGCATGGTTGTGGCATATCGTTTTTGAGGTTGTGATAACTGAAATCTACATGGAGGAGCAAGCTTGTAAAGGAGCATCTATGATTTCCATGAGTTAAAAATCATGATTGATCATTGCTTGTAGCACATGTGAAAGTGTTCACATTGTTCTGTTTAGAAGATAATGCAGTTTGTGTTTGTTGCTATTGGAGAAATATGTTGATGCCACCATGTTAAAAGAAAGTTTTGGAAAATTCTATGAAGGAATTGTTTTGTGCATTGAAGAGAGACAGTGTTGCGTGAGAACCGCCACTCCAAAGAAGGAGCTGCATGGAAGTGTAGGAAAACTGTCTGCTCTAAGATGATGAGCGTGTTGAAGAAATTATGGTATGAAGGGCATGAAAATATTCATAGTGATAAGAACAACACAAAAGAATGAAATCCAGAGAGTTGAAATTGCAAAGAAAAGATTTATTAACGGGAGCGTAAGGTATGAAAATTCATTTCAAAAAGGGTATTTTAAATGTTTAAAATTAACTGGTTTATTTTATTTTCATCAAAAAAAAATCTTGGGAAAAATGGATTTCATTTCGATTTAAAGGCTTAAGTATCATGTGAGTAAAAGAAAGTGATAATGGGAGATGATATAATTAGTGACTTATGATATTATCATAAGAATGTGTATGAGAGAGAATTGCTAGAGGGGAGATTTTACATCATAAGAATGTATTAAGGGTGGATGTTCATTGGTATATTGTATAACTTGAATTAGAGTCAAAATATCCACTATTGTAATTATTGGGTCAAGCTTTGAAGTCAAATAAGATGTTAAGGTCAAATGAAGAAATTTGGATAGCTTGTGTCAAGTTAAACCATTGAGTTATTGTACAAGAGGGCGCATTTTTCATCCAAGATGAAGAGTTGATGTCAATTTTGGAGTCAAAAAGTCTTAAATCAAATCAAAGGTTTGAATGTAATTGGATTCATGATTGGCGGAGCCCGACACCCAAAGATTTTGGTCATTGTAACGCAAGAAAAACTGCAATTGTTGTTTGTAGAAAAGAGGAGCAAGAAAGTTGCCCAGAAGATGATTCCAAGACAGAGAACCGAAAGATACCAAGCACAGGAAGAGAGCTTGCATTGTTGGATAGCAAGTATGAAGGCTTGCTGAAAAGGGGATTGAATGAAATCCACAAGTGAACATATGAAGTTCACAAAGGAGGAAAAAATGACTGTTGATAGTCATTTCATAGGTTCTATGAAAGACAACAATAGAATAAAGAAGAAGGAAGATTCCAAGGCAATTGGCATATGGAAGCAATTGACTGATGAAGAATATGAGAGGGAGAAGGCTGAAATAGCAGCTCATCTTGAGTTATTGATGGAATTGTTGCAGAGAAATACGAAAGACCAGAGACATGGTTGGACCATGATGAAGAAAGTGAAATGGCAGAGACTACAAGCAAAGAGGAATCATCAGGTAAACATACAGTTAACAGAAGAGCAAATGAATCTCAAGAAAATGATAAGTGTGCAAGTGAGATGTGAAGAGCTCAGAGAAACTAAGTTGGAAATGGAAGTTTCCATTTGTGGCCCAGAACAGGGTGAAATTCTGGGTGAAGAGATTAATGAGAAAGATCTCATGGGCTATTGGAATAGTTCAGAAGAATTTGAAGATATGTTGACAAGAGAAACAGATGAGGCTATGAATCCTTGTATTTTTAAATCTCACAGTTTGTGTATGTTTGTAGGATGTGTAGAAGATGGTGGACAGTCTGGTGAAACTATCAGAAAGATGAATAAAGCTCTTGAGGTGAAGTATGATGGAGAATGCCTTTTAGAGGAGGAAGGTATTGATTTATTGTAGGAGAAAGAATTCATAGATGAATTCCTGTTTGGTGTAAGACAACCAGTTGAAGCTGTTATGGAGCAAAAGCATAAGGAAAATTCCATAGAGATATTCCAAGGAGGTAAACAAATGAATTTATTTAATAAAATTGATGACAACATTTTTCAATGTGATGATACAGAAAACATGATAAATCAGGAGGATTTCCATAAGAAAAATGAAATTGAGAATGAAGGTTGTGATGAAATGCTGGAAAGATTTCACATGGAAATAGAGTTCTTGGAAAGATGGCTCAAGGAACCTGAAGGAGAGATGAAGCTTGTAGAACCTGATACAGAGGAGATTGCAGTTGCTGTGCATGATAAGGAGGAAATGTTTCTAAATTTTATAGAGTTAAGTGAATTCTTTGACTCTTCAAATAATAATGTGGTTGGAGGTACAGGAGGTGACATTAATAAATATGATGTTGAAATTAGAGAAATTGAGCAGAAATTATTTGAAGATGAGATGAAAGATCAGGAGCAGCAAGAAATTTATGTCCTTAGAGACATAAAGGAAATATAAGTATTAATCCAGAAAGATAAAGATGAAAGCAACCAACAATTCAAAAGAGGATTTACTGAAATCTAGAAGGATGGGAGATTGGTGCTTGATGCATCAAAAGAGGATGAAAGGTCGTGTATTTTTAAAACTAATAACTTGTTGATGAATGCAGGTACATCACCAGATGAGAAATTTGTTACTATAGGGGAAATCAATGACTATAGTTGTGATCAAGGAGAAATTTTTGATTATTCTTCATTTCAGAAAGTTGAGTGTTCAACGTAGCTGGAGACGCAAGCATAAAAAAAAGAGGAATTACTCCGAGAAATTGGCGAAAGAAATTGTTGGAGAGGCTGATGGAATCCAGTTGATAGAATGAGTGATGCTGATGTAAAACCAATTCGAGATTCTTTCAAAGTTTGGAGACCAGAATAATCGGTATTAGTGATTCTACACAAGTCTGTATTTTTCAAAATAAATATGATGTGGTATGGAAAAGCGAGAGTTACATTCAATAGTATTATGAAAATGCTTTTCTGGAAATCATGTGCAAAATTACAAAATGGAGTTGATACTTTAAAATACCAGCAGCAAAAATTTTTTTGGAATCCTGGAGGGGGCAAGTCATTGAGGCTTGTGGTTGTCGCATTATTACATAAAAGTGACAGACCTCATAGACAAGAGTCTATGTAAACTTCTCTACATGGGGAGTCTGATGCAGGAGCATCCTGCTTAATTTTCATTTAATATTTGGATGATTTAGGGGGTGATGTTTTTTAAAATTGTTTTATAAATTGTGCACATTTTAAATAAATTAAGAGAAAAAAATCTAAGTGTGAGATTTATTGTAAATAATCTAGTAATTAATTGAGAATATGAGTGGAGTTGGGATGGATAGATATTTTATGGATTAAGAACTTCTTAAATGGAACTTAGTTGAGTCAAAGAAGGGATAAAGATATTTTATGATTTGGTTGAGATATTTGTGGAGGAAATCATGGATTCAAATTAATCCATAATTATGTATAAAAATGGAGCTTTGTGTGAGGATGTTGAGAGACACAAAGAATGGAATAGGATGGAGGAAAAAATGTAGAGAGGGATAGTGTGATGAGTTGTGAAGGCAAGAGCAAGAGGCCACAAGTGTATATTCGGCCAAGGAAGGGTTTGAATTTTTAATTTCTTGTTGTATTTATGCAAGTATTTTGTTTATTGTTCGGCTCTCTCTTTATATGTATTTTGAGTTAAGTTGAAAGTGGCTTTTATGAAGATTTTGATGAGAAATCCATGTTAATGGAAACACACACTCTTCTGTGCGCTCTATTTTGATTTATGCAGAATTTTTGCATCAGATCTAAGCATATAGATATTCAGTATCATCATATCAGAGATTGTGTGCAGCAGAAGATCATGTTGCTTCAGTACATTCCTACGGAAGATCATGATGCAGATATTCTGATGAAGGCGCTCAGTAGGAGTAAATTCGAATACCATAGAGGCAGGATCGGGGTGAAGGATAATCCCTATCTTGTTGAGAGGGAGTGTTGAGATTCAACAAGATAATGAGCTTAGTGAAAATTAAGCACCTTCACTGAGTGGGGCCCACAAGCTATTTTTAGGTGTATGTCTATTTTTATACATGGTGAGCATATTCTATAAGTTGCTGGATGCTATTTCTAGATGGTTGGTCAAATGTGAAAATAAGATGAAATTCTGTTTGTAGAATATTGGGCAAAGTCTATTTATAGATCGTTAATCTAAAAATAGATCCATTTCGATTATTATTAGCCCTTAATAATAATCCAACAATAAATATCAACTTATTCTCTTAGAGCACTTTATTTCAGTGAAAAATTTTGGAAAATTAGTGGGCTGAAGGAATTACGCAATTCCTAGGGTGGTTGGTGACTCATGCATGGAGGACTCAGTTAGAACTGAAGTGGCAGAGTTGTGACAGAGTTGGAAGAGTAGTTATTTAGTTTAACTAAGTGAGTTAAACTCAGTTGTGCTAGTTGTATCTAGTTTCTAACTGAAGATACACTAGTGAGAGTTTAGTGAATTAATTAGTTAATTAATTCATAACTAATAACTCACTTGCAACTGAACAAATACATCAGTTAACTACTTGCATGTCAGTTCTAGTGGAGACCCAGTGGAGAGATAGGTGAAAGGGTGAGATGGACTATCTGTTGTGACTATAGTGATGCATTCAATGCATCTGAAACACATTGGAGATGCCAATGAGTATTACGCAGTCAAGGGAAGGCCAATTCGAATTCATTCAGAGGTCTTCTTCAGCAGGGATTGTGCAGTGGAGGCAGGCTGTTAGGAGGCAAGAAATTGGTGCATAGATATGCAAATCTCTGCATGATAGTGTGTGACAATTCTATATTGTACTAAGAGCTTTATGTACTAAGCTTTGCATGATAATGTTACATGATTCCATTGATATACATAATATATGATAGTTGGGGTTTTTAGCTTTAAGCTTTCCTGTTAAACAACTATGTTTATGTGCAATTGATTTTCTTCATATGTTTTGCAACTGTTGATTTAATTTCCGAAAAGAATTAAGTGGAAGGATTCTGTATTTAAAAAAAGATTAATTTGTTAGATTAGGAGAATCCAGTAATACTATCAGTATTAATAAATTTCTACAAATTTTTCTAATCAGTCCATGGAATGTGATGTCCATGGAACTTTGAAAAGTAGAACCAGTGTTGATGAGTCCAAATGGCATGCGCTTGAATGCAAAAATTCCCCACTTTGTCCTAAACATGGTCTTCAAATGATCTAGTTATGCTACTAGCACTTTATTGTACCCGGAGAAACCATCTATAAATGATGTCAAACCAGGAGGTAACTCCTCAAAACTAGAATTGTCTATTAGCTGAAGAATGTACATGCTTATATAGATGGGAGGTGAGGCTATTGGGATTCAGCTCCCAATGACTCTTGGCCTTCCTTATTTCCTAATAATAAATAATATACAAAAATACATGTGCACACCCATCCATAGGATTCGGTGTCAACATTCCCCCCTTTAATCCGAAGGGATGTTGGTGAGTCCAAGCATCGATCTGAACTTTTCAAACTTTTCTCTTCCAAGTGCCTTGGTGAAGATGTCAGCAGTTTGCTCATTTGTGGAACAATGATGTAGATGGATGGTTTTGGCCTGAACATGATGTCGAATTAGATGGTACTTTGTATTGATGTGCTTTGTTTGATCATGGAACTTTGGGTTCTTGGCCAACTTTATTGCAGAAGTGTTGTCGATCATGAGTGGAGTGGAATACATTTGTTTCATCTGCAAATCTTCCAGGATTTTCCGGAGCCACACAATTTCCTTTGTTGCTTCAGCTGTTGCCACATATTCTGCCTCGGTCGTGGAATCTGCTAGAACTGATTGTTTGCGTGATCTCCATGAGACAACTCCTAATCCAAGACTCATGGTGTAACCTGTAGTAGACACCCCTGTTTCTTTGTCGCCATCAAAGTCTGAATCAGAGTATCCGATCAAGATGAAGTCGCCTACCTGTGTATATTTGAGTCCAAAGTCTTGAGTCCCCTTCAAGTACCTTAGCACTCTTTTTGCAGCAGACCAATGTCCTTCACAAGGTTTTTGCATGAACCTTGAGAGGATTCCAACAGCAAATGAGATGTCGGGTCTGGTGGTGGTCAGATAGATAAGACTTCCTACAAGCTGTCTATACTTAGTTGCATCCTCAAATTCCTTCCCTTCAACTGATGTGAGCTTCAAGTTTTGTTCCATTGGAGTGCCTAAGGGTTTACGATCATCCATGCCAAATTTGTTCAAGAGATCTCCAATGTACTTCTTCTGAGAAAGAAAGATGAATTTAGGATGTTGAATTACTTCAATACCCAAATAGTAATGAACATGACCCAAATCAGTCATTTCAAAACCTTTCTTCAACTCTTTCTTCATGGATGCAATATAGCTCTCATTGTTTCCTGTTATCAAAAGATCATCTACATATAACACAAGATATACAACTGTTTTTCCAACTTTCTTAACAAACAAAGTTGCATCATCAAGATCAAAGTGTTTGAAATCAAGTTTCAGAAGATGCTCGGTCAACTTCTCATACCAGGCTCGTGGTGCTAGCTTGAGGCCATACAAGGATTTCACAAGTTTGCAAACTTTGTGTTCTTGACCCTTTATCACAAATCCTTCTGGCTGGGACATATAAACTTTCTCCTTTAGATCTCCATTCAAGAAGGCTGTTTTTACATCCATCTGATGGACTTTCCATCCACTTTGAGCTGCTAAGGCAAAGAGAGTCCGGATGGTGGTCCATTTTGCTGTGGGAGCAAAAGTTTCTTCATAATCGACTCCTTCTTTCTGTGCGAATCCTTTTGCCACAAGCCTGGCCTTATGCTTGTCAAGTGAGCCGTCTGCTTTGTACTTGTTCTTGTAGACCCACTTACAGCCAATTGGTTTCGTTCCCAAAGGCGGATCAACCAGCTTCCAAGTGCCATTCTTTATCGAGGCATCATACTCCTTCTGCATCGCTTCTTTCCATTCATCATGAGAAGCGGCTTCTTTGAAGGAAGTTGGTTCATGATCTGTAGACAAACTCAATTCACAGTTATAAGCAATATCCATATCAACAGGGGAATCAGAATTATCTACATCACCTTCGATTTCTTGAGTGGAACTTCTTGTTCTTGTTTTTCCAACCTCATCAGGATGAACATCCTCCAGTGTCTTTGTCAGCCATTTGGGAGGACCTTTCTGAGATGGCCCAGGCTGGTCACTTGACTGAGTTGGGATTGATTCAAGATTCAATCTCCCAATTCTGTCAATCACGTCATCCAATGTGTCATCCGTGGTTGTTTCTTCATGTGGGGGAGAGAGTGCTTCAGGATATGATTCCACAGTTTGATTCAATATCGGAATCCCCCCTTCAAGGTGTGGAATCACATTATCAAATTCTTGGAAAGACTTTGCATGTGTGAATCTATCCAGGCGATCAAGTTGCCGCTCAACAACCTTGTCACTCTTGGAAGATTCGAGAAATATGACATCTCTTGCTATCACAAACTTCTTATTTGCTTCATCATAGAGACGATATCCTTTGGAGGTATTGGAGTACCCCAAGAAGATACATTTTCTGCTTCTAGCACCAAGTTTGTTCCTTTGACACTTGGGTATCAAGGCATAACAGGTGGACCCAAAGACCCTGAAATGCTTTACCGAAGGAATGTGGCCATGCCACATTTCAAAAGGAGTTTTGTTTCTAATTGAACTTGAAGGACACCTATTCTTTATGTAAACAACACATAGAACTGCATCAGCCCAAAACATCAATTTTACATTCTTGAAGAGCGGACCATATTTAAAATGGTTCTGTTCATTCTTTCAGCTACACCGTTCTGTTGTGGATTATATGGCATAGTGGTTTGATGTTTGATTCCATGTTGACGAAGATAATTTTCAAATTCGTTTGAAGTGTATTCTTTTCCATTATCAGTACGTAGAGAGCCAATATGTGTTTTTGCATCATTTTCAATCCATGCATGAAAATTCTTGAAAGTTTGAAAAGCATCAGACTTATTCTTCAGTAAGTAAATCCAACACATTCTGGTGTAGTCATCAATAAATGTCATCATGTATTTGTTTCCATTTACAGAAGCAATAGGCATAGGGCCACATAAATCTGAATGAACAAGTTCAAGTTTCCTATGTGCTCTTGAGTGTGAATCATGAAATGGCTGTTTGCTATGCTTTCCTAGAATACATGCATCACATTCCTTAGGTTTTCTAGGAATTGTAGGCAGTCCATCAACACCATTTTCTTCAACAAACGAAGGCTGTCATAATTTAAGTGTCCAAATCTAGCATGCCATAAAAGACTTGATGGAAATGTACCTTCATCATGATATGAACTGGATGCAAAGTTTTGAGCATGAGCAGATGAACCTTTCAGCTTCAAAAGTCTCCCTTCTTCTATTCCCTCCATGACAAGTGAGTGATCTGATGCTGATCTGACCTCCGCCTTGCCATCAAACAAGTGAACTGAGTGTCCTTGCTGCCGGATTTCGATCAGGGACAGCAAGTTTCTCTTCAACTCCGGGAGGTATAGAACCTCATGTAGGATATGATCGGGAAGACCAGGCAGTTTAAGCCTGACTGTGCCAAGCCCTGATGGCTTGAGTTTGGATTTATCTGCGAAATATACTGCTCCATCAACTTTGTCAGTGAATTCTTCAAAAAAATCTTTTCTAAATGTCATATGACATGTTGCTCCTGAATCTAGCAACCAATCATCTCTCCATGAAGTAAATGAAACATCAAAGAGGTTTTCAGTTACTCCATTGTTACAATGTGCTAGAACATAGTGAGCAGATTCAGGTGCTTTACCTTTGTCTTTGTCATTGGTTTTACCTTTGTCTTGATTTCTGTGCTGCTCAATTTTGTTCCATGGTGTTTTGCATTTGGATGCATCATGTCCATCTCTATTGCACCGTGTGCAATGAAGATTGGATTTGTCAGCTTGTCTGCCCCCCCTTTCTGTGAAGTTCCTTCTTCCTCTTCCTCTTCTGCCACCTCTTCCTCTGGATGAATCTGGAGTATGACTCTTTTCTCTATGTGCCAAGTATGCAACTTCTTCGGAAGATGAAGGGACTATCATCTTCCCAAAAGCTTTCTCTCTTTCTGCAAACTTCTGCTCAAGTTTATCAAAGGTGATATGCTCAAGGTTTCCACTTGCTTGCAAAGACTCAAGATAATGTGAGTAAGTCGGATATAATGCCTTAACATATGCTATGAGAGGTATGTCCATTTTTACACCAGTGTTTTGAATGTCATGCATTATAGATCTTACTTCTGAAGCTAAAGCAAGGGGATCATCATTCTTCATTTCAAGACTGAACAGCTTAACCATCAATTGAACATTTTTTAATTATGAATGTGAGTCATAGAGTTCTTTTAGTTTCTTCAAGGCTTCAAAGGCATTTGAGAATGATGAAATATGGCGACTCACCTCTTCACTCACTGAGGTTGCAATCAAGGCATAAGCCTTGCAATTCTTGTTTTCCCAGATGACAAGCTCTTTGTCTGAAGTGGGCTTTACTGGTGGGTTTTCTTCTTGTCCTTCACAGATTCCTTTCCACAGCTCATTAAAAATGAGTGTGTGTTTAATCTTCCGAGACCATTCAAGATAGTTCTCTTTTCCAGAGAGAACTATCCCAACAATTGAGATGAGATAATGCATTAGACTGCTGGAAAAAATCTTCTGAAGAGGAAACAAATTCTGCTATAAAAACTTCGAAATCTTGAAATATTTCAAATACAGGGGCAAAAACTCTTGCTGGAAATTTTTTTTCTGAGTTTAAAAACTCTTTCTGGAAATCTGCTTAGAAAATTTTTGCTGAAGACTGAATTTTAAAAAACACTCTATGCTATAGACTGATTCTGCATAAAAAAAAATGTATTTTTTTATCTTGAAATATTTCAAATACAGGGGCAAAAACTCTTGCTGGAAATTTTTTTTCTGAGTTTAAAAACTCTTTCTGGAAATCTGCTTAGAAAATTTTTGCTGAAGACTGAATTTTAAAAAACACTCTATGCTATAGACTGATTCTGCATAAAAAAAAATGTATTTTTTTTTTGTTTTGGGGAAAAAATTGTATATAAAAAGATGATATGGAATGGTGAATGGGGCGTAATTATGAATGGGGGCGGAATTATGAAGAGATGGGGCGGAATTATAAGGAGGAGTGGTATTGCATATAGAAAGTGCGTGGTATTAAAAGGGAGGGGCGGTGTATACAGCGCGTGGTATATTATATTGTGGAGGGGGCGCATACCATAAACAGAAATTTTTTTAATACAATGACAGCGTATGGCAGAGACGTGGGAGAGTTAGTGCATTGAGTTGGGAATCGATGTGTGAGCAGGAGGGGCGTGTTAACGCAGGTGGGGAGTGTTATAAGTGCAAGGTTGGGGAGTTTGGGAGCGTGGAAGGGCAGGCGTTGAGCAGAGAGCGGTGAGGAACTCACGGTGTGCTGGCGTGAGGGGAGGGCCGCAGGGTAGGTAGTGGGGCGGGTAGATGGTAGGTAGTGGAGCGGTAGGTGGGAATTGTGTGCGCTTGTAGGTGGGACAGAGCTGCGTAGAGTTGGCAGACGCGGGTAGGGCGTATAGTGAGGAGTAGTTGCAGTGAGGAGGGCGGAGTGGATAGATTAGGCAGCGCTGAGATGAGAGCGAGTGTGGAGGAGGTTGCGCAGGGGAGATCACGTGAGGAATAGGGGAGCATGTAAGGTGAGAGCGTTGGTTGGGTGGCCGAAAGGCCAAGGGAGAGGGATGTGATAGCGTAGGTGGAGTGTTGGCTGTAGAGTTTGAATGCAGGCAGGAGAAGAGTGTGCAGCGATCAGCGAGGAGGCGTTGATAAGTTGCAGACAGGTCGATAGGGAGTGTAAGGGATTTGTAGACAGCATGTTAAGCGATGGGGAATGTTGAGTGGGAAGGCCGAAAGGCCGTGAGGTAGAGGGATGTATGCAGAGTGAGGGAGATAGCAGTGAGGTAGGGAAATGAATGGGCGCCAGAATGGGTCGATAGGTATGGAGTGGGGAAAGGAGAATGAGGAGGCCCAAAAGGGCGTTACATAAAAAAAAATTGAACTTGAATCTGCAGAAGACAGAGTTGCAGGACTGCTGGAATGGCAGAGCCTGCAATTTGCAGATTGACAGAGCCTGCAGTCTGCAGGAGCTGGAGCTGCAAATGTCAGTGCTAAATAGGGAAAAAAATGCAGAATAACAGTCTAGCAGTTAATGAGCAGCAAAAAATATTAAAAAAATATGACTGAGCAAAGGGTAGGGAGTTACACCACAGGGCAGAAATGCCAAATGTGGGGCTGGCTCTGATACCATGTCAAACCAGGAGGTAACTCCTCAAAACTAGAATATCTATTAGCTGAAGAATGTACATGCTTATATAGATGGGAGGTGAGGCTATTGGGATTCAGCTCCCAATGACTCTTGGCCTTCCTTATTTCCTAATAATAAATAATATACAAAAATACATGTGCACACCCATCCATAGGATTAGGTGTCAACAAATGAGAACATTTCTGACCCAGATATTGTTTGGAGTATCTTGTCCTTTGAAGGAACGAGGTATTTGTCCTTATCTGAAGCTCGGTTGAGCTTGCAAAAGTAGAAATATAGGTGCATCTCTCTAGGCTTCTACTTTATTGAAACTAAGTTGGAAACCCATGTAGAATATTGAACTTTGAAAATGATCCGAGCATTTAGAAATTTTCTAAATTCCTTCTGTATTAGGGGCTCAAGCATTGAATGCAATTTTCTTAATTTTTTTTGGAATGGATTTTCCCTTCCTTGATAGGAATAACATGATAAATAATGTGTGTATAATATGTCATTAAATCATCATACATCCATGTGAACACATATGGATATTGTTTGAAGTGGAAGATAAAATCTTGTTGTTCTTGAGAGATCAACATGTATCGAGGTTACATACTTCATATCCTCTTTGGTTCCTAGATTGACTTGTTCATGTGATAACATTGAGCTCTAAGTCTTTGTGTTCATGGGTCCTCTGAATTGGTTTTGTAGTTCATAAAGTTTCTCAAGAGACACCACACCCTTAGGCATAATACTCCCTTTTGATGCTTGACTTGCTTCTTGTAAAGCCTTCTCGTGCTCATCTTCTTCAATAGCCACGTCTTTGAATATATCATCACTGGCCATGAAGTTCAGTATTTTATGGTCATCATTAAATACCGCAAAGTTAGTTACATTTTCAGGCAGAAATAGCTTATAAAAAATTTCGATAGAAAAATCATCCTTTAATGGTGACATACTAGTAGTTGCATTGGCAGATACGTCGATGACAACATTACATATCCTAGGAATATAAATAATATTATATGCTTTAAAATATGAAATAATCCACCATACCTCTTGTTGGTATTTTTCAAAGTAGGTGTAACTCGGTGAATGATATTCCGTACTTGTTGTATAACGATCTCTGAATAAAAACTTACCTTAAGTACCCATTCCTTGAGGTTTATGGCTTTCTTTAAACCCAAAATGAGTGCTTCATATTCAACAATATTGTTTTTTAAATCAAAATCCAAGTGGCATGATAAGAATTACCTTTCATTCTGAGGATCAATAATAATACGACCAATTCTAGAACCATCTTGAGTCTTTGAACCATCAAAGTATAAGGTCCATATTTCAGTAGTTGTTGGGATTATATGTTACAAATTTTACTTGCGCCAGTTGGATAGCAAGGAAGGATATACAACTATTTATCTGATGGTATAGGTGAAGGTTATGATTGATAACACCCGTGATCAACCTTCAAGAAACAATTTCCAAAAATGACATATGTAAAGCCGACTAGCTCATTATGTCCCTCAAGTGGTGTCACGATGTATTTCATATAAGGATCAATTTATACTTGAATCTAATTTTTATTTCCCTTGTAAGGAAGCCAGAAGTGTTCCCAGTCCATTGAGAAATATCCTTGTAGTTTACTGGACCAATCTCTACTCAAAATTAAACCATAAGCTTCATGAATGTCCACAATAAAAATATTAATGCACTGGTGAAATCTATGGTCCGATGACAAACAAATAATAACATTACTAAGTTCACCAATTGCCTGGACCAATGATCTGTAGAGTTGGATAATTCGTGCATTATTATTTTCCCATTTAGCATTAATTTTATTAGCAATAGATAAAGGCATTACATTTGCAGATGCACCCAAATCAACAAGAAAATTATGAAAATTATAATTAAATATTTCAAACATTAGGAGAAAAGGGGGCCCAGAGAGTGTTAGTGTTTAAATTTACAACATTTACTACAAAATTGAGAATAATGAGAGACTTATCGGACATATCTTGAGAAGTAGAAACTTCATTACCTACTGAAGGGTGCGATGAAAGTGCTTGGATAATCAGTTCATGATGTCTCATTATCTTATCAACTCTGTTATCACCCAATTTTTTTTTCAAAACATCATTGTATCAAGTTTGTTTTTAGTCATAGTTCAAAATTAGGTTTAGAAGTCAATTTAGGATTTGATCAAGGGTAGGTTAGATTTTCTTAAGTTCAAAGCCCATCCTTAAGTCCAAATAAAGTCTTTTTTAAGGTTCATTCATTGTCAAGTATCCATAATTTCCATTTGTGGGTCATTTCCTAAAGTTTCAGATCATAACTGTGCAATTAGCCAAGAAACCTCGTTTTTATAGTGCCACTAGTTCAAAAAAGTTGATTTGCGCTAATAGTTTTGTAGCGCAAACAGGGAAAAATACACTGCCGGCGCTACGAAAGCGCGGTTTCTTAACTGTCTTGTCATCTGAGCTGAAATATGTCTGAATTCGTTGGGAAATGCTAGGTTAGTGGTATGATGAGTCAGTTAATGATGAGATTCAATGTATTTACCCACGTTGCAATCATGATGGTCATTATAGGGTATGAATGAGGCACAATTCAGTTATGAGATGACATTTTAAATTCAAAATTTTTCCTAATTGGTCATTCTCGTTTCCTTTGCCTCCATTCGAGTGTCTAAGCTCTGAAGTGTTAAACCAAACCTGTGGCTATTCCATAAAATTTTCTACATCTTGATCAAGCGAGGCTGATTCAATTCATCAAGAGAGGCTGACAGGTTTTCTGTGAAGCATGGCAGAGGAAAAGAAATTCCACAAAGGGGGACACTACTTGAGACATGAGCCTGAAGATTTGAAGGCCACAATTGAAGACCCAACAGTGATGGAGGCATTCAGAAGAGTAGGCTATCTTCGATTTTGTGAAAAGTTGCAGGGTTGCCACACACAGGTGTCCAAAGAATTTGCCTTGAAATTCAATGGAACAACTACCAAGGTTGGGATGCTAAGTGTGTCAATTACACTAGAGATTATTGCTGCTATGGCAGAGATACCAAGAGGCCAAGAAAATTGGTTCAAAAATTCCAAATTTGATATGGAGCCATGCAAAGAGTTTATGAAACCTGAGTATGTAGATATGGATCTCAACAATGCTATCCCTAGAAGCTACATCAAAGACACTTATGCAAAGCTGCTGCTCAACATTCAGAGGTATTTTACATGTGAAGGCATATATCATAAGGTTTAGACATATCATTTCAAGCTGCTTCTGCATTTCACTGGTAATATTTCACTTGATTTTCCTTTTTATTTTCATAGGAGTCTTGCAAAAAAGGTTGATAAAGTACAAGCCAAATCTGAAGGTTGTGAAACATCTTTGTTTTATCATGGTTTGATGAAGTTATTGATTGTGAATGAGCTTCAGAAGATAGGTAGGGAGTGGTAATCCTTTTTGTTTATAAATGGTTTTGAGCTGGAAACCCTTACTCCTGCTAGAAACCCTAAAACTAAAGGAACTCCATCACCAACAGTAGCAGAGTCTAGTCAACTCGTGGTTGCAAAACCAAAGTAATTTGAAAAACTGTAGCCAAGGAAACAAGTTGAGAAAAGGACAGATCAGCCACAAGTGCTTGATACACCAACTCCATCACCTGTAAAACAGAGGCCAAATATTGTTAAAGAGGAAAAACAGAAACAAGATGTCAGCAAGCAAGAAATCAAAAGAGTAACAAGAAGCCAAGCAGTGGCATTAAAAGAAAAAACAGTTGCTACAAATACAGAGGACAACCCAGTGATAAAGGGAAACTTAGATGACATCCTACATGCTATTAACATAGAGGAGATACCCATTGTTCAAGCTGAGTTCAATGGAGAATATGAACATAAACAGAAGAAGGCTAAGTCTACAAAGAAGCTTGAGTTTGAGGGTGAAAATGCAGCCTTCATCTTTCAAGCAAGGAAACCTATAACTAGGCATGCTAAGAAATTCAAGAAAGGAAAGGAAGTTCAAGAGTCTATTGAGACAGCTAAAGCCCCTGAAGAAGTGGTTGATCTCCCATCACCTACAGTAAAGCATGCAGCCAGCAGAACAAAGAAGGGGAAAGAATAAATGATAGAGTTTCAACATATTGAGGAGAGATTGAGGTTGGAAAACCAAAAAATTGCTGTGATGAGAAAGAGGGCTAGAAAGCACAGTATTGAGAAAGAAGATTTCAAAAGAATGAAGGCACTATGGGAAGGTAAAACTGGTTCTATTTTTGAAACTCCAAGCAGTGCAGAGCAATTTTTCACATGGACAATCCCAGCAATAAAGGAAGTCAAATTTGTCAGAGTAATAAATAATCACTTGAGAGCTAATAACAGGAGACTTAAAGATCAAGTGGAGGACTTGGAGCAGTAGCTTAAATTGACTTAGGATGAGTTAAATAACAAAAGTGTTTAAATGATAATCATTAAAGAGTCAAATGCTAAATTAAGTGAAAATGAAGAAAGGACCTCATGAAGGCTGAAATGAATGTGTTTTCAGTTCATATGGATTTTTGATATGATGGAATTAGTTTTATTTTTAGTTTTGGTACATTTTCAATTTTCATTTTGGAAAATTTTGAACAAAACTATTCACTCAGCAGTTTTGTAGTGCAGATAGTGTAAAAAGGGAGAAAAGCGCTACGAAATTGTTGTAGCAGCTTTTCTTGCCCTTTTTCATCAAATTTTGAGGGGTAAAAACATGAATTAAAAAATGAAAATGCTGAGGAGGATGTATTTAAAGATAATTAAGTTATTTTTGGAGGAAAGAGGTCCAGATTTTGAAGAAAAAAGGGTAAAAGAGCAGTGCTACGAAACTGTGTTGTTTTCATAGCACAGTCTATTATAGCCCATTTGAACAGTTTGGAGATGGTTTTGGACAACTAGAGCTTAAGGAGGAGGTTTGGCATGTGTTAATTCAGTTTCTAACAGCTAAGGAGCTCGAAATAATTAAGTTCATGGTGGTCAGGATGTCTCAAGAATGCAAAAGACCCCATGCCTAGAAAATAGGGGACTACTTCCTACTTTGACGGAGGTCAGCATTATGGTCATAAATATTTGAAGCCTATCATCCATATTCGACCATGTGTTAATACATTTGGAAAATGATGTAATTTAATTAAGATAAGGTTGTTATAGATAAGTGATTAAGGAGTTTGAATCCTATTTGTAATAGGACTGTTTAGTAGATTAGTTGTCTTTTTGTAATAAATACCATGTCATATGGTTATGCAAGGTATCAAGAGTCAGGAATTTGATGTAGCTAGCACAAGATAAGATTATCTCATGTTGTAAATGGTCTATAAAGGACCAAGAAGTCGAATGTATGGGGGTTGGATATTTTTAGAAAAATACTGTGCTTATTGTAATTGACTGGTTTTCAGCTAATACAGAGATTTCTACTTAGCCAACTTGAGATTCATAAGGAGTTATGGTGTGTTCTTGTTCTAATTGCATCTTTTATTATCCTATTGTAGTGGTGTTTTTTTATGTTACTCAGAATTCATCTTTGATGCTCTGACTTCCTATATAGATAAACTGACTGTGTTTTTTATAGTTGCACATGTGTATCTCTTGACTAAAACTCTAATATGCCTCAACTTCCATGTTAAGTAAATTTTTTGGTTTTTTGAAACTATTTTGACTCCATAAGCCCAATGTGTACTTTCTGATGTGATTTTCAACCTACATTTATCATATATCTGATTATTACCCCACATAGAGTTAGCCATCTATATTTTTATCAAAAATCATTAACCCTTTGAGAGAGCCCTCTCAGGTTGAGGAGGCTAAGCCTCAATCAAAAGATTGGTTTGAAATAGTTACATGAGATTGATTTTATTAGTCGTCTATCAGGTTAAATTTTGTGATAACAAACTCAAAGATTGAAATGTTGGCACACACTCTTTTCATATGTTCAACAATGTTGTAGCCTAATAATCTCGTTATTAACAGGTTGTGCTAAAGTGTTTGGATTTGTAGCTTTGTTAGAAGCTTCAGGATTGATGTACTTATTCTTATTGTTCATGGAGGAGTTCTTAGAAGAAGGAGCACTTCCAGATTTTTTCTACAAACTTCGAGCTAGATTAAAAGGTGGTAGAATCCTTCTCAACAATTCCTTTTTAAGCTCTTGCTAAAAAATATGTCCTTTACTCCTCAAATTGTATTAGCCAATTGGAGCTTCACTCGCTGGTGGTTCATCATCACTTTGTTTATTAGTGTTATATATTACATCAAATGCATTCACTGAGTGTCCAATACCTAAACTTTATTTAGGCATGGTAGGTTCATTTTCTTCTTCACTTTACTCAAACTGCTCATTTTCTAGTAAGGTATCAATGAATTTAGTAATCATAGCAGTCATGTTATGATTCAATTGGAGACATGTTTTCTTTGAATGCTTCTCCTGATGGGAAGTGAAATAGTTATCCATACCCAAAATTTAAACATTAAACACTGAATTAGATCTATGATCAGATTTATCCGGTTGGTTATTGTTATTCTTTTTAAATAAAGGACGCTTAAAATACTTACTGTCGGTAGATGCCTCACTTTACCTTCTCTTTAATTCAAATACTTCTTTAGTTGTAACTTCAAATACTTGGCCAAGCTTTCCATATCAAAAGAATATTTCTCTTTGGATTTAGTGGAAGAGGCTTGATTTTTATTACTAACATCCTTGGAGTCTTTAGAATCTTCGTTGTCATCTATGATTCCAATAGAATGAAACTCATTTTTAACATCAATGTCTTCTGCAAAGTTTAAATCCAATGTATCCTTTGCATATATTTTGAAAAACATGGAAATGTTAGTTTTCAAGGAAGATATATAATAATATTTAGTTATTGTATAACGTGTTTGAACATCTGCATGGAACTTATTCAATAAACGGGTAAATATCTGATTAAAATCCTTTACTTTTTCCTTGTCCCCCATCTTAAAACTCCTAATTTATTTTATCAACATGGTGAGAGTTTTATCACCAAAAAATCTCTCTAAAAAAAAATTCTTAAACTCCCTCTAACTGTGAATTGAATTGGGCGAGAGACTATGATACCAAATTGATGCTCTAACTACAGAAAAATTCTACAAGCAATGTCATCAAAACGTACATCAAGCATTCATAAATTCATGTAGAGGTCATCAATATGGTATTTAGATTTGGTTTCCTTATCAGGATCGAACATTGAAGACATATTTTCTAGGTGTTTAGGCTGTTGAAAATGCAGCAAGATGATGGAGCTTAGTGAAATGAAGTCGCCTTCACTAAGTGGGCCCGCATGCGATTTTTGGCGCAAAGTCTATTTTTAGACATATGGAGCATGGTCCAGGGGTTACAGTATGTTATTCTTGGAGTATTGGTCATGTTGGTAAAAATAGATGGACCTCTATTTTTAGACATTTAGGTCGAAGTCTATTTTTAGACTGCCTATCCTAAAAATAGGGAAGTCAAATATTATTTACCCTTAATAATATTTGGACTCTAAAGTTCAGTTTACTCTTTTGGAGCACTTCAGTTCGAGCTACAGAAGTGGCTCATGCATCTGACAGAGGAATTACGCTATTCCTAGGGGTTTGGTGAGCTCATGCATGGTTGACATTAGTTATGACTTCAGTGGCAGAAGTTTGGTGGAGTTGATGGGACAGTTGGTGGAGTTGTGTTCGATTTAACTTAGTTGAACTGGTTGAGATTAGTTTAACTAGCTAATCAACTAGTAATGAGTGGAATGAATTAAATATTATTTAATTCACTAACTATTAACTCAGTATTCAACTCAAGAACACATCAGTTCACTACAGTGCATGGACAGTACAGTGGAGACCAGTGAAAGAGGTAGATGAAAGGGTTGAGATAGCTATCAGTTGTGACATCAGTTGTGCATGAGATTTGCACCACACTTGGATGAATTTCCAATGATGATTGCGCTGTCAAGCCAAGGAGATTAGAACCTTGGATCTCTCATTAGACCAGCCTTGATTGCGCAATAGATGCAGACAATTAGTGGATGTGTTTTGAACCTGTGACTTGTTCAAAACCAAGCTAGTTTGTGTGTAACTTCATGAGATAGTACTGAGTACTTGTAAGGAGTATTGTACTGAGATTGTTACATGTTTCTCTTCCATTTATAATATACTATAGCTGGGGGTTTTCAGCTATAAGCTTTCCCCATACATACTGTGTAATGTGTGTGATGTTTTAATGATCTTTTGATCGCATACCGCTTGTTTTATTTCCGCATGTGTGATGATCTAAGTAGAAGAGATTATGTGTTGCATATGAATTCGAATTGATATGTGATCAGGATAATCTCGGTGGATAAATATTCATTATTCAGCAAATTTCTACATGGTATCGGAGCTATAGAAGCTATTGGAGCAGAGATTGATCATCACAGTGATTACAAACTTATTTCGGTAGACAGAGTCTGCATGCGGGCCAGGTAGCCTTTGGATCCATCCTTTCCTTTGAAAGGTGATACATCCAGTAAATGCCCCTGCAGTCGATCTCTGTGCTAGAAATAATTTGTTCTCACAGATCAAGAGCGGTTGAGCTTTGAGTTGGAATTCGAATTTTGCAGCAGTTTGTTTTTCTTGGTGCCGGAGTTGAAAATGTCTTTCAACGGTTTGCGACTCGAATATGCTCTTGAAGGCAGTATTGCATGGAAGGATCACATGGAGGCAGTATTAGAAGATAATGGAATAAAGGATTTTGTAGATACGGATGTCCAAAAGCCCACTAATCCTGCTGAAGTCGAAGCTTGGCAGAAGATGGTGAAATGTCGAAGGATTCTGTTGGAGGGCATTAAGGATCACATTGTATCCAGCCTGCATGGAAAAGCTTCTCCATATTTAATGTGGAAAGAATTGACAGATCTATTCCAGAGCAAGAGCGACCAAAGGAAGCTGGCACTCAAAGATAAGCTCAGAAACATCAAGATGGAGAAAGGCAACAGTATCGCCAAATACCTCACGAAGTTCACTCAATGTAGAGATGAGCTGGGAAGTGTGGGGGTAACTGTCGAAGAAAAGGATATGGTGGACCTAGCTCTCCTTGGTCTTCCGAAGGCTTGGAATTCATATCAAGATAGTGTCAATGGTCGGGAGAAGTTGCTGGGATGGGAGCGCCTTTGGGCGGATCTCATGCAGGAGGAGATAAGGAGGACTACCAGGGATGGATCTTCATCCAAGGTATCTGATGAATAAAATTGCGCTTTGGCTGCCAAAGCAAAGAAGGGGAAGAGCAAGAAGGCTTCTCAGTCTGGTGCGAAAGGCAAGAAGCAAGACATGTCCAAGGTGAAGTGTTTTCACTATCACCAGCACGGACACTATGCCACAAATTGTCCGCAAAAGAAGAAAAATAAGAAGGCTGCCGGATCTGCAACGGGAGAGGCATTGGCTTCTCAATTCGAACTGGATTTTTCACTGATCGCATGCTTGGTTTCAAGTGTGGCGGGATCAGTTTGGTTCTTGGACAGTGGTGCGTCATTTCACATGACCGGAGATCGAGATCTGTTTTCAGATCTAGAGGAAAAAGATCTTGGAGTGCACATAGAGATGGGCGATGATGGTAGATACAGTGCGACTGGTATCAGTACCATTTCCTTTGAGAGGGAGTCTGGTAAACCTTTCATATTGAAGGAAGTTTTGCATGTTCCAGGATTGATGAAGAACCTGATCTCTGTGGCGATGTTGGAAGACAAGGGGTATGATGTGGTCTTCAGCGAAGGAAAAGCTTTCCTGCGTAGTAAGAGTACTGGTGAGACCTGGAAGATAGGAGTTCGAGTCAAGAACCTTTATTAGTTGCAAGTAGATGGCTGCGCAGAAATGGCATGCAAGGCGGGAGAAGTGGTGAGCCGGGATGATGAGGGCGAACTGTGGCACAGGAGATTGGGCCACCTTCACCATGGAGCTTTGAAGATACTGCAGCAGATTTCTACTGGGCTTCCTAAGGGCACTCTTGCGCAGTCAGATCAGTGCAAGGGGTGTACCTTGGGGAAGTATGTGAAAGCCACCTTTCACGAGAAGGATAGTCGCGCCACAACGATCCTTGAGAGAGTTCACACAAACGTGTGTGGTCCTTTCTCAGTAGCTTCGACAACAAAGCACAAGTACTACGTGATCTTTGTTGATGATTTCTCTCGGAAGTGCTGGATCTTCTTCATGCAGAAGAAGAGCGAGACATTTTCTATGTTTTGTGAATTCAAGGCGCTGGTAGAGAAGGAATCGGGGAAGCATGTGAAGGCTCTTAGGAGCGACAATGGTGGTGAATTCATCTCGGCTAAATTCAAAGACTTTTGCAGCGCAGAAGGGATTCGGAGAGAGCTCATCGCACCCCATAACCCACAGCAGAACGGGGTGGCTGAGCGGAAGAACAGAATGATCGTGGGTGCTGCACGGGCGATGTTGCATGATCATGGCCTACCCCTTCACTTGTGGGCTGAGGCATGCAATACAGCAGTGTATGTGCAGAACCGTTGTCCTCACAAGGTTCTTGGCATGAGTACACCGGAGGAGGCTTATTCTGGCAAGAGGCCTGATATTTCCCATTTGCGGATCTTTGGTTCTCCTGTCTACATGCATGTGACGAAGGATGCGAGAAGGAAGCTGGATCCAACTGCCGAGGTTGGAATATTTGTGGGGTACACTGATACACCTCACAACTATCGGGTGTATTTGTCAGACAGTCGCAAGACTGTTGTGCGACGAGATATCAAGTTTCAGGAGGAGAAAGCCATGCAGTGTTCGCTTGAGAGGGAGCTACACTTGCATGCAGATGAGGAGCTGTTAGTTCCTAAGGAGGAGCTTCCGGATGTGGATTAGCCACAAGAGGAAGTTCAGGAGGTGGAAGAAACCACCCATGCAGCGCCAACCATCAGAGGGCGCAAGCGCACTACAGAAGCTGAGCGACTGGATCGAGATGCAGAGAAGGTTGTAGGACCACCTACAGCACAGCGCAGACAGAGGCAGTCACCGGATCGGTACACTGGATACATGGCTCTTGTGAGTCAATGTGTTGTGACGGAGCCATCCTCTTTTGAGGAAGCTGTGGAGGAACCCGCATGGGTTGATGCCATGATCGAAGAATATGATTCGATCGTTAGGAACAGTGCATGGGAGATTGTCCCAAGACCGGTGGGAAAATCAGTGGTGGGTTCACGATGGATCTACAAGGTGAAGCAGGCAGCTGACGGGAGTGTGGAGAAGTACAAGGCGAGATTTGTCGCCCGTGGCTTTTCACAGATCGAGGGGATTGACTATGAGGAGACTTTTGCACCTGTCGCAAGGTACTCTTCCATACGGACGATCCGTGCTCTCTCAGCGCAGATGGGGTGGCACATTCATCAGATGGATGTGAAGACTGCGTTCCTCAATGGAGTTATTGAGGAAGAGGTGTACATAGAGCAGCCTGAAGGTTTTGAGATCTTCAGCAGTGAGTCGCATGTGTGCCGACTCAAAAGAGCACTGTACGGGCTGAAGCAAGCACCTCGTGCTTGGTACACTCGGATAGACAGCTACTTCACCGGGCTTGGATTCTCCAAGAGTGAGGCGGATCCAAACCTGTACCAGATTGTGGTGGAGGGGAAGCTGTTGATCATCGTACTGTATGTAGATGATCTGATTTTGACTGGCGATGAGCAGTTGATACTTTAATGCAAGGAGGATCTTGCACGAGAGTTTGAGATGAAGGACTTGGGCATCCTTCATTATTTCCTGGGATTGGAGATTTGGCAGCGCAGCGGAGGACTGTTTGTTTCTCAGGGCAAGTATGCCCGGGAGATTCTCGAGAGGTTCAACATGCAAGGCTGCAAGCCTGTTGACACTCCTCTTCCTGGTGGTTGGAGGAAGGAGGATGCTACTTCAGCGGAGGTAGTGGATGCCACTGTCTATCGACAGTTGGTGGGGTCGCTTATGTATCTGGTCAATACACGACCTGATATATGCTATGCTGTTAACCAGCTTTCGCAAGCTATGGTTAAGCCTACCAAGCTCTTCTAGAAGGCAGGCAAGCATGTATTGCGTTATCTTAGTGGCACATCGGGATATGGTCTATGGTACAGACAGGAGGATGGAGCGAAGCTTTCTGGCTTCACTGATGCAGATTGGGCAGGGAGCCCAACGGACCGGAAGAGCACATCCGGAGGAGTTTTCAGCATTGGGTCGACAGCAGTTTCCTGGTACAGCAGGAAGCAGAGATCCGTGGCACTCAGTTCAGCAGAGGCCGAGTACATGGCAGCTAGCTTGGCTGCATGCGAGGCTATTTGGATGAGGAAGATCCTCGTCAGATTGTTCGGGTCGCACTTGGAGCCTACTGTGATTTATTGTGATAACCAGAGTTGCATTAAACTCTCGACTAATCTAGTATTTCATGATAGATCCAAACACATTGACATCAGGTACCATCATATCAGAGATTGTGTTCAGCAGAGAATCATGTTACTTTCATATGTTCCCACGGAGGATCAGGATGCTGACATCTTGACGAAGGCGCTCACCAGGAGCAAGTTCGAATTCCATAGAGGTAGGATAGGGGTTGCAGATAATCCATATCTTGTTGAGAGGGAGTGTTGAAAATGCAACAAGATGATGGAGCTTAGTGAAATGAAGTCGCCTTCACTAAGTGGGCCTACAGGCTATTTTTGGCGCAAAGTCTATTTTTAGACTATGTCTATTTTTAGACATATGGAGCATGGTCTAGGAGTTGCAGTATGCTATTCTTGGATGATTGGTCGAGTTGGTAAAAACAGATGGACCTCTATTTTTAGACATACAGGTCGAAGTCTATTTTTAGACTGCCTGTCTAAAAATAGGTCAGTCAAATATTATTAGCCCTTAATAATATTTGGACTCTAAACTTCAGTTTATTCTCTTACAGCACTTCAGTTGGAGCTACGGATGTGGCTCATGCATATAACAGAAGGAATTACGCTATTCCTTGGGTTTTGGTGAGCTCATGCATGGTTGAATTTAGTTAGGACTTCAGTGGCAGAGTTTGGTGGAGTTGATGAGACAGTTGGTGGAGTTGTGTTCGGTTTAACTAAGTTGAACTAGTTGTGATTAGTTTAACTAGATAATCAACTAGTAATGAGTGGAGTGAATTAAATATTATTTAATTCACTAATTATTAACTCATTATTCAACTCAAGAACAGATCAGTTCACTACAGTGCATGGACAGTTCAGTGGAGACCAGTGGAAGAGGTAGATGAAAGGGTTGAGATAGCCATCAAGCTAGACATCGCCTGTGCATGAGATTTGCAATCACAATTGGAGGAATTGCCAATGATGATTGTGTTTTCAAGCCAAGGAGATTCAAACCTTGGATATTTCATTAGACTGCACTTTGATTATGCAAATAGATGCAAAGTAATTAGTGGATGTGTTTTGAACTAGTGACTTGTTCAAAACCAAGCTAGTTTGTCTGTAACTCATCTGAGATAGTACTGAGTACTTGTGAGGAGTATGGTACTGAGTTTGTTACATGTTCTCTCCATTATAATATACACAATAGCTGAGGGGTTTTCAGCTATAATCTTTCCCCATACATACTATGTAATGTGTGTGATGTTTTGATGATCTTTTGATCGCATACCGCTTGTTTTATTTCCGCATGTGTGATGATCTGAGTTGAAGAGATTATGTGTTGCATATGAATTTGAATTGATATGTGATCAGGATAATCTCGGTGGATAAATATCATTATTCAGAAAATTTCTACATGGTATCGGAGCTATTGAAGCAGAGATTGATCATCACAAGCATTACAAACTTAGCTGCAGATTTAGGTTCCAGATGCTGCCAGTAGCCTTCGGATCCATCCTTTCTTTGAAGAGGTGATACATCCAAGAATTACATCGTAGTCGATCTCTCGTTGAAATAATTTGTTCTCACAGATCAAGAGCTGCTGAGCTTGAGTTGGAATTCGAATTTTGCGCTAGTTTGTTTTTCTTGGTGCCGGAGTTGAAAATGTCTTTCAACGGTTTGCGACTCGAATATGCTCTTGAAGGCAGTTCGAATTATGTTGCATGGAAGGATCACATGGAGGCAGTATTAAAAGATAATGGACTGAAGGAGTTCGTAGATACGGATGTCCAAAAGCCCACTGATCCTGCTGAAGTCGAAGCTTGGCAAAAGAAGATGGCGAAATGTCGAAGGATTCTATTGGAGGGCATTAAGGATCACATTGTATCCAGCCTGCATGGAAAAGCTTATCCATATTTAATGTGGAAAGCATTGATAGATCTATTCCAGAGCAAGAGCGACCAAAGGAAGCTGGCGCTCAAAGATAAGCTCAGAAACATCAAGATGGAGAAAGGCGACAGTATCGCCAAATACCTCACGAAGTTCACTCAATGCAGAGATGAGCTGGAAAGTGTGGGGGTGACTGTCGAAGAAAAGGATATGGTGGAACTGGCTCTCCTTGGTCTTCCGAAGGCTTGGCATTCATATCAAGATAGTGTCAATGGTCGGGAGAAGTTGCCGAGATGGGAGCGCCTTTGGGCGGATCTCATGCAGGAGGAGATAAGGAGGACTACTGGGGATGGATCTTCATCCAAGGTATCTGATGAAGAAAATTGCACTTTGGCTGCCAAAGAAAAGAAGGGGAAGAGCAAGAACGCTTCTCAGTCTGTTGCAAAAGGCAAGAAGCAAGACATGTCCAAGGTGAAGTGTTTTCACTGTCACCAGCACAGACACTATGCCACAAATTGTCCGCAAAAGAAGAAAAATAAGAAGGCTGCTGGATCTGCAGCAAGAGAGGCATTGGCTTCTCAATTCGAACTGGATTTTTCACTAATCGCATGCTTGGTTTCAAGTGTGGCAGGATCGGTTCGGTTCTTGGATAGTGGTGCGTCATTTCACATGACCGGAGATCGAGATCTGTTTTCAAATCTGGAGGAAAAAGATCTTGGAGTGCACATCGAGATGGGCGATGATGGTAGATACAGTGTGACTGGTATCGGTACCATTTCCTTTGAGAGGGAGTTTGGTAAACCTTTCATATTGAAGGAAGTTTTGCATGTTCTAGGATTGATGAAGAACCTGATCTCTGTGGCGATGTTGGAAGACAAGGGGTATGATGTGGTCTTCAGCGAAGGAAAAGCTTTCCTGCGTAGTAAGACTACTGGTGAGACCCGGAAGATAGGGGTTCGAGTCAAGAACCTTTATCAGTTGAAAGTATATGGCTGCGCAGCAATGGCATGCAAGGCGGGAGAAGTGGTGAGTCGGGATGATGAGGGCGAACTGTGGCATAGGAGATTGGGCCAACTTCACCATGGCGCTTTGAAGATACTGCAGCAGATTTCTACTGGGCTTCCTAAGGGCACTCTTGCGCAGTCAGATCAGTGCAAGGGGTGTACCTTGGGGAAGTATGTGAAAGCCACCTTTCACGAGAAGGATAGTCACGCCACGACGATCCTTGAGAGAGTTCACACAGATGTGTGTGGTCCTTTCTCAGTAGTTTCGACAACAAAGCACAAGTACTATGTGATCTTTCTTGATGATTTCTCTCGGAAGTGCTGGATCTTCTTCATGCAGAAGAAGAGCGAGACATTTTCTAAGTTCTATGAATTCAAGGTGCTGGTAGAGAAGGAATCGGGGAAGCATGTGAAGGCTCTTAGGAGCAACAATGGTGGTGAATTCATCTCGGCTGAATTCAAAGACTTTTGCAGCGCAGAAGGGATTCGGAGAGAGCTCATCGCAGCCAATAACCCACAGCAGAACGGGGTGGCTGAGCGGAAGAACAAAATGATCGTGGGTGCTGCATGGGTGATGTTGCATGATCAGGGCCTACCCCTTCACTTGTGGGCTGAGGCATGCAATACAGCAGTATATGTGCAGAACCGTTGTCCTCACAAGGTTCTTGGCATGAGTACACCGGAGGAGGCTTATTCTGGTAAGAGACCTGACATTTCTCATTTGAGAATTTTTGGTTCACCTGTCTACATGCATGTGACGAAGGATGCCAGAAAGAAGCTGGATCTGACCGTTGAGGTTGGAATATTTGTGGGGTACACTGATACACCTCACAAATATCGGGTGTATTTGTCAGACAGTCGCAAGACTGTTGTGCGACGGGATATCAAGTTTCAGGAGGAGAAAGCCATGCAATGTTCGCTTGAGAGGGAGCTACACTTGCATGCAGATGAGGAGCTGTTAGTTCCTAAGGAGGAGCTTCTGGATGTGGATCAGCCACAAGAGGAAGTTCAGGAGGTGGAAGAAACCACCCATGCAACGCCAACCATCAGAGGGCGCATGCGCACTACAGAAGCTGAGCGACTGGCTCGAGATGCAGAGAAGGTTGTAGGACCACCTACAGCACAGCGCAGACAGAGGCAGTCACCGGATCGGTACACTAGATACATGGCTCTTGTGAGTCAATGTGTCATGACGGAGCCATCCTCTTTTGAGGAAGCTGTGGAGGAACCCGCATGGGTAGATGCCATGATCGAAGAATATGATTTGATCGTCAGAAACAGTGCATGGGAGATTGTCCCAAGACCGGAGGGGAAATCAGTGGTGGGTTCGCGATGGATCTACAAAGTGAAGCAGGCGGCTGACGGGAGTGTGGAGAAGTACAAGGCGAGATTTGTCGCCCGTGGCTTCTCATAGATTGAGGGGATCGATTATGAGGAAACCTTTGCATCTGTCGCAAGGTACTCTTCCATACGAATGATCCTTGCTCTCTCAGCGTAGATGGGATGGCACATCCATCAGATGGATGTGAAGACTGCGTTCCTCAACGGAGTCATTGGGGAGGAGGTGTACATAGAGCAGCCTGAAGGTTTCGAGATCTTCAGCAGTGAGTCACATGTGTGCCGACTCAAGAGAGCACTGTACGGGCTGAAGCAAGCACCTCGTGCTTGGTACACACGGATTGATAGTTATTTCACCAGGCTTGGATTTTCCAAGAGTGAGGTGGATCCTAACCTGTACCAGATTGTGGTGGAGGGGAAGCTGCTAATCATTGTACTGTATGTAGATGATCTGATTTTGACGGGTGATGAGCTGTTGATACTTTCATGCAAGGAGGACCTTGCTAGAGAGTTCGAGATGAAGGACTTGGGCCTCCTTCATTATTTCCTGGGATTGGAGATTTGGCAGCGCAGTGGAGGACTGTTTGTTTCTCAGGGCAAGTATGCCCGGGAGATTCTGGAGAGGTTCAAAATGCATGGCTCCAAGCCTGTTGACACTCCTCTTCCTGGTGGTTGGAGGAAGGAGGATGCTACTTCAGCGGAGGTAGTGGATGCCACTGTCTATCGACAGTTGGTGGGGTCGCTTATGTATCTGGTCAATACACGACCCGATATATGCTATGCTGTTAACCAGCTTTCACAAGCTTGGTTAAGCCTACCAAGCTCTTCTGGAAGGCAGGCAAGCATGTATTGCGTTATCTTAGTGGCACATCGGGATATGGTCTATGGTATAGACAGGAGGATGGAGCGAAGCTTTCCAACTTCACTGATGCAGATTGGGCAGGGAGCCCAACGGACCGAAAGAGCACATCTGGAGGAGTTTTCAACATTGGGTCGACAACAGTTTCCTGGTACAGCAGGAAGCAGAGATCCATGGCACTCAGTTCAGCAGAGGCCGAGTACATGGCAGCAAGCTTGGCTGCATGCGAGGCTATTTGGATGAGAAAGATCCTCGTTGGATTGTTCGGGTTGCACTTGGAGCCTACAGTGATTTATTGTGATAAACAGAGTTTCATTAAACTCTCGGCTAATCCATTATTTCATGATAGATCCAAGCACATCGACATCAGGTACCATCATATCAGAGATTGTGTTCAGCGAAGAATCATGATGCTTTCATATGTTCCCACGGAGGATCAGGATGCTGACATCTTGACGAAGGCGCTCACCAGGAGCAAGTTCGAATTCCACAGAGGCAGGATAGGGGTTGCAGATAATCCATATCTTGCTAAGAGGGAGTGTTGAAAATGCAGCAAGATGATGGAGCTTAGTGAAATGAAGTCGCCTTCACTAAGTGGGCCCGTAGGCGATTTTTGGCGCAAAGTCTATTTTTAGACTGTCTATTTTTAGACATATGGAGCATGGTCCAGGGGTTGCAGTATGTTATTCTTGGAGTATTGGTCATGTTGGTAAAAATAGATGGACCTCTATTTTTAGACATTTAGGTCAAAGTCTATTTTTAGACTGCCTATCCTAAAAATAGGGAAGTCAAATATTATTTACCCTTAATAGTATTTGGACTCTAAACTTCAGTTTACTCTTTTGGAGCACTTCAGTTCGAGCTACATAAGTGGCTCATGCATCTGATAGAGGAATTATGCTATTCCTAGGGGTTTGGTGAGCTCATGCATGGTTGACTTCAGTTAGGACTTCAGTGGCAGAAGTTTGGTGGAGTTGATGGGACAGTTGGTGGAGTTGTGTTCAGTTTAACTTAGTTGAACTAGTTGTGATTAGTTTAACTAGCTAATCAACTAGTAATGAGTGGAGTGAATTAAATATTATTTAATTCACTAATTATTAACTCCTTATTCAACTCAAGAACACATCAGTTCACTACAGTGCATGGACAGTTCAGTGGAGACCAGTGAAAGAGGTAGATGAAAGGGTTGAGATAGCTATCAGTTGTGACATTAGTTGTGCATGAGATTTGCACCACACTTGGAGGAATTTCCAATGATGATTGCACTGTCAAGCCAAGGAGATTCGAACCTTGGATCTCTCATTAGACCAGCCTTGATTGCGCAATAGAGGCAGGCAATTAGTGGATGTGTTTTGAATCTGTGACTTGTTCAAAACCAAGCTAGTTTGTGTGTAACTACATGAGACAATACTGAGTACTTGTGAGGAGTATTGTACTAAGATTGTTACATGTTTCTCTTCCATTTATAATATACTATAACTGGGGGTTTTCAGCTATAAGATTTCCCCATACATACTGTGTAATGTGTGTGATGTTTTGATGATCTTTTGATCGCATACCGCTTGTTTTATTTCCGCATGTGTGATGATCTGAGTAGAAGAGATTATGTGTTGCATATGAATTCGAATTGATATGTGATCAGGATAATCTTGGTGGATAAATCTTCATTATTCAGCAAATTTCTACATGGTATCAAAGCTATAGAAGCTATCGGAGCAGAGATTGATCATCACAGTGATTACAAACTTATTTCGGTAGACAGAGTCTGCATGTGGGCCAGGTAGCCTCTGGATCCATCCTTTCCTTTGAAAGGTGATAAATCCAGTAAATGCCCCTGCAGTCGATCTCTATACTAGAAATAATTTGTTCTCACAGATCAAGAGCGGTTGAGCTTTGAGTTGGAATTCGAATTTTGCAGCAGTTTGTTTTTCTTGGTGCCGGAGTTGAAAATGTCTTTCAACGGTTTGTGACTCGAATATGCTCTTGAAGGCAGTTTGAATTATGTTGCATGGAAGGATCGCATGGAGGTAGTATTAGAAGACAATGGACTGAAGGAGTTCGTAGATACGGATGTCCAAAAGCCCACTGATCCTGTTGAGGTCGAAGCTTGGCAAAAGAAGATGGCGAAATGTCGAAGGATTCTGTTGGAGGGAATTAAGGATCACATTGTATCCAGCCTGCATGGAAAAGCTTATCCATATTTAATGTGGAAAGCATTGACAGATCTATTCCAGAGCAAGACCGACGAAAGGAAGCTGGCGCTCAAAGATAAGCTCAGAAACATCAAGATGGAGAAAGGCGACAGTATCGCCAAATACCTCACGAAGTTCATTCAATGCAGAGATGAGCTGGGAAGTGTGGGGGTGATTGTTGAAGAAAAGGATATGGTGGACTTGGCTCTCCTTGGTCTTCCGAAGGCTTGGCATTCATATCAAGATAGTGTCAATGGTCGGGAGAAGTTGCTGGGATGGGAGCGCCTTTGGGCTGATCTCATGCAGGAGGAGATAAGGAGGACTACTAGGGATGGATCTTCATCCAAGGTATCTGATGAAGAAAATTGCGCTTTGGATGCCAAAGCAAAGAAGGGGAAGAGCAAGAAGGCTTCTCAGTCTGGTGCGAAAGGCAAGAAGCAAGACATGTCCAAGGTGAAGTGTTTTCACTATCACCAGCACGGACACTATGCCACAAATTGTCCGCAAAAGAAGAAAATAAGAAGGTTAAGCCCTATTCAATGGAGAGGCATTGGAGAAGGCTTCTCAATTCGAACCGGATTTTTCAATGATCGCATGCTTGGCTTTAAGTGTGGCGGGATCAGCTTGGTTCTTTGGACAAGGTGCATCATTTCATGACCGGAGATCGAGATCTGTTTTCAGATCTGGAGGAAAAAGATCTTGGAGTGCACATCGAGATGGGCGATGATGGTAGATACAGTGCGACTGGTATCGGTACCATTTCCTTTGAGAGGGAGTCTGGTAAACCTTTCATATCCCCATGACTCTTGAACTTCCCTCAACACTCTTATAATTCTATTGTGACCTTTTGACTTCTATAAATTTGGAATTCTATATGACTTTTGAAATTTACATGACTTTTGGACTTCTCCATGTGGCTCTTTTTTCCATACATGACTCTTGAACTTCCACATATTTACATTTACAATAATTCAAAAATTAGATCATCATGTGATGACACATGACAAGTCATTAATATTCATGACTTGGACCCATGGTGACTTGCACATAAGTTTCTTTGATAAGTGACGACAATGCCACTATGTCTTTAATGCTCGTAACATATCTTACATTGTAGTTTCCATATACCCTCTAAAGGGTCTTGATATATCTTTTAGTCTTCATGAGTCACTTTGATCATCAATGTTATGCGGGATTTACGATTGCAGACAAAAGTATATCCCCTACATCTGGTGGCTAACCTAGAGTTACAACAAAGAGATAAGGAAAAAAATGATTTCCTTAAATTAAATAGATGATGAAATGAAGCCTACCAGGAATTCGTTGCATGATTTTCTCCTTATTTAGCTTTAATGCTCCAATTCCATCTCTGATTTCCAAAAATTAGAACTTGCACACTCAAATAACACAAGAGAAAAAACTATGGGATCTATGCAATATCATCTAAATACTCTATTCAATAGGTCAACATGGTATTTAAATACATGAAATAACAACATCATATATATGAAAACAAAGAGGTATTTTCATTAATATAAATGGAAGCTGTTACAACCATAAATAGGTGTTGATATTGTATAAGAGCTCCTCCGGGATGACTTGTCCTTTCCTTGTAACAATGTACACCTACAATCACCCTAAATGCATGAAATTAAACCTCTTACAATAACAACATAAGGGTATAATTATTCTCCAAAAGCCAACCCCTTGCATATGGAAGGTTTTAAATATATAGAGGAGTGGGGTAAGTTTGGATTTCTTATCCAATTTCAATTTAGATCCACCTTTGTTGGGAGGATGGCATCAAAGGATAAGGGATGGAAACTCCAAGTTAGGATAAGATAGGATCCG
Source organism: Pinus albicaulis (assembly GCA_034641835.2). Taxonomy (NCBI): domain Eukaryota; kingdom Viridiplantae; phylum Streptophyta; class Pinopsida; order Pinales; family Pinaceae; genus Pinus; species Pinus albicaulis. The sequence continues at coordinate 1,353,246,275 of CM076572.1, read as the reverse complement.
AATGTTTTATCTAAGATAAATGGTTGTAGCAAATTATAGAAGAGGAAGCTTCCTAATTTTCTCTATTTTTCTTGAATTTCTTGAACCAACACAAGTGAAAATGGGAGCAACTTGTAGGTGATAAATGCAAGCCGCAATGGAGAAACCTATAGTTGAACGTTGACCAAAAAGAGGCCGAGTGTCGGTCCTAAAATTGGCTCAGATGATGCAGTTTCAGGCATAAACTTTGGGGAATGAAAGAGGCATGCTTAGGGATTTGTGAAATGATGATGAAAAGGGCGAATAGGATGTTGATTGATCCCATTAGGAGGTATGTTGACTAAATGTGACAAAATTTTATATAATAAATTCCCCCCTAAAGTGAAAAGTCAGGAATGATGACTAATGACTGGAGTGCTTTACCTTGTGACAAGTCAGGATCAAGAATAACCTACGTGATTCATCTATTACAATACATTTATATCATGGCATCTTTTTTCTAAGGGAGGGATACCCATACTCAAAACATAAGATAACATAACATGTATAATTATAAAAAGATGTGTCCACAGATGACAGTTGGTGGACCCATGACTAGATGATTGTCTACATGATAATGACCATCATGCATTGTGATCTTTGTATATCTTCTGAAATCATAACCCAAATGGATGAAACTAGATCATGGGTGTTCTATCTCATTCACACGACCAACCAATGTATGAGTCTAACAATGTGAATCAATGAAATGAGGTCAAACATGGAAGAAAATACATGATTACCGACCGATGATGTAATCCATTAACAGACGTGAGAAAAACCACTGATGATGTTAATGACCTTCAAGGTACTATAGTAAAATCCCTATGGTGTGAATAAATGAGTTGATTTCAAACACCACACAGAGTCTTTTGGTCGAAGGCCAAAGATGTAAACATGTCATCGAGAGCGAGGAAACTTGTCATTGATGTATATCACCTGGAGGAATGATCGAGGTGGATATTGGTGGCCACCCACCTATTCCAACTAGACCCCCAGTCAATTTCATTAATTTCCTTGTTTATAGCAAAAATTACTATTTTTAGTATTTTTCCGGGTCCTGAACTTCCGAAGCATTTTTGACCCCCTAAACGACTTTTTTTTAGGTCTGTTGTAGGCCCATAGTTATAGCCAAGGGTCTGTGGAAAATTCAGTAGTAATTTGAGAGATATTTTCGATGATATATTGTATGCGTCGAATGGAGATAATATGACCAAGTTACGACGTTGGGAAGTTGGATGCCCAACTAACCCCAATAGGGCCCACAAACTCTTTGTGTTCCATCTCCAGGGGTTAGCATTTTTCGATGTTGTTATATAATAAAAATGCCCTTGAACCTCATTTTAAGGCAATTCATAGGCATGTAGTCACCACATCACTTCTCAGAGATAAGTTACCATCGCCTGAGCTAGTTTATTTTCCATTCTTTTTGTAAGCATTTTTCAGTATTTGATATTAATGAAATGAAGTGTCATTCATGTTGCATCTCTGTGCTTCTGTTTAGGTATTTATTTTATTGTGTTCCTGCATAAGTTCATATCAGTGGTATCCGAGTGATCTTCTCTTTATCGATCTTTCTTTGCATGTCCCCAATGAGGTCAACATATTAGGAGTTAGGGCTCAATTTGGTTGAACCTTTGCAATATCAGCCTCGCAAACCCCGATGACCTCCCATGGTAGAGGAAAAGGTAGATGAGGGAGAAGGATATCCTATCAAAATATTGCTCGAGGAGGCCTTCGAGAAAAAAATGAATGCTATGTTGGATAAATTTTCCTAGATACTTCAATGACTACCCACCAACGACACATCTTCATCCAAAATCCACTCTAGAGGCGCCACTCCTTTTAAGGTACAAGTAAACTTTGACATTCCAATATTTGAAGGAAAAATATATGAATACGTCATAGATAGATGGTTTAATATATTATAAGTATATTTATCGATTCAATAATTTTCCAAACGGGACAATATTAATTTTTCACTCCTCAAAGTCGCCCCCCATGTCAAGGATTGGTGGGAAACCTACTATACATAAAAGGACAAGAGGGAACCCTCCCTGTTCTCGATCGCACCCACTTGGAATTATTTTTGAGACACCATGAAGGAATAATATTATCTTGTGGTAATCTATGAGGACAATGACATACAATGCACTACGCTATGACATCAAAAGGATCAAGATGTGCATGAGCTGATGAATATGTTCCATAACCTGCGTAAAAAGCTGGGTATCAAATATTCAGAGAAACATTTGGTGCTGAAGTACCGCAATTGTATACATAGATAAATTCAGTAGGAAATGGAGTTCTTCAACATCTCCTCACTTGGTGCACCATACCAGTATGCTACCAAAATTGATAATAAATTCACACAAAAGAAGTGAGACTTTGGATCTGTGAATCAGAAGCCAGGGAAAGGCGCCCCCAAACCGCAGACAAAGGAAAAAGGAAAGTCTGCAAGTGAAGAAAAACACCACAAAGCTAAATAAGGGCATGGGGAAGTGGTGTGAGTTCCATAAGAGCTCCACTCACAGCAAAAGTAAGTGGCGGACCAAGTAGTCACCAGTGGCTGAGCTAAAGGCTTCCAAATCAGATGCATGTTTCGACTCTGAGTTAGAACCCGACAAGGGGAATGAAAAAGGGAATCAGATTATCGATGTGGACCCCAATGCCATTGTTTCCACCACCAAGATCCAGAAGGAGGAACCCGAGGATCTAGAGGAGGGGGAGCGCCTCTTCCATTCCCAGGTGTGGGTGAAGGGTTCCTTACTATAGTTCATTGTTGATAGCGGGAGCCAAAATAACCTCATTTTAGTAGAGATCATGAAGTGCCTGGGACTTCTGACCACAACACACCCACATTCGTACACCATCAAGTGGCTTCACCAAGGACGAGGTCTCTACATCAGCCATCAGTTTCACTTTCCATAAAACATCAAACCCTTCGCGGATGAGGTATTATGTGATATTGCTCCTATTGATTTTTGTGATGTATTATTAGGCCAACCATACTTGTGGAAGCGACATATTGTGTATGAGTCTAGGCCTCACGTTGTTATTTTTACTTTGGGAAATAAGTTGTACAGGATACCAAAGGTAGCACTGCCTACCACCATTTCTTTGATCACCACAAAACAATGCAATGAGCTGATTTCCAAAATCGAGAAATGTGTTTTCTTGATGATCCGCCCTTGGAGAAAGAATAATATTATGGCCACGACCTCTAGATATGGCTCGTCTGCATGGAAACGATAGATGAAAAAGGTCATTGAGGAGTATGGGGACATCTTCACCTCACCCGCAGGGGTACCTCTGGATTATCAGGTCAAGTGCTCCATTGATTTGACCCCAGGCGCACCGCTACCCAATGTACTAATCTATCAGCACTATATTTTGGAGAACAACAAGATCAAGACACAGATTCAGAAGCTGCTTCAAAATGGTCACATTCGACCAAGTTCATCACCCTATGGGAGCTCAATCATGTTGGTGCATAAGAACGATGGGAATTTGAGACTCTTCATTGACTATTAGGCGTTGAACAAGATCACTGTCTGGAATAGGTATCTAATCCCACATATTGATGAACTTCTAGACAAACTCAAGGGGGAAAAATATTTCAACAATATTGAATTGAAGTTTGGATATCACCAGGTACCAATCAAACCCCCCAATGTGTGGAAGAATTCCTTCAAATCCAAGTAGGGCCTTTTTGAGTGGCTCGTCGTGCCTTTCGGGTTGAAGAATGCCCCCACAACCTTCATGAGGTTGATGGAAGGCATATTGCAACCATTTACCAACTCATTCTCGGTGGTTTATTTGGATGACATCCTAAACTTCAGCTAGAGCTGGGAAGAGCACCTCCACCACATTAGACAGGTCCTCCAAACACTAAGAAAACACAAGTTGTTTGCTAATTTGGAGAAATTCACTTTTGGTTTGACCCAAGTTCAAAACATAGGATACATCATTGTTGAGCGGGGGGTGCATGTGGACCCAACCAAGATCTAGGTCATTCGGGATTGGCCAACCCCAACCACTCTAACTAAGCTCTATAGCTTTCTGGGTCTTGCCAATTTCTACCTCAGTTTTGTGCTGGGGTTCTATCATATCAGTTGGCCTTTGAGTCAAGTCACTAAAGGGGTAGAAAAAGACTAATTCTTTTGGTATGAATCTCAACAAAAGGTATTTGAAAAGTTGAAGCATCACCTCTGTTATGCACCAGTGCTCACATTACCAGACTTGCAACAACCATTTGAGATCGAGATAGATGCCTCTGAATATGATATTGGGGTAGTTCTTACTCAACAGGGGCATCCAGTTGCCTATCAAAGTGAGACACTTTAAGACACAATCCGAAATTATCCCACCTATGGCAAAGATATGTATTCCATTTTTTAGGCTTGCTGACAGTGGAAGCATTACATTTTGGGGAAGGAAAAAAATCATCCACACAGATCATCGACCCCTGCAGTTCATATAGAAAAAAGGGAAATTTCAGAACAATCACCATTATAAATGGTCCACATACCTGCAACCGTTCCATTTGAACATCAAGTATAAGAAGGGAAGCACCAATAATGTTTTAGAATGCCTCAACCAACTTCCTATCGTGGTGCTAACCACTTTTCTCAAATCTTATGGGAATGATACTTCTGGTTGGCCACATCTCTAAAAAAGCAATCCAGAATTCGATAGTACATACCAGATGATCCTGGAAGGTAAGCAAGTTCATAACTTTCACCTCGAAGATGCATTGTTGTGCCACTTGGGACACCTATGTGTTCCTTCAAGCGAGCGTGCCAACATGATTTTGGAAGTGCACTACGGTCAGGTCACTAGATAGTTCAGGGTTGAGAAAACAATGGCAATATTGCAAAATTATTTCTATTGGTCGAACCTTCGACAAGATTTCAGGAAGTACATCAGATCCTGCACTGCCTGCGCCATTGCCAAACTGACGATCAAGAAGAAAGGCCTATATAATCCACTTACTACCCCTAGTTGACCTTGGGAATCCATCTCCATGGATTACATGTGAGGCCTTCCTTATACTAAACATGTCAACGATTGATTTTTTGTGATCGTCGATAGATTCTCCAAGATGGCCATTATGGAGGCCTGCAAGAAGAATATTACAGTAGAAGCTACTAGTAAAATCTTCTTTCATCAAGTTTGGGTACACTTTGGGGTCCCACAGTCCAATATCTCAGGTCGGGACAACATATTCCTCAACACATTTTGGTCAAGTCTCTGGTCGATGCTGGAAACCAAACTCACTAAGTCCACAACTTTCCGCCCCCAAGCTGATGGCCAAACAAAGGTCATCAACAAGATGATCGTACACATTCTGTGCATGTACAACTCGAAGCATCCACACACATGGGATGAAAGCCTTCCCTATTTCTAGCATTGTTATAAATGGGCTCTCCATAGCTCAATTGGCCATATCCCCTTTCATGTGGGTTTGGATTCCAGCCACTATGTCCCATTGATGTGGCCATACCATATACAGATACTCAAGCAGATTCGGCTCATGTCTAGTCCGAAGCTGGCAAGGCAAGCAAATTCATTGAGCGCATTCATCGCATCCGCTAAAATGTCCACGGCGTATTGGAAAGAGCCAATGTGAAGTACAAGCAGCGACATGATAAGCAACAAGTGCCACACAAGTTCCAAGTGGGAGACAAAGTTTAGATACATTTGTAGAAGGATAGCCTCGCTGGACCCCACCGCAAGCTTCGCCTACTCTGATATGGGCCATACACCATCCCCAAGGTTGGAGGGGAAAATTCCTTTGAGCTCAGTATTTCACCATTCCTTGGTCTGCACCCAATGTTCAATGTGGACCGCCTTCGACCCTACTTCCCACCATTACTGGACACATCTGACATTGTAGAAAAATTCACACTGATAGAGTTAAATCTAGACTGCATGGAATAATTCACAATTGATCGGATCATGGACACATAGATAAATAACACCCACAAGCATAGGATCCATCTATATGCAGTTGTCAAAGCATGCCAACTCCTTCACCAGGGACCAAGTTCAAAAGAAATTTCCTCACCTCATGGAGGCTCTGTTCGTAATGGGGACCATTGCTTCTTAAGGGTGGAGGAATGATCATGGTGGATATTGGTGGCCACCCACCTATTCCACCTATACCCCCTTTCAGTTTCATCAATTTCCTTTTTTATAGCAACAATTACTATTTTTAGCAGGTTTTGGGTCCTGAAATTCTGGAGAAGTTTTGAGCCCCTAAACGGTGTTTTTTGAGGTCCAATACAGGCCCATAGCCATAGGAAAGGGCCTACAAAAAATACTGTAGTACTTGGAGGGATATTTTCGATGATATATTGTACCTGCCAAACAGAGATAATATGACCAAGTTATGACCCTGGGAAGTTGGTTGCCTAACTAACCCCAATGCGGCCCACAAACTCTTGGCGTTCCATCTCCTGGGGTTAGGGTTTTCCCATGTTTTTGACTAATAAAAAGGCCCTTGAGCCTCATTGTAATGTAGTTCAGAGTCATGTAGCCACAACATCGCTTCTCAAAGATAAGCTGTGATCGCTTGAGCTAATTTATTTTCCATTCTGTTTGTAAGCATTTTTCAGTATTTGATATTAATGAAATGAATTGTCATTCCTATTGCATATCTACATTTATGTTTAATTTTGTATTTTATTTCATTCTTGCATAAGTTCGGATCAAGGAATGAGTAGTATAAAAGGATATCAATTGGTTCTGGTCATGATGGAATGACTCAAAACACGCAAAAGTCAAGAGGTTGGCTAATAAGACAACTCATCGTAGTAGTTCCTCAGGAAAGGATAAAAAAACTAAATGAAAGAATTTAATTTGCCAAGAATATGGTGATGATGGAATGAGAAAGCTAAGGCTCATCTGGCATAAATAGGCTGATAAAAAAATGGCAATCACGCGGGGTAAAATCGAATGGTTTCATTTTTACACAAGCTTGAAACATGGGAAACTATGCTTGAAATTGGTTTTATTCTTACACAAGCTTGAAACAAAAAAAAACCATGCTTGAAATAAGTTTGCATGCCCCCATAATAATTAATCAATTTGAGGTACATGCCCGCCAAACTTCATTTCATTCACCTAAGTAGAAAATTGGTTGCTAACAGGTGGATGGAATGAAAGTTCATTTATGAGATCAAGAGAAAGAGTCGACTGGGAATTTACGAGATCTAATCAAAGAATCGAAGTGCAAGGGGATTTGTTTCAATTTTTGAAGAGCTTGACACAGTAAAAAAACTATGCTCATGGGAACCTATTTCAATTTTTAATGAGGTTGACATAATAAAAGAATTATCCTAATGGGACCTTGTTTCAATGTTTAACGAGCTTAACACAAGAAAAATAACTTTTCTCTGGAAAACCTTGTTTCATTTTTAAGGAGATTGACACAAGAAAATGAACTTTGCTCCAAAAAAATTGTTTTATTTTTTAAGGAGCTTGACATAAGAAAAGGAACTTTGCTCCGGGAACCTTGTTTCATTTTTTATGGAGCTTGACACAATACAATGAACTTTGATTCAAAAACCTTGATCATGGCCCATAAGAGGCCATGTATTCCAAGAGTTTCTCATCATATGGGAGAACAATGCTATGGAAGGGATACATATCAAAAGGATCTAATGGAAAGATCAGGCTTCAATGCCCCCAATACATGATGCACTATATTACTGACTATATCATCCGTATATATGGGAATGGAACCTGTTTCCACATAATTAACCTATGGTGAGGGTGATACCACTTGCATATAAGGACCATTTAGGGATGTTGGTTGACTGAGAGTCAAATTAAGATCAATGAATGAAAGCTAGTTAATGGTCACGATTATTCCTTCATGTGGAAAGCACATTACACAAAAGAGTGAGGAGACAAGAGCTCCCATGACATAAACATAGTCATGCCCAATGAGTAAATTAAAATCCAAAGGTCCTTGGACTACCATCACATCGATATAGACAACTTTTCCTCCCAAAGTAATAGGAAACTTAGGAAGGATCCTTAATGGTTGACTAGTTCCTTTGTTAAAGGCCAACATATTTTGGGTAACAACCACAAGTTGCGGAAAAGTGAAAGCTTACCAAGTAGTCGAGGAAAAAATAATAATAGATGCACCTTCATTTATTATTGTGCTAGGTACGACAAAATTATAAGCCTACACTATGATCTATAAGGGAACGTAAGAAGGAAGATGATATCTTGCCAGTTGAATCCAATCAAAGAAAGTGACCATATTACTTGGAGGGGGGGTTGTGGGAACGAGAGAACTGCTCACTTGTGCCGTGAGAATAGGAGAAATATCCCCCAATTAATTGGAACCTAAATAAATGAGAAGAACTTGAGTGGTATGAAATTCACTCTCTACGAAAATTTATGATCAACTGAAGGTGGAATCGATTCAACCATTTTCTCAACCAATGGTTGGTTGGGAACAGACTCATGGGATTCACATTCAGAGAGAGTGGGATTGAATAAAGTATGATCAATCACTTCATAGACTAGTGGAGGACTAGGAGAAAGCTTCTGGTAACCAGCTGGAAGTCGTGGCTAAAAATTTGTAAGGATTTCTAACACTTTTGAGGCTTCATCCATATAAGGACAAATGGTAATAGGATGATTCCCTTCACATAACTTACAGGGAAATTTGACTTTACCCATTTCCCATGGACCTTAATATCACTAGTAGATGGTTTTTCACCAGCACGATCTCCATAAGTTGACGACAAAGGTTGATGTGAGCTTGTGGACCACACTTCTAATACCTTGGGAATACTTGGACAATCTCTAAGAAGGTGGTAACCCTTACATAACATGTAATGGCATTTAACTTTACTGGGATGATTGGAAGGTTTATCCATACTAATTTCATGGGTAGCAATGGTTGCTTGGTTGCCTCCTGCTTATTTTTCTTCATCATTTTATTCTTCTTATTAACTTTCTAGAATCAAGACTTTCACCAGGCGAAGAGGAAGAAACTAATGAAGAAATAATAAGCGAAGAAGGAAACAGGTCAAATTTAGGATCAAATTGAAGTTGATATTGTTCAAGTAGAGGAGAAATTAGTTGAGGAGAGGTTTGGACATTCAAACCACAGGGGTCGAAAACAAACAAACTGAAAAAACAATGGTAAATCCAGGAAGGGACAACGTTGCCATATAAAGAGCACAAATATTTCTAAAATAAGATGATTAGGATTCCCGTAAGAGGGGTTTCCTTGATTGATGGATTTGGGAACTATTTCCATTAGTCTCAACCTAATATATACCAAAGAGTGGTTCCACAAAGAGGATGTTATTCCATGGTCAATTAATTGATTTTAGAAACAAAAAAATAATAATCAAAGAGGGTAATATAGGCATAAATTTTTTACCCAGAAAATATGAACTGAAATATACACCTTGGATAACCAAGGAATTAACGTACATGCAAGAAATATCCCTGAATACTGTGTTTGGTGCATTACGGTATACAAGGCAACCAACTCGGTTATCTATGGTGAGGATAAAAACCTATAGGGGACTTCCAAAATTTACTCGACGGTACATGGAAGTGTAGTCCGTAGTAGTGATTTCTAATTCGTAGTGGTTCGATGAGAGTTTTCCCATATACTTATGTTGTGTGGATCACCATCCGATATACCCGATGGTATGTAGAGAACGATCGTATACACTTACATACGTGGAACGAGATATCACCCCCGCGATGCAACGCTAGCAAAAAATATATCTCCTAAATTTAAATACATTGGAACACGTCTCTAACTTAGACCTCTATGTGTGTTGTTAAGTTTCAAATGCTACTTAGGTTAATTGAAGTGAATTTTAGATTTGATCTTGAATTATATTTTTGTTTCAAGGCTCAAAGCTTGATTTCACCTAAACACGCCTATGATGCAACTAACATAACAAAAAAAATCTTTTAATTTTCGATGAAATATATCTAGTGTAGGGAAGAGGTGAAAACAATGATGCAATAATAAAATATGTAACAAACAAGAGCTCTCTAACTATATCTTTCAAATTCCTTATTCCAATTCAATTCAAAGCATTAAAATATGCCAAACCATGCAATGTAATATATGCATGATTCCTCTGAAAGCTATGCAAATGTAATCTATGCACAATTTCCTTTCCTGCTGTGAAAATGAGAATTATAACTATGCAAATGTGATCTATGCAAGAGAATTATTCAAAAAAATCACAACAGGACTCCAATGGAATCAAACGTAATATGATATTTCATGAACAAAGTACTCAAATTGAAATTTGGTGAAATTTTTAAAAATCAAAAGAAATAACACTCAAAGGTGAATTCCAATTTCTCATACAAAACTATAGATGTAAATACAAATATTTTTCTTTTCAAGTCCATTAATTTTTGAAATTTAAGAAAAATAAGATGCAAAAGTTTAATCACTAATTCAAATGCACTTTTCATGATGAGGACTACAACAACAATTCATCCAAGCAATCAATGACCAAATGAAATCATTATGCAAGCAACCTAATGATAAGAATAAATAAAAATCAAAACCAATCCTTACCAAAGGAAATCAAACACAAATGAAAACTGGATGGAAGCTTTAGAGAGACCACAAGACACTCAAGATAGGGGAAGGTCAGCTGGAAGTAGGCTTATCAAAGAGGCAATAAAAAACAAGAGAATTTTTTTTGCAAAAACATGGGCCAATGTTGGTGCAGAAGAGGCACTAATGCTTTGAAACACATGTATAGAGAGGGACAAGGTGGGGTGAAATGCCCTGTCAGAGGCACATGGGGTGTGCTGGTCCAGGGATAGATTATTTTGACACACTAAATTGCAAATGAGACTCAATGAAATCACTCCCTAGGTATGTTCTTGGCTTATCAAAGCAACAAAGTTCTACCAAAGAGGTAATGAAACACAATGGACAAAGAAACCACCAAGGGAATACACCGTTCGTCAGTGGAGTCACCAGTTTGTTATGTGGTATTTACGATTGTAGAAAAAAGTATCTCCCCTAGGTCTAGTGGCTAACCTATAACACAATAGAGACAATGAACCTAATTCTTTCCTTAAATTAAATAGTCGACGAAATGAAGCTTACCTAGAATCTGTCACATGCTTTGTTCCTTCTTTAGCTTGAATGCTCCAATTCCAACTCTGATTGCCAAAATTACAACCTTCACAGTCAGATAACACATGCCAAGAAACTAGGGGATCTATGGAGTATCATATAAATACTTTATTCAATATATAAACATGGTATTGAAATACATGAAATAAAAACATCATATATATGAAAAAAAAAACAATTCTTTGCATTAATTTAAATGGAAGGAGTTACAACCATAAATAGGTGTTGATCTTCTAGAATAGCTCCTCCAGGCTGAATTGTCCTTTCCTTGTCACAATGTGAACCTCCAATAAACCTAAATGCATGAAATGAAACCTATTACAACAACATAAGGGTAGAGTCACTCTCCAAAATCCAACCCCTTGCATATGGAAGGTTGTAAATATATAGAGGAGTGGGGTAATTTGGGAGTTCTTATCCAATTACCAATCTAAGATTTTGTATCCACCTTTGATGGGAGGATGGGATCAAAGCATAAGATATGTAAACTCCAAGGTAGTATAGTATAGGATGAGCAGTTGGGTGCTATCATATTTTACAACTCTTTAAGGTAGATTTGGCCGGTCAAACCCATGGAACCCAATATTTTTCAATAAAAAGCGTTCTAAGTGCACTTATGACCTCAAATGGTACAACACCCTATCTCAGGTCACAAAGTGGCCATAGAGTGATAGAAAATTCATTTAAGAGGTTTAGACCTCACCCGTTAACCCCATTACTATAGTTGGTGCTCTGCTACTTACCCCAGTTATTGCCTTATGACTTACTTTCTCGAGTGCTTGCCTACACATTCAAGTAACTGATTGGTCTAACCTACAGAACCAATCAGTTAGACAATAACGGCAATGCTTTTCCGTTCCGGCTGGCAAATGTTTTATCTGAGGTAAATGGTTGTAAAAAATTATGGAATCTTTTGGAAGAGGAAGCTTCCGAAATTTCTCTTTTTCTCGAATTTATAGAACCAACACATGTGTAAAGGGGAGAAACTTGTAGGTGATCAACACATGCCACAATGGAGTAACCTGTAGGTGAACGTTTCCAAGCAAGAGACTAGGGAACATTGGTCCTAAAATTGGGTGAGATGATGTAGTTTCAGGAAGAAACTTTGGGGAATTAAATAGGCATGCTTAGGGCTTTGTGTAATGATGGTGACAAGTGGGATAGGATTTTGATTGAACCCATTAGGAGGCCAATTGACCAGATGTGAAAAAATGTCCTATAAAAATCAGAATCGATTTTTGTTTCAATAGTCACAACATGGAACCTTTGTCTTCAAAATGCTTCCTTGGCCAACCATCCTTGTCATATCTCCTCACCGATATTTTTCATGCTTTATTGAACACCTGTAGTTGTAGATCACTCATGGAAAGCAAAAATTATCCCAAAAATCTCCTATTCTATCATGCTTCATGCAAATTTTTTTCCTATGGATAAATATTTCACCAAATGGAAAGAGGGTGAGCTAATGGGTGTGGGGCACACTTGCAAGAGACAAGGATGGGCTTCATTAATCATTGAGGATGCTTCATGTGCTATCCTGAAGGAGGAGGAGGCTTGAGGGTGCATGGCACAACTTCAAGGGACAAGGCGATTCAATTTTTATTGAGGGTGCATTATGCACTGGGAAGGGAGATCCAGGGCCATAAGGAAGGAATCACTTCCCACTGAGAGTGCGCAGTGCACTCAACTGGGATACCTGAGGCTTCACTAGTGCAAAGTGCAGAAACAAGCAATGAGGAGGGGTGCTAATGTATGGGATTGTGATGTGCACTGGAGAGAAGGCTTTAGGGTGCAAGTTAGACTTCCAACTAAAAATTAGGGTCTCCCCTAAGCCTTAATAATGAAAAGTGTGCTCTCCTAGCTTAGAGGGTAGGTTTGCAAAGTCAGAAAAGTGTCTAAGTATGTGTTATCACCAAAATAGGACCTGATAGGTTGTTGGTCAGGCTACCTTAGTGTAACTATTTCAAACCAGACTTTTAGTTGAGGCTTAGCCTCCTCAACCTGAGAGGGCTCTCTCACCAGGTTTAAGATTTTAAATTAAGGATTAGATGGCTAACTCTAGGAATAAATAGTGTAAAAGTGTATGACTGGTTGAAATAATGATCAACAAACATCTATTGGGCTATGGAGTCTAGGTATTTTCCCACAAAACATCAACATTAGCTCATCATGGAAGTCAGGGCATTTCAAAGTTTAAAGGCTCTATATGAAGCATTAGGTCGAATTCATCAGGGTTTGCATTTTTATTAGAAAAGCAGTTGTGTTATTGTATGTTACTGGATATTTTCAACTTAATACAGAGATCAATTTTACTACTCAAGATTCACAAGGGGTTTATGTGTTTGATATTACTATGGCCTTTCTAAATTATCTATTTGCAGTGGTATAAACATATGTGACTTAGAACTCATTGGAAAATGCTCTAACTTCCTGCATATGTTTGTAAACTGTGTTTTGTTCACTCTGTTTTTGCAGTTAGTCCATTTATAAAGGAACTCAGAGCATCTTGAAGATGATTTCTGAGTAATATAGATGAACACCACTGTGTTTTTACATGTTTCAAGTGTGTGTCTCATGGCTGAAAACCCTGATATGCCTCAAATTCCATGTCAATTAGATTCACTGATTTTCTGAGACTACTTTGACTCCATAATGCCTAATGTATACATGCTGATGTTAGTTTCAACCTATAGGTTGGAAAATGTTATCTAAGCATACCAATTTGTAAAGCTTTGGATTGACTGATATATACAGTAACAATACCACTTTCCTTTCACCTGAGATTCTTAGTGTATTTCAATGAGTTTATGTCCTATCATTTGAAATGTTTTTCTACCATAGTTTAAGTACTTATTACTCAGAATTCATGACTGATCATGCTTTGACTTCCTTTAAGTATTTAGCTATGGTAAAATCCCTTTCAATAGTTTTTCTTTCAATACCTTGATGTCTCATTACTCATAATTCGTGTGCTACATGCTCTGAATTCCTTTGAACCTCAAGTTATTGGGATTATCCTAAATGTGTTATTCTTTCATTGAATTATATACAAGCCTCAGCTTCCACAAGGAGAGCCTTTTGTCATCTTTATCCCTATCACTGACTCCATAGCCCAATGGTAGCAAGCACTCATTTTCTCAACCTGAACCAAAAAAATAATAATAGAGTTAGCCATCTATCTATATCCCATATCATTAACCCTTGAGAGAGCCCTTTCAGGCTGAGGAGGCTAAGCCTCATCTAAAATATTGGTTTGAAAGAGTTACACTGAAGTGGTCTGATGAGCAGCTTATCAGGGTCCTATTTTGGTGATAATAGTATGGAAGGGTGAGACCTTGAAAACACATTGAGTCGGGAGACAAATCAAGTGTGACACATATAAAATCATCAGTGAAACTTAGACAAGACCCAAAAATAAGAATTATACACCAAAACTTCACTTTACAAACATTCTCCAAATATAATAGACAAAGTATGTGAAGTTGTGACAAAAAGTGTCATAAAAGTGTACTATGACTCTAAAGTGCATTGTTGTTACTCTTAATGATGTGAAAACACTTTGAAAGGAACATGGAAACTTGAAACATATGCAGAAATATGAAACAACACTTGATAACCAAAAGAGACACTTCACATGTTAAAGAGTAGGTTCCAAAAATTGAATATAGAAAAATTCTGGAGGGTATTATAGCAACAACAATATGCACATAAAATTTGCCTAAAACAAATTAGCAAGCTCAATGAAATTTGTAACGATGCATTAAATTTGTTGTACAACAACAAAGAGCTAAGTGGCATGACAAGTTAATAAAAAATAAAAAGTTTCAAGCTAGAGATCGATCATTATTATATGAATTTTTATTTAAGGAATTTAAGGGGAAATCCCGTACCTATTGGCTAGGGCCATATGGGATCTACACTTTGTACAAAAAGTAGATAAAAGTGCACACTAATGATGAGGAATGGAATCCCTTGATGGCTAATGAACATCGACTAGGATATATAGGAAGCCATTGTCTATGGATGCATTCATAAAAAAACATTTCTATTTGTTGGTGCAATGATGACATAACGATTGTTGATCCAGTGGTGATCCACTTATCTCTCCATCAGAGTAATTATTTTACCCATTAAAAAAGGTAAAAATAAATGGTTGTGAAATCAATTTTAGGGGCATAATTAAACAAATAAAATCTAAAAATATTTGATGGTAGGTGTATCCAATTAAAAATAAAATAAAAAATCATATATAACATATGTATGTGTGTGTGCACCCATGCACGCACATTAGTAATTTTTTTTTCTTTTTCTATGCTATGGGAATCATATGTATCCATGCATACTACAATTGTCCCTTTTCAAATAACGTGTGTTTTTACATACTGAAAATATTATTGTTGTAGAATTCTTGTGGGGATTTCCCACACAATTGTTGCAAAATATCACTATATATTTGTTGCAGGAGCTTCCTAAGTATTTACTGTTAGGGTCCTATAATAATAGGATTCATAATTTTGAATTAAAATTTGATAGTCTTGTAAAATATGTACATACCTTGCTTTCTGCAAGTTGTTTTCCCATATTTTGAAAAAAAAAATTGAAAAAAAATAATAATAAAAAAAATCAAAGAGGGTAAAAAATCCTAAAAGAAAGATTAAAGGACTTAGAAAATATAGACCCCAAAAGAAAAAGATGAGAATAAGACCTGAAAGTAAGCAAGTCCAAATGCCACTACTTTTTACTTTTCTGCAAAATAAATAATTATGGCAGAGTGTCAATAAATGCCATAATACATGATGAGTTAAACTGTTTAATCTTGACTTGTCATGTTTTCAATTTCATGTTTTAGATAGAGAATAAAGATTTTTCAAACAATTTAATCCTGACAAATCAGTATATAGGTAGAGAATAATGAGGAGCTCAACAGTTTAATCTGAGCCCTCGGATGAAATAAGGTATATTTAGATAGTTTATGCTTTAAAAGAATACATGTTTCAAGGTTGCAAGCCTAAATGCACCTGCCAAATGAAGAAAAAATGTTAGAGTAAGGCTGGGTAGGTAGAAAGAAGTGGAGAAAGCATGTAATAATGAATCATCGGGCAAAATCACTAATTTCCCATCCCCCGTAAGTATTCAGTATTCTAGGCTATCGGTCAAACAAGCTCAGAGCATTTCTGTGACTTTTGTTGGGACCGAACCCAAGGCTCGATGACTGAGTAGTCGAAAATATTGAGTTCTTATGTTAAATCCCCATTTATCATCATTCATCCTTCATTCATACATTTTAACCTCTTTTTCTAAGTAAAGACACATTCTTACTTAGCGAAGATTAAAATCCCATATAATTAACTTCATCCCTTCAGAAGCATTCATAAAACCCTCAAAATTACATTTATCCTAAGTATTGGTGAAATAATATAAAGATGAGCAATGCTTTGCTTTTTACACTTTACTTAGAGATTTTATGTATTTTGTTTTACATTACACTACCCTTTCATATTAACTTTTAACATATTTTATTAAATCCCCAAGAAATACCCTATCCTACTTATTAATTCCCTATATTTAAAATACCCTAAAAAAACCCACTATTACAATGGTTTAGACCAAATTTTATTATCCATGTGCTCAATTAAAAACCCAAATTATACACCTTTTGGTCTAAAACTAACACTAAATAAATATTCCGCCCCCTATGGTTATTAAACCATTCAAAAGGTTTAATACTATATAAATAAACTAAAATCTGCGCCAAAAGTGTTTTATTAATACATATTGCGAATGTTTTAATAAAAACATATCACCCCCGCTCATCAAATTTTATCCAAAGTTTTGAATCAACTCAAATGTTTTTATAAGGTTCAAAAGGATTTAACCCCACCATGCAAAGTCCGCACCTTTGCAATGCATACATTAACCTCTCCTCTACATGTTTTATAACCCAAAGTTCTATCGAAATAGACTAAGGTTTATTTCAATAAACTAAGCCCTGACCCATATATTATTTCCGCCATGTTATGAAAAGCCTCATGCTTTATATAACTAACCCATGATATATTCAAACCATACTTTTACTCCATCCCGTATACATAACCTAGATTTTGTATAATTAAAACCTTTGATCTAATTCATATTTTATAAAGGTTTTTTACCACCAGCCCCAATGAAGACCCCGAGTCCCACCATTCCTTTGGCCGCACCTTTTAAATAGATCTTGACACTTCGAACCTGAGTCCCAGATCCAACGGCCCTAGATCAATATCGCACGGAAAAACTAATCATCCGCCCAAATGCAAAATGGACGCAAAATGGGATGTATTGCCCATTTCTCCCTCTGTGACATGGCGATTTCTTATTCGATCGCGTGCGTTTTGCTCCAAACAGCTTACCACCATAACCCTATGCGATAACCACTACCCGATTTTTCCATTTAAATCCAAAACCGTCTGTCGCCCGATGCGATGTGAATTCAATGCTGAGTAAATGCGACCAAAACATATGATAAATAAACCTTTGTAAAGGCATTTCATTTATCAAATCTTCTTACGCTTTAAACCTAAACCCTCTGCAAAATTTCTCCCGACGATAAAAAGACCCTTTTTAAGCCTTTGTCTGCCATTTTTATGCCCGAAAGCTCCGAAATTTACGAAAGGACACCCGTGAAGACTGATGGAGGAGTTGCGTCTTGCATCAGAAAAGATACTGAAGAACCTATAAAATGCCTCAGAGCCATTTTTAAATCATTTTGAACACTGTAATTGAAGGATGAATTCAAGGATAGAACCATATTATGCCTATTTTTATCCAAGAACCCTTGTATAAGCCAAAAATACTTTTATAAACAATCTATGCTTACAGAAGTGTACAAAAAACCTATAAACAGAGTTCCTAAGACCTAAAGGTTAAAATTGCGAGAAAACCCCTGCTATGGCTAGAAATCCTTTCACTATATTCCCTGTTCCCTAAAAAACATTATGGCTTCCCTTGCAGTCCTAGATTTCATTAAAAAATTGTTTGATTTTTGTAGGTTATTATCAGAATATGGAATTGGGCCAACAGTTTCAATACTAGTTGACAAAATTGTTTGCTCCAAATTCTTATATTTTAATTCAAAAACTTCATTCAAAAAACAGTTTGTATACAAATAAAGAATAAAATCAAGTCAGAGAGAGATCAAAATGATGAAATTTTCACAGTGAGTGGTAAAAGTGAAATGAGAATTCACAGGGACTGTGAAAACATAACAGTTAAAGGGTATCAGTGGTTAAAGTGTATCAGATAAAAGTCAGAGTGAAAGTTAAGCAAAGTTACATAGCAGTCAAGGTAAAACAGTAAAAGTAAAAACAAAGGTAGTAAATGGTAAATAAATATGAAAATACTTTCAACAACAATGAAATTTATCCAAAGTGAAAGTAAAAACAGTTAAAAAAATAGTAAGGTTAAAAGATGAAAACAAAGCAAGAAGGGACATTTTTGCAGAAATTTCATGTTTAAGTCATAGTTTTGTAGAAATTTTTCTGGACAATCCAAGATGAATTTTGAAAAATGAAGGAGGTTTATGTTCTTAATGTGTCCAACTACAACAACCTCTCTCACTTTTCTAACAACAATTATGGGTTGGGAAATATTAAACAATATTGGAAAGCACTTTTTGCAGAAAATTCATGTTAAGTCATCATTTTGCAGAGAACATTGTGGCCAATCAGAAATACATATTACAAAACTGAAGGAGGTTTTATTTCCTAAGAGACCCGTCTACAAAAAACTATCTCAATTTTTTCACAGGTGTTACAGAATGAGAGATACTTGTGCATCTTTACAGCCTATGTTTCAGACTCTGTAAAACTCTGTTTTACACATTTTTTTGCAGAGCCTATGGTGAACAACTGGAGCAGAATTTTAGGGAAATGAGAGAGGTTTAACTCACCAACATATCCATATACAATAACCTCTTTTACTTTTTACATATATATTTCGGCTTGAGAAATAAAAAGGTATCATTGGACCCCAATTTTGTAGAATTTTTGGAGCAGAATGCACAAAGAAAGGAAACAGTTAGTGACTTGGATGCCTCATCATCAACTAAGAGTTGCGATCAAATTCAAATTCTTCTTTTTGTCATCACCTATCCATAAAAAATAGTGCAAAATAGATGCATTAGTTTTGAGTGTCCTTTACTTAAGTTTTATTTATGTAAAACGGTTGGAGATATTTGTAAAACAATCTTGATATTTTTTCAAGATATTCTAGTTTATAATTTGTATAAATACTTCACTCTTTGAAGTATTTGTGTGGAATAAAATTGCTGGAGTTACTATAGAAATTTTTTTGAACATTGGAGGTTGTTGTGTGTTTGAATTCGAAGTAGCGGACTGGACAAGCTGACTGGCATCATAATTCAAGATCCCCGTGATAAGCTGATGAGTGAAGTACTTCCTACTTGTCACTTTTTCCTTTTCTAAGTTTCATGCATTCATTTTATGTTTGTTCTGTCTGAATGTGTAACTAGGAGTATTACTACAGAATTAGTTAAGTGCTCCCTATCTTTAACTAGTTGCCATTTTAATGTTTTCTTCTGATTTCCGGTGCAAGGAACCCTTAATTGCTCCTTCTCCCGTTTGACCTCTGCCTTCTACTTCCCTTTTCCAGATCAAAGGATCCTTAAGTGCCCTTTATCCTGATCATACCACCTCACAGAAAACCACTTTCCCAAATATCTAAGGGTTATCTATCTTGCCCTGAATATATTTGTACCTTTTTGGCCTTGATTTCTAGTGCTGCTAGTTTGATTTAGACCCCATAGCCCAATGGACAAGTAGATTTCTCTCTATCTTACCTCCAAGTGATTTTTTCCCACCAAACCCTTTAAACCAAAACCAAATTGTACTTTCATAACTAGCTTAATATTATAAATCGAAACAAAGTTAAACATTAAAGAGAGAGCCCTCTCTAAACACTAGGAAGGCTAGATCCTAGAGTTTGAAGTAGGTTTGTGGTTACCTCGGACTATTTATTTCTTTAACCTTGAGAAATTACTGAGTGATAACATTTACTACGAGGGCTTCCTACGGATTGGTTGTGGCATATTCTAATAAAATAGATATGGGACTTTCTTATAGACTTTCTACAAGACCTTCCTTTAGAATTGATACCAT
This sequence comes from Pinus albicaulis, assembly GCA_034641835.2. NCBI lineage: Eukaryota > Viridiplantae > Streptophyta > Pinopsida > Pinales > Pinaceae > Pinus > Pinus albicaulis. Next base: position 1,353,225,941 of record CM076572.1, on the reverse strand, counting down.
ACCCTCATGAAAAATTGTCATTGGTCCTTCCTACCAACCCACTATATGTGATATCCCCACTAAATAATTTTGCTAAGCATATTACCATTTTTGAAATTTTGACATTCGGATAAGATTTTGATGTGTGGAGACTTAGGAAAAGTGGCTTAGTAAAATACCACCTGATTTTTGGAGGCTAAGGAGGCAATGCACATTAGAAATAAGGGGAAAGGTATTTTCCTAATGGAATGTGGGGTCCACGAGAAAATATTTCGAACCACATGAGGAATTCACAGTAGAGGAGGGAGGATAGAGAAAAACTAGGTGCGATCTAGTGGAGAATGGGGCCCACCAAAGGTGATGGGATCAACACTTATAAATTACATAAGGAGGCCTCCATTTTGAATATTTTTTCCTATCTACCTCATGAAATAAAATTCATTTGGAGTTGTTGAGCACAAGAAGAGAAGTGTCGTTTAGCACAAAATTTTCAAGCGAAACTTCATCCTCATTTCAGAGAATTTCTAGTGTCTCCCTAGTGAGAAAGTTGGGGAGTTTGCTTTTAGGCTTCCATAGATACTATTGCAGGTGTTTTCACTCAGTTATGTGCACTTGTTGGGTGTAGAAGAAATTTTAATTACCTAGTAGAGATCAGCTACAAAGGTTTATAGCCCAGATGATTTGCAAGAGTTTTTATCCATCTTAGCTAGATATTTTATAGTGATTTTGCATGGTTGTAGTGAAGAAGATTTGTGGAGCTATTTCTCTTGATTTTTTTGGTAGTGAAAAGGGGTTTTTGGCTAGGCATGTGTAGGGGAAATATAAATTGGATTTTAGGAGAGATAAGGCCTGAAGGAGGGATGCACTATAAAAGGATGATTTTGTAGTAATTCCAGAAAAATTTCAGTGGAGGATTTGGGCCTCATTTCGCAGTGACATTCTTGCAGTGCAAAAAGCTAGCCAGTTTGGGAATTTTTAATTTCTTTGGGGCTTATGGGTTAGCTTGAATTAGACCAATATATTTCCTGGTTTTTGGGGGTTTGGTGTGTGGAATATAGAGTTATTTTTTCATAATTTTCAGAGCAGTTTTGAGGGAAGAAAATCTAGTTCCATTCCAACAATAGTTGCAGATTTTTTTGGGCAGTTCAAGTTACCTATTTAAGCCACTTTCAACACTTGGGTCTACACATTTTTTCCTAGGTTTTACATTTCTTTCAAAATCAAGCCCATTTTTCTTAATCTATTGTACCAAATTACAGTTATATTAATAAATGGCTCAATTTTCTTGCCTAGTTTATGTGGTTTACTAATTGTTCATGCATGTTTACATTTTTTATTGCAGTAGCTTAGTGCATGTTCTTGATTTTCATTGTTATTCCTTAGTTGGAATATTATAGTGGTATCAGAGCATGTTCTTGGAAAACTGTGGGAAAAATAGCAGGTAATGCCACCTAGGTACCAAGAAGTAGTATTTCACAAAGGCAAAGGTAGAGGCAGATGAAGAGTTTGTGGTAGAGGAGAAGAGCTCGACCCATTCTCAGATATAGAGCTTGAGAACGTCAAGGAGCACATGGATAATCTAGAAGGAAACGAGCACCCTAGACAAGATGGTCATAGTCATTTTTTATAGGAGATGATGAGGCAAAAATAATAGTTGATGAGAAAAAAACAACAAATTCTATATATGATGCAACAAAAGATGGGAATGAAAATACAAAACCAATAGGGTTAGATAAACAATGGGGAAGGTTTTTCCAGGATTAGAGAAAGGAGCACACATGCCCACACAATGCAACATAACAAAATCCATATGTATGGTCAGACTAGCCACCCTACCATGTCTCATTTTTCTGGATGAAACAAAGAGGGAGAGAGAGCTAAACACTTTTGCATAATTGATGAGGTCCTTTGCTGATGGGATTGACAAGAATGATGTGTTGGACCCTAGGATCCGAAGATTTTTATCCTCTGGAGACTTTTTTTTAATCTAAAGGAGAAGCACATATCAGGAGTGGGGACATCATCCAGAGGGAGTTAGAAAAATGAGAATTAGGATGTATAGAAGCTGGAAGTGAAGATTACACTTTCAAACTTTGATGGTTCAACCATGAGTTTTGCTATGGTGTGGATACAAAAGATACACACCTACCTCCATTTGAACCAAATGTGAGAGACACATGTTATTCGGTTTTCCACTCTATAGTTGGATGGAGATGCACAAGAGTAGTGGTACCACAAGTTGGTTACATTGGGACATGCCACCATCACATTTGTTATGCAAACAACTCAAAAAATAGAAGAAAAGATAGATGAACGACTTAAAAAATATCCTCTTCGAGGGGGGAACCTCCTTTACATTACATAAATGAGAAAATTCTTGGATGATACAAATGATAAGACTTCCTTGGTATATATTGGAGTCTAAGGTGTCACAATATAATAAAAAACTACACAAAATAAATAATGTGACGACACAACAATAAAAACATGGGGGATACATGGGCACAACAATAACAATAATGAGCCACACTAACAATAACAATAAGGGGAATATACTATTATTATAGGGACCGAACATTCCCCTCTCCTTCAAAAAAATGTTGCACTCAATGCTTGAGTAATCCAAATTATTTTGTATAAAATTATCATCCTCCCATGTGGAGTCTTCAGCGGGTAAGTTCTTCCACTTAATGAGAAACTCTAAATTTTAATCAATTTCGTAGCTATTGGGTTCTTGTTTCTGTGACTTCTTCAGGCTCAAATATGATTTTCCTTCTTCATCAAGTTCTGGCAACGCTGTTTGAACTGAGATATTATGACCAATATCCTTCTTTAAGCATGAAACATGGAAAACTGAGTGTACTCGGGAAGATGCAGACAGTTCCAGTTTAAATGCCATAGTACCAATCTTTTGCAACATCTTGTAAGGACCATAGTACTTGGGTGATAATTTATTATCCTTCTTAGCTTGCTTGAGGGACATTTTTTTGTATGGTTGTAGTCATAAAAATGCCCAGTAACCTACATCAAAAATTATTTCACTATGATGTTGATCTTCATGTTGTTTCATTCCATTTTGTGCCAAAGTGAGGTTATCATTTAAGAGTTGAAGAACTTGTTGTTGATGCTCGATATGATCTTCCACTTCTTGAAGCTTGGGATTTTATATTAAATATGATGTGATGGATGGTGGATGACATCCATAAATTTCCATAAATGGGGTCATTTTTGGTGCAATATGGAAGGAAGTGTTATACCACCATTCAACTAGAGGTAACCACTTGACCAATTGTGTTTGTTTATCAGATACAAAGTAATGAAGATATCCTCCCAAACATTTGTTCACTATTTTAGTTTTTCCATTAGATTGAGGATGATAAGATGAGATATGACCTAATTGAGTATCAAGACAAGCAAATAATTTTGTCCAATTCCAGTGAAAATGGGATCTCTGTCACTTATAATAATCTTTGGGTTTCTGTGTAGCTTTTGAATTGTTTCCATAAATTCAATATCCATTATATTTGCTTTAAAAGGATGAGATAATGCACAAAAGTGTGCATACTTGGTTAGTCTATCAACTACCACCATGATGACACTATTTCCTTCAAACTTGGGTAAAGTTGTGATAAAATCCATTGAGACCTCCTCCCAATGCTAACTTGGAATGGCTAAAGGTTGTAATAAACCTAGGGTCTTAATTGTATCAACTTTATTTTGTTGGAAAACCAAACATTCTACCACAAAATTCTAAATATCAAATTTAAGGGCATCCCAAAAAAATTCCTTCTTGACCCTATGGTAAGTTTTTAAAATTCCTGAGTGCCCTCCTAAGGGGGAGGTGTGCAATTCCAAAATAATACGTTGCTTGAGTTGGAAATTCCTACAAATATATAAGCGGTCATTGTACCATCAGGAATAATTTTTCCAACTAAATGTATCACATGTACTGGGATCTTGCTACAACTTTTGAATCAGTGTCTACACCTCTTTGTCATTCTTCCATTCATCCCTCGCTTCGGTTATCCAATTAGGTTGGATAATAGAAATGGAAAAAAATAATGCTTCCAGATACTCATCCTTTCTTCAGAGTGCATTTGCAACAACATTTTTCTTCCCTTTTTTGTAGATGATTTCAAAGTCATAATCCAACATCTTTGTGACCCATTTTTGCTACTCTTATGAAGATACTATTTTTTCCAAAAATTATTTAATGGTATCATGATTTGTGTTTTACCTTGAAGTGTCTTCCCATTAAGTAATGTATCCATTTCTTTAGTGCATGTAGTATTTCCAACATTTCCTTCTCATAAATAAGTTTTTGTAAATAGTTTACTTTGATTGGATGAATTTCAAAAGCAATGGGTCTTCCGTCTTGCATTAAAACAACACCAATTCCATTTCCAGAGGCATCACATTCCACAATAAAGGTTTTTGTGAAGTCAGGCGTAGCTAAGGATGGTGCTTGGAACATTTCCTCTTTAAGATGTTCAAAGGCCTTAGTTGCTTCTGGAGTCAAAGAAAATGCATCTTTCTTCTGTAATGTTGTTATAGGTGTTGATATTCTCCCATAATTCTTAACAAAATTGTGATAATACCCTGTCAACCCGAGAAATACTTGTATATGCTTTATGGTTGTGGGGATTTTCCATTTCATAATGGATTTTATCCTGTTAGGGTCTACCTTAACACCCTCATAAAACCAACATTAATCAACACAAGGACACAATTATGTTTTGTGGAAAACCCATCCAGAGAAAAAAAACACCCTGTTGTTGTTGTGCTTCTCAATGCTTCTATTAATTGTTGAAAAAATTACACATGGATAAGCTCACTCCCATGAGCCTTGAAGACTTGACTTCTTTCATAGTATGTTGGCACTATCAGACATGGATTTTTTTATTATCTCGGATCTATGTACTACCATCTACTGAAATCCACCATGATCAACGATCCTTGCCTATTTAATACTGAACTAAGATTCAACTCTATAGAATTTGGTCTGCTAGTCACCACCATGAACAATGCGCCTCATTAAGTTTCTACCGAACTATCCAACCACCATTGGATGGAGAAAAATCTTCCATCTATTGAATCCTCCAACTCACTATATACTCAAAGCCTCCATGTCCTCACTACCTCCATGCGATCCATGTTTCATATATTTTCATACTGGACTCTGAAAAATTTCTCACCATGAGCACTGTAACAACATAACATCAAAGCTCAAGTAAATTTGCAACATAAGTTGCCATCAAAACCGCCACACAAAATCTCCACATAGGATCCAATACTATCTCCTCAAAACACTGCTCCAATCAACACATCAACAAATCACTCACTGCATCATGTAATGGCTGAAATTAACTTCAGCTATATGCTACCACATCTGGAAATTGCTTCAAAATTTCTACACTATAGAACACATGCGGCTTGCAGGTTCTTCTCCACACACACACACTCACTACTCAACACAACAATCAACCATCTCACAATGATCTATCTCCAATATGTAAATGAACTCAAGTGTTCAACTAAATAATTACACAAAACTATTGAGCTCAAAAATCTTGTTCATATGCTTGATTATATCCAGATTCAGTTCATTGACTCAATCAACCACTAAATCCACTAGCTTTTTTGATATTTTCAACTTCTGGAGGTCCCACGAACTTTTTTGACCATAAAATGATTTTTTTTTATCAAGGAAGTAGCCACAAGCCAAAAATTAACTCAATGACACGATGAATGCGGATAAAATATCTTCCAAACCCATATTCACTCCCTTAACACTGCTCTACATGCTACTTTAGCCTACTGCAGCTATAATATCTCCCTTAGGTTGTTTTCCATGTGACTATGGCCCTAAAACCGTTCCCTTGACTCAATAAGCATGTGACTAGGAAGAGGAACCTTTAAATAACCTTTCATGTCTCTCAATCCAAACCAAATTTTGAAAAATTTCTCACTATAAAGCTAATTCGTTCTATTATGCACAAAAAATATGTCTTGTAATTTTGAGATCCATCATCATTTTCCTAGAAAATCCAATGAAAAACTGTCACTTATATTTGAACACCATACTAAACAATTTTTCTTAAAACTAGAGTAAAACATATGTTCTTCAGTCCAGAACCTCTTCCATTTGATGGAACATCTTTCTATACTCTTGTAAACTCCTCCAAGCCTCTACAATAGTTCTACAACTGATGAAATATGCTAAGAACAAGTCTATTACATGCTAGGACGATTCTGTCAACTTTAGGACCAAGACCAACACCTCCAACTCCTCAAGTAGCAACAACAACCTCTCTAACACCTGCAAAATCTGTAACACCATCTTTGACACCTGCAGAAGCAAAATACTCAACATTTACAAAAAAATCACATCCAACTGCCTCTAACGCCAATGGAATCTCCTCCAACACAAGCAACCACATCTCACACATGTAGCAACATATGAAATGTCTCGAAAACATGTAGAGATATATGCAACAACTATAGCATCACTCACATCTCCTACAGCAACAACATCTCCAATGAACACACATGAGAAACTCTCCAGCCTCATGTAGCAGCAACATCTCTAACCAACTCATCATGCCAACCTCAAACCAATCACACATGTAGATCCATATCCAAGTCGACAACCATAACATAATCTCCACTATGGTCTAGTCTTAAGCATGTTGACATCAATGTCAACTAACAAGACCATCACCACTTATCCAACACCAAGTCCTCAACACACATACATATGAAAAGCAACAGCTCCAACCTGTTGACATCAATTCCAACAAATTCCCCCTTTGGCATTAATTTCAACCTCCATCCAAAAAGTGAGGTTGAATTATAACCATCCAAATCTATCCCCCTTTGACATCAATGGAAAAGGGCCATATTAAAATTGAAGAAAAATGCCAATAATGTTGGATGAGAGTAGGAATCCCCCTGTCATGCACAACACCATACTTATGCAACCTAAGATATGTATCCTAGAAGATAATCATGAAAGATAATGAAAGTAGTTGTTGAACCCTATCTCTGCCAATGTCATGCCAACTCTGAATTGAACATGCTCCCCCTAACCATTTAATGAAGTTTGAAACATACACTTTTCCAGCTGCAATGAGCCTCCTTGCTAAGTGCAAGAGACTACTCTCCATGAACATGAATCTAAATAAATTTGGACATGATACACAATATATTACAATACATAATGCTTTATGGAGCAAATACATGGTTGTGACATATACACAGGACTGACATATGAATCCTCTATAAAGCCTCCTATCACCAACCACGACTCTATGGACCCAAGTTTACATCATGCACCCAATAAAGTGGGGCTGCATTAAGGATATACATCGTAAAACATAACTTGGACACCATTTTACCCATACATAGTGAATGACAAAACATACTAGACACCATGGGTTTCTCCATGAGAAAAATACCCAAAAGATGATACACTCACAATACATGGATTTACATCCACACATAATGGTGCTCTCATCAAAATATTCCCAAAACATGAAATATATGAATACATGGAATCAATGAGGACCAAAATATGCTCCATATGGAAGCAATAATGCAATATGTGACATATTTATCCAACATAAGGCCTCTGTGTGAAATAACATACTCTATAAATGTATAAAAACAACATAGAAGCACTCTCCAAAATATGTGCTAGTGCATGGCCACTCAACACCTTGGCCATCAACATCCCAACGAAGAAGATCCTACAACAAGATCATAACATCCACTAGCAACCACCATGCTCTACATGTGCATCAACATAATATCAATTGATATTAGCAATATAGCAAGTACATATCATCATCATGAGAAAATCATCTATGGGGATCATCAATAAACACATGACCTCATCATGAGCAACAAAAATCTCCCCATACATAATCAACCATATAATCAACATGATTCAACCACATGATTGTCCACACATCACAAGCAACAACATGCTCTCTCTCTCTCCATGCAATTTCAACATAAAAATCCAACCATATAAAATATATCAACAACATGCATGATTCATATAGAGGTATAAACATAAGCAATGAGGTAAATAGACTCTAAATGATCCAACTAGCAAAATGTGACAACATTAATATAAATCATCCTACATAAAACAATGTCAACATTTTGCAAATCCATTAGGAAGCACATATGCTCCCCCTGAATGTGTGATCCTCCATCACACCTTGACCATATGCATGAGACAACCATGTGGCTATCAAAACTCCAATAACATCATGAAACTTCTCCAAAAACCTTTAGTAACAATATAGCTGAAAAATAATCAATGGATGTTGCAACAAGGGTGATATACATATATTTTCCACTCATATACAATGAAAAAATTAGCTGCAAAAGTAATGAGTGAAAATAAATAAACATAATAAATCAAGCCTCGAGAAACTAGCTCCCCTTGAGCATGATATACCTCATATGAAGTGATACAACTGATATGAAAGTGCATGAAGAAACTAGATCAAGCTGCCAACACTCCACCTGATACCATGCAAGTCTCATGCATACTGCTGCAATCAAGTAGATCTAACATGCAAGAGTGTACTATGGTAGGGATCGATCTCATCTAATCTGAATCTAATGAGGAATAATACTCTCTTGGTCTCTTCTTACTGTTCTATCTTCTCTTCAAAGCATACACATTATCAGTGGTTTTGATTCCTCTAGAAATCACTCTATTTGATCCTTCCTTTCAGATGATGCAACATTTAGAATTGAAGATCACTTAGTTTCCTTCATTAAGCATTTGGTTCCCACTCAATATATTATGCTTTAGAGCTTTAATGAGCCAAAAATATTCTGCATTTGTCCTCTTCTCACCAAGATTGGATTTACCGCTTCCCAACACTCTAGCAGTTTCTCTACCTTCAAACACAACATGACCATTCTTGGTTTTATTGAGAAAATAAAATTTTCCCCTATCTCTTGACATACTAGGTGTGATCATCCACTATATATATACCACATGTAATCCTCATCACGAGAAAAAAGTGTAATGCAACATCTTCCCAATCGTTTCCCTTTCTTCCATGTGCTCCTAGGATGCACATTCTCTCTTGAATTTTTCTTTTGAACAAATGGACTACATGGTTTAGGAATTTTACAATCCTTGGCCACATGCCCAAAATTGTGGCACACATTATACTCTATGTGACCAACATATGTAGCTAAAGGATCTACTCTTTTGCTACTCATACTAGACCTCCATCTTCTTATGATAGATATGCAATCAATGACTTTATGCCCAAACATGTTAGAAGAAAAGCAATGCCATTAAAAGAATTTTTATATGTGGATGTAGGTCCTCCTCTTGGCTGATCATATTGTTGCATGGATGATTGCATTCTCCTCCTACAATCAGTTTCCACATGACCAAAATCATGACAGTTGAAGCACTCAATCTCATCCATCAAGGGGGTAAAGGAGTTTTGACTTCTCCTTTGAAAACTACTACCTCCAAACATAGGAGAAAATGATCTTCTAGATGCAAAATGTAATTTTGGTTTTCTATTTTCTAGTGCTTGTGGATCACAATTTTTTTTGCAGGATTCTTTGATTCTAATTTGATATTATTTCCTACATAAAAACTTCTCTCACGCTCGTGAAAATTGTTGCTTATAGTGCTCACTGATATGGTGCTCTTCACTTTCTTGAACTATTGGTTCTTTTCCTCAAGTTACTTTCTCAATTTGTCAATCACACCTTCAAGTGATTTAGCATAATCCTTCCTATATTTTTGCTTGCTCAAATTGACTTCTTCTAATATTTTTTATTCTTCCAGTTTTTGGCAATATGATGCAGAGTGTTGTCCTTGATGGCAACCTACTTGATAAAGTTGATGGCAACCTACTTGATGAAGTTGTCCTTGATGGAAATCTACTTGATAAGTTGCCTATGATAAGCAACCTATGTGTTAAAGATGTAAGAATGATGTATCTCCATCAATGCCAAAAGGGGAGCACTTGAAACAACAACAAAGAAAAGAGAAAATGAAATATGAAGTTGAGGCAGTTTTGGAAGGGTTAGTTAATTAAAGATCTGGAAAGGTAGCAGAGACATCAGAGAAAATAGTGGCTGAGGAATTGGCATCTGAAACAGTAACGAGGAACAGAGAGGTAGCATAGGTAGCAGATGAAACAGAGGAATTAGAGACAGAGCAGTAGAGTTGAATTAGGGGTTTAATACAGTTTGCAAAGGAGATGGCAAAAGGGAGAGCTGCTAGGAAGAGACAAGCAGAGACAGAGTAGGAAGAAGGGAAGTCGAGGCGTAAAAGAGGAAATATGTTGAAAAATTGCCTGTTCGGATTCTTAGGGTTAGTGTATGATCTGAAACAATGAAACATGGTATGGCAACTGTACATTGGTGCTTGTGGAACCAGAATGGAGCATGAAGAGGCGGAACGATGAAGGAAGAACGAATTTAAGATCGCAAAGGGAATCTCGTGTGAATTTCTTGTGTTATATATTATGGATGTGATCCCTATTACGAAGATTGCATCGAACTGGTGTCAGGCCTCAATAAACAAAATGATGGGTTAATCTGTTGATGAAGAGCGCAAGCGATGTCACAGTAAATAAGGAATGAAGCCCCTGCAGTGTTAATCGATCAGTTCACTGCATTAACTAATGGAATTCTTCATGAAGAATTGTGATACAAATAAGTCAATTTACAATAATCAAGCAGGGGGAGTGGAACCTTGAGCGAAGAAGGCAAAACCTTGCGAGAGGAACAGTAACGGCGGTTTCCGGTTTTTATAGCACCGCTTTCGACGGGCAAGCGGTATTCAAGAGGTGGGGAGCGATTCCATAGAGTGCTTGACACGCGTCCCTGTACGACTTCATAAAACCACTTTTCATCGCGCGTTATAGTTCGACCCAGGATGCCCAGCGATATCGTTGAGTGTCGTTGATCTGGGAAGGGGTCATCGGACGGTCATCATCTGTTGAAGGTGCGTAAAGATTAACATAGGTACGGTGCCCCATCGCGCATTATCGTTCGACCTAGGATGTCTAGCGATATTTCTATTCGTCGTTGATCTCAAGGGAAGCCATCGGATGGTGGTCATTTGATAAAGTTGCGCGGAAACTAACCACAGTACGACAGACCATCGCATGTTAACGTTCGACATCGGAGGTCGAGCGATATGCATATACGTCGTTGATCTGAAAGCTGGCTAATCTAACAGTGATCGGATGTTGGACTTGCGCGGAGTTTACCTATGGTACCATGCACGTATTTTATTGGTTATTGACTATATTTGTGGGCCCGGGGTCAAAGGTTTACCATATTATTTGGAAGGGTTAAAATGCGAAGGGTTAACTTTAATCCTAAAGTTTTGTTCAAAACTATAATATTTATTTATCAATTTCTCTAAATTGATAAATAAAAATTAAAAAGAGATCAAAAAGCCCTGTGGGATAAACCAAAAAGAAATACTGTCAGAGGAATACCATTAGCGGTTCATGGTTTTGACTCATGGTTTTAATAAAGGGAAAACTATATAAGGAGAAGAAAAATAAAGAACAGTGTGTGCATTGTAAGGGTTGTGAACGAAAAATTTCTCCAAGGAATATCTGTATGGGCGAGCTCTGTTCTTAATTGATAAATATGAAACTACGATGCACCCATGGATAGAATTATCTGACGATGATGAATCTCTGGTTTGAATGATGGACGAAATCATGAAGAACTCGTGTGAGTATATAGAAAATAAATAAATCTGGTGACCGACAAGGTATGTCGTATGGAAACTGGTGGAACTAGTATGAAAATTGATGAAACGTGGTCCGCAGTAGTGCTGAGGGTTGAAGCCTTCAGAAAGGGGGTTGTAGCTCCCTTCTAGTGGTAGCTGGTAAACGAGAGTAGGGGGTAGTAGCTCCTTCCAGGAGAGGCTGGTAAACGAGAGTAGGGGGTTGTAGTTCCTTTCCAGGAGAGGCTGGTAAACAATAGAAGGTTGTAGCCTTCTGCAGGTGGGTGCCTGCGTGTTGGTATAAGTCTGCACCAGCATATATTGTAAGAAGTTTTCTTTATAATAAATATTGAAGACTGAGATTACAGCAGCGGTGGTTTTCTCCCGAATTGGGTTTCCACCTTAAATCCCGGTGTTCATATGTGTTGTTTATGATTGATGGTTTTTTCTGTTAGTTCTGTTCATGTTTAATGATTAACTGATGCAATTCTCTAAGTAAAGACATAATAAGATATCTGGAAATACATGATATGATGCAGTTCTGTAACATATGGTTTTAAGAGAAAGGAAAGAAAAATTGTTCAGCCCAAAATACTGATTTACCCCTCCCTCTCAGTATTTTTCCCAACAATTGGTATCAGAGCAGGTCCTTCTGCAGAAGCTTGATCGCTTGAAGGAGATCCGTCGCAATGGGAAGTCATGAAGGATTACTTTCTCTAAGGCCACCTCTATTCAATGGAAGTAATCTATTATTCTAGAAGATACGAACAAAAGCATATTTGCAGAGTCTTGGTGCAGAAGTATGGGCAATCGTGGAAGAAGGTTATCAGTATCCGACAATTATTCCTACTGATGTAGCACAAAAGAAGAAATATGAAATCAATGCCAAAGCAGTCAATGTTTTATTAGGAAGCATGTCTGAATCTGAATATGTTAAAGTGATGCAGCTAAATTCAGCAAAAGAAATATGGGACAAAATCATTCAAAGCTATGAAGGAGATACAAAGGTAAAAAGTGAAAAACTCCAAACTCTCAGAATTGAATATGAAAATTTAAGGATGAATAGTGATGAGAGTATTGCCAATTTCTTTTTACGTCTAGATGATATTGTAAATCGTATGAGAAATTTAGGTGAAACCATAAACGATACTACTCTGGTTGAAAAAGTCTTAAGATCTTTGACTTCAAAATTTGAGTCAAAAGTATCAGCTATTGAAGAAAGGGAAGATCTGCAAACTCTTACTATTGTTCAACTACATGGTATTCTAATCGCTTTTGAAATGATAAAATAAGGTCCCTCTCAAATCAGAGAAGTTGCCTTTAAGGCACGTGCAAAGGGAAAAGAAAAGGAAGTTGTCAAGGAATCAAGCTATATATCAGAAGAAGAAGGAGCAAATTTTGTGAGAAGACTCTAACCAGGTACTGGAAGATTCAGAGGGAAACAATTTGAAAAGGGAAAGAGTTATTATACAAATGAAGATAATAATGAAATGTCAAATGAGGATGAAGAAGATTCTGATCAAGGTCTACAAGTGCTCATGGCAAGGAAGCAAAAGAAGAAGGCTACTCAAAGAAAGGAGATACCTCAGAAAGCATGTGCAACAAAAAATGAAGAAGATGAAACAGGTATTGATTGTTGCTCTTGTGATTCACTTTCTTGTGCATGCAATGGTGAAGATAGTGAAAGTAACAATATAAGTCTAGACGCAAATCTCAAAATCAATGATGAATATCCATTTAAAAGGAAGGAATCTATCTACCAAGATATGATATCTATAATGAATGTACAGATAGAAACAATGAAGGGACAGATAGAAATACATCAAAGATTGCAGGATAAAGTAACCAATCAAAGTGAAAGACTTGAAGCAGAAATAATCTCTCTCAAAACAGATCTGGAAAAATCAAATAAGAATAATGAATAACTTTTACAAACTTTTGAAGAACAAGAAAATGGGTTGAAAGAGGAGATTTTAAAATTGAATGATCAAGTAGAAGAAGGATGAAGGGTCGAAGAAAGTATGAAGAAGCAATGCCAAAGATTGGAGGTTGAGGTAAATATTTTGAAAGGTAAATTAGAAGAGAAAGATAAACTCTTGAGGTTTCAAGATAGTACTAAGATTTTGGACAATATTCTTAGTAGTCAAAGGTCTCCTTCTGTTAAATTTGGTCTTGTTTTTCATGAAAATGTTAAAGGAGAATCTAGTTCACAAGGAAGTGCTAAAGATTCAAAGGATATCAATGCAAAATCTGAAGTGTTGAAAGAAACAGAAGGTCAACCGACAATCATGAACTCTCAAAAGAAATCATTCCCTCCTTTGATCAATAATGTTGAATGCTTTAAATGTCATAATTATAGGCATGTTGCAGCCAATTGCAGAAGCAGATTGTTTCAGTCACAAACAAACAGATTCTACATAGAAAGGCACTCAGGTTTCTTTAAGGGATATTGTTTTTCATGCAGCAAGTTTGGTCATAAAGCAGCTGATTGCAATATAATAAAGAATAGAAAAACACATTATGATCCCTATTCTTACTTCTCTGGTCACACAAAATTTTATGCTTGTAACAAGTATGGACATGTAGAAAAAGAATGCAGGATGAATAGATCTGAGAAATTGGATAATTTCCAGCACACAATAAGAGATTTCAAGCAAAGTTGGAAAAAGAAGGAGGACCGGTCAGAAACGTAGGGAATATTGACCCTACTGCAGTCATCTGTTTCTAAAAAGTTTACTTATCATAATGACTGCAGTAGTGATGTAAGATACATTATAGGAATCAGTAATGTATCATCACAGGGGGAGCAATGAATGATAGTTGTGTTTATTTCTAACAATGCATCTGATGTAAATAAGATAGGTATAGGTGGCATAAGTTCAGGGGGAGCATTAGCCTTGCTGAGAATAATGCATTGTTGGCATTATGATGGTTCTGAAATATGACCTCTCTCTTGAGGTATTTTTGCTCCAAAAGAAGAAAAACAAACAACAGATGGCATATTTCTATCACAAGCAAAATATCTTAAGCAAATACTGAAAACGTATGGCATGGAGGAGTACAAATGATATATGGTTTCCCATAATGAGATTATGGATAAGCCCTCATTGTTTTTTTGCTGAAGAGTATCTTTTGTTTTCACACATGGATGAGATGGAAGTCTTATGATTCAGAGATAAGGACAGATCATGCAGAATTTGATGCTGATGATTTTTGTCATGGTTGAGACCTTTTATACATAATTGCTACATATGATACATCATGATTATGAAATAAATATAAATCATGAAGATATTGGTGATAACAGGTCACATGGATGATTACTTGACACATATTGTCCATTGAAGAAGTTGTTCTGGTATGATAATTCCGCTTGGGAAGAATATGTTGATGCGGCAAAGAGCCCGAAGGCTTGATTACTAACGTGCTTATGCTACAATTATTGGATGACATTTGAAAACACAGCTGTGATGCTGATTGGTATCTCTGGTGATGTTTCAGCTCTCATATTTCTATATGTTTTTGATAAAGATGCCTTGATGATTTGATGGTGAAATTGTTCAGGATGAACAAGCTAAAGGGGAGCTTTGGTCTTATGAAAAGTTGGCATTCTAATTATTTGTTGTGGTTTGATCTCATGCTTGAGATTCTTTGGTCTTTATTGTATAAGTTATAATGTGATGAAAAGGTCATGTTGAGACCTATGATGTAATATTCAGTCATGTGTAAACCCACTTGGTTGGGTACATTTGTCACATATGTAAATCCAATTGGTTGGATCACTGATGAAAGTTTGAGTCCTTGGTGATAGAAAAGGTCATAAAGTCATGTACTTAATTGAATATTATGTTTGAAGATTTAGCATGAACTCAGGGGGAGCATGGTAACTTCAGTACACATCAGATCTACAAAGCTCTTCTTCCTACAAGGGAAGAGAAACCTTGTTTTGGTTTTGATCCGACCTTTGCCCTTGATGTCAAAGGGGGAGAGTATCATGGTGTTTGAATAATGATTCTAATCAATGTATCTATCTGTTGTGGTGATCAAACACCATCATGGTTTACATCAAGTCCAAAGGGGGAGATTTTTGGCAATATGATGTAGAGTGTTGTCCTTGATGGCAACCTACTTGATAAAGTTGATGGCAACCTACTTGATGAAGTTGTCCTTGATGGAAATCTACTTGATAAGTTGCCTATGATAAGCAACCTATGTGTTAAAGATGTAAGAATGGTGTATCTCCATCAATGCCAAAAGGGGAGCACTTGAAACAACAACAAAGAAAAGAGAAAATGAAATATGAAGCCGAGGCAGTTTTAGAAGGGTTAGTTAATTAAAGATCTGGAAAGGCAGCAGAGACATCAGAGAAAACAGTGGCAGAGGAATTGGCATCTGAAACAGTAACGAGGAACAGAGAGGTAGCAAAGGCAGCAGATGAAACAGAGGAATTAGAGACAGAGCAGTAGAGTTGAATTATGGGTTTAATACAGTTTGCAAAGGAGATGGAAAAAGGGAGAGCTGCTAGGAAGAGACAAGCAGAGATAGAGTAGGAAGAAGGGAAGTCGAGGCGTAAAAGAGGAAATATGTTGGAAAGTTGCCTGTTCAGATTCTTAGGGTTAGTGTATGATCTGGAACAATGAAACATGGTATGGCAACTATACATTGGTGCTTGTGGAACCAGAATGGAGCATGAAGAGGCGAAACGACGAAGGAAGAACGAATTTAAGGTCGCAAATGGAATCTCATGTGAATTTCTTGTGTTATATATTATGGATGTGATCCCTGTTACGAAGATTGCATCGAACTGGTGTCAAGCCTCAATAAACAAAATGATGGGTTAATCTGTTGATGAAGAGTGCAAGCGATGTCACAGTAAATAAGGAATGAAGCCCCTGCAGTGTTAATCGATCAGTTCACCGCATTAACTAACGGAAGTATTCATGAAGAATTGTGATACAAATAAGTCAATTTACAATAATCGAGCAGGGGGAGTGGAACCCTGAGCAAAGAAGGCAGAACCTTGCGAGAGGAACAGTAACGGCGGTTTTCGGTTTTTATCACACCACTTTCGACGGGCAAGTGGTATTCAAGAGGTGGGGAGCGATTCCATAGAGTGCTTGACACGCGTACCTATATGACTTCACAAAACCACTTTTCATCGCGCGTTATAGTTCAACCCAGGATGCCCAGCGATATCGTTGAGTGCCATTGATCTGGGAAGGGGTCATCGGACGGTCATCATCTGTTGAAGGTGGGCGAATATTAACATAGGTACGGTGCGCCCTCGCACGTTATCGTTCAACCCAGGATGTCCAGTGATATTGCTATGCACCGTTGATCTCAAGGGAAGCCATTGGACGGTGGTCATTTGATAAAGTTGCGTGGAAACTAACCACAGTACGGCAGACCATCGCATGTTAACGTTCGGCATCGGAGGTCGAGCGATATGCATATACGTTGTTGATCTGAAAGCTGGCTAATCTAACGGTGATCGGACGCTGGACTTGCGCGGAGTTTACCTATGGTACCATGCACGTATTTTATTGGTTATTGACTATATTTGTGGGCCCGGGGTCAAAGGTTTACCATATTATTTGGAAGGGTTAACTTTAATCCTAAAGTTCTGTTCAAAACTATAATATTTATTTATCAATTTCTCTAAATTGATAAATAAAAATTAAAAAGATATCAAAAAGCCTCGTGGGATAAACCAAAAAGAAATAATGTCAGAGGAATACCATTAGCGGTTCGTGGTTTTGACTCATGGTTTTAATAAAGGGAAAACTATATAAGGAGAATAAAAATAAAGAACAATGTGTGCATTGTAAGTTGTGAACGAAAAATTTCTCCAAGGAATATCTGTATGGGCGAGCTCTGTTCTTAACTGATAAATCTGAAACTACGATGCACCCATGGATAGAATGATCTGACGATGATGAATCTCTGGTTTGAATGACGGACAAAATCATGAAGAACTCGTGTGAGTATATAGAAAATAAATAAATCTGGTGGCTGGCAAGGTATGTCGTATGGAAACTGGTGGAACTAGTATGAAAAATGGTGAAACGTGGTTCGCAGTAGTGCTGAGGGTTGAAGCCTTCAGAAAGGGGGTTATAGCTCCCTTCCAGTGGTAGCTGGTAAACGAGAGCAGGGGTTAGTAGCTCCCTTCCAAGAGAGGCTGGTAAACGAGAGCAGGGGGTTGTAGCTCCCTTCTAGGAGAGGCTTATAAACGAGAGATGGTTGTAGCCTTCTGCAGGTGGGTGCCTGCATGCTGGTATAAGTCTGCACCAGCATATATTGTAAGAAGTTTTCTCTATAATAAATATTTAAGACTGAGATTACAGCAGCGGTGGTTTTCTCCCGAATTGGGTTTCCACCTTAAATCTTGGTGTTCATATGTGTTGTTTATGATTGATGGTTTGTTCTGTTATTTCTGTTCATGTTTAATGCTTATCTGATGAAATGCTCTAAGTAAAGACATAATAAGATATCTGGACATACATGATTGGATGCAGTTCTGTAACATATGGTTTTAAGAGAAAGGAAAGAAAAATTGTTCAGCCCAAAATATTGATTCACCCCCCCCCCTCTCAGTATTTTTCCCAACAAATTTGATATTATTTCCTACATACAAACTTCTCTCACGCTCGTGAAAATTTTTGCTTATAGTGCTCACTGATATGGTGCTCTTCACTTTCTTGAACTATTGGTTCTTTCCTCAAGCTCCTTTCTTAATTTGTCAATCACAACTTCAAGTGATTTAGCATAATCCTTCCTATCTTTTTGCTTGCTCAAATTGACTTTTTCTAATGTTTTTTATTCTTCCAGTTGTTTTCTCAAGGTAATAATTTCTTCCTTGAGATTTTTCTCCTTATGATCACAATCCTACAATATTCTTATGCTCCTTGAATGCATTCGTTAGTCTACCAATTTCATTAGAAAATTATTCAATAACAATCATGGCATATTCATATTGAGCTTGAAGAAGCATATACTTGTGGACATCATCTCTATCACTAAACAAATCCGAATCATTGTCATTTCCGCAATCAGAAACATAACTAAAAAATATATCATTACAACTTATACCTTCAAATTTGTTGTGATTTTTCACAGCTGGTTCAAGTGGAGCTTCTTTCTTATTTTTATTTCTCTTCTCAATCTCCTTACCACTGTCGATGTTGCTAGCTCCATATATGATATGCAATCTATCCCAAATCTCCTTTGTAGATTTTAAATCTCCATTTTTCTCCAAATATTCTCTTTGGATATTTTCGAAAATAATTTTCTTTGCTTGATCATTTTTCTTCGGTACTTTAGATGCAGGAAAATCTTCATCATTTCCTTCACAAACTAATCTCCAAATGTTAGAGCCACAAAACAATAACTTATTTTTCACATTTTCTTTCCAAACCTTAAAATTTGCAGTAATAAGAACAATTTCTTTGGATAACTCATTTCGAAAGAAATGCAAATTTTGCACAAATCTCCAAGATCCACTCTCTAACGATCAAGTTGCACCCAAGAGCCCCGCTCTGATACCAATTGTTGGAAACTAGATCACTATTGAGAGGGGGGGTGAATCAATAGTGAGGCACTATTAAAATTTTTCTCCAATCAATTAATCTTTTACCATGCATAAACTAAACCACATAAGCAACGAATATAACATCAGAAAAAATATGAACCCATAAAAAAATTGTTGAAATGGCACCCAAAGGGGATTTTGATTTAATTTTCCCTTAATTAAATTGGAAGAGAGATTGTAATTTCATCTCATGAAATTTTTTATTAGTTAACTAAGTCAGGAAGACTTAGTTAGCTTAGGAAATTCAAGTTAAGGGTTAGAGAGGAGGCATTAGAGTTCTCCCATGATTTAAGGGGGACCAGTTACAATTATTTGTGAGTTGTAATTAGTTAACTCAATTAATTGAGTTAATATCAGTTTAGCTAGTTCTAATTGAGAGATGAGTTATTGATTAGTCCAGTGAATTAAATTTGATTTAATTCACAAGTAGTGATCAATCAGTTAACTGATTATTCACTATAAATAGTTGTTGCATGTCAGTTCTAAGGAAGGCCCAGTTGAGACTGAGGTTAAAGGGATGATAACTATCAATTTTATATTAGAAAATTGTACATGTCAGTTATAGAGTAATGTGGAGGCAAATAATGCATTGTGAAATCAATTCAAGGGAATTTCCTATTTAATAGGGCGAAAATTCCTCCAAGAATGCGTGAGCAAGGATGGTTGAGCAAAGGATGAAAATTGGTTAAGTAATTGACTAATTTTTCCTAGATCAGAGTGAGACAATTGGAAGAGAGCAATAATTTTGAAGTGAACAAAGTTCGTTCTCAAGTTAAATACTCCAGAAGACTTGGAATATCAGAATATCCATTGAGGATACAAATATTATAGTAAAATTATGAATAAGAATTGATGATGAATGTTACAAATGAGGTATGCTTATATACCTAGGCAGGTGTCTCTTCACGGAAGGTCATATCTCATTTAAAAATGCCCTTTCAACCTAATTACTAATTAAATAATTAATCATTATTTATATTATTTTATTCATTACATTGCCTTCATCCTAAAAAATATTTGTCCTCAAAGCTTGTTGATGAAAGGCCTTGATTTATTTTCCTTCTAAGAATTTTTTCTCATCTCGGAGCAATCATCCTTGTCGATACAAGTTGATATGATCCTCTAAGTGACAAAAAAAATTTTCGCACTGAGAAGGGACCAGACTATCCTAGATCAATCCTCTGTGGAATCTTGTGGTGATTGGTGATTCGAATGTTGATAAGGAATTCTAGTGATTTTATTTTCCCTTATCTTGTTTATGTCGTCTCCTTTATTTATTTGAAGTACCTGATTGCTTATAGCCAAGGATGTTGAATGGTTAATTTTTGAATATTCACTTGAATATTTTGTTGTTGGAATTGCAACTTCTGAGTACATATTTACTTCATCTAGTTTGTCCTTTTCTTGAGTTGGGATATTGACTAGATCGGGGTTTGGATTTTTTTCTTCAGCATGGACTAAAGACTTTGATAATTCTTCTTGAATAAGTTTTTTGAACTTGACATTAAGTGGCTACTTGTCACTTTTGAGCTTCTTTATTTGTGTAAGAAGGTTTTGCTTATGTTTCCATAGATGTAAAAGCTCTTTAAAACTTTTATTAGAAAAAATCAAAAGTTTAAAAGATGATGAGAAGGAAATGATGAAGATTATTCTTCTCATCATCTTTTAAACTTTTGATTTTTTCTAATAAATTTTTATTAAGGTTCTTTAGATGTAAATTTTCCTCTTATTGTTCTGATAAGTGTTTCCTGAGTTCCTTCTTTGTGACCTTAGTCTTCTTGACTTGTCCAGTTAATTTTTCAGCATGGTCCTTGAGGTGAGAAATTTCTTCGTCCTTTTCCATTACTTGTTTTTATGTAAATCTGCAAGGTCTTCATATTCTTGTTGTAACGCTTTCTTGTTTTGCCTAAGTTTGGCTATTATGTCTTTCTTTTGATCTTTCAACTGCAATTTCTCGATACATGGGATTACATCGTTTTGTAGGGGTGATGAGGGGTGTTTATCTTGTAATTTGTATTTTGTCTTCTTCATTTCCTTATTAAAATATGTATGTTGTTTCCCAACTGTTTCCATCAATTCTTTCATTTGTCTTGCTAATGTTTATTTTTCTATATCACTTAGACATTCAACTAAGGTAAAATATTTGTAACATTTTATGTAGATGATGTTTTGATTTCTGAATGACTCATGAAAAATAGGATATCCTTGTGAGAAAAAAGGACATATTGCAAAGAAACCATGGTTCTTTGTGGAACTTATCTATATTCCTTCTTTTTTCCACTATGTATGTATTTTCCTTTAAATTCTCTCTTCTCTCTTCTTCTTCTTTTTTAAATGGCTAAAGGCCTAATAGCGCAAATGGAGACACTCCACAAACTTGTAGCGAAACACTTCGATTATGACAACAAAAAATTTGATGATTTTTACGATCAAAGACCTGGATTAGAGAGTGTGGCTCTGTGCAACGGTTAAGCGGCTGAAGGCTCGAACTGCTCTTTTACCAAATGAAGTGAACAAAGTTCCTTCTCAAGTTAAATACTCCAAAAGACTTCGAATATCATAATATCCATCGAGGATACAAATATTATATTAAAATTATGAATAATAATTGATGATGAATGTTATAGATGAGGCCTGCTTATATACCTAGGCAGGTGCCTCTTCACGGAAGGTCGTGTCTTATTTAGACATGCCCTTTCAACCTAATTACTAATTAAATAAGTAATCATTATTTATATTATTTTATTCATTACAAATTTCTCTGAGAGAGAAATCGATGTATTGTTTCATGGTCTTGAATTTATAAAATATAAAGGTAGCAGGGTCTTAGGCAACGTGCTTTCCCCATATACATCTTGTTTTGTACAATTGATTGTCTCTTTCTCATACCTTTCATGTGATTGTGCACTCATGTTTTGTTTTCGAAAATTGTAGAAGGACTCAATATCTTGTTTTATTACATTACAAGATCAGATTAAATCCCATGGTTAGAATTTATACATGGTATTAGAGTGCCAGGAATCACAATAAGAAGAGAAGATTTTTTTTTTTATCAGGTTCAAATTTGCAGATTTATTCTTTAGGATCTAGCAGGGGATCAAAATGTATTTCATTGGATTAAGACTCGAATACACACTTGAGGAAATTTGAATTACATATCATGGAAGGACAGGATGGAGGCAGTGCTTGAGGATAATAGACTGAAGGATTTCATAGATATTTATTTTCTTCAACCCGTTGCAGCAAATGCTCAACTTCTTGATGCATGGAAGAATAATATAGCAAAGGCTAGAAGGATCTTGTTAGAGTGAGTTCGATATCATATTGTCTCGAGCCTCCATGGGAAGGAGACTCCATATGCTATGTGGAAAACCTTGACATATCTGTATCAGAATAGAAGAGACCACAAGAATCTAGCGCTGAAAGACAAGCTCAAGAAGATCAAAATGGAGAAGGGTGACACAATCCAAAAATACTTGACAAAGTTCACTAAGTGTTGAGATGAGCTTGGAAGTGTTGGGATAAATGTTTACTTGGATGATTTGGTGAGCCTAGCTCTTCTATGCCTTCCTAAGAGATGGCATCGCTACCATGAATCTGTTAATGGGAGTGAGAGGCTACTATATTGGGAGCGACTATGGTTTGATCTGGCACAAGAAGAAATTCACCGAAGCACTAGAGATGGATCCTCATCAAAGACTGATGAGGAGGAGAACCGTGCCTTGGATGGAAAGGTGAAGAAGGGAAAAGGGAAGGCGTCCCATTCCAAATCTGAGTCTGGAAAGGCAGGAAAAAAGTGAGACTTTTCAAAGGTAAAATGTTTCAAATGTCATGAGCATGGAAACTATGCCAAAAATTGTCCGCAAAAGAAGAAAAACAAGAAGGCCTCAAGAGGAGCAATAGGTGAAACATTAACTTCACAGTTAAAGTTGGAATTCACCCTCATCGCATGAATGGTGTCAGTGGTGATGGGTTCTATGTGGTACTTGGATAGTGGAGCTTCATTCCACATGACCAGAAACAAATGATTATTCAGTAGCTTGGAGGAGAAGGATCTCTAGATGCACATCGAGATGGGTGACAATGAGAGGTATATCGCTACCAGTGTAAGTACAATTACCTTTCATAGGGAGTGAGATAATCCATTCACATTAAAATATTTCATGTATGTTCTTGGTTTAAAGAAGAATTTGGTTTATGTTGCTATGTTGGAAGATCATGGATATGATGTGATGTTCAGTGAAGGAAAGGCATTACTTCATAACAAAGCCATAGGATAGGTGAAAAATATTGGAGTTTGAGTAAATAATATCTACAAAATGGATGTAGAAGATTACGAAACATTGAGCACTAAAGCATAAAAGGTGGAAAGTTGAGACATTGGTGAGTTATGGCACAGGAGGTTGGGCCATCTACACCACAACACTTTGATGATCATGCAACATATTTCTACAAGACTTCTAAAGGGTGCACTTGTGCAGAGAGATACATGCAAAGGGTGTACATTAGGGAAGTATACTAAATCCACCTTTCACGATAAGGAAATTCGAGCCAAGGCAATCCTTGAGAGAGTTCACTTAGATGTATGTGGACCGTGCTCGACATCTTCCACAGTGAAGCACAAGTATTATGTGATTTTTGTTGATGATTTTTCAAGAAAGTGTTTGATTTTCTTTGTAGAAGAAAGATTAGATGTTCTACAAGTTTTGTGAGTTCAAGGCACTTGTCAAGAAATATACAGGGAAGAAGGTGAAGGCTCTGAGGAGTGACAATGGTGGAGAATACTTCTCTAAATAATTCAAGAACTTATGTGCGTCAGAAGGAATTCAAAGAGAATTGATTGCACGTCACAACCCACAACAAAACAGGGTTGAATAAAGGAAGAACATAACTATTGTGGGAGAAACACAATCTATGTTGCATGATCAAGGACTACCATTGCATCTGTGGGTGGAATAATTCAATAAAAAAGTATTTGTGTAGGACATAAGTCCTCGTCGTATACTTGGGATGAGTACACCATAAGAGGATTTTTTCAGGTAAGAGATCAGATGTGTCATATTTTTTTTTTTGGTTCATATGTTTATTTTCATGTGACCAAAGATGCTAGGAAGAAGCTAGAGCCAAAATTAGAGCTGGGGATATTTTTGGGGTACATTGATATACCTCACAACTATTAGGTGTACTTACCAACACACGAGATGAGAGTGGTAAGAAGAGATGTGAAAATTGATGAAAAGAAAGCCATGTGAACTTCCCTTGAGAGGGAGCTTGAGTTGCATGCAGTTGAGGATATCTTGGCTCTAGAGGATGAACCTTAGGATGTGTAATAGCCACAAGTAAATGAATAGAGAGTGTTAGAAAACACTCATGCATATCCATCCACTAGAGATGGAAGGACGTGCACCAGAGAGGCTGACAGATTATTGCTGGATGCAAGAGAGAATATGGGAGCACCTACATCACAACGCATAAAGAGAAGGTCCCCAGAGCAGTACACTAGATACATAGCTCTTATGAGTGAAGGTATTGAGATAGTACCATCCTCTTTTGAGGAAGAAATGCAACATCCAGTGTGGATTTATTCCATGGTTGAGGAGTATGACTCCATCATCAGAAACAATGCATGGGAAGTTGTACCAAGACCAGTGGGGAAGTTAGTTGTAGGATCCAGATGGCTCTACAAGGTGAAGTAGGAAACATATGGGAGTGTGGAGAAACACAAGGCTATATTTGTGGCCATAGGGTTCCCTCACGTGGAGGGGATTACCTATGATGAGAATTTTTCATCAATCGCAAGATACTCATCTGTTAGATCCATCCTTGCACTCTCAACGCAGATGGGATGGAAAATACATAAGATGGATGTAAAGACAACCTTTCTCAACGAAGTTATTGAGGAATACATGTACATTGAGTAGCCGGAAGATTTTGAAACCTTAGACAGGGAGTTGCATGTATGAGACTCAAGAGAGCAGTGTATGGGATGAAGCGAGCACCTCGTGCTTGGTACACCAGGATTGATATCTATTTCACCGGGTTGGGATTCACCAAGAGTGAAGCGGTTGCGAACCTATATCATATTGTGGTTGATGGTAATATTTTTTATTATTGTACTTTATGTCAATGATCTAATACTAACAAGTGATTAACAACTCATAAAGTCTTGCAAAGAGGATCTTGCAAGAGAATTTGAGTTGAAGGACATGGGGCTCTTGCACTATTTCCTTGGATTGGAGATATGGCAAAGATATGGGGAGCTATTTGTATCTCAAGGAAAGTATGCCAAGGAGATTCTGAGGAAGTTCCACATAGAGGGAAGTAAACCCATGGAGACTATTCTAGCAAGAAACAAGAGGGAGGATGCTACTTTAGGCGAAGTAGTGGATGCTACTATTTATAGGAAGCTTGTGGGTTCACTCATGTATTTGGTGAACACACAACCTGACATATGCTATAGAGTTAACCGGATGAGCCAAGCAATGGTTAAGCTTACCAAGCTATTTTGGAAGGCGAGAAACATGTGTTGAGATATCTGAGGGGCACTACAGAGTATGGACTATGGTACAAATGAACAAAGGGAGTGAAGCTTCAAGTCTTCACCGCTGTAGATTGGGAAGGGAGTCCATCCGATAGGAAGAGAACATCAAGAGTCATATTCAGCATAGGATCAACAATAGTTTCTTGGTACAGTAGGAAACAAATATCAGTTGCACTCAGTTTAGTAGAGGCAGAGTACATGGCGACCGGTCAGGTAGCATGCAAGGCCATATTAATGAGGAAGATAATTGTTGGTTTTTTTGGTCAACAGATCGATTCGACAGTGGTACATTATGATAACGAGAGTTGCAGCAAACTCTTGGTTAATACAACATACCATGACAGGTCCAAGCATATTGATATCTGGTATCACCATCTCAGAGATTGTGTTCAGAGGTAGATCATGTCATTAGAGTACATTCCCACGGAGGAGCAAGATGTAGACATCTTGATGAAGGCACTAGAAAGAAGAAAAATTGAATTTCACAAATGTAAGATCGGGGTAGCAAATAATCCCTTTCTTATTGAGAGGGAGTGTTGAAAAGACAATAAGAAATGGCACCCAAGGGGGCTTTTGATTTTATTTTCCCTTAATTAAATTGGAATAGAAATTGTAATTTTATCTCATGATAACTTGTATTAGTTAACTGAGTTAGGAAGACTTTTTTTTTTTAATCAACAATTATGGGACTCCTTCTATTAACTAGTTAAATATTTACAGTCATTGACCTGTTAGCAAGCCAAAAACCAGACCTTAAGTTCAATATTTCCAAAACGTCCCCAACCAACATGAGAAACCAGAGGGATATCCATTCTAATTACCCCTAAAACAGATAGTAGGGCCAGAGCTTCAACATTTAACCAGCCAAATCTACTAAAAATTCGAACTTTGAATAGTGCAGGCCTAGAGGCCCATCGGTGATCTGAAAGGACTGTATTAGTTTGTTGTGTTAAGTGTCTTTTTAGTGATAAAACATGTGCATACTTGTCTCCATAGTTTTCTTAGGTATTGAGGATTTTAACCATGAAATATAAGTGATTTTTTTGAATTAGAAGCATGAAATAAGAGAAAATAACACTGAACACCAGTGTATAACAGAGAAATAAAACCACACATAACATTTACACAGCAGGCATGATGAAGTAGTTCACCCCTCCTAGGCTACATCTGTTGGTCTAGCTCCCAATGGCATGTCCATATTTCATAATGCTCAAAATTTTGCAAATACATGTGTTTGCAGGCCTCTAATGGTTGTTTTCTCTGCACCAATGGCTCCATAATGATCCAATTAGTCTAGATATACTCTTCATTCTTCCATTTGGGTGAAAATTGACCATCCAAGTTATTTTCTCAGTAACTCCTAGAAAACCTCCACTAATTTTAGTGAACTGCACTTACATTTGGTAATTTCTGAAAATTTTGGGGCACTGCTATTTCTCCACCAGTTCTAGACCGTAACATTAAAGTTTAACTATTAAGTGTAGGGGGTGGCCACATGCCAACCCCCAAACCTGTGGTCTATTAACACCGTAGCAGAATTACCGGCGCGAATTGTGGTAACAGTTTGAAACCAGAGTTAGAATGGTGTTAACGCCTGACCGCGTGGAGATCTTGTTATAAACCACCACATGTGATAACATGGTGGAGTTAAATGCTATGATGACCAAACCGTCAGAGTAACTGTAATCGTCGGTGCTAACATAGCAATGTGACAAGGCTATCGGTTAAGTTTATTGTCGCGTGTTTCAAACTATCGGAGTTAACATATGTGGTGATGGTTAATCATGTGAATGCTTTATGGGGTCGCCGACAGGTTGGGACCGCCGACGGTCCCCAACCCCCGCTCCACCATACATGAAACTTCAAATAGAACTAGTGCACATATAGGGTTAAGAAACATTGTAGCTCGGTTGGTGGAGGTCTTTACGCACAGGCCAGAGGTCACAGGGTCGAACCTTGCGGACCTCTGCCTAGATTTTATCATACCGCTTAGGGGACACGTGGCGGCCTCAGGGTTGGCCACATGTCACCCTCCCTTTGGTTCCTCCAATATAACGTATAATCCACCATCAATTCACAATGCAGCATTTGTCAGCCTCTGACTGGCTCTGAGAAAAGGAATATTCTTCGAAATATTATTTTTTATTGACTGTGCACCCTGCATGCTGACTGGGCATCCCAGTTAACCCTGTCACAAAATTTAGTTGTTTGGGAAATTGATCAGCACGTGATATATCCCTATCATGACAATGATGACTGTAGGATGGGTAAGTACATTGAATCTCATCACTAACTAACTCATAATACCACTGACCTATCATTTCCCAATGGATTCTGACAAATTTTAGCTCAATTGAAAAGACAGTAAGAAACTGTGCTTTCGTAGTGCCCATAATGTATTTTTCCTAGTTTGCGCTATGAATCTATTAGCGCTTTCATAGCACAAATCAAATTTCTTGAACTAACGACGCTACGAAAATGTGGATTCTTGGCTAATTGCAAAGTTTTGACCCGAAACCTTATTGAATGACTCCTAAATGGAAAATACGAGTATTTGACCATGAATGGACCTTTAAAAGACTTTATTTGTACTTAATGATGACCTTTGAACTTGTGAAAATATAACCTACCCTTAACCAAATCCTTAAATGACTTCTAAACCTATTTTTAAATCATGATAAAAAATAGATTTAACCCAATAATGTTTTGAAATTTTTTGGGTGATAATAGTGGCTCCACTTGGGATAGTGTGCCCTTGTGGTACACTAAGAACCAGTTGTTCTAGTGCTACTATCCATTTTCTTGACCAAAATAGAAAAAAATTTAAAATTTCCGAGCTTCCTCCTCAAGCTCTAATGGCCTTCAGCTTGGGCTCAAGCTTGCTGATTTAGCTTGTCTTTATTAGCAGAAAAAAACTCATAAAATCGAATATGTACAATGACATGAATGATTAATCAAAATTTAGGAAGAGTAATGCTTTAAAAACTTGCCATTGACAGGTCCTCCAGCATATGGTTTTCCATCCATCTCGTGGAGTATGAAAGTATTGTTCCCATGAAAAGTAGCTATCTTGAAAGGACCTTTCCACAAGTTATTGAACTTACCATGTTTTCCTTTCTCTTCAATTCCAGCCTCCCATTTCAGCACTTCATCCTGAATTTGAAAACTTTCCTCCTTGATCTTCTTATCAAATGTCCTCTTGATTCTGTTTTGAGATTGTTGACTGCTGTTATAAATTTTATTTCTCTTCTCTTGCAAAGCTATTAGATGATTGATTCTCCTCTGGACTGCATTTGGTTCCTCTTATAACCCTTGAATCAGCTTCATGACAGGTACCCCTAAAGATGTAGGAAAAATAGCGTCAACCCCATATACCAACTCATATGGTGATGTTCCAATTGACCTTTTTGTGCATATCCTATTAGCCCATAAGGCATACTTCAGCTTCAAATGCTAAGCCTTCTTATTCTCCCGCAACACTTTTTTAATGATTCTCACAAGGCTCTTGTTAGAAGATTCAACAAGACCATTCCCTTGCAGATAGTATGCAGTAGAATTCCCAAGAGTAATATGATATTGATGACAGAAATTGATCAGCTTCTTAGACTTAAATTCCTGTGCATTATCAGCTATAATATTCATGGGGAAACCAAATCTAGACAAGATATTATTTTCTAAAAAAGAAATAATCACAGAATCATTTGCTTGCCTAGTTGGGATTGCTTCAATACATTTGGTGAAGTAATCAGTTGCTGTAAGAATCCAGCGATGCTGACCTAATGATGATGGATTAATATCTCCAATAAAATCTAGCCCCCACTGCTGAAATGGTGCTTCCACATAGATAGGCATTAAAGGTAAAGGTATAAGTTTCTTCTTACCCTCGAAAATCTAGCATTCATGGCAAGCATCAATATTTTTGTGGACATCCTTAAACATTGTATGCCAATAATACCTTCTCTAAGAATCTTATTCTCTGTGGCCTTCCAATAATGATGACCTTCGCAATCTCCTTTGTGGAACTCCTCAATTACTTTATCAGCCTCCTCTTCCAGCAAAAAATTCAGCAAAATCCCACTCATATCTTTCCAAAATAGATTTCTTTCAAAAATAAAATATCTCAATGATTTTATCTTAACAAACCTTTCTTTAGACTTTGTTAGATCAGTAGGTTCTTTATGATGTTGTAGGACAAGAACAACCTCCTTGTACCAATCTGAAGTGATGTATTTTTCTTCAATAGGGACTAGTTCTTCTTCCTCATCTGAAATTTCTGATATTTCTGCAATTAAATTTGTGTCAAGACAGTCAAAGTTTGACTACGCCGTCAGCTTTGCTAGGCCTTGCCCCTTGACCAATTTTGTTGGCTTAATATCTATATCATACTCTAGCAATTTAGCAATCCATTTTCCTCTCTTACCATCAGGATCAGCTTGAGTGAGGATGTCTTTCACAACATTATTAGGAACAAAAGCCACAATATGAGAATGCAGAATATAAATTCTGAAATCTTTGATAGCCTTCACCAAGGCATAGGCCTGCTTCTCTAAGATATTATATTTCAGCTCAGAGTTGGCTAATGTCCTACTAAAGAAATAAATCAGCTGCTCAATACCTTGTTGTCCCTTTTGTAGCAAGTTTGCAAAATTTCGTCCATCTTTGGGAGAGGATAATTGTCCTTTAGAGAGGCTTTATTCAAATTTCTGAAGTCAATACATATTCTGATTTCTCCACTCTTTTTCCTAACTGGAACCAAGTTTGCAAGACAATTTGAAAATCTAATTGGGACAATGATTTTGTCATCAAATATTTTTTTGACATCCTTCTCAATCAATGGCATGAGAAGTGGATTGATCATTTTCAACTTCTGCTTGAAATGATTTTCATTTTCTTTTATGGGAATAGTATTCTGAATAATGGTAGGGTCATATTCTTTCAAATAAGCATAATTCCAAGCAAACACATCTATAAATCTCTTCATTATTTCAATAAACTTAAACTTCATATCAACTGAAAGAAACTTTGAAAGTTTAATCATTTCAGGCATAGCTATTGTACCAAGGTTACAACTCTCAACTTCTTCATCATCAGCTTGTATCTTAGGTGATTTAAAAACATCATTATGATCAAAAAAAATTTCAAGAGGTATGAGTCCTTTTGGTATATAATTGTTCTTTAGTTGCAAAACTTCAGATTTTCCTTTAGACTCAGCAAGCATATTTTTCTGATCTACTTGTATATTTTCAAACTCTTCTTTCAGCTTAATAAAGTTCTTCACTTGTTGATCATCCTCAAAAACTTTCCAGTGAGTAATATTATCAGGGATAGCTGGTCTATGGCGAATCTCAACCTCATATTTTTCTGTGGAATGCATAGGAATAATGAAAAGACTTGCAGAGACAACAAGAGAATCAACAATGGAGTTTTGTTCTCTAGTTTTGACCATGAATGAATAAGCTTGAAAGTTTTCCAACATGTCCAAAAATAAGTTCCTATATGCCCTCATACTTATATCTTTTGTTTGATAAACACCTTCAACCTATTTAATGACTAACTCTAAATCTCCAAAAACATAAATGTTTTGAGAATTCATTTTTTTCAAAACCTCTAGGGCCAAAATCAAGGATTCATACTCAGCCATGTTATTCGTGAAATCAAAGTTCAATTTATAGGAAAAGAACTTACTCTCATCACTTGGACTTGTGATCCTCCTGCTCCTTCTCTGCCTGCTGATCCATCAAAATGTAATGACCACCACCCTTCCACCTCCTTATCACTAATTTTCTAATCTTTTGTTTGCTGATTTTCAGACTACTGAACTTCATAACTCTGATTTTCTGCTTTCCTCTCCTCTTCTTATTCATTAGTCAACTCATTGAAAAGAATAGCATAAACAAGTTCAGTATCAAGAGCATAAATTGGAAAATTTTTGGGTTTGTCTTTACTACTTACCATGTAAGCCATTCTTGTATCTCGATACAGTCTTCTTTTCTCACCAAAAACATGAATGGTAGCATAAGTAAGGTCCATCTGCATTGTACCTTTCATTTTCGCTGCCCATGACCTTGACAACAACATACCAAACTTCGGTGGAATGTCTGCTACCATGATGTCTGTGACCACAATTTTAGTAGGAATTTGTGTTAGACCAAAAACAACATCCTTGATTAAACCAATGCATTGAACTCTTTTTGAATCAAAAGAAAATAAGTCTTTATATGGCCTAGTTATTTCTAACCCCATTCTTTCCATGATTACTTTGGACATAAGATTTTGAGAGGCCCCTGAATCCAACATAGCATTATGCAATGTCATGTCGTGAATGCTAAGGCTCACATAAAAATGAGGCACCTCCTCATTTTGTTCATCTTCTAGTCTTGGACCCAAGTATATGGTTGGATGATCTTCTAATACATTCAAGATATTAGCAGTTCCTGGTTGTGAATTCAAAATTTTGAAAATCCTGCTTCTATATTCATTTACCTTGAGAATCTCAGCAAAAGGGACTGATATTTTAATCTTAGAAATTTCATTCTCAAGGCTGAAAACATAAAAAAAAAATTTAAGCTTTTTTGATAAGAGGAACAACTGGTGTATCTTTCTTACCTTCAGCAACCTTAGGAGCATATTTCTTGCCATTAGCAAACTTAGAAGCATCTTTCTTAGGTTGTTTTTTTTTTTCAATGATAGGCACATTTCTATTTTTGAGATTGTATTGTTTTTGCATCTCAAAAATAACATGTTGATACCCCTTTAGATAATCTGATGTTTCCTCTCCAAGATTACTTTGGTCTGATTGATCATGTTCTTCTTTTTTCAAGAAAATTCTAGACATTTCCTCATAAAAATAGTGAATAGACTCTTCAGGAATTTAAGGATCATCTTCTTCATCAACCAAGTTCTATTGGAAAGGAGGTCTCACTAGAAGATCAGACTGTTGATTTCTGTTTTCCCTTGGCCTTTGCTGATTCTGAGGTCTCCTGAACTGAGGGTTTCTAAATTGAGGTTCATGTTGTGCAGGAGGAGCAAATGTATTCCCAAGGGCCAACCTATCCATCAAATTTTCCATTGTTTTCATCATTGAATCCAGCTTATCCTGAAAAGTAGAGGAAGAAGGCTTTTCTTTTTCTTTCAACTTAGTCTTGCCCATTTTTGACTTTTTAGCTGCTATCAAATTTACCTCTGCCTTCACTGCATCATTTTTCATTTCAGCAAGTGAAGGGGATTCTCTTTCTCTCAGCAATATAGAAAACTCATAATCAAAAGCTTCAGCATATCTCATCTGAGATAAGACTTGTGGTGGTTTAAAATGGGCAGGGATAGAGTCATACACCTTGTTAAACCTTTTTGAAAAGTTTTGAACAGATTCATCAACAACTCTCTTCAGAATGATATACTCGGTAAGGGCTTGTACTGGATTAGTTCTATTTCCCCATTTTCTCAGGAAAGTATCTTCAAACTCATTCCAATTATGAATGCTTCAAGGAGTAAAGGCTTTATACCACTTCCTAACTTCACCAGTAAAACTCTGAGCAAACAACCTCAACTTAACATCTTCATCATCAACCTCCTCCCTGTCTATAAAATCATTAAATTGGTCCGCATGTTCTTCTGTTGTAATGTCCTCATCACTTCCCCAATTTTTGATTCTAGCAGCATATTTTCTAGGAAGGTCACGTAAGATAGCTGGAAGAACAAGAGGGGCATATCTAGTAGGTGCAGCAGGTGGAGGAGGTACATTTCCAACCATGGTTAAAGGGACTGTAGTAGCTTTAGGGATGGAAAAAATAGAGGATGAAAAACTACTATGAGGAGGATTGTTTGGTCTTTGTGGTTCACTAATAATTGAACTCAAATTTGGAAGAGGCAAACCAGCTTTACTTTTCAACAATACTTGAAAAGGGTCAAGCTCTTTGAATTTATCTAAAGACTCTTTTTCCAACAACAACTCAGAAGTAACATCTTCCCAAAACTCTTCTTTGTTTTCCTGTGTTACTATATCTGAGGTATTAATACCTCTCTTATGAAAGTCTAAGAGAATTTCAATTAGTTATTTTTCACTTTTTGATATAAACAAAACCTCCTGAATTTTATCATCAACTCTTTTATCTTCAGGACTTCTTAAAATTTCAGAGGACAAGGATTTTGAATGTGATGGAGTACCTGATATTTCAGAAATGCCTTTACTCCATCTGGAAATGGTGTTTGGATTGTCCACGATGGTAGGTGGATATGGGTCAATATTACTCCTCTTGTATCTCCTTCTTTAAGCCGAGTCACCAAGGTAGATGCATCCTTGAAAATCTTCCTGAGCTCCTGCTACCTTCAAAAGTTCAGCTTCAAAATTTTGGGAAAATATAATCTTCAGGTTCCCGACAGATGCACAAAAATGTTATCAAAAAATTAGTCCTGATAGTCTACTAATCAAATCAATCTCATGTAACTGTTTCAAACCAATCTTTTGATTGAGGCTTAGCCTCCTCAACCTGAGAGGTCTCTCTCAAGGGTTAATGATTTTTGATAGAAATATAGATGGCTAACTCTATGTGGGGTAATAAGAAGATAAATGATTGATATTGGTTAAAAATAAAATAAGCAAGTGCACATTGGGCCTATGGAATCAAAATAGCTTCAGAAAAACCAAAAAATCTACTTAGCATGGAAATTGAGGCATATTAGAGTTCTAGTTAAGAGATACACATGTGAAACAATAAAACACACAGTCAGTTTTCCTATATAGGAAGTCAAAGAATCATAGATGAATTTTGAGTAATATAGACATATACCATTGCAATAGGATATTAAAAGATGCAAAGTAGAACAAAAACACACTAGAAATCTTTCTGAATCTCAAGTTGGCTAAGTAGAAATCTCTATATTAAGCTAAAAACCAGTCACTTACAATAAACATAGTCTCTTGCTAAAAATGTCCAACCTTTAGCATATTCAACTTCTTGATCTTTTATAGATCATTTACAACATAATATAACCTTGTCTTGAGCTATATACATCAAAATCCTGACTCTTGACACCTTTCCTAACCATATGACAAGGTATTTATTACAAAGACAACTGCAAATCTAATAAACAGTCCTATTACAAATATGATTCAAAATCCTTATCTCTACTCATAAAACCTTATCTAAACTAAATTACATCATTTTCCAAGTTTATTTACATATGGTAGAATCTAGATGATAAGCTTCAACACTTTATGACCATAACACTAATCTCCATCAAAGTAGGAAACTGTCCCCTATTTTCTAGGCATAGGATCTTTTGTTTTCTTGAGACACTCTGACCATCATGAACCCATCACTTCGAGGTTTTTTTCTATTATAAAATGAAGTAACACCTGCTCAAAAACCTCCCTTAGTCGTCCAAAACTATCATCAAACTATTCAAAATGAGCTGAAATAAAATGTGATATGAAAACAACACAGTTTCATAGCGCTTTTCGTAGCGCAGCTCCTTTACCCTTTTTTCTCCAAAAATTTGATTTATTTCCTCCAGGATTATCTTCAATTACATTTATTACATCTTCCCTAGCAACTTCAGGTCATAATTCACACTTTTTCCCTTCAAAAATTTATGAGAAAGAGTGAAAAAAGCTGCTACAGCAGTTTCGTAGCGCTTTTCACTCTTTTTACACTGTTTATGCTACGAGACTGTTGAGTGAGTAGTTTTGTTCAAATTTTTTCAAGATGAAAACCAAAAACGTACCAAAACTTAAAATAACACTGGTTTCATCAAATCAAAAAGTCATATGAACTGAAAAACATGGTTTTCATGAGGTTCCTTCTTAATTTTCACTTGATTTAGCTTTTGACATTTTAATGATTGTCATTCTGCACCTTTGTTTTTTAACTCATCCTGAGTCAATTTCAGCTGCTTCTCCAAGTCCTCCACTTGATCTCTAAGTATTTTATTACTGGCTCTCAATTTAGTATTGATTACTGTGAAAAACTTAGCTTCCTTGATGGCTGGAACTGTCCATGTGAAAAACTGTTTTGCACTGCTTGGGGTTTCAGAAATAGAACTAGTTTGACCATCCCACAATGCCTTCATTATTTTGAATTCTTATTTTTAAATACTATGCTTCCTAGCCCTCTTTCTCATCATAGAAATTTCTTGGTTTGCTAATCTCAATTTCTCCTCAATATCTTGACACTCTGTCATTTCTTATTTTCCCTTCATTGTTCTGTTGGCTGCTTGCTC
Source organism: Pinus albicaulis (assembly GCA_034641835.2). Classification (NCBI taxonomy): domain Eukaryota; kingdom Viridiplantae; phylum Streptophyta; class Pinopsida; order Pinales; family Pinaceae; genus Pinus; species Pinus albicaulis. The sequence continues at coordinate 1,353,189,869 of CM076572.1, read as the reverse complement.
TACTGTCGGTGATGAGAGGTCAACCACTTATTCAGAGACTTTAGCTGTTTCAATAGGTTCTTGGAATTCCTTGCTGCCTTCCTTGAGTTTCTTAGCATGCCTAGTTAAAGGTTTCCTTGCTTGAAAGATAAAGGTTGCATTTTCACACTCAAATTCAAGCTTCTTTGCAGACTTAACCTTTCTCTATTTGTGTTCATCTACTCCAATGAAGTAAGCTTGCACAATGGGTGTCTCCTCTATGTCAATAGCATGCAGGATGTCATCTAAATTCCCCTTAATTACTAGGCTATACTCTAAGAAAGAAACAAATATCTTTCCTTTTTATGCCAATGCTTGGCTTCTTGTCACTCTTGTGCTTTCCTTCTTGCTGACATCCTTTTTCTATTTTGCCTCTTTGACATTCTTTGACCTCTATTTTTTAGGTGATGGAGTTGGTGAAATAAGCACTTGTGTCTGCTCTATCCTTTTCTCAACTTGTTTCCTTGGTTTCAATTTTGCAAATTCCTTTGGTTTTGCAACCACAGGCTGACTAGACTCTGTTACTGGTGGTGAAGGAGTTCCTTTAGTTTTAGGGTTTCTAGCTGGGGTTAGGGTTTCCAGCTCAAAACCATTCATAAAAAAAAGGAAGATCAATCCCTACCTATCTTCTAAAGCTCATTCAAAATCAATAACTTCATCAAACCATGATGAAACAAAGATGTTTCACAACCATCAGATTTGGCTTGTACTTTATCAGCCATTTTGGCAAGACTCCTATGCAGATAAAAGGGAAAATCGTGTGAGATCTTACCAGTGAAATTGAGAAGAAACTTGAAATGATATGTGTATACCTTATGGTATCTTCCTTCACATGTAAAGTATCTTTGAATGTTAAAAAACAGCTTTGCATAGGTGTCTTTAATGCAACGTCTAGGTATTGCATTATTGAGGTCCATATTTGCATACTCAGGTTTCATGAATTCCTTGCATGGCTCCATGTCAAATTTAAAACCTTTGAACCAATTTTCTTGACCCCTTGGTATTTCTATTACAAAAGCAATAATCTCTGGTGTAATTGGTACATTTAGCATCCCAACCTTGGTAGTTGTTCCATTGAAGTGCAAAGAAAATTCTTTAGACACTTGTGTGTGGCAACCCTACAAATTTTCACAAAATCAGAGACAACCTACTCTGCTGAATGCCTCCATCACTGTTTGGTCTTCAATTATGGCCTTCATATTTTTAGGCTCATATCTTAAGCAGTGTCCCCCTATGTGGACTTTCTTTTCCTCCGCCACACTTCTTAGAAAAACCTGTCAGCTTCAATTGAATATATGAAACAACCTCGCTTGATTAGGATATATCTGCCTCGCTTGATTAGGATGCATATAACCTTTGTATAGAACAACAAAGGTTTGGCTTGACTACTTCAGAGCTCAGACACTCGAATGGAGGCAAATGAAACAAGAATGACCAAATTAGGCAAGATTTTGAATTTGGAATGTCATCTCATAACTAAATGATGCCTCATTCATACCCTATCATGACAATGATGACTGTAGGATGGGTAAGTACATTGAATCTCATCACTAACTGACTCAACATACCACTAACCTATCATTTCCCAACGGATTCTAACAAATTTCAGCTCAATTGACAATACGATTAAGAAACCACGCTTTCGTAGCGCCCACAATGTATTTTTCCTAGTTTGCGCTACGAAACTATTAGTGCTTTCGTAGTGCAAATCAAATTTTTTGAACTAACGGCGCTACGAAAAAGTGGATTCTTGGCTAATTGCACAGTTTTGACCTGAAACCTTATGGAATGACTCCTAAATGGAAAATATGAGTATTTTACCATGAATGGACCTTTAAAAGACTTTATTTGTACTTAATGATGACCTTTGAACTTGTGAAAATCTAACCTACCCTTAACCAAATCCTAAAATGACTTCTAAACCTATTTTGAAATCATGATCAAAAACAGAATTAACCCAATAATGTTTTGAAAATTTTTGGGTGATAACATAAGGAATTTGAATTCCTCAGTTGAAGTGGATATGACAAGAGGTAGTGTAACATTAGTTGTAAACTTTTTTTGAGTGTACATATGTTGCATGCAATCAATGATCAATCCTAGGGAATTGTTGAGTCTCAAATCTGCATTTTTCCTATACACCTTTCTAGACCTTTTTCATTCACCTGAACCTTCCAAGTTGTCAATATCATTGTATATTAATTGCAAAAAAGCATCTAAAATGGTTTTTAACTATATTTTGTGTCTGCTGTTTGATTTATATTTTTGCTCATTTAGCTGCGGAATCTTGCCACTTTCCGCAGCTGCTGCAACTTTCCGCAGCCATTTTGTGAAAGTCTATGTTGCAGGTGTCTTCAGGTAAAACGAGCCACATGGGCAAGTCAGAAATGATGTGGACATGGATCGTGTCCTATTGGCTCAGGCAAATTCACCTAAAGAGGCTGTGGTCAAAGGTGGCCAAGTGGAAGTCAACCGTAGAGTTCCACGGTGACAGGACTCTGTTTCTCATCACGTGAGGATTTGCATGACTGTTTCTAACTTACGGGAGACACATCAACACCTGTACACGGCTCCATAAGCCGAATCCAACATCCACTCTTCATAGATTTACTCCTCACTGCGGCCATTATGCTGGATCCCTGGACGTGATGATTTACGTGTCTCCATCAGCACAAAATTTAGGGAATTAGTTATATTTCCTTTATTATAAATAATGCGTTTGCATACACATTAGATTAGTCTCCCATTAGCCTCCAGATAGCTCTGTAATGTAATTACGTTGCCACTGTGCCGTAATATCACCCCTCTGTTATGACTGCATTTTAATATATAAGAAGACTCTGTTTCCAAGCGTAATTTGTATTTGAAGGCTATTGCCAAGGCTGGTGTAGAGGGCCCCTACACACGCTGAGGTTTTGTGCATTATTGTATAGTTCTTGTTTTATTTCTTTAAGCTCATTGTGCCATAATTCATTCATGTGTTTATACATTACATCTTTCATAGTATTTATGCTTCATCTCTGTTTATAATCTTTCATGCTTTACATCTTACTTCTGTCCATAATATTTCATGTTTTATGTTGTTGTTAACTTATCAGTGTTCCTGTTTCAGATTACAAATAGGCAGCCCGGGCATTTGCATAACCTTTTGACTAATGACATGGAATCAATATTGTTCTGCTGCTAATTTACTTTTTGTTTAATTCCAGCACTGCTTTTTTTATTTCAGTCTTGCACATTTGTTTCAGTAGTTAGATTTAGATATATTAAATTGCTCATGTCATTTTCAGTTACCTCCGAAAGCCACAGCTGGACTGATGGTGAGGGATTGAAGTATGAATGTGTAGTTTGATATTAGTTTACTTTTTTCAAGTTAGATATATTAAATTGCTCATGTCATTTTCAGTTACCTCCGAAAGCCACAGCTGGACTGATGGTGAGGGATTGAAGTATGAGTGTGTAGTTTGATATTAGTTTACTTTCTGCAAGTTAGATATATTAAATTGCTCATGTCATTTTCAGTTACCTCCAAAAGCCACAGCTAGACTGATGGTGAGGGATTGAAGTATGAGTGTGTAGTTTGATATTAGTTTCTTTTTCTGCAAATTAGATATCAGATTGTTCAAGTTGTTTATGGTTACCTCCGAAAGCCATAGCTGGACTAATGGTGAGGGATCAGAATATAAGTTGATGTAATTTGATTTAGATTTACTTTGTTGCAATTCTTGGATTTCTTTAAGAATAGTTTCTTTTGTGTTTAGACAGCAGCAAGGATAGTTTGGTTTTCATGCTCAATAGTTCACTGTTTGATTTATTAGGCTAGCAGCACATTTTCATTTCCTTTCAAGTTTTGTCATTGTATGTTTCAAATTCCTTTTGAAGTTTGAATTTGGTAAATCATTATAAAGGATATCATTGCCTTGAACAATCATAACCATACTTGTTTTTATTTTAGAATTTCCATCTCACATTAGAAAACCAAAAACGACAAAAAGACAAGAAATAGGTTATCTTGCACATATAGTGCGCCACACTTCATCAGCTTACGAATCCCGGATTGATAAATTAATGTAGCAATTTAGGACACACTAAATTGACCAAAAATTTTGGCGCCGTTGCCAGGGAAGTGTAACTAGGTAGCCAATTTCTTTAAAAAAAAACATAAAAACAAAATAATAAAAGAAGGGAAAACTTGATAACTTATTGAAGTATGCTCTCCTCTTGCACCTAGTGTGATCTGGAGGATCAAAAAAGAGAGTTATTGGTTTAGTAATTTCTTAAGTATGCTCTCTTCTTGCACCTAGTGTGACCTGGAAGATCAGAAAGAGAATTATCAGCCCAACTTTAAAAAAAAAAAAAAAAAAAAAATGACATGCATAGAGCAAGAGATTTTAGGGGAAGGTTTATAGCTAAAGCCAAGAGTTTTATTTTTACAACTCCATCTTCTTCAAGGCATAGACAAGATTAACCACCATCTACCCCTAGCCTTAAGATTTTTGGAATTCAAGGAGCAGCTGAATTAGAGGATTCTCCTATACCACCTACTAAATCTCATTTAGAAAAGGAAGAGACTCCCTCTCATCCTCCCTTGATAGAAGAACTAGAGGACTTTAAGGACTCTAAAGAAACTATCATGACAGAGGAAATAATAGATGGATTTGGAGGTAGAGGTAGAGGTAGAGGAGGAGGAAACAATGGAGACAACAATGGTGAAGATAATAATGGAAGAAATAGGGAAGGAGACAACTTGTTTGGATTCCCTATAGTTGATGAGGAAAATCATACAACAATGAAAAATATCTCACCATCTGTCCTCCCCAACTTTTATGGATTGCGAAGTGAGGATCCTGAAACATTTCTGTTTGAGTTTGAAGTCGTGTGCCAAACCTATGACTATATGGAAAACTCTCAAAAACTCAAACTGTTTCCTTCAACATTGAAGGGAGCTGCTTTGAAATGGTTCATGGGATTAGCCACTCAATCTATTAGGACTTGGAATGATATGAAACAAACATTTTTGTATAGATACTTGGACTATTGTATGCCCACCAATCACAAGGATGAGGTATTCAAAATGATGCAAAAAGAAGATGAAAATTTGGAAGACTTACTTGAAAGATTTCAATACAACTTGAAAAGAGCAAAGATGAGCAACTTAGATGATGAAACCCTGAAAGCCCTCATATTAAAAGCCATTAGAGATGAATGGATAGATATTTTAAACATGATGGGGAAAGGAGACATTTCTCAACTTCCACTTCGTGACATAACAGAACTATGTGTCCATCTCTCAAGAGGAAAATCTAAAACAGGAAAAGGGCATAGGGATCCTTCTCTTATTAGGGTTAACAAATCTGCAACTGGATCAGTAAGTAGGGCAGAGATTGGTAATATGCTTGATGAATTCAAAACTGATATCTTAGGGAGCCTTAGTGAACAACTAGACACCCTTAAAATCCAAAACAAGCAGAAAGCAGAAACATATGCTTTAGCCATCTTTTGTCCGAAATGTAGGAAGAAAAATGCTTTAAGGGAATGTCCCTTGGATGCAAAAGTTGTAGAAACATGTATGATTTGCTCAGAGAATCATGAGATCAAGGATTGTCCTTCAATTCCTGGACTCAAAGCTGTCTTTCAAGAAGACCCAAATTCAGTAGAATCTCTCTTTTTTGTTGCAAGAAGACCTTGGCAGGGACAACAAACTCAAGGGTTTAACAACCCTATGAATCTTCAAAACCCACCAAATTGGAATCCTTGGCAACAACCTTGGCCCCAACATCAAAATCCATATCAGCCATGGGTACAAGGGATGCAAAATCCTTATGGGAGATTTGCTCAATTTTATCAATATCCTCCATCTTTTTAAAATCAACAAGCTCCACAACTTCCAAACCCAAATCCACAACTTTCATTGCCATTTCCACAACAACAACCTTCTCAACAAAATCCAAATCCTCAACTCATGCTCCCATACCAACAAAAGATAAATCAACTTCCAGCTCAGCCATTGCCAAATCCTAACAATAAAAATCCTCAGAATACTTACATGGTAGAAGGACAACAATTTCCTACCTATATGATTTTTCCTCTCAATGATGTACAACTCAGATCTGGTAGAGTTTTAGAAAAACCTTCTATAGATATTCAAGAACAAGATACCTTTGAGGAGGAATCTCTTAAAGTCAATGATGGTTCTGAGGAGGCATCTCTTCAAAATTCAAACATTCAAAAAGAAAAAGAAAAGTTAACACCCACAACTCCTATAGTTGAGCAACCTGCATCTTCATCTACACCTCCTTTTCCTGAAAGACTACAAATTGACAAGGGGGTGGAAAAACAAATCTTGTTGCCTAACTATGATTTTCTAGATGAATTGAAGAATGTTTGTATCAAGATTCCCTTGCTACAAGCCATTCCAGAGATTCCTATTCTAGCAAAAACAATAAAGGAGTTGATTTTTAAAAGACCAGGAAGGAAACTAAAAGATACAAGAAGAATCCACCTGGTAGGAAAAATTGCAGATATCATGATGGGAAAAATTACCATGCAAAAGTATGTAGATCCAGGAAGTCCAATTGTCAAGACACATATAAATGGGATAGAAATTCCAAACACATTGATTGACTTAGGGGCTGCTATCAACATTATGAGTAGATAGACTATGGACCAGCTAAAACTTCCTAACCTTATTTTTACACCTACTTTACTGCAACTTGCAGATCGATCAATTATTAAACCAGATGGTGTATTAGAAGATATTTCAGTCTCCTTAGATTCTTGGGAATATCCGGTAGATTTTATGATTTTGACTCCCAAGAGTAATCTAGGAGGGCACCCACTTATCTTAGGAAGACCTTGGATAGCCACAACTGATGCTTTTATTAGTTGTAGATATGGGGATATGTACATTTCTAATGGTAATTCGACAAAGAAATTCAATTTGTATCCTCCAGCAAAAGCAATCACAGAAGTAGGAGACAATGAATGGGTTGATGATGAGGACACTATACAACCTGTCTTTACCATTTCTAAAATCAGTGAGGATAGTCAAATTCTGAACACATTAGAAAATTTTGAGACATCTTTAGAATATGACCCCACACAATTTCAGTTGAAATCTGACATAGAATATTTATCATCAAGACAAATGTCTTTTTACTCTATGGAAGAGTTTGGTAGTTCTACCATTGAGATTTTTCCAGGAAAAACAATTAATATCAACAAACATTTGGAAAAGTCACAACAAAAAGAACTAATCAAAATCTTGCAAAAACATTCTACTGCATTTGCATGGGAATATACTGACATGAAAGGTATTGATCCTAAGACTTGCATCCATCATATCTATATTGAGGAAAACAGTAGACCAATCAGACAACCTCAAAGAAGGATGAATCCAAATCTTAGGGAGATAGTGAAAGAAGAGCTCCAAAACTACTCAATGTAAACTTCATTTATCCAATTTCAGATAGCCGATGGGTTTCTCCTTTGGTTATAGTACCTAAAAAGAATGGTAAATGGAGGGTATGCATTGATTACAGGGAATTGAACAAAGCAAATTTGAAGGATCACTTTCCTTTGCCTTTTATCGATCAGGTATTAGACACATTAGCAAGTAAAAAGTACTTTTCATTTTTGGATGGTTTTAGTGGCTATAATCAAATTCAGGTAGCACCTGAAGATCAAGATAAGACCACATTTACTTTTCCATGGGGAACTTTTGCCTACCGAGTGCTTCCTTTTGGGTTATGTAATGCACCTACAACATTCCAAAGAGCAGTACTAGGAATTTTTTTTGATCTAATCCATGATTGTGTAGAGGTTTATATGGATGATTTTACAGTTTATGGTAATTCATTTGAAGAGGCATTAGAAAATTTGGAAAAGTCCTTATAAGATGTAAAGAAACAAACCTTTCATTAAGCCATGAAAAATGCTTTATGATGTTTACTGAAGGTATTGTTTTGGGGCATCATATTTCAGGAGATGGGATTAAGGTTGATAGATCAAAAGTTGAAGTCATCTCCAAGTTGCCTATTCAAAATTGTCAAAGAGATGTTAGAAGTTTTCTAGGATTTATTGGTTACTATAGAAGATTTATAGAAAACTTCACTAAAATAGCATCTCCACTCTTCAAATTGCTTACAAAAGATTGTGAATTCAAATGGGATCCTGATTGTCAATCGGCCTTTGAAACTTTGAAAACAAGAATATCTGAAGCACCTATCTTGAGAGGACCAAATTGGAAACTCCCTTTCCATATTTCTACGGATGCTTCAGATACAGCTCTAGGAGCCGTGTTGGGTCAAAAAGATTTAGTTCCTTATGCCATTTATTATACCAGTAAAAATTTGACTCCCACAGAGTTGAATTATACTGTGACTGAAAAAGAGTTTTTAGCTGTTGTTCATGCAATTAATAAGTTTAGACATTACATAACAGGCTATAAAACTTTTATTCATACTGACCATTCTGCAATTAGATATTTAATGAACAAACCTGTTACTAATGGCAGAGTGACAAGATGGCTTTTACTTTTGCAAGAATTCAATATTACCGTGTTGGATAGACCAGGAAAACAGAATACAGTAGCTGATTTCTTGTCTAGCATTCAGAATACTAAAGAAGATTCTCCTGTAGAGGATAAGTTTCCTGATGAATACTTGTTTGCAGTAACTATTAAGACTCCTTGGTATGCATATATTGCTAACTATTTGGTTATAGGGAAACTGCCTTCACATTTATTTCCAAGTGAAAAACGAAAAATTATTCAGGAGAGTTCAAAATATTCATGGATTTCTAACGAATTGTTTAAAACAGGGCCAGATCTTGTGATCAGAAGATGTGTTAGGGAAGATGAAATTCCTAATATTCTTAAGGCATGTCATGATGAACCATGCGGCGGACACTTTGCAGACAAAAGGACAGCCTATAAAATCCTCTCTTTAGGATATTATTGGCCTTCCCTCTTCAAAGATGCAAAAAAATATGTCAAAAGGTGTGACAGCTGCCAAAGAGTAGGGAAACCTACCCTTTCAAATGAAATGCCATTGCAAACAAAGGTACTCATTGAACCCTTTGAAAAATGGGCTTTAGATTTCATTGGACCTATTAATCCACCATCTAAGAAAAAGAAGTATATATTGGTTTGTACTGATTATGTTACTAAAAGGGTAGAAGCCAAAGCATTAGTATCTGCTACTGAAAATTCAGTTGTTCATTTTCTTTATGAGGATATTTTTACTCGCTTTGGTGTTCCAAGAGAAATTATGACAGATCAGGGAAGCCAATTCACATCCAACCTGGTGGAGAAGTTGATGGAAGAATACAAAATCAAGCACAGAAGATCTACTCCTTACCATCCGAAAGCAAATGGTCAAGTGGAGTCTACAAACAAAGTTCTTGAAAGTATCATCACCAAAACTGTTCATCTACATAGAAGAGATTGGGCAAAAAGGCTTCCTGAAGCCTTGTGGGCCTACAGAATTACATGGAGAAATACAACAGAACATTCTCCCTATGAACTTGTTTATGGGAAAGAAGTCTTGCCCCCCATTGAGTTCCAAGTCAAGACCTTCAAGATAGCAATTCAATTGGGGATGAATTTATCAGAAGCCCAAAAGCATAGAATGGAGCAATTAAATGAGCTAGATGAGATCAGACAAGAGGAAATTCTAAGAACTGATCTAGTTCAATATCAAAGAGCTAAATGGCATGACAAGTACATCAAAGAGAAGAAGTTTCAAGAAGGAGATTGGGCATTGTTATTTGATTCCAAGTTTAAAGATTTTCAAGGAAAATTTCAGACTCATTGGCTTGGGACATATGAGATTGACAAGATCTTTAGCAATGGAGCGGTAAGAATCAAGACCATTGATGAGTTTCAAACTCCTCTTATTGTGAATGGCCACAGATTGAAATTTTATCATAAGCCACTCTCAAAAGAGGAATTTGTCAAAATGTTTCAAGAAAATACTGCAATTAGGCTGGTACAGAAGAATTCTTCTTCTCCACCAACCTAGCTTTTGTTCTTTCAAATAATAATAATAATAATAATAATAATAATAATAATAATAATAATAATAATAATTTGTATAAGCCTAAAAACCAATCACTGATTGGCAGTCTTATACAGAAAATGTAGGGTGAAAATCAGGAACACCTGACACCCTATATTTTCCAAAAAAAAAAAAAAATCTCTCTTTCATTTCCCAAGTTTTGTGACCACCCACTCCATTCCATTCCACTTCATTCCACTTCATTTCACTCCACTTCATTCCATTTCACTTCATTTTTCATTCCATTTCACCAATAAAATTCTCTTTCATGACCATTTCCATCTAGTCATTTTTCATCCGTTCATTTCTATTCACCCAAATAATAGCTGTGTCAGTTTCCGCAGCTGACATCTGTTTCCACAGCTGACACTAGTTTCCGCAGCCAGAAGCAGATTCCGCAGCTACCACTCTATTTTTCAAAAGAATGTATAGCCAGATGTTATTTCTATAATCATGAAATAAAATGCAGGTATGAGGACCAATTATGAAGACATGGAGCATTCAAGATATCAATGAGGAGCAACTAATTGAAGACCAAGGAAAAATGGCAAGAATTCCAAGGTATGAGTAAAATTTATTTCAAATAGCATTTAAAACACATTTTTATATAGTTATAAACCATAAGCTCCATCCATTATGTGCAATGATTATATTGACAAACTCCGTAATCACTCCATGATCTCTGTACAATCCTCCCACAATCCTCGCATTCATTCTCAAACGGTCCCATAATTAAACCTCCGATCTTCACTCATACTCCGATATTCCACCTATGACAATGAGACGTAGTTGATTTGACTACGGCTTCTTTCAGCCGCATAAAATCCATAGCCATTGTTTAAACGTGCTTACATTTATTTTGCAGCCACCAAATTTTAAAACACTGCCGGATGTGTTATATTCCTCCTATTGTTCTATTAATCTCACAGCCGCATTTCCGCCGTGCTCACGTAACCCTTCTCTGTTCCGCTTCTCTCCATTTCATTCTCTGTTACGCTACAGTCTGTATACCCACTCTCTGATATCTACCTACAGTCATCGTGCTCATTTCCGTTCATTCAGTTGTCCTACTTCCATTGAACCCTCCTCACGCAGGCAAGTTTTTAAAGAGCAGAAAGAAGGATGGGTAAATTGTTGAGAGCAGAACCAGAGGGACCTAAATTCATGGAAGGATATCCGCAAGTCAGGGATATATTGAAGAAGGCAAAGTGGCTGCGGTTTATCCAAAAGTTTAGAGGCTACCATAAAGAGGTGACAAAAGCGTTTGAAAGATCTTTCAATGGCCTGGAGGTAGAGATTGGAGACCTTAAGTTCACGGTGAATGAGGCATCTATAGCATCTGCCACATAACTTCTTCAAGAGGGTGAACGATGGTTTAAGAATAAAAGCATTAGTGATGAAGCTTGGAGAGTAATTCTACATAACTCAGGTATGGACATAACTATTTTTAAAAGAGGAATTCCTGTTCATGCTTTGAAAGAGGAATGGGCTACTTTGCTACTAGTTGTTCAAAAATTTATCACCTGTGAAGGCCATTTTGGGTCCATGTATATGTACCATACCAGATTGCTGATGAATTTTCTAGATAATCAAACTCTCAATCTCCCATATTTTCTATTAAATAGTTTGAAGAAGATGTCTGTGACTGTTCAGAAACATTTAGGGGATGTAGAACCAAATCTATATCACCATGGTCTTGTGAAAATTTTGATTGAAAAAGAGTTAAAGGAGAACAAGGATACATGGGAACAATTTTTGATCAGAAATTTCTTTGAAGAACCTCAAGAAATTCCTGAAGGTAGCACATCAAGAAGGAGTGGGAGAAAAAGAACAAATGATGAAACTCAAAGTACTCCTATTACTACAATTGAAAGAACTAGTAGGGAAGAGAGACTATCAAAAAGGAAGAAGAAAGAAACCAAGGGTAAAAAGCCAATAACATCAAAAGAGAGAAAAAGTATTGAGGCTATACATCAAACCCCTTCTTCCGAAGAAGAAGATCATCAAGTGTTATCTGAGAGATTGGTTCATATTCAAGAAAAGTTATCTATAGCCAAGAAGAAAGAGAAAGGAAAACAAAAGCAAAAAGACAGTGGTCCATAGCGTGTGAGAAGAAGTTCCAGGCTTAAGGGGAAGTTGAGGAAAACGCAAATAAAGGGACCTCATTTTATCGATTTGGGAGAAGAAACATCTGAACAATCCCCAGTTGACTATAGTCCATCTCACTCTCAGTCAGTTAGTGAACCTGGTTCATTTCATTCTCAGTCAGACATTGAACATAGTCCATCCCATTCTCAGCCAGATGTTGATGTGAGCCCTTCTCAGCCAGATTTTGAAGACAACTCTCCTTCACGGCATTTTGGGGACAGCCCAATAAAAACGACACCTGATATAGACCCAAAGCAACAAGAAGTATATGATTATATAGAATCTTTAGAAAGAGAAGCTACGGGTCCCAATACTTCGTCCACTCAGCCTCACACAGTACAAAATGATCTAGTCCAATCACTAAAACAAGAAGTCTTTGAGCTAGAGCTTTTAAATAAACACATTAAAAATGAAAATGAGGCATTGAAGGAACAAAGCAAATTGGACAAAATCATTCATGATAATACCATGCTACATCTGGGAATATGGCAGAAGAAGAATAGGAAATTGAAAAAGAAATGCCAGAAGTTAAGCAGAGCACTGGTTAATATCAAATTCAGATGCTTAATGAAGAAGCCCAGGATGTTAGCAGCACCAAGGAAGAGGAGGAGAGGGCTGGATGTACTGGTTGAAGTGTCAAGGCATATGAAATGAAGAAGGATTATCAAAATTTTGGTTGCATGAGGACATGCAACACCTTCACAGTGGGGGTATGTTGAGTCTCAAATCTGCATTTTTCCTATACACCTTTCTAAACCTTTTTCATTCACCTGAACCTTCCAAGTTGTCAATATCATTGTATATTAATTGCAAAAGAGCATCTAAAATGGTTTTTAACTATATTTTGTGTCTGCTGTTTGATTTAGATTTTTGCTCATTTAGCTGCGGAATCTTGCCACTTTCCGCAGCTGCTGCAACTTTCCGCAGCCATTTTGTGAAAGTCTATGTTGAAGGTGTCATCAGGTAAAACGAGCCACATGGGCAAGTCAAAAATGATGTGGACATGGATCGTGTCCTATTGGCTCGAGAAAATTCACTTAAGGAGGCTGTGGTCAAAGGTGGCCAAGTGGAAGTCAATCGTAGAGTCCCACGGTGACAGGACTCTGTTTCTCATCACGTGAGGATTTGCATGACCGTTTCTAACTTACGGAAGACACATCAACACCTGTACACGGCTCCATAAGCCGAATCCAACATCCACTCTTCATAGATTTACTCCTCACTGCGGCCATGATGCTGGATCCCTGGACGTGATGATTTATGTGTCTCCATCAGCACAAACTTTAGGGAATTAGTTATATTACCTTTGTTATAAATAACGCGTTTGCATACGCATATTAGATTAGCCTCCAGATAGCTCTGTAATGTAATTACGTTGCCACTGTGCCGTAATATCACCTCTCTGTTATGACTGCATTTTAATATATAAGAAGACTCTGTTTCCAAGCGTAATTCGTATTTGAAGGCTGTTGCCAAGGCTGGTGCAGAGGGCCCCTGCACACGCTGAGGTTTTGTGCATTATTGTATAGTTCTTGTTCTATTTCTTTAAGCTCATTGTGCCATAAGTCATTCATGTGTTTATACATTACATCTTTCATAGTATTTATGCTTCATCTCTGTTTATAATCTTTCATGATTTACATCTTACTTCTGTCCATAATCTTTCATGTTTTATGTTGTTGTTAACTGATCAGTGTTCCTGTTTCAGATTACAAATAGGCAGCCCAAGCATTTGCATAACCTTTTGACTAATGACATGGAATCAATATTGTTCTGCTGCTAATTTACTTTTTGTTTAATTCCATCACTGCTTTGTTTATTTTAGTCTTGCACATTTGTTTCAGTAGTTAGATTTAGATATATTAAATTGCTCATGTCATTTTCAGTTACCTCCGAAAGCCACAGCTGGACTGATGGTGAGGGATTGAAGTATGAATGTGTAGTTTGATATTAGTTTACTTTTTGCAAGTTAGATATATTAAATTGCTCATGTCATTTTCAGTTACCTCCGAAAGCCATAGCTGGACTGATGGTGAGGGATTGAAGTATGAGTGTGTAGTTTGATATTAGTTTACTTTCTGCAAGTTAGATATATTAAATTGCTCATGTCATTTTCAATTACCTCCGAAAGCCACAGCTGGACTGATGGTGAGGGATTGAAGTATGAGTGTGTAGTTTGATATTAGTTTCTTTTTCTGCAAATTAGATATCAGATTGCTCAAGTTGTTTATGGTTACCTCCGAAAGCCATAGCTGGACTAATGGCGAGGGATCCGAATATAAGTTGATGTAATTTGATTTAGATTTACTTTGTTGCAATTCTTGGATTTCTTTAAGCATAGTTTCTTTTGTGTTTAGACAGCAGCAAGGATAGTTTGGTTTTCATGCTCAATAGTTCACTGTTTGATTTATTAGGCTAGCAGCACATTTTCATTTCCTTTCAGTTTTGTCATTGTATGTTTCAAATTCTTTTTGAAGTTTGAAGTTGGTAAATCATTATAAAGGATATCATTGCCTTGAACAATCATAACCATACTTGTTTTTATTTTAGAATTTCCATCTCACATTAGAAAACCAAAAACGACAAAAAGACAAGAAATAGGTTATCTTGCACATATAGTGCGCCACACTTCATCAGCTTACGAATCCCGGATTGATAAATTAATGTAGCAATTTAGGACACACTAAATTGACCAAACAAGAATTGTGCAATCAATTGGGAGGATATTCCTATATTTTAGGGACAATTTCCATAGGAACTGCACAAGGAAATAAGAGGCTTGGTGAGAAAATTATTCCCTAAGTTTTGGCCAGAGTTTTTCATTGAGCAACGAGAACAATTATTCTTTTGTAGGTTGAGCTCTGAGTTCGAGATAGAAATATTAATAGTTTCTTTATTCATTTTATTAATGCAAAGAAGGCTTGAGGGGGTTTTCCCAGTTGGGTTCCCATAGAAATAACTGTGTATTTGTGGTTTTTCTTATTGCATGTATATGCATGTTCTTCAAAATTGTGATTTTCATTCCGCAGATCAATAGAGTATAATTATGTTTTTTTTTGCGGTTTTTCTTATTGCATGTATATGCATGTTATGCAAAATTTTGATTTTCATTCCGCAGATTAATAGAGTAGAATTGTGTTTTTTTTTTTTTTGGTTTTTCTTATTGCATGTATATGCATGTTCTTCAAAATTGTGATTTTCATTCCGCAGATCAATAGAGTAGAATTATGTTTTTTTTTTCTTCAATCCAGGTTGAAATATTGAGAAATTGTAATTTCTATTAGATTTCTACATCATATCAAAGCCCTGAAATCACATTAGAACCAATATTTCAAACTTTTCTCTCAGGAGTTTTGAAGTAGCAGCTTCAGTGTAGTATTTTTTCTTCAGGATCAGGAGAATGTCTTTCAATGGACTGATATTAAAGTATGCCCTTGAATTTCATAGCCTAGAACGATCGAATGGAGGTCGTTCTTGATGACAATGGTGTGTTAGAATATGTGAAAATTGATATTGCAAAACACCAGCAATCAGATGCACAACAATTAGCCCAATGGAAGAAGGATGTTTCAAAGGCGAGAAGAATTATTCTGGAAGGTGTGAGAGACCGTGTGGTCTCAAATTTCCATGAAAAAGAGACATAATTTTCCATGTGGAAGAAACTGAATAAGCTATTCAAAAATAATAGTGTCCATAGAAAATTGGCCCTAAAATACAAACTTTGAAACATCAGGATGTAGAAAAATAACACTATTTCTTAGTATCTCTCCAGGTTTACACAAGTTCAAGATGATCTTGGAGGGGTCAAGGTGAATGTAGCAGAAGATGACTTGGTGAGCCTAGCTCTTCTAGGCCTTCCAAAATCCTGGAGCAACTACCAGGACTTTATGAATGAAGAGAAAATTACCAAATTGGGAAAGGTTTTGGTCTGATTTGGTTCAAGAAGGATTTAGGAGAAATAACAGAGATGGAACTTCATCCAAAGCTAAGTATGAAGAGAATTTTGCCTTGGTTGGAAAGGGGAATAAGGGAAAAGGAAAGAATACCCAAAGCAAACCTGAATCCATCCAAAATAATGGCAATAAGAGAGACTTGAGCAAGATAAAATGCTTCCACTACCATTAATACAGGCACTATGCAACAAAATGTCCGCACAAGAAGTCTAACAAGAAGCCTTCAGAAGGAGAAACAGGTGAAGCATTGGCTTCAAAATTTGAATTATACTTCACCCTAATGGCATGCATGGCTAGCACTGTTATGGGGAGTATGTGGTACCTTGATTCTGGTGCCCCGTTCCATTTGACAGGGTGAAAGGAGTTTTTCAACAGCTTGGAGGAGAAGGATATCCATATGCATATCAAAATGGGGGATGATGGGAGGTACATTGCTACTATAATCGTTACTGTCACCTTTGAGAGGAATAAAGCCTCTTCTCTTCACCTTAAATATTTATGTACGTACTCGGGCTGAAGAAGAACTTGATCTTTGTAGTAGTATTGGAGGATCATGGTTATGATGTGTTAAAATTGGCAACTAGGGCCAGATTCATCTTAGGTCAGCTCCTATGAGGAATATAATTGCAGCATTGAATTCCTTTGGTCGAAAGGACCAAAATTGATCTAAAGATAGTTAAATTTAGATAAGGAATATATTTTTTTATTCAAAAAACAAATTCTATAAGTCATGATTTTGTATAGGCAGGAAAATTTGAAAATTCAAAATTCAAAATTTTCCTCCAATTGTCAAGGTCAAACTATTATATATATTGGCATCCCTCATCCTGAAAATATAATTTGAAAAATACGTGCATTCATCTCTTGGTAAAACACAACTTAGAGGCAAGGATGATGTATTGTTTGGATCTGCTCTTCTGGCACATTGGCCTCCCACCAATACGAGTTAGACGTAGTCAGTTTTCCGCAAGCTTCAGTGACATTCTAGGTGATGTTTCTGGCATGGTTTCAACGTTAACATATATCCAAAATTCCAAGAATATAAGACAAAATACCACTGATATATAGCTGCATCCTTTAGATGCATAGCGAAGTTGAGAATAAGACTTGTTTGGCTCGTTTTTCTTATGATTGTGTAGGCCAAGTTTGGGAGGACCTGGCAGCATTCAAGAGAAGAATTATGGGAAGTTTTTCCTGCTAGTTCTATGGGATTATTCTCTATGATAGGAGTCATTGTAATTTTGGTTTGGTACAGGGAAGGATGAGCCCTATTAGGTGCATATCTGAGTCTGGTTTGAATGTTGGAGAAAAGCCTAAGATAGGGATCAAGAAATTCTCAATACAACATTGTATTCAAGGCCTAGAATAGGAGGATTAGCGCATAAATTGAAGAATTTTTAAGGCCTGGATTGAAGACAGTCATGGGTGCTAGAAGCCCTAATCATAGGGGCTGTAAAAGTCATAATTATACACAAGGATGGGACCAAGAGAAGCAGAAGGAGTCAGCTTTGACCTATGGTTGGAATAAAAGTTTGAAGTGCAGACTTGAATAGGCAATCTTCTTTGTATTTGGAAAATGGTACTAGAAAGTCAATTTAGATTCCTTATTGTACTCTGTCTCTCTCTATTGAACATTTGATTAGAATAATAAGAAGAATTTTTCAAGGGTTTTCCCCATCATCGAGTTTTCCCCTACCTTGTGCCATAGCCTCGTGTTATTAGCTTGTCTTCTTCATTTATCACTAATGTTATTTCATCAATTAATATCATATCTTAATGGTGAATGTGATTACTAATGGATTAATGAAATCAAGTATGGTTTATTGAAGTAATTGTCTTAATAAAATAACATGTTAAGTCAATTGACATGGTATCAGAGCTCAAGTTAAATACAAGCCCAAGATGGAACAAAAGGAACATGATCCTGAAAAGAAATATTCATAAGAAGATTTAGAAGAGAAAGAGGATATTGCTTCACCTAAATGTTTTGTCCATATAGATGGTAAGTGCACCTCCTCCTCTAAAGGGAACAAAAATGATAATCCCTCTAATGCAACGATGAATTCAGAAGCCCTTATAATGAATTCCAGACAACAATACTTCCATCTGTGGTTGGCACCTTTGTTGTTTTTATGGAGAAATATTTTCCAAAATATGTTTGATTTTGAGCTGCCAACTCGAAAAATCGTATGGGAGGATTAACTATTTTATTTATTATGATGATGATCATTAGAACTTGAAGTGTTGAAGAAATATCAGTGAAACTGCATGGCACATATGACATGAGTATGACATGGATCATGTTTGAGCTTGTGGTTTGAGTCTAATCTATGCAGTGATCAATGGTTTATTTCTCTGTGATTACGATGATGTGCCTATGGGGATACAATGACATATGTTCGTTGTTTTGATTTCATATATCTGCAGCGATGTTAGCATCATATTTCTTCCTTGCTAGTCGCACTTATTCAAAATGGGTCATATGTGTATTTAAAGGTCGTATCTCTTTACTATATGTGTCAACTCTTTGTTGTGGAGTGTATTTCATTTTTGTAAATCATACCCACTATGAGTTTCATCTCACTGCAGTAGGTTGTATATTAGCGCAATGGTAGATTGGTATCTTGCCACATCAATATGATCTATGCTTTTATATATGTCTTAGCATGAGGGTAATAAAGAAGAATCCTAATTTCTTTTCGAGTTAGGGTTTTTTCTAAGATAACATGATCATTGTCTCTGCCCTTATATGAAGGATCTGCGATGTTAAGTGATGACAACTTTGCTTATGATTATAGTCTTGATATATTAGTACCTCTAAGATAAAGCCTCTATTACTTTTTTGTATTAACAATGAAAGCTACCTTTAACATGTTGGCAGATTGGATGGGTAACAAAAATCTTCAAAACAGTTATCTTATTGGAAGTATGACAGTAATAATACCCACACAACCACTATATGGTATGAACATTATATTTGATATACACCCTCGATACATAACTCTACCTGGAAATGACCCCTGGTGTATTAGTGAATTAATATGCCTATACTGATATTGCTCTTACTCCTACTTATAATTCCAGGAATGTGATTGTGGCCCTCTCTCTCTCTTCCTTGGAATTATTTCGTCAAGTTCACAAACGTAGTTGTGAACTGTCGTATAGAATACAAATTAAATCCACTCTCGAAAATAATCATTATTTGAAGGTAGATATTTTCTTATAACTCTTAGTTGTTATGGATCTAATGATCAATGGAAAATTTATGTTTGGGTCAATTATCCTTTTTACAGCCCTCTTGTTGATTTATCCTTAAATTTGTGCACAACAATTCCAAGGCACTACTTCAAATAGCTTACCTAGTATTAAGTGCTTTTGTAGGAGCTATTATGGAAAAAGTAAAATAACTATGTTTCTTTGACAGTTTGTACAAGGACTGGGAAGATGACTTATTAGATTTTGAGAGAAAGGTAGTAAAATTTTCTCATTATCCTTTGCAAAAGGAATCTTCAAATTTTAGATCTGATCAACACTGGAAATAATAAAGGCCATTAGTTGTGTCAATATACCTTGATAAAGGTTAAAAAATTCTTTGAATAATCTTCTGTTGACGGAAAAACTTGTCCGGCCAACAGTAGGGGATCTCCCCGGTAGAAAGTCCCAACTAGACCTTAAACCGTTTGGAGTAGGGATCCCGTCCGGGGTGTGGGTCCGGCTACCACTTAAGATGACTTCCTTTCGGTCTCAAAAGAACCTGTTCGAACTCAAGTACACTTATTCACATGATACGTATTACAAGATTGACATGTTAAACACGAATCAAACACTATGCGTAGCAAGATTATAGAGGAAAGACTGCGCCTCAAGAGATGTCGTTTAGTGAAGCACATCTTCTTTGTAATGCTTATAAGGTAGTCCGATCACAAAAGAAATAGTTCTTTATGATAAGATACCCCTTTACTTCCTGAAAGATAAAACGAAATGCTAACAAAATAGTTCATTAACATTCATTAATAGAACAGATGATAAAATGAACATCATTGATACAACACGGATAGCCATGACGCATAAACGATGACATGAATAGTGCAGCTTCATTAATCATAGGATGTTTTGAAACTGTACAAGGAATACACACAGTGTTCACACAACAAAACACATCATAACCATAGGGTGTTTTAACAAGACTCTATATTCATATGCTCAAGTGTAGAATCTTTCAATACAATGCATGTAGCTCCTGAGTCTCCAAAAAAGAAAAGCCCCTATACAAGATCCCGTAGGAGTATTTATAATGCCAAACTGCCCGTTGGGTTTCCTTGACTGTTCACCTTCTTGACCGTTGGGTTACCTTGCGACCCGTTCTTTCTGCGACCTGACTGGTATGCGCGACTTGCGACCTGGTAGGTGATGCGACCTGCGACCTGTCCTGTTGGTGCGACTTGCGACCTAGCTCTACTTGTTGCTCATGACTTGCTGCTACCGGGCTGAGGAGATTGACGTGAAATATTAAGGTCAGGGACGTCAATCTGTTGCTCCTTGAGGAAATCCTGCCATGTCCGGTACTCTGCCGCTATGGGGGCAACCAGAGGTACCTCCTCCTTTAATCGATGTACACATTCCAAAGCATTTGGTACTAAGGTCTCCCTTTTCTGTCCGATCTGATTTGAAAGCGATGCAAGCTTGGTATAAATCCGCGCTGGAGTGGCGATGAATTGACTAAGATGCTCTTGAGATGCTGAGGGCTCTGGATCAGCTGCAGCTTGCTTGATAGGTTGCAAAAATGATTGGATGTCCTGGTCCACTTGTTCCCAGGTTTTCTCTTCTTCTAATGCCCCAAGCGATGGAATGTGGTGCAACGTATGCATTGAGTCGATACCACTAATCAGGTGGTCGTACGAGGACATTACCTTGTCCAGGTCCTTAGACAGCTTGTCCCTGGATTGTATCGCCATGTGGAGTTGAACCTTTGCATCCTGCGTGTGAATCCAGTCCCTCTTAGGCAAATTTTCAGGTGCCTGAGGGTACTGTATGGTCCAACCCATCATCCTGTCTAAGGCTTGCGAAGCCTCTCTGAGCTGCTCGTGTCTTTGCCTGGTTTCCGCTCGTGCCCTTGCCAATGGGGTGACTGTTTGTTTGATGGTGAACATTTCACTATATACCTGCCTCATAGTCACTTCCAACACCTCACACTCCTTGAAGATGGCCATCGAGACTTCATTTACTGGTAGAGCCTGGTTTCGAAGTTGCTGGACTTCTGCTTGTAGTTCTTCTTTCTCTTGCTCTGCTCTCTTCTCACATTGCTCAGCTACGTGCAGTCTATTTTGTAGAGATACTATTTCTCTACTCATTCGGGTTACATTCTCTTCCGTAGCCGCGGCAAAAGTAGTACCCGCTGATGCTATCATTACAGGATTAGTCCTGGTATCCAAAACTATATCCTTGCCTGTTGATACTGCGGATGCGACAGAGGGGCTTTGTGCCAATGACCTCCTCTTCTCTTGCCGGATTTTGAACGAAAACTGATCAAATGTGAGTCTGGTCAGGTCAAACACATCTTCTTCCTGTCTCTGGGGCGATCTAACATCAGAGAGTTTTGTACAGCCCAGAGGTATGTCGAGAGGAGTCACCTCAAGATCGTCCAGCATGTCATCCTCCCTTTCCTCTGTGTTCTTTTCTTCTTCTTCCTTTCGCCGACGTTCAGCTTCTGCTGCGGCTTCTACTTCGGCCTTCTTCTTTTGTTCAGCTGCAGCAGCCTGTTCGGATTTCGTTTGTCGTTCAGCCTCTGCTTTGTCTAGCTTTGCTTTAAGTGCTCGTTCTGCTGCGGCCTGTGCCTCCTTGCCCTCTTTTTCTTTCCTGGCCTCTTTGGCCTGCTGCTTCTTTTGTGCTGCTGTTGCACTCTTTTGGCGCGCTTCCTCATCCTCTTTTAGCTTCTTCTCCCTTTCTTGCTGGGCTTTTGCCTCTGCTTCCTTTTGTTTGATGGATGGAATAGGCCCTGTGTTGGTTCGAGACTTCTTGAGTAAAGATGAAGAGGAACCTCCTAATTGACGACTTCTGTCTTCTAAGCTCTGATCATCTGGGTCTTCCTGGACCACGTCAGTTCCCGGAGCAAGTTGTCTTTCAGCATTATACCAGTTTCTTCTCTCATCTTCTGCCGGGCGCTCAAGATGCTGATAAGTCCACTTGAAATTGGCTCTCCGGCAGTGTTCAGGAACTATTTTCTCTGGGTCGTATGTTCGGTGTTCAAGCGCCCCGAGCTGATAACTTCTCATTGCTTCTGCTTCTGCTGTTACTTCCCTGAAGTCTTTAACTGTGAATGCACCAATGGTGAGGGGTAGCGTGGGCCACGGCTTCTTTTTTCCCTTAGACAGGATGCTGGAGAATCCATGTGACATTTGAAAGCACACCTCCTGAATAAGCATTTTGTCTGTCACGAAGCGAGGCATAGCATGTGGCGCCTTGTAAGTTCCAAAGACTCGGATGAAGGTGTACCCAGGGAAAGGGAACCAGTGCGCCACTTTAACCAGAGTCTCCTTGGCCCGCCATGACATGCAAGGGGCGTATTGGCCAAATAAATGTCTGTACAGAGAGGGAATAAATATTTGGGAAATCTGATCCATATCCTGTTTGTATTTGGACTCCCAAAATACCTTAAGTTGTAGATGAATTGCGCGCGACTGCTCGGAGTCCCAGTTGTGCGCCCATCCCTCAAAATCTACTCGGGCGCAAACCGCGTCTAGTATGTACGAGGCCATGTAAAATTCGGCAGGCATTCCTTCTTCCGGGGCCAATGCCGAGTTCAAATTGGTCTGCATCGACGTCATCAGTATGCCGGCCCAGTTGAAACGGGTACCATGTGTTGTCACATACTCCATGATAGTAGCCCAGCTGCCGCTGAAGGTGGAGCAATCTGGGCGCCCGTAAAGTCTGCAGAGCATGGCGGCTACCAATTTGTAAACCTTCCTCAGGCTTGCTACTGGGTACTCTTGGTCTTTCTTGACCTTGAACTTCTCGGGCTCCTCCCACCACTGTCTAATAGTATCAACTATTGGAACGGCGTGAGTAACAGCCCATTCTAGAGAGAAATGCTCATTTGGGCGAGGCAGCGAGTAATAAATGTGTGCATCCGAGCCGACCAGTGTAGCGAAAGCTCTGCCTTGGTGATCCCTGATCACAAACTTTTCGGGGTCTGTCTTTTGTATGATCCAGTCTATGATCTCTGGACATGGGAATATGGCTGGATGCGCCCCTGCCAGATGTAGTTTGGACCTCTTTACCGCCAAGTACACTTCCCGGTCTGGGAGATCTTCTAGAAATTCTTCTTCTGGTGTGGCGAACTCATGATAAATTTGGTACCATCTCATGCTATCGTCTTTTGTAAAAGTACATAGTGTATCTCGGTATATTGGCGGTGGGGACACCACCTCCAGCTCATCAATCTCTTCCACTACTTTCTTGTCCCTCCTCCGAGACAGCAGGGGTGCCATGTCGTTAGAATCCGATAACACAGGTATGCACTCTATGTCTTCTTGAATTTCACCTATCAAATTCATAAAGGAGTCCCACGATAAGAACGACATGGTGATAAAAACCAGTTACAATTTAGTGATAAAATTTAACTGTCACATGCGAAACTGGGCTACTGGGTCGCTGGGTCGCGGATTGCGAAAACAGAGCCCGGGCGCGACCTTGCGACCTTGCGACCAGGTCGCTGGGTCGCTGGGTCGCAGATCTCCGGAAAATTGGAAAATGCGACCTAGCGACCTCGCGACTAGGTCGCTGGGTCGCAGGGTCGCAAATCCCAGAAAATGGAGAGAACGAGACTTTGCGACCTCGCGACTAGGTCGCTGGGTCGCAGGTCGCAAACTGGCTTGCCGGGGGTTTTCGCGCGCGCGGCCTTGAAACTCCTTTTCTCCCTTCTCTTGGGAATTTACAAGGTGGCTGGTACCAGGAGGAGTTGTGGCATGATTTCAAAAGCAAGGGATGGTGCCATGAAGGTGAATCACAAAAAATCAGAAAGGTTTGGACAATTATGCATACAACAGATTCATAAAACCTTCAAAAACATAAAAGCTCAGTCAAAAGACAATTTAAGGGCCCAAAGGGAGATGGGTTTGGTAAGAAAATCACCAAAACGGAAACAACAGGAAGAAATGGCAACTTACCCGGAAAAAACGCGCCAGTTGAGCTGTCAGAGGCGTTTTCTTACAAATCGCTGAATGTGTAAAATGCGACCTGCGACCTCCCTTTTATAGAAAGTCGCACGTGCGAGCAATAAATGCAGGTCGCTGGGTCGCAAGTTTATTATTTTCGAAGTTTTGCGACCTTGCGACCTTGCGACCTGGCGACCTGGGGTCACTGGGTCGCAAGGTCGCTGGGTCGTGCTTTTCATAAAAATTGCAAAATTGCGACTTTGCGACTTGGCGACCTGGGGTCGCTGAGTCACAGGGTCGCAGGGTCGCATTTTCCGTTAATTTCGGGGATTTGCGACCTGGCGACCTGGCTACCTGAGGTCGCAAGGTCGCTAGGTCGCGGTTTTCCTCAACTGTTTAATTTTGCGACTTGGCGACTTGGCGACTTAGCAATTTCTCTTTAGTTTTATGGGGCTCCAAAAATTTGAAATGGTGATCTTTTTGGAGGGTGTTGTAGGGGCTACAACAAATGGCGATTCACTGGACGAACTCAGAATCTCTGCTGATGGTTAGTCTTGGCGGGGGGAGGGAGGGGCCTATGCTGACTGTTTTCTTTTACCTTGTGGTCGACATCTCCTCACTTTAGGCACCTAGCTGGGTTGCTCAATCTGCTGGTCTGCTTGGGCGCCATTCAACCAAACTTATTACTTTAGGTCTCCGGACTGGAAGGGTCGGAGAACTCCAGGTGGCCACAGGGTCTGGTACGATTATTTTGTCCTCATCGTGTTGCTCCGCTGCCAGCGAACCTTTCGGTGCCGACGGAGTCACTGCCTAGGAATCGTGAACGTTGCTCCGCTGCCAGCAAGCCTGGTCAGTACCCCGGCGGAGTCGTTACATCGCCTCTCTGCGTAGGAAGCCTTTCTCGATCCTTTACCCTTTATTAGTGTGCTATTGCACTTATTTTGAATGTGCCTAGGCACTTATTTAGATGTGCTCATGGCACTTATTTGAAATGGCAATTTAGCCTAGGCGGATGAGGGATCCCGACTTATTTTGCTGGCAGAGAGGTTGTTCCTGGTCTGGTATGAGGACTTTGGTTTTTCCCAGATACCCTGTCGTAGCATAGAGTACCTCTCTTCCCTTCTGGTCCGGTTGCCATTTACACTGCATTTTCTTTTGTGGCCACCCTCTCAGACTGGAGAGGTAAGCTTTCCTGCTTGATGACTCGAGCTCGGTGATGTGCTACCTTTAGGTGAGGAGAACAAGTAAGCTTTTGCCGCCTTTGAGTTTATCGGGTAAGGCTTTCCATCAGCGTAGAACCTGTTGCAGTATGCCAATATGTGTGGCTCTAACAAATCTTTCCTTAGGCTTTTATTTCATTTTTTTTTTTTTTTTTTTTTTTGACAAAGAAGAGACAAGGAACTATGGTACAAAGCAAGACAGCCCTCGAAGGGCTGCTAAGTGAAATAGTGTTTGAGGTCATGCCCGTTTATCGGGAGGACCTCGACTCGTCCATCAAGGGTTTTCAATCTTAATGTGTGTGATCCTATCTTTTCATTAATTTGGAACGGGCCTGTCCAAAGTGCTTGGAACTTGGCATGCTTCCCCTTTTCCTCATGGGCTTTATCCCACTTAAGGACCAGGTCTCCTACTTCAAAAATTTTATTTCCCGCGGAATTTTTATCAAACCATCTTTTGATTCGGCTCTGATGGATGGCAAACTTTTCCCGGGTCTTTTGCCTTTCTTCCTCCAATTTCAGCAAGGTATCGATTCAGTTCTGCAAGGTGGGACACGGGGTACCATGACACTCTTGGGACAATTGGAGAGCCGGGAGAGACAGATGAGGAGGGAGAACAGCTTCTTTTCCATACACGAGGAAAAATGGGGAGGTGCCTAAAGAGGAATTGGGAGTAATACGGTCAGCCCATAGTGCATTGTGAAGGGCATTGTGCCAGTTGCGCTGGTGGGATAGCAGAGTCTTCTTAATAATACGGATAAGGTTATTGTTAGTGGACTCAGCTAATCCATTTCCCTGGGGATAGTAGTTTGCAGAATGTTTCAGAATGATACCATTTTCCAGCGCAAAATCATATAGTTTAAAAGATGAGAAATAAGTCGCATTATCAAAAACTAAAGAAGTCGGAACGCCAAACCTGGTCATGATGGAGTGCGTGAGGAATTCTATTACCTCTTGATCATTGATTCGGCGTAACGGTGTTGCCTCGACCCACCTGGTGAAGTAATCAGTGGCTATAAGGATATACCGATGTTGTTTAGAAGAGTGAGGTGTGATTTCCCCAATTACGTCTAAACCCCATTGTTGGAAAGGTTCCTCTACTGCTACTGAGAGTAGGGGTGTGGCTGGCCGTGCTTCTCGGTTGGCGAACTTCTGGCACTGAATGCATTTCCGAACATATGCATGCGCGTCTCTGAAAAGAGTAGGCCAATATTATCCTGCGCGCATTATCTTATGGGCAGTAGTATCTCCGGAAAAATGACCTCCAGCTGGTCCGTCATGCAGTTCGGTTAAGATTTTCTGTGCTTCGTTAGTTTCCAAGCAGCGTAACAGGACCCCGTCGTAATGTTTCTTGAACAACTTACCTTGGATCAGTTGGTGAGATGTGGCTTTTAGTCTTATTGTGCGTTTCTGTTGGGCCGTAAGGGTAGGGTCCATGGTGCCTTGGGCCAAATATCTCGAAATATCCGAATACCAAGAAGGGTTATTTGGCTGAAGTACATGGTCACTTTGATACATGTCAATCTCTTGTTCCCAACATTCCTCTTCACTTTCACGAGCACTTGCCGCCTCTGCGGCCATCTGACATAAGCCCTGCCCTTTAACGGTATGTGCTGGTTTGAACTCTAAATCGTATTCTTGTAAACACGCCATCCAGTTGCCCCGCCTTTCGCCTAGCTCTTGCTGTATGAAGAGTGAGCGGACTGCTGGGTGTGGTACAAAAACCGTGACGTGACTTTTTAAGATGTAGGGTCTAAAATGTTTTACGGCCTTGTAAACCGCATAGGCTTGCTTGTCAATTTCCGGATAGTTTAATTCAGCTCCCTGTAGACCGGTGCTCATAAAAGAAATGGGCCGTTCATCGTTGTTATTATCTTTCTGCGTGAGGACAGCCGCAAGCGAGGAGTCTGAAGCGAAAGTGTATAGGATGAAACCTTTATCAAAATCTGGACTTTGGAGGGAAGGAGTTTCAGCTATAGCTCTTTTGATTTTATCGAAGGCCTCTTTCTCTGGGGGATTCCATTGGAATACATCATTCTTTTTAATCATTCCCTGCAGTGGTCTGACTATCTGCGCGAAATCTGAAATGAATTTACGGACAAAATTAATTTTCCCCAGGAAGGATTGCATCGCTTTCTTGTTGCTTGGGGGTGGAATCTGAGCGATGGCTTTAGCCTGTTCTGGATCAACCACAATGCCTTGCTTAGTGATAATGTGGCCTAGCAAGTTTCCCTCTGCCACAGCGAAAACACTCTTTTTAGGGTTGAGCGATATTTCGTACCTCCTGCACCTCTCAAAGATTTGTTTGAGGTGGCGTAAATGATCGCCCCTGCGTTTTGAAAATACAGTAACATTGTCCAAATAAACCACCACGCTTTGCCCTATTAAACCACAGAAGGCTATGTCCATGGCTCATTGGAAGGTTTCCCCGGCATTGATCAAGCCAAAGGGCATGCGTCTGAAAGCGAAGGTTCCCCATTTTGTCCGGAAGGTGGTTTTCAGTCTGTCTGGTTCAGCTACCAGTACCTGGTTATCGCCGGAGAAGCCGTCCAATAGGGAGAACATCTCAGATCCAGATACAGCTTGTAATATCTGTTCCATGGGGGGTACCGGGTAGTTGTCTTTGTTTGAGGACTGATTCAGATTGCGGAAATCTACACACAAGCGGATCTCACCAGACTTCTTTCGTACGGGTACCAGATTCGACACCCACGTGGAGTGACGAACTTTGAAAATAATGCGCGCATCCAAGAGCTTCTTAAGTTCTTTTAGAATCATTGGCTCCAAAGCTGGATGCACTTTTCTGAGTTTCTGTTGGAAGGGTTTAACGCCTTCCCTCATGGGTATTACATGCTGAATGATACGAGTATCGTATGTACGTAGATCTTCATATGTCCAAGCAAATATGTCCCGATACTTCCGGAATAACTGGGTGAAAGCCCTCGCCTCTTCATCACTGCAGTCTTTGCCAAGGTTAACGAACTTCGGGTTCTCATCTGACCCCAAGTTTACTTGCCGATGTGCCAATATGGAACTTTGCACTTTGTTGTTCGGAGGCCTGCGGAATCGGTTTTGCAGATCAAACATCTTTTCTAGTGATACCACCCCCTTGGGCATAATGTTCTCTTTGCGTTCATAATTCTCTTTCTGTAACGCATGCTCATGTTCTTCCTCATCTATCGCCGCGTCCTTGAACACTTCATTATTGCACATAAAGTCCAAAATCTGTTGATCATCGTTAAAAACGCGTAAATTAGAAATGTTGTCTGGCACAGAGGGTCTATATACAATTTCAATAGAAAAACCGTCCCTCAAAGGGGTGAATCTAGCAGCAGCATTAGCCAGAGTATCTGCTGCTACATTGTGCATCCTAAGGACATATTTAATTCCAAATGCATCGAAACCAGAAATCAAACGCCATACCTCTTGTTGATACGCCTTTAAATGCGGAGACAAACAGTGAATAGTGTTGCGTACCTGGCGGGTGATAATCTTGGAATCTCCAATGACCTGCAAACATTTTACCTTCAAATCCAGTGCTTTTTTAAGTCCGAGGATTAATGCCTCGTACTCAGCAGAGTTGTTGGTGCACTGGAACTCTAGCCGGCATGAGATTAAGTATTTATTTTTGTGCGGGTCAAGCAATATGCAACCAGCACCGGCTCCATCATGGGTCTTGGAACCGTCATAATAGAAGGTCCACATGTCACTTTCTGGCTCCTTCGGGGCACTAGGTTGTGGAGGGGTCCCTGCTAGTGCTAGGTCAGGGATAACTTGCTCTTCTGTGACAAAGGCTAATTCAGATTGAACCTCGGGGCCTATAGGAGACTGCGGGGGTTGGTAGCATCAAAATATTGCTTCCAGAAAGCACATGCCAAGCTCTTCTTGTGCAAAGCTGATGGGTTCATTAACAGCATCCAGATCAGTGACGGTGTGTTTCATATAAGGTTCACTTTCTACCCTGATTTGATTATTCCGCCCTTTGTAAGGAAGCCACAAGTGGGACCAGTCGGTGGCGAAGTAGCCTTGCAACTTGCTGGACCAATCCCGACTAAGCAATAGGCCGTATGCTTCCGGGATATCGACAATCACAATGTCAATGCATTGATGGACCCTAGAGTCTGATGACAAGCGGATAATGACATTGTTCAATTCTCCTACGGCAGGTACTTGTGATCTATCGAGTTGTATGATTTTTGCATCAGTATTCTCCGGGCGAATGTTAAGTTTCTTACAGACAGATAAAGGCATGACGTTTGTAGAGGCACCGGAGTCGACTAGACAGTTGTGGACATTGAAGTTAAAAATCTTGAAGGACAAAAGGAAAGGAGGTGTGGATCCTCTTGAATTGGTATTGATGGCGTTTACTATGGACTGTACATCTGGTCCGGCTTGCGCAGACGTGTTGCTCACAGTCTTCGTGGCTGAAGTATTTGCGAAAGCCTTAAGAATGAGCTCCTTTTGATTAGTAATGCGGGCCAGCTCATAGAGAGAAATGTTTGCTCTTGTTTTCTTCATATCTTCAACAATGTTATAGCTGGGCTCTGGTTGAGGGCTAGGCTCGGCAAACGTCTTAGAGGATTCTGTCGGAAGTTTGTTCTTTTGACTCGCTCGAGTAGTGTTGTTGGGAAGTTTTTCCGGGGCAGATTGTTTTCCGTTTCCTGGGGGCAGGATTTTCCTTAGGAAAGCCCTCTTCTTATCTTCATAGGATTGCTCGGGAACAGGTCCTTTGCTTCTGAGGCTATAATTACGTACGGGCTGATCTTTGGGAGCCTCTGCCATGTAGATATCAATGGGGGTAAGGTTTTCTCCACCTCGAATTATGTCAAAAGCAAGGATAGAAGATCCTGGTTCTTCATTGGAGGGTGGATCCTCATCATGATCCGAAATATCATCCTCCGTCGCATCTCCTGGAGTTTGGTCATCTAAAAGTTGATTAACTACTGCTGTCATGCTGCCAATCCACTGAGGGCACGTTTTTTCAGAGTGGGCAGCTTGGTGGAATGAGCAGAAGTTGTCTTTCCCTATTTCTTCCACATTTAGAGCAGCATTTGTGTTAGACGGAGGTCTGTTAGTGTTGGGGTTACTTTTCCTGAAGAAAGGTTTGGGTGGTTTAGTGCTAGTTGTGGCTTCAGAGCCTTTTCTCCTTAGGTCAGTGACTTCGTTTGTTAAATGCTTGAGCGTTTTTGCCATGCTCTCAAAATCAAAAGCATCCCTATCCCTATCAGTGGTTTTGGGAGTGGAGGACTGACCTCTTTTTGGGTTAGGCTTGTGATCATCTCTCCCTTCATGATATGTGGCTCCTATCGAAAGCATGTCTTTCTCTATAGCAAGAGCAGCCTCATAATTAGCCGTAAGGGTAGCGCGGGCTTCACGTTTGACGAAAACTGCAATGTCTCTAGGTAAGGCTTTGGTATAGTAGTCAATGGTGATTGAGTCATCCAACGCTAGGTTTGGAGGAAATTTCTGTAGTATGGTAGCGAAGCGTTGGTTGAAGTCCTTCACCTTTTCCCTTTTATGACACTTGATGGTGCTCAATTCAGTGAGAAGCATGGAAGGAGTTTTATCTTCCGAAAACTTATGCAGGAACGTGCGACGGAATTGGTCCCATGAAGTGATAGAGGCACTGGGGAGAGAGCGGTACCATGTGGCTGCCTTGTTTTCGAGGGTATGGGGAAACAGTCGACATGCGACATCATCGGACTAGACTCTCATGATTTGCAGAGACAAATAGAAGCTACAGATATGATCTTCAGCTAGGGTGCCTTTTTCAGGGTCGAACTTAGGGAGATGCTTCTCTGGGTGCCTAGGCAAATCTTGGAGCGGGCCCAGAAGATTTAAGGGGGATTGAGCCATCCAAGCTAGGGGTTGCACTATCCTAGCCCGCTGGTGTTGCCTAAACTCATGTTCAGATTCGTCTCCCGAACCTGAGACCGATGCTTCTGACTCGTGATGGGAGTTTTCATCTTGGTGTCTCCCACGATGCAGAAAATCTCTAAGATATCCCAAGTTGTGTACAGGGGGCCTCATTGGGTTTGGTTGACGATTGCGAGCTTGGTTTCCTTGACCTCGGCCTCTATCCCCGCTACCTCCGGCCCCTCGACCTCTATTTCCTTCTCCTTCATTTCTACGAGCTCTATTCCTTTCTCCTTCATTTCTACGAGCCCTATTTCCCTCGTCTATATTTCCTCGGCCTCTGGCTCCCCCACCATCCCCGGGTGGGGGGTGTGCCTGGTCGTTGTTTTGTCGAGTCTGGTTAGGCTGGGAGTCGGGGAAAGGCTCGGTGTCAGCAAATTCTTCGCCCTCTTGGAGAATAGGATCATTTTCTTCAACAGCATTTGCGAGGTCTTCCAACATGAGGTTTATGAGTTCGGGTATGGTACTCGCAAGGGCACCGTTTCAGGTGATGTTCTCGGGCGGAGTTCTAGTATGGGCGAGGTATTCCATGATTGGAGTGAACCGTAAATTGTTGATAAGATCGCGGGCAGCTGGGCGCAAGGCTCTCAGCTACTCCCTAGTGATTTCAAAATATCGAAGCTCCCTCCCTGGAATATCTTCTAAAGGAGGAGGGATAGCTTCATTGTTTATGACCTCCCCTTGGGGAGTTTGTGATGGGATGTTCGTTGTGTGCTAGGAGGCTGCCATTCAGGCCCTCCTTCTAGCGCCAATTCTGTTGACGGGAAAACTTGTCCGGCCAACAGTAGGGGATCTCCCCGGTAGAAAGTCCCAACTAGACCTTAAACCGTTTGGAGTAGGGATCCCGTCCGGGGTGTGGGTCCGGCTACCACTTAAGATGACTTCCTTTCGGTCTCAAAAGAACCTGTTTGAACCTGCGGACATACACTTATTCACATGATACAGAATACAAGATTGATATGTTAAACACGAATCAAACACTATGCGTAGCAAGATTATAGATAAAACATGTACGCCTCAAGAGATGTCATTAGCAACACATATTTTGTGGGGTAATGCTTGTAAGGTAGTCTGATCACAAAAGAAATAGTTCTTTATGATAAGATACCTCTTTACTTCCTGAAAGATAAAACAAAATGCTAACAAAATAGTTCGTTAACATTCATTAATAGAACAGATGATAAAATGAACATCATTGATACAACACGGATAGCTATGACGCATAAACGATGACATGAATAGTGCAGCTTCATTAATCATAGGATGTTCTGAAACTGTACAAGGAATACACACAGTGTTCACACAGCAAAACACATCATAACCATAGGGTGTTTTAACAAGACTCTATATTCATATGCTCAAGTGTAGAATCTCTCAATACAATGCAAGTAGCTCTCGAGTTTTCCAAAAAAGAAAATCCCTTGTACAAGATCCCGTAGGAGTATTTATAATGCCAAAATTTCCCGTTGGGTTGCCTTGACTGTTCACCTCCTTGACCGTTGGGTTACCTTGCGACCTGTTCTTTCTGCGACCTGACTGGTATGCGCGACTTGCAACCTAGTAGGTGATGCGACCTGCAACCTGTCCTGTTGGTGCGACTTGCGACCTAGCTCTACTTGTTTCTCATGACTTGCTGCTACCGGGCTGAGGAGATTGACGTGAAATATTAAGGTCAGGGACGTCAATATGTTGCTCCTTGAGGAAATCCTGCCATGTCCGGTACTCTGCCGCTATGGGGGCAATCAGAGGTACCTCCTCCTTCAATCGATGTACACATTCCAAAGCGTTTGGTACTAAGGTCTCCCTTTTCTGTCCAATCTGATTTGAAAGCGATGCAAGCTTAGTATAAATCCGCGCTAGAGTGGCGATGAATTGACTGAGATGCTCTTGAGATGCTGAGGGCTCTGGATCAGCTGCGGCTTGCTTGATAGGTTGCAAAAATGATTGAATGTCCTGGTCCACTTGTTCCCAGGTTTTCTCTTCTTCTAATGCCCCAAGCGATGGAATGTGGTGCAACGTATGCATTGAGTCGATACCACTGATCAGGTGGTCGTACGAGGACATTACCTTGTCCAGGTCCTTAGACAGCTTGTCCCTGGATTGTATCGCCATGCGGAGTTGAACCTTTGCATCCTGCGTGTGAATCCAGTCCCTCTTAGGCAAATTTTCAGGTGCCTGAGGGTACTGTATGGTCCAACCCATCATCCTTTCTAATGCTTGCGAAGCCTCTCTGAGCTGCTCATGTCTTTGCCTGGTTTCCGCTCGTGCCCTTTCCAATGGGGCGACTGTTTGCTTGATGGTGAACATTTCACCATATACCTGCCTCATAGTCACTTCCAACACCTCACACTCCTTGAAGATGGCCAGCGAGACTTCATTTACTGGTAGAGCCTAGTTTCGAAGTTGCTGGACTTCTGCTTGCAGTTATGCTTTCTCCTGCTCTGCTCTCTTCTCATGTTCCTCAGCTGCGTGCAGTCTGTTTTGTAGAGATACTATTTCTCTACTCATTCGGGTGACATTCTCTTCCGTAGCCGCGGTAAAAGCAGTACCCGCTGATGCTATCATTACCGGATTAGTCCTGGTATCCAAAACTATATCCTTGCCTGTTGATACTGCGGCTGAGGCAGAGGGACTTTGTGCCAACGACCTCCTCTTCTCTTGACGGATTTTGAACGAAAACTGATCAAATGTGAGTATGGTCAGGTCGAACACATCTTCTTCCTGTCTCTGGGGCGATCTAACATCAGAGAGTTTTGTACGGCCCAGAGGTATGTCGAGAGGAGTCACCTCAAGATCGTCCAGCATGTCATCCTCCCTTTCCTCTGTGTTATTTTCTTCTTCTTCCTTCCACCGGCGTTCAGCTTCTGCTGCGGCTTCTACTTCGGCCTTCTTCTTCTGTTCAGCTGCAGCAGCCTGTTCGGCTTTCTTTTGTCGTTCAGCCTCTGCTTTGTCTAGCTCTGCTTTAAGTGCCCGTTCTGCTGCGGCCTGTGCCTCCTTGCCCTCTTTTTCTTTTCTGGCCTCTTTGGCCTGCTTCTTCTTTTGTGCTGCTGTTGCACTCTTTTGGCGCGCTTCCTCATCCTCTTTTAGCTTCTTCTCCCTTTCTTGCTGGGCTTTTGCCTCTGCTTCCTTTTGTTTGATGGATGGAATAGGCCCTGTGTTGGTTCGAGACTTCTTGAGTAAAGATGAAGAGGAACCTCCTAACTGACGACTTCTGTCTTCTAAGCTCTGATCATCTGGGTCTTCCTGGACCACGTCAGTTCCCGGAGCAAGCTGTCTTTCAGCATTATACCAGTTCCTTCTCTCGTCTTCCGCCGGGCGCTCAAGATGCTGATAAGTCCACTTGAAATTGGCTCTCCGGCAGTGTTCAGGAACTATTTTCTCTGGGTCGTATGTTCGGTGTTCAAGCGCACCGAGCTGATAACTTCTCATTGCTTCTGCTTCTGCTGTTACTTCCCTGAAGTCTTTAACTGTGAATGCACCAATGGTGAGGGGTAGCGTGGGCCACGGCTTCTTTTTTCCTTTAGAGAGGATGCTGGAGAATCCATGTGACATTTGAAAGCATACCTCCTGAATAAGCATTTTGTCTGTCACGAAGCGAGGCATAGCATGTGGCGCCTTGTAAGTTCCAAAGACTCGGATGAAGGTGTACCCAGGGAAAGGGAACCAGTGCGCCACTTTAACCAGAGTCTCCTTGGCCCGCCATGACATGCAAGGGGCGTATTGGCCAAATAAATGTCTGTACAGAGAGGGAATAAATATTTGGGAAATCTGATCCATATCCTGTTTGTATTTGGACTCCCAAAATACCTTAAGTTGTAGATGAATTGCGCGCGACTGCTCGGAGTCCCAGTTGTGCGCCCATCCCTCAAAATCTACTCGGGCGCAAACCGCGTCTAGTATGTACGAGGCCATGTAAAATTCGGCAGGCATTCCTTCTTCCGGGGCCAATGCCGAGTTCAAATTGGTCTGCATCGACGTCATCAGTATGCCGGCCCAGTTGAAACGGGTACCATGTGTTGTCACATACTCCATGATAGTAGCCCAGCTGCCGCTGAAGGTGGAGCAATCTGGGCGCCCGTAAAGTCTGCAGAGCATGGCGGCTACCAATTTGTAAACCTTCCTCAGGCTTGCTACTGGGTACTCTTGGTCTTTCTTGACCTTGAACTTCTCGGGCTCCTCCCACCACTGTCTAATAGTATCAACTATTGGAACGGCGTGAGTAACAGCCCATTCTAGAGAGAAATGCTCATTTGGGCGAGGCAGCGAGTAATAAATGTGTGCATCCGAGCCGACCAGTGTAGCGAAAGCTCTGCCTTGGTGATCCCTGATCACAAACTTTTCGGGGTCTGTCTTTTGTATGATCCAGTCTATGATCTCTGGACATGGGAATATGGCTGGATGCGCCCCTGCCAGATGTAGTTTGGACCTCTTTACCGCCAAGTACACTTCCCGGTCTGGGAGATCTTCTAGAAATTCTTCTTCTGGTGTGGCGAACTCATGATAAATTTGGTACCATCTCATGCTATCGTCTTTTGTAAAAGTACATAGTGTATCTCGGTATATTGGCGGTGGGGACACCACCTCCAGCTCATCAATCTCTTCCACTACTTTCTTGTCCCTCCTCCGAGACAGCAGGGGTGCCATGTCGTTAGAATCCGATAACACAGGTATGCACTCTATGTCTTCTTGAATTTCACCTATCAAATTCATAAAGGAGTCCCACGATAAGAACGACATGGTGATAAAAACCAGTTACAATTTAGTGATAAAATTTAACTGTCACATGCGAAACTGGGCTACTGGGTCGCTGGGTCGCGGATTGCGAAAACAGAGCCCGGGCGCGACCTTGCGACCTTGCGACCAGGTCGCTGGGTCGCTGGGTCGCAGATCTCCGGAAAATTGGAAAATGCGACCTAGCGACCTCGCGACTAGGTCGCTGGGTCGCAGGGTCGCAAATCCCAGAAAATGGAGAGAACGAGACTTTGCGACCTCGCGACTAGGTCGCTGGGTCGCAGGTCGCAAACTGGCTTGCCGGGGGTTTTAGCGCGCGCGGCCTTGAAACTCCTTTTCTCCCTTCTCTTGGGAATTTACAAGGTGGCTGGGCCCAGGAGGAGTTGTGGCATGATTTCAAAAGCAAGGGATGGTGCCATGAAGGTGAATCACAAAAAATCAGAAAGGTTTGGACAATTATGCATACAACAGATTCATAAAACCTTCAAAAACATAAAAGCTCAGTCAAAAGACAATTTAAGGGCCCAAAGGGAGATGGGTTTGGTAAGAAAATCACCAAAACAGAAACAGCAGGAAGAAATGGCAACTTACCCGGAAAAAACGCGCCAGTTGAGCTGTCAGAGGCGTTTTCTTACAAATCGCTGAATGTGTAAAATGCGACCTGCGACCTCCCTTTTATAGAAAGTCACACGTGCGAGCAATAAATTCAGGTCGCTGGGTCGCAAGTTTATTATTTTCGGATTTTTGCGACCTTGCGACCTTGCGACCTGGCGACCTGGGGTCGCTGGGTCGCAAGGTCGCTGGGTCGCGCTTTTCATAAAAATTGCAAAATTGCGACTTTGCGACTTGGCGACATGGGGTCGCTGAGTCGCAGGGTCGCAGGGTCGCATTTTCAGTTAATTTTGGGGATTTGCGACCTGGCGACCTGGCGACCTGAGGTCACAAGGTCGCTAGGTCGCGGTTTTCCTCAACTGTTTAATTTTGCGACTTGGCGACTTGGCGACTTTAGCAATTTCTCTTTAGTTTTATGGGGCTCCAAAAATTTGAAATGGTGATCTTTTTTGGAGGGTGTTGTAGGGGCTACAACATCTTCCTGTAATGTTATGAACAGTGAGATAGCACACTTATATTCCTTAAATGATCTCAGTGTCAGACCGTACTGAGAATTAATCTTGTAACCTAGTGAGTTAAAGACATTGTTAATTATGACTTGTGTTTGATGCAGGATTACATGGTTGTGGCATTCCAGTCATCAATATGGTAAGATATTTTGTAGCAGTAGAAAGGGAGCATAATAAATCATGGTTAAAATTGACTATATCTCTTAAGGAGGAAAATCTTTCCAGATTAGATGAAGATATAGATCTAGAACTTCTATATGTAGCTCTATGACATCAACATAATTTAAGTCAGTCCATCATTATCAAAATCTTGTAGCTATGGTATTGTTCACCAGGCAGATGATAAATTGGATAGCTTATCTTATAAGGGTTTGTCATTAAGAAGAAGTTATTGCGATATTCCTGAAACCGAAATTGCAGCACCTCAAATCAGAAATGAAACTCTCCTATAGTCATAGTCGCATAGTAAATATCATGAGAAGATCATGATTGAAATCCAGATGATTTTCTTAAGAGGGATTAATAAATTCCTTGGATTTATTCAAATGGTTACCTTCTCAATACTCACAACCATTGATTTTATAGACCTTGATTCCAATAGACAATTTCTCATGCTTTGTAGATTGTAGGGATGACAATATAATTAATGGTAAAATCACATATTAGAGTTGTATCTCTTAAGGTTTGCCATTATATCTACAAATTAGTCAATGAGTAGGTTGTCGAATGGTAATTTTTCTTTTTAGGAAGACAATATTAGGCTTGTGACCTCCCTATGCAATAGGGAGTAAGAATAATTAAATATCGTCTTCATTCAGAAGCAAAGGATTTCTTAAGTATTGTTTTAGTATGACTAATTAAAAATCAATATGTTTAGTAAAGGTTTGTGTATGAATATATGTCGCTGGAAAGAGCTATTGATTATTCAGTCTGCAAAATCATCACCTAGATGTAGTATGGATTTTTAGACAACATCCTGGGTTTTTGGTTAAGATTTAGTGTTGAGCTTTGGGAGCTCTTAGGGGCTTGGGGCACTTATTGAACTATGCGCGACCATAGGGTGAATAGTTCACCTTTCCCTAGTGGTGCGCTTTGAACAGGGTGAGTGGTTCACCTTCCCCTGTGATACCCCATGATGGTTGACATGTGTGTAGGGTAAGTGGTTCACCTTCCCCTATGATTGCATACACATGTTTGTAGGGTGAGTGGTTCACCTTCCCCTATGAGATGAGATATGCACAAGATGATTGGTTCACCTTCTCCTATGGCATATGAGTTGTGTTGGGGTTCCTATGTTTTGGAAGATTTGGCAATACCAAAAGATAAGACAACATCAAACCACTTTGGGGCCCTAGGATCTATCCCTCCTGGACCTGGAGAGGGATCTCTCTAGATAGAGCAAAGAATGATGTACCTTTGAATCTCAAATTTAGATGTTAGGCTAATTATGAAACACAGAGGGGGTTTTAAATGATTTGGTTGGTGAGTTGCTGGGTTGGTCATGAGATCATAGACTGAGAAAGTAATGGAAGGAAGGAACAAAACAACAGGATGTTTCAGCTAAGAGGATAGGTCAAGCAAGTGCCATCCATTGGGCTATGGAGTCATGAAAGGAGAATTACTTTCAAACAACTAGCCAAGGCTTTCAAAGGGCAAGTCATCTACACTAAAGGATATTTTTAGATAGATGGTGGAATGGAACACTAAGGATTGAAAGTGAAAGAAGGAAAGACACCCTATTTCTGTCTATAGATCACGTCAGAGGTCATTTAACTCTAGACCTTCTTGGACATACTCAAAGGTAGCTCTCAATGGAGGGACAAAGGGGTAGCTTATAGATCAGACCAGAGGTCATTTAACTCCAGGTCAGCTTTAGCCTACTCCAAGGGAAAAATAGAGATGAGTTAACAAAGATAGAATCTATAGATTAGAGAAGGACTTTGAACCTTCAATTCTTTGACACCAGTAGGAAACAACCAAGCAGCAAACTCCATAACTCATACATCAGCTAGCAGCATATGGAACCACTACACTAGCTAAATTAACCGAATTCACTCTTAGATTCACAATTTGTAGAGAACATCAAAGGCAAGGAGAGCAGCAACATAGGGTACCTAACAAGGGTAAGTCCTATGCCATATTTCTGATGAAAGCCAGTAGAAAATGAACAGAATGAAAATGTAAATAACAATAAGATGAGAGAAACATCACCAATAGTAATAGAACAGGATCCTATGAAATGTGCTTGATTAATGATGCAAAACAAGTC
The DNA here is from genome assembly GCA_034641835.2 of Pinus albicaulis. Lineage (NCBI taxonomy): Eukaryota > Viridiplantae > Streptophyta > Pinopsida > Pinales > Pinaceae > Pinus > Pinus albicaulis. The sequence continues at coordinate 1,353,150,285 of CM076572.1, read as the reverse complement.
ACATACGTCTGAGCTCAATGGCTAATACATTCCAGACTTTCCCCTCCCAGCCTACTACATACAAACTACTCTACTACTCCCTCTCAAGACTATTCTAACAGTCCAAATGAATTCCCATAACTGCAACAGCAGCAACTGGACAACAACGGCCCAATCACCACGCTTTACAATAATTTCTCAGGGATTTTGTATCAGAAAGAGAGCAGAGGAGGTAGGTGAAGCACATAATGCAATATTAACACTCAGGAGAGGAAGAGAGTCGAGGCCCATTTAGTATTAACTCTTAGCAGCGCTGTGCGTACTCTAAGAGCTGCTTGGGAGGCCTCTGTCAGGCTGATTTTGACCTCTGGTGTTTCGTGAAGTACCTCTCTAGCTGTTTTGAGCTCTGCGCTAGCCTTCTGGAATAAATGACATAGATGGGAAAACTGAAAGACTCTCCATACCTCATAACTGTTGTCCTGACAGTATTTAAGAAGCTCTGTCAGCATAATCAATCGTTTCAGGGCCTGAGGAGATATGAGGAATGCTGTAGGTAAACGTCGTTCCTGGAGGAATGCGTTCTGCTGATATTAAAACATGGATATGACCTTTGCATGCTTAAGTCTTCAAACTGTGCTTTGAGTCCTTTGAATGCAGGATTAAGCGTTAAATCTTCAATTAATAGGTCCGGTCCCTTCTAATCCGTCTCTGCTGTCTCGTTTGTCCGCTAAATTGGCCTCTCTGTGACCCCTGCGCGATGAAATAAACTTGTCACACATCCCGAGCAGTGATGGAGAAATGCTGCAGAGGCCGGAGAAGTGGTGGCGAAGCAGTGGAGAAACAATAGAAATAATGGAAAATGGCGGAGGTTTGAAAATAGGCGGAAATATAAAGAAATGCGATGAAATATAATGAAAATGAACGTATGAGGTGGGACCCAAATGGAATCGCAAATCGCAATCAGAGATGGGAGCGGGGATACATATATATGAAACAAGATTTCTGATGCAATTGGGAACAACCCTTTGTATTTCAAAATAAAACCCAAATTCGGGTTTAACAAAAGAAAACCCTTTATTACGTGGATGAGCGAAAGAGTTAAGTGGTGGGACCGGGGGTCTAATCACAATCGCAAATCGGAATCGGGAGATGGGCGGAATGAAATGATACATAGGAAACTTCTGACGCGATTGGGGGAAAACCCTTTGTAATAACAAAATATAACAATTTTCCAATTTACAAAGGGAATGGCCTTATTTTATATGAATAGGCGGAAGTATGGTACGGTGGGCCCGACGGGTCTAATCACAATTGGAAATCGGGAGCGGGTGGTAATCGCATCGCGTGTTACCAAAGTTGCGATGCGATCAATCGGAGGATCAGAGCAATCGGGGGTCGGAGCGACCGGGGAATCAGAGGAAAGGACTGCGATCGGAGGATCGGGGGACCAGAGCGATTGGAGGATCGGAGCGGAAGGACTTGCGATCGGGGGATCGCAATCGCAAAGGGTAGGAGTAGCACCATGTTAAAGTTCTGATTATGATCAGAGCAGTCAGTGCGACTGGTGCTCGACCGTCGTATCGGAAAAACATATCGACAATCTTAAACTCATCGCAGGTCTTTATAACATAAACCGATCGCATCAAAACTTTTTTGATTAACACAGAAAACGTTTGTCTGACGGTTGCGATTGCGATTAGCGCCCGGGACTTAAGCGCTTGGTCCCAGGTGCGGGTCACGTGGGGAAGTGGTTGGGGTCTTGCGGCAAAGGGGCTAGGCCCTAATATAAAGTCAAAAGGTGGGTTTTCGGGCCTTTTTCAATGAAATTCAAGATTGGGGATGGGCAACGATAAGGGGAAAAGAAGGGAATTTAGCCAAACAAAGGGTAAAGGAGGAATTTAAAGAGGATTTTGAAAGGATTTGAAGGGAAATAAGGGAAATAGAAAAGGAGACAAGGGGGGAATGAAATAGAGACTAAGTGGGGGTGAAATAAGGGGGACAAAAGGGAGGCCTTTGGGCATTTCTTCACAAACAGAGAGGCTTTATAATGGAAATCAGCAGAGGGGATTTTATCAAAGGACAAAAGGCTCAAGGAGGCTTCAAGGATGATGTTTTTACAGGGGAAATGCATTCCTTGAAGGCTCAACAACATTTTAGCCCCCTGTTTTCTTGTCAAAAAATTTATGGGGGGCTAACAGTGACTCCACATGGCGATGGCTTCTTCTTGAAGGAGTCAAGAATTCAGAAAATGATCTTTGGTGTAGGCCATATTCTTGGTGCTTGACTCATTCATTTCTCTCTTGGATCAGCTGCCACAAATCATGAAGACATCATATCAGCAGTAAAATTCTCCCATACAACTACCTACCCACACTATAGTCCTAACATTTTCTTGTGGGTGCATTTGGACTTCCAGACCCTTTACATCATCAATTTTTACAAACAGGAAAATAAACCTATTTTACTTCTACCCTTATTACTCCATGAGACCAGATTAGACTATTGGCCTTATAGCTTCTCTACCTAATCTAATATCTGCTAGGATTAAACTGTCTAGCAGATTTCTTCTCTACATTCTAAGACAGAAATTGAAAAATAGTCAAGCCAGGATTAGACTGTCTGGCTTGCTTGACTTTGCAGAAATTAAAACAACTAACTACATGCTCACGGGCTAAGATTTATTTCAGACTTCTTACCTACCCTACTCTAATTGGAAATCTCTTATGCTCTAGGTGATACAATAGTGCCAATGCAGCCAATCAAGTAGTAGCAAAAAAGGATATGAGAATTGGCTGCCTGTCAGAGATAACCATAGGGTGCTCTGCGTGTGGTCCTTCAAAACTGAGGTCACCATCAGTAGTGACCACTCCTGATAAATTTGGCCCGTGCTAAGGATCAACGCTGGAGTAATTGAGCTAATCAGGGCCTCCATATACTCTGCCACAGGATCAATGAACACATGATGTACACTTTCTTCTTTCTAGCCTGCCATGACTGGTAGGTTGTCTTCATCCTGGGTGGCTTTGATTTCCACATCTTCCACTGCGTCTTCAGTGTGGCTTATGAAATCTGGACTCTCTTCTTCTTGTACTTCAACAAGCAGCGGAATTTCTTCATTTTTACAGGGGCGGGAGACTTTCCAAAATGCTCTGGGGTCTCTAGACAGGTATGATTTCTCTTGTGAGTTCAGAAATTCGATCTCAGATTCATACTTTTTTGTTAGCACTTCTAAGAAAAATTTCTTCAGCTCAGGTTGATCATGGAATCTTGAGCTGGAACGGAGAACCCTTGGAAGGTCTTTGCTTCTGAGTTGAGCCAGTATATCTGATATTCTACAACGAAACTCTTTAAGGGGACTTAACTCAGAGTCTTCCATTTGGTGGGGATGATGTTGTAATGCGACTGGTCTCCCAGTGGAGTCTCATGAAACCAAGATAATCAGCGGCCTACTGATCACTAATGGAGTCTTTTAATCATTCCAGAATTGTGGAGTCGCCAGGTGGATGATTTACAATTTTACTGTCCACCACAGTGATTTACCAAATCAAAGCTGACCGATCTTTCCCCAGCGGAGTCGCCATTTATGTTGGGGTTCCTATGTTTTGGTAGATTTGGCAATACCAAAATATAAGACAACATCAAACCACTTTGGGGCCCTAGGATCTAGCCCTCCTGGACCCGGATATGGATCTCTCCAGATAGAGCAAAGAATGATGTACCTTTGAAGCTCAAATTTATATGTTAGGCTAGTTATGAAACTCAGAGGGGGGTTTTAAATGATTTGGTTGGTGAGTTGCTGGGTTGGTCATGAGATAATAGACTGAGAAAGTAATGGAAGGAAGGAACAAAACAACAAGATGTTTCAGCTAAGAGGATAGGTCAAGAAAGTGCCATCCATTGGGCTATGGAGTCATGAAAGGAGAATTACTTGCAAAAAACTAGCCAAGGCTTTCAAAGGGCAAGTCATCTACACTAAAGAATATTTTTAGATAGATGGTAGAATGGAACACTAAGGATTGAAAGTGAAAGAAGGAAAGACACCCTATTTTTGTCTATAGATCAGGTCAGAGGTCATTTAAATCCAGACCTGCTTGGACATACTCAAAGGCAGCTCTCAATGGAGGGACAAAGGGGCAGCTTATAGATCAGACCAGAGGTCATTTAACTCTAGGTCAGGTTTAGCCTACTCCAAGGTAAAAACAGAGATGAGTTAACAAAGCTAGAATCTATAGATTAGAGAAGGACTTTGAACCTTCAATGCTTTGACACCAGCAGGAAACAACCAAGCAACAAAATCCATAACTCATACATCAGCTAGCAGCATATGGACCCACTACACTGGTTAAATTAACTGAATTCACTCTTAGATTCACAATTTGTAGAAAACATCAAAGGCAAGGAGAGCAGCAACACAGGGTACCTAACAAGGGTAAGTCCTATGCCATATTTCTGATGCAAGCCAGAAGAAAATGAACAACATGAAAATGTAAATAACAGTAAGATGAGAGAAACATCACCAATAGTAATAGACCAGGATCCTGTGAAATGTGTTTGATTAATGATGCAAAACCAGTCACATACGTCTGAGCTCAATGGCTAATACATTCCAGACTTTCCCCTCCCAGCCTACTACATAAAAAATACTCTGCTACTCCCTCTCAAGACAATTCTAACAGTCCAAATGAATTCCCATAACTGCAATAGCAGCAACTGGACAACAATGGCCCAACCACCACGCTTTACAATAATTTCTTAGGGATTTTATATCAGAAAGAGAGAAGAGGAGGTAGGTGAAGCACAGAATGAAATATTAACACTCAGGAGAGGAAGAGAGTCGAGGCCCATTCAGTATTAACTCTTAGCAGCGCTGTGCGTACTCTGAGAGCTACTTGGGAGGCCTCTGTCAGGCCAATTTTGACCTCTGGTGTTTCGTGAAGTACCTCTTTGGCTGTTTGGAGCTCTGCGCTAGCCTTCTGGAATAAATGACATAGATGGGAAAATTGCAAGACTCTCCATACCTCATAACTGCTGTCCTGATAGTCTTTAAGAAGCTCTGTCAGCATAATCAATCGTCTCAGAGCCCAAGGAGATATGAGGAATGATGTAGGTAAACGTCGTTCCTGGAGGAATGCGTTCTATTGATATTAAAACGTGGATATGACCTTTGCGTGCTTAAGTCTTCAAACTGTGCTTTGAGTCCTTTGAATGCAGGATTAAGCATTAAATCTTCAATTAACAGGTCCGGTCCCTTCTAATCCGTCTCTGCTGTCTCGTTTGGCCGCTAAATTGGCCTCTCTGTGACCCCTGCGCGATGAAATAAACTTGTCACACATCTCAGACGGTGATGGAGAAATGCTGCGGAGGCCAGAGGAGTGGTGGCGGAGCAATGGAGAAACAGTAGAAATAATGGAAAATGGCGGAGGTTTGAAAATAGGCGGAAATATAAAGAAATGCGATGAAATATAATGAAAATGAACGTATGAGGTGGGACCCAAATGGAATCGCAAATCACAATCGGAGACGGGAGCAGGGATACATATATATGAAACAATATTTCAGATGAGATTGGGAACAACCCTTTGTATTTCAAAATAAAACCCAAATTCAGGTTTAACAAAAGAAAACCCTTTATTATGTGGATGAGGGAAAGAGTTAAGTGGTGGGACCGGGGGTCTAATCGCAATCACAAATCGGAATCGGGAGATAGGCGGGACGGAATGATACATAGGAAAATTCTGACGCGATTGGGGGAAAACCCATTGTAGTAACAAAATATAACAATTTTCCAATTTACAAAGGGAACGACCTTATTTTATATGAATAGGCGGAAGTATGGTACGGTGGGCCCGACGGGTCTAATCGCAATCGAAAATCGGGAGAGGGTGGTAATCGCATCACATGTTACCAAAGTTGCGATGTGATCAATCGGAGGATCGGAGCAATCGGGGGTCGGAGCGATCGGGGAATCGGAGGGAAGGACTGCGATCGGAGGATCGGGGGATAGGAGCGATCGGAGGATCGAAGCGGAAGGACTTGCGATCGGGGGATCGCAATCGCAAAGGGAAGGAGTGGCACCACGTTAAAGTTTCGATTGCGATCAGAGCGGTCAGTGTGACTGGCGCTCGACCGTCGGATCGGAAAAGCAGATCAACTGTCTTAAACTCATCGCAGGTCTTTAGAACATAAACCGATCACATCGGAACTTTTTTTATTAACACAGAAAACATTTGCCCGACGGTTGCGATTGCGATTAGCACCTAGGACTTAAGCGCTTGGTCCCAGGTGTGGGTCACGTGGGGAAGTGGTTGGGGGCTTGAGGCAAATGGGCTAGGCCCTAATATAAAGTCAAAAGGTGGGTTTTGAGGCATTTTTCAATGGAATTCAAGATTGGGGATGGGCAACGATAAGGGGAAAAGAGGGGAATTTAGCCAAATAAAGGGTAAAGGGGGAATTTAAAGGGGATTTTGAGAGGATTTGAAGGGAAAGAAGGGAAATAGAAAAGGAGACAAGGGGGGAGTGAAATAGAGACTAAGTGGGGGTGAAATAAGGGGGACAAAAGGGACGCCTTTGGGCATTTCTTCACAAACAGATAGGCTTTATAATGGAAATCAGCAGAGGGGATTTTATCAAAGGACAAAAGGCACAAGGAGGCTTCAAGGATGATGTGTTTACAGGGGAAATGCATTCTTTGAAGGCTCAAAAACATTTTAGCCCCCTGTTTGCTTGTCAAAAAATTTATGGGGGGCTAACAAGTTAGATGAGTGGTTCACCTTCTCCTGCGAGTACCCCTGTGAGAGATGCTTATAGGAATCTGTTGACATGTCGGTGGGATGTGGTTCATCGTTCCCCACATGTAGGATGCTCATTCCCTACGATTGATGCTTGACATGTCGATGGGATTTGGTTCATCCTTTCCCCATGTGAAGGATTATTCCTACTATTTTTGGTTTGCATGCGTGTAGGACATGGTTCATCATTTCCATACTTTGGGTGTTTTTCATGTGTGTAGGAGGTGGATTCATCTTTTCCCTACGTTTTGGTTTAAATATGTGTTTGTAGGATGTGGTTCATGCTTTCCCTAAATATGGTTGTGATATGTATTTTTAGGATGTGGTTCATCCTTTCCCTACATGTGGTTGTGATACATGTTTGTAGGATGTGGTTCATCCTTTCCCTAAATATGATTGTGATTTGTGTTTGTAGGATGTGGATTATCCTTTCCCTACATGTGATTGTGTGCAGGATGTGATATATTATTTCCCTGCTGGTGTTCCTGCATCATCCTACCCATGTTGTCTGGGACACATGGGAAGTACCTCTCATCTAGCCAATGAGTTGGGAAAAGTGGATAAGGACCATAGCACTACAGATGGACGCATCATGTACTGTCGGATTCCCTATGTCTAGGATGCAATGTGTTCTTCAACTTGATCACTTGGCATAAAGTCCGATTGGAGTTAACTCTTTGATTATATGGACTGACTTTTTTCAATGGAGAGTGGAAAGGTCTTGTGACTCACTCTTAATTGATTCTTATTTATTATTCATATCAGTGTTCACCAGAGCAGAGAAAATATGGTTCATGACGGCGGGATGGCATGATGATCGATGATTGATGGATTGGAAGGTGGAATTCTCCTTAGTTAAGAGGGAGTGTTAAAATTGGAAACTAGGTCCAAATTCCACTTTGGTCAGCTCCTATGAGGAAGATAATTGCAGCATTTAATTCCTCTCTTAGATACAACCAACATCAATCTAAAGATCATTAAATTTGGACAAGGAAAATATTCATTTATTCAAAAATAAATTCTATAGGTCATGATTTTTTTTAGGCGAGAAAATTTGAATATTTGAAATTCGAATTTTGCCTCGAATTGTCAAGGTCAAATTATTATATATATTGGCATCCCTCATCCGAAAAATATCATTTGAAAAATAAGTGTGTCCATCTCTTGGGAAAACACAACTTAGAGGCAAGGAGGATGTATTGTTTGGATCTGATCTTCTGGCACATTGGCCTCCCACCAGTATGAGTTAGATGTAGTTAGTTTGCCGTAGGCTTGAGTGATATTTTGGGTGATGTTTCTGGTATGTTTTCTAGGTTAGCATGTATCCAAAAGTCCAAGCATATAAGAGAGAAGACTTCTGAGATCTAGCTGCATCTTTGAGAGGCCTAGCAAAGTTGAGAAGAAGACTTGTTTGGCTCATTTTTCTTATGACTGTGTAGGCCGAGTTTGGGAGAAGCATTATGGGCAGATTTTCCAGCTAGTTCTATGGGCTTATTCTCTATGACAGGAGCCGTTGTAATTCTGGTTTGGTAGAAGGAAGGATGAGCCCTATTAGGTGCATATCTGAGTCTAGTTTAAATGTTGGAGCAAAGCCTAAGATAGGGACCGAGACCCTCTCTATACAATGTTGTATTCAAAGCCTAGAAGAGGAGGATTAGCGCATAAATTGAAAAAGTTTTAAGGCATGGATTGAATATAGTCATGGGTGCTGGAAGCCCTAATCATAGGGGCTGAAAAATTCAGAAGTATCCACATGGCCGAAACTAAGAGAAGCAGTAGGAGTCATATTTTACCTATGGTTGGAATAAAAGTCTAAAGTTCAAACTTGACTAGGAAATCTTCTTTGTATCTGGATAGTGGTACTAGAAATTCAATCTAGATTCCTTATTGTAATCTCTCTCTCTCTCTCTCTATTTAACATTTTATTAGAATAATAAGAAGAATTTTTCAATCGTTTTCCCCATCATGGGGTTTTTCCCCGGCTTATGCCATATCCTCATGTTCTTGGTTTGCCTTCTGCATTTAGCACTAATGTTCTTTCATCAATTACTGTCATATCTTAATGGTGAATGTGAATACTAATGGATTAATGAAATAAATTATGGATGATTGAAGTAATTGTATTAAGCAAAGAACATGTTAACTCAAATTAACATGATGTTATGTTCAATAAAGGGAAAGAATTTTTGAGACACATAACTACTGGGAAATTGAAGCAGCTTAGGGTTTGAGTGAAGAATCTATACAAAATTGAGGTGGGAGATTACACTGTATTGAGTAGCACGGCTGAGAAATTGTTGATTCAAGATGTTGGAGAACTTTGGCATAAGAAATTGGATCATTTACACCATGGTTCCTAAAAAATCATGCAGAAAATTACCACTGGTATCCCTAAAGGCTCCCTTGACTAGCAGGATGCTTGCAAGGGTTGCACATTGGGAAAATATTTCAAATCCACTTTCCATGACCGAGATAGAAAATAAAATGAAATCTTGGAGTGATTCCACTCTGATGTTTGTGGACTCTTTTCTATAGCTTCCACAACAAAACATAAGTACCATGTTATTTTTATTGATGATTTATATAGAAAATGTTGGATCTTATTCATGCGGAAGAAGGATGAAGTTTTCTCAAAATTTTTTGAATTCAAAGCATTGGTTAAGAAGGAGATAGGGAAGAAGGTGAAAGCTCTCAGGAGTAATAATGGAGGTGAATTTGTTTCGAATGCCTTCAAGGATTTCTATGCGAAAGAAGGTATTGAAAGAGATTTGGAAAAACCCCATAACCCACAACAAAATGGGGTAGTTGAGAGGAAGAACAAAAGCATAGTGGGAGCAACAAGGGTCATGTTGTATGATCAAGGACTTCCAGTACATATATGGTCAGAAGCATGCAACACCACATTCTACTTGCAGAATCGGAGTCCTCATAGGATACTTGGTATGATCACACCAGAGGAATCCTTCTATGGGAGAATGTGTTAGTATGAAATTTCTTTGAAGGTGCACCAAAAATATCTCACTTAAGTCATAAGTGACTAGTGACCCTAAAAACAATTATGGTTGCTTATACTTCGTATCTGCAACAAATATGTGAGAAAAACCTACATAAATATAGATGTATTCGATCTAAAAGAACAAACAAAACAAATGAATCTGATGTAATAACTCAATCATGAAAAAACTTTTAAAGAACAAATATTTTATTAATAACACTTGGAGAAGGATATTTACAAAGGGTCGTAAGTCCCCTTCAGTGGGATGGATCATTTGATGTCCTTGTCACTTCAGTATTCATATCCTCCTCTCTCAAATGTGTGAAAACCCAAACAATGTGTAGATTCAAAATGGGAGCTAAAAAAGCATGAGACGATAAAGGTGACGATGATAATGATCATGGTGGGAAATAAAAGAAAAACCCTCTTATTTATAGAAAATTATTGGGTTGATCTCGAAAATGGAGAATAATAAAATATTATTGACCAAATTCTAGATCTAACAACTTGGAATACTTTATTATATTTTGGAGAGAGAAAATATATTTAAAATGGTTAAATATATTTATTTAGAAATAATTAACAAATAAAATGATTTATTAATTATTTCACGAGTAATAAGAAAAGTGTGAAATGAAATAATTATTAAATTGTGATTTAACAATTATTCCAAGGATGGAGTTAAGGAAAAATAAATCAACTATAATTTATTTAATTATTCCTAGGTGATTTAGTCAAATGTGACAAGGAATAATTATCAAACAATAATTTAATAATTATTCCTAGAGAAAATTAAATAAATAATGGTTTATTTAATTATTCTCATGGGTTTTAATTGAAAATAACTTAATAAAAGTGGCTTATTAAATTATTTCTTATAGTGAAAGTGATTTTACTATGGTAAAATTAAACTCACATGGTGTATTTCGGTCCACCTAATTAGAAATGGCTAGGTGATCATTTTTTAGTGATAACAAAAACCATGATGTGTCTCATTTAAAAAAAAATTGAGATTCAGTTTATTGTCATGTCTCTAAGGATTCGAGGAAGAAACTTAAGCCTACAACTAAGTTGGGAGTTTTTGTAAGATACACCAAAACTCCACACAATTACCGGGTGTATTTGCCTTCACTAAGCATTGTAACAACCTTGGTCAAAATTCCATGTAAAATTTAATGATGCAAAATAATAACCACAGTTGACGGGACACTTATTCCAAGTTGAATGTTGGGCAAAACATCCTAGTGATGGTGTTCATTGGTTTATTAGGGCTAAGGAAATTGGCAAAGGAAAAGGCTTTGGAAAGGAAAAATGGCATTATTGGCACATTTATTTATGAAAATAATGGAAAATAGAAGAAAGGAAGGTGAAAGGTCGCAGGTTGCATGTGAGGAGGAAAATGAAGGAAAATGATTAAAATAGAGGCCTAATTGACAAAAAGGCTTATGAAGATCAGTTGGAAACCTTTTTGCTCAAACATTTTGTCAGTGTAACCTTTTGTCAATTTAGTTTTTGAGTTGTCTCATTATTCTCTCTCTCTCTCTCTCACTCTTGAACACTTGGATTTTTCTTGGAGCACTTTGGCATTGGATCAAAAAAGTAAAATAAGGCAAGAGGAATGAAGGAACAAGCAAGGAAGAGAAAGATCAAACAACTATAGCAGGAGTATTTGCATGTGTGATGTCCTTGCAAGATTTGGCATGCATGGTATTGCATGCGGTTCTTTGTTTTCATTGCATGGGTTTTTCTAGGTGTAATAGTGTTTTCAGCCTAGCCTTGCCATTTCCTGATAGCCATGGTGTGATGGGGTTCTCATGTTTTGGTTGAGTTGGATTGTCGGATGGATTTGAAGCTAAGTGAGGTGGATCTCTGAAAGGAAGAACACATGGCCTAGTGATCCCTGAACCAAAATATGGGTTGTGGTAAAGTTAGGTATTGTGTGCCTCGATGGGCCTAGGAATCCTCAACCGGTTAATGACTAGATATATGGTAAAGCCTAGAGGTGGTTTCCCTTGATTATTCCTAGGAATCCTTGCTGGTGAATGGCGTGATATACGGTAAATCATAGAGGGTGGAGTCTCAGTTTAGGGCCTAGTGATCTGGTGTGGATTGAAATAGAGACTGAGATACTGGGATACAGGAAAATTCCTCACGGTGTAGGTGGATAAATCTGGTGGAATTCATGCTTGTTTTATTGTCTACTGATCCGGGATAGATTGTGGTAAAGCCTAGGTTTTATTGATGAGGGTGAGGCAGTTTAGCCTCGGGATGCCCTGGTTGGTTCTTTTGGTTTGATTCCCACATTCATGCTTGGAATATGGCATGGGGGTGATTGGCTAAAGAGAGATTTGGCTCAGCCAATCTATTCTCGGGCGGAACGTGGTAGTCCCATCCCGGGCTGGATTTTGCTTTCATTTATAAGAATTTCTCTCCTTGACATATTATGTGTAAAAGTATTGGATGATATGTGAATTCTATGGTTGTCGTATCCTTGATATTTCTATTGTTATTATGCTAGTTATAAGCATGTATTATGATAGTGATGAAATATGGCTCTCCTTGTGTTTTGACTTGTAAATGAATGAATAATGTATCTATGACCTAATAGATGATAATGCAGTTAATGATATAGGGGAAAAATGATTCTTAGTGATTCTCAGATAACTATGAGACCCTTATGCTCAGATATGTTTCTTAAACATGTAGATTTCATATTTGCGACATGTTTGATGAAATGTCTGTCATGGCTAGTAGGGGTCCAGAATAGACCTTGTCAATGTTTTTGCAAATGTATCATTGTTTTGATGTTATAATTCATTTATAAACTTGTCATTGAGTTATGGGAAATGACTTGGGCTTTGGGCCTCAAAAAGTGGCTCAAATCTCGGGGAAGTTGGCACAGATTTTAGGAAAAAAGTCCCTGGATGCATGCATACCCATGTTGTGGGAGCATATAGAGCCTCCTAGATACACCCTTTCCCCTATCAAGGGAGCGTACGAGGGATTAATGGTCTAAAAACTTAGTGGGACCTAAGGGATGGTTACATGAGTCATTGGGATGGCTCTTGAGAGTTTTTTTGTTGATGTGGAAGGTTTTTTTGATGTATTTCCATTGATTCCACTTTTCGAAGGTCACCTAGTAGGTTTAATCCCATTATAGTGGCCTCTCGTCGCATATTTACCTTGTTTGGCTGGTTACTTGGGTAGATGTGGGATGAGGGTGTTACAGAGTGGTATAAGAGCATGGTTCAACCCTTGGGCTAGATGGGCGAAATGTGTTTTCCATGCATGCATGTCAGTTGCATATGTGTTCTTTATGTTTGAGGACTATGTGCCTATTGTGTATGCATTGTGGTGGTCATTGTTGTAATTGTGTCGCCATGTGGAAGTTGACGGTGTTGTTGTTGGATGTGATCATCATGAGAGCATGTCGGTTATGCATTTGTTATGCATGTCAACTTATGTATGTTGTTATGCATGCATTTTCATGGTTATAGTTGTTGTCCATGAGGTCATTGTAGACATTTTAGGTCATCATGATGTTGTTGATATGTTATGATGTTAATGTCTTGGTTGAGATAGAGCAGGAGATGTATATCATCCACAAAAAATGGGGTGATTGAAAGGAAGAATAGAAGCATAGTGGGAGCAGTAAGAGCCATTTTGCATGAGTGGGCGCTCCCATTGCATTTATCAACAGAAGCATGCAACACTGTATATTATTTGCAAAATAGGATCCCCCATAGAATATTCGGCATGATCACACCCGAAGAAAATTTCTGTGGGAGGAAGCCAGATGTATCTCATTTAAGTATTTTTGGATCTATTTTGTATTTTCATGTCTCCAAGGATAGCAAGAAGAAACTTGAGCATACAGCTAAGATGGGAGTCTTGGTAGGATACAGAGAGACACCACATAACTATAAGGTGTATTTTCCCTCACTCAGAGTGATTATAGTGAGGATAGATGTCAAATTTGATGAGGAGAAGGCTATGAGATGCTCTTTAGAGCAATAGCTAAGTATCTCACCGAAGGAGCAGATGTTAGTTCCAAAGGATGACACTCATACATAGCTTCAAGATGTTGTGGAGAAGCCACATGCAAAGGAGTAGGCAAGAGGTAGAGTTGAGGCACCCACCCAACTAGAATCTTCCAAAGAGGGGAGAAAGAGAACCAAAGAAGCTAAGATATTAATAAAGGAATCATGAGAGTGTGTTGGGGCTCCTGTAGAAATTTGCTGAATAATGATTAATTATCCACCGAGACTATCTTGATCACATACAATTCGAATTTATATGCAACACATAATCTCTTCCACTCAGATCATCAAACATGCGGAAATAAAATCAAGCGATAACACATCAAATCATCATACACATTAACACAGTATGTATGGGGAAAGCTTATAGCTGAAAACCCCGCAGCTATTGTGTATATTATAATGGAGAATTCAAGTAACAAACTCAGTACAATACTCCTCACAAGTACTCAGTACTTTCTCATACAGTTACTCACAATCTAGCTCAGTTTTGAACAGGTTACTGGTTCAAAACTCACCGCCAATTGCCTTGCCTCTATTGCGCAATCCAGGCCTGTCTATATAGAGATCCAAGGTTCGAATCTCCTTGGCTTGATTGCGCAATTGTCATGGACAAATCCTCCAAGTGTGGTGCAAATCTCATGCACAACTGATGTCGCCACTGATAGCTAACTCCACCCTTTCATCTACCTCTTTCAGTGGTCTCCACTGAACTGATCATGCACTGTAGTGAACTGATGTGTTCTTGAGTTGAATAATGAGTTACTAATTAATGAATTAAATAATATTTAATTCACTCCACTCATAACTAATTGATTAGCTAGTTAAACTAATCTCAATAGTTCAACTAAAATAAACAGAACACAACTCCACTATCTGTCTCATTAACTCCTCCAAACTTCTGCCACTGAAGTCCAACTGAAGTCAACCATGCATGATGCCATAAAACCCTTGGGAATAGCGTAATTCCTCTGTCAGATGCATGAGCCACTTCTGTAGCTCGAACTGAAGTGCTCCAAGAGAGTAAACTGAAGTTTATAGTCTAAATATTATTAAGGGTAAATAATATTTGACTTCCCTATTTTTAGGAGAGGCAGTCTAAAAATAGAGTTCGACCTCTTCGACCTAAAAAATAGAGTCTCATCTATTTTTACCAACATGACCAATGCTCCAAGAATCTCAAACTAGAATCCCCGAACCATGCTCCATATGTCTAAAAATAGACTTTGCGCCAGAATTCGCCTGCGGGCCCACTTAGTGAAGGCGACTTCATTTCACTAAGCTCCATCATCTTGCTGCATTTTCAACACTCCCTCTCAGCAATATATGGATTATCTGCAACCCCTATCCTGCCTCTGTGGAATTCGAACTTTCTCCTGGTGAGCGCCTTCGTCAGGATGTCGGCATCCTGATCCTCCGTGGGAACATATGAAAGCATCATGATTCTCCGCTGAACACAATCTCTGATATGATGATACCAATCTATGAAGCCATGCTGCCTCAACTGATCCTCCCATATGTACCATGAACCATATCCCGATGTGCCTCTAACATAGCGCAATACATGCTTGCCTGCCTTCCAAAAGAGCTTGGTAGGCTTAACCATAGCTTGCGAAAGCTGGTTAACTGCATAGCATATATCGGGTCGTGTATTGACCAGATACATAAGCGACCCCACCAATTGTCGATAGATAGTGGCATCCACTACCTCCGCTGAAGTAGCATCCTCCTTCCTCCAACCACCAGGAAGAGGAGTGTCAACAGGCTTGCAACCTTGCATGTTGAACCTCTCCAGAATCTCCCGGGCATACTTGCCCTGAGAAACAAACAGTCCTCCACTGCGCTGCCAAATCTCCAATCCCATGAAATAATGAAGGATGCCCAGGTCCTTCATCTCAAACTCTCGTGCAAGATCCTCCTTGCATGAAAGTATCAACTGCTCATCGCCAGTCAAAATCAGATCATCTACATACAGTACGATGATCAACAGCTTCCCCTCCACCACAATCTGGTACAAGTTTGGATCCACCTCACTCTTGGAGAATCCAAGCCCGGTGAAGTAGCTGTCTATCCGAGTGTACCAAGCACGAGGTGCTTGCTTCAGCCCATACAGTGCTCTCTTGAGTCGGCACACATGCGACTCACTGCTGAAGATCTCAAAACCTTCAGGCTGCTCTATGTACACTTCTTCCTCAATAACTCCATTGAGGAACGCAGTCTTCACATCCATCCGATGAATGTGCCACCCCATCTGCGCTGAGAGAGCAAGGATCGTCCGTATGGAAGAGTACCTTGCGACAGGTGCAAAAGTCTCCTCATAGTCAATCCCCTCGATCTGTGAGAAGCCACGGGCGACAAATCTCGCCTTGTACTTCTCCACACTCCTGTCAGCTGCCTGCTTCACCTTGTAGATCCATCGCAAACCCACCACTGATTTCCCAACCGGTCTTGGGACAATCTCCCATGCACTGTTCCTGACGATCGAATCATATTCTTCGATCATGGCATCAACCCATGCGGGTTCCTCCACGGCTTCCTCAAAAGAGGATGGCTCCGTCACAACACATTGACTCACAAGAGCCATGTATCCAGTGTACCGATCCGGTGACTGTCTCTGTCTGCGCTGTGCTGTAGGTGGTCCTATAACCTTCTCTGCATCCCGAGCCAGTCGCTCAGCTTCTGTAGTGCGCATGCGCCCTCTGATGGTTGGCGCTGCCTGGGTGGTTTCTTCCACCTCCCGAACCTCCTCTTGTGGCTGATCCACATCCGGAAGCTCCTCCTTAGGAACTAACAGCTCCTCATCTGCATGCAAGTGTAGCTCCCTCTCAAGCGAACACTGCATGGCTTTCTCCTCCCGAAATTTTATATCCCGTCGCACAACAGTCTTGCGACTGTCTGACAAATACACCCGATAGTTGTGAGGTGTATCAGTGTACCCCACAAATATTCCAACCTCAGCAGTTGGATCCAGCTTCCTTCTCGCATCCTTCGTCACATGCATGTAGACATGAGAACCAAAGATCCGCAAATGGGAAATATCAGGCCTCTTGCCAGAATAAGCCTCCTCCGGTGTACTCATGCCAAGAACCTTGTGAGGACAACGGTTCTGCACATACACTGCTGTATTGCATGCCTCAGCCCACAAGTGAAGGGGTAGGCCCCGATCATGCAACATCGCTCGTGCAGCACCCACGATCGTTCTGTTCTTCCGCTCAGCCACCCCGTTCTGCTGTGGGTTATGGGGTGCGATGAGCTCTCTCCGAATCCCTTCTGCGCTGCAGAACTCCTTGAATTCAGTCGAGATGAATTCACCACCGTTATCACTCCTTAGAGCAATCACCTTCTTCCCCGACTCCTTCTCGACCAGTGCTTTAAACTCACAGAACTTCACGAATGTATCGCTCTTCTTCTGCATGAAGAAGATCCAACACTTTCAAGAGAAATCATCAACAAAGATCACATAATACTTGTGCTTTGCTGTCGAAGCAACTGAGAAAGGACCACACACGTCTGTGTGAACTCTCTCAAGGATCGTCGTGGCGCGACTATCCTTCTCGTGAAAGGTGGCTTTCACATACTTCACTAAAGTACACCCCTTGCACTGATCTGACTGCGCAAGGGTGCCCTTAGGAAGCCCAGTAGAAATCTGCTGCAGAATCTTCAAAGCTCCATGGTGAAGGTGGCCCAATATCCTGTGCCACAGTTCGCCCTCATCATCCCGGCTCACCACTTCTCCCGCTTTGCATGCCATAGCTGCGCAGCCATCTACCTGCAACTGATAAAGGTTCTTGGTCTGAACCCCTATCTTCCGGGTCTCTCCAGTAGTCTTACTGCGCAAGAAGGCTTTTCCTTCGCTGAAGACCACATCATACCCCTTATCCTCCAACATCGCTACTGAAATCAGGTTCTTCTTCAATCCAGGTACATGCATGACATCCTTCAATACAAAGGGCTTACCAGACTCCCTCTGAAAGGATATGGTACCAATACCAGTCGCACTGTATCTACCATCATCGCCCATCTCGATGTGCACACCCAAATCTTTGTCCTCCAGATCTGAGAACAAATCCCGATCTCCTGTCATATGAAATGACGCACCGCTGTCCAAGAACCACACCGATCCCAACACACTTGAAACCAAGCTTGCGATCAGTGAAAAGTCAAGCTCGAATAGTGAAGCCAAAGCTTCTCCATCTGCAGATCTTCCCGCTTGCTTGTTCTTCTTCTTCTTTGGAAAATTGGTAGCATAATGTCCGTGATCATGGCAGTGAAAACACTTCACTTTTGCCATATCCTGCTTCTTGCCCTTTGCACCAGAATGAGAGGTTTTCTTACCCTTCCCTTTCTTTGCTTTGGCCACCAAAGCGCAGTTTTCTTCATCAGCTCCCTTTGATGAAGATCCATCTCGAGTAGTCCTCCTTATCTCCTCCTACATGAGATCCGCCCAAAGGCGCTCCCATCTCGGCAGCTTCTCCCGAGCATTGACACTATCTTAATATGAGTGCCAAGCCTTCAGAAGACCAAGGAGAGCCAGGCCGACCATGTCCTCGTCTTCGACAGTCACCTCCACACTTCCCAGCTCATCTCTGCACTGAGTGAACTTCGTGAGGTATTTGGCGATACTGTCGCCCTTCTCCATCTTGATGTTCCTGAGCTTATCTTTGAGCGCCGGCTTCCTTTGGTCGCTCTTACTCTGGAATAGATCCGTCAAAGCTTTCCACATTAAATATGGAGTAGCCTTTCCATGCAGGCTGGATACAATATGATCCTTGACGCCCTCCAACAGGATCCTTCGACACTTTGCCATCTTCTTTTGCCATGCTTCGACTTCAGCAGGATCAGTGGGCTTTTGGACATCCGTATCTACGAAATCCTTCAGACCATTATCTTCTAATACTACCTCCATGCGATCCTTCCATACAACATAATTAGAACTGCCTTCAAGAGCATATTCGAGTCGCAAACCGTTGAAAGACATTTTCAACACTGGCACCAAGAAAACAAAACTGCTGCAAAATTTTGAATTCCACCTCAAAGCTCAGCCGCTCTAGATCTGTGAGAACAAATTATTTCTAGCACAAAGATTGACTGCAAGGGGCATTTACCAGACCTTTCACTTTCCGAAGAAAGATGAATCCAGAGGCTACCTGGCCCGCATGCAGACTCTGTCTACCGAAATAAGTTTGTAATCACTGTGATGATCAATCTGAACTTCAATAGCTCCGATACCATGTAGAAATTTGCTGAATAATAATTAATTATCCACCGAGACTATCCTGATCACATACAATTCAAATTTATATGCAACACATAATCTCTTCCACTCAGATCATCAAACATGCGGAAATAAAATCAAGCGATAACACATCAAATCATCATACACATTAACACGGTATGTATGGGGAAAGCTTATAGCTGAAAACCCCGCAGCTATTGTGTATATTATAATGGAGAAATCATGTAACAAACTCAGTACAATACTCCTCACAAGTACTCGGTACTTTCTCATGAAGTTACACATAATCTAGCTCAGTTTTGAACAGGTTACTGGTTCAAAACTCACCGCCAATTGCCTTGCCTCTATTGCGCAATCCAGGCCTGTCTATATAGAGATCCAAGGTTCGAATCTCCTTGGCTTGACTGCGCAATTTTCATGGAAAAATCCTCCAAGTGTGGTGCAAATCTCATGCACAACTGATGTCGCCACTGATAGCTAACTTCACCCTTTCATCTACCTCTTTCACTGGTCTCCACTGAACTGATCATGCACTGTAGTGAACTGATGTGTTCTTGTGTTGAATAATGAGTTACTAATTAATTAATTAAATAATATTTTAATTCACTCCACTCATAACTAATTGATTAGCTAGTTAAACTAATCTCAACTAGTTCAACTAATGTCATGAACACAACTCACTGAAATTTGTCTCGTGTCACCAAACTTATTCCACTTTTGAATTAGCGAAGTCAACCGTATGATGCCATCAAACCCTTGGGAATAGCGTAATTCCTGCATCGAGATGCATGAGCCACTTATGTAGCTCGGGCGAAGTGCTCAAGAGGAAGTAAAGCTGTTGTTTAGAGTCCAAATATTATTAAGGGTAAATAATATTTGACTTCCCTATTTTTAGATTGATGATCTAAAAATAGACTTCGACACTCTTCGACCTAAAAATAAAGTCTCCGCTTCTTTTATAACATGACCAATGCTCCAAGAATCTCAAACTGGAATCCCTGAACCATGCTCCATATGTCTAAAAATAGACATAGTCTAAAAATAGACTTTGCGCCAGAATTTGCCTGCGGGCCCACTTAGTGAAGGCAACTTCATTTCACTAAGCTCCATCATATTGCTGCATTTTCAACAACTCCTTCATCTTAGCATAGGCAGAGGAGGTCACTAAACAAGTATAATGGGTATATGGATTTCATGACATAACTCATTGACACAAAGCCTTCTTCATTTGAGGAAGTATATTCTCAACCAGTGTAGGTTGATGCCATGGTGGAGTATGACTTCATCATGAAGAATTGTGTATGGGAGGTGGTGTCGAGACCAGAGAACAAGTCAATGGTTGGTTCTAGATTTATTTATAGAGTGAAGAATGTAGTTGATGGAAGCTTCGATAAGTATAAGGTTGGATTTGTGGCCAAAGGCTTCTATCCGGCAGAGGGAGTTGACTATGAGGATAGTTTTTACCAAGTGGAAAGATATTCCTCAATCATACCCATTCTAGCATTAGTTGCGTAGATGGGGTGGGAGATCCATCAAATGCATGTGAAGACCACCTTTCTCAATAGTGTTGTTGAGGAAGAAATTTACATAGAGAAACCAAAGGGATTGAGACATATGATAGGGAGACACATGTGTATAGGCTCAAGAGAGCCTTGTATTGTCTCAAAAGGTTCTCTAAGCACGGTAAATTCAGATCGACACATTCTCAGTGGATTGGTCTTCGCCAAAAGTGAAGCAGATGGAAATCTCTATCACATTATGGTACATGGAAAGTTGCTTATCTTGTTTTTGCATGTTGATGACTTGATACTTATGGGGGATGAGAATTTGATACACTCTTCCAAGGAGGACCTTGCAAGATAATTTGAGATGAAATGCATGGACTTGATGCATTACTTCATTGGGTTGGAAGTATGTCATGGTGATGGTGATTTTTTTGTGAGTCAAGGAAAGTATGCCTCTAAAACACTTCATAGATTTTACATGGAGAACTACAAGCCTATGGACACACCTCTAGCTAGAAACTGGAGGAAGGAGAGTACTTCTTCAGGAGAAGCAGTAGATGCTACCAGCTACAGAAAACTTGTGGGATCCTTGATGTAATTGGTGAACACAAGGCCCAACATATGCTATGTAGTTAATCAATTGAGTCAAGCCATGGTGAAGCCTACCAAGTTTGTATTGGAAGGTAGTAAAGCATGTGGTGAGGTGCCTCAGAGGCACAACCGAGTATGGGTTATGGTACAGGACAACAAAGGAAGTGAAGCTCCAAGGTTTCATTAATGCAGATTGGGTAGGCAGTGGAAAAGTACTTCAGGTGTTATCTTCATTGTTGGGTTTGTGACTATTTCTTGGTATAGCAGGAAATAAAGGTATGTGGCACTCAACTAAGTAGAGGTTGAATACATGGGTTCAATTCAAGAAGCATGTGAGGCCATATGGATGAGAAAAATACTTTTGGGTATTTTTAGTAAGTAAATGGATTAGACAGTGATTTATTGTGATAATTAGAGTTGTATCAAACTCTATGAGAATCCAGTATTCATGATAGGTCCAAACACATTGATATCAGGTGCCATTACTTGAGAGATTGTGTGCAGAGGATAATTATGATGCTACAATACATTCTAATTGATGAATGGGATGCAAATATCTTGACAAAGGCATTTTCAAGAGAAAAAATTGAATTCCACAAGTGCAGGATAAGGGTGGTTAAAAATCCCTTTCTTACTAAGAGGAAGTGTTAGAAATTATAGCGAGAAAGGGTAAATTTAACTTGTGCCTTAGTAAAATTTAGTAATTCAATTTTCCACATTAGCAGGATAACTTGGATTGCAGTTAACTTGTGTGGCATGGCCTTGTTTACTAGTTTACTCAATATAGGCTAGAAGTAGAGTTGTGCATGTAGTGATTCCTAAAATTAGCAATCTAGTTCAGTTATTTTTAGTTTGACTTAGTTAACTAAGCTCAAGTACTTAGTTGAGTCAGTTGAAGGTCAATTGAGTAGTAGAATTTTTGTTTACTTAGTGATCTCTCAATTAAACTAGTCAATTAGCTAAAAATAGCCCAAAAATGCATGAAATTTGAATTGCCTGTCTAGAATGGAGGAAAAGGCTCATTGTAATTATCAATTGTATACTAGTTGAGTGTACAAGCTTGGTAGTTAAGCAGATGAATCATTCCTTAGTAATTGTGCAAGAAAATAAAAGAAAATCCTATATTTTAGGAGTTAATTTCCTCTAGGATTGTGCAAGGAAATAGGAGAAAATTGGGGCCTTTAATTGGCTAAGTGTTGACCAGAGCAGGACAACTAGCAAGACAACATGTTTACATTGCAAGTTGTGTTTTGGAATCGAAGCAAGACATTGTAATAGTTCCTCATTCTCATTTGATTAATGAAAAGCAGTGGAGGGGTTTTTCCCAGTTGGGTTCCCCTGTAAAATCATTGTGTTCTTGTGGTTTTGATGGTTGCATGTCATTGCATGTGTGTGATTTCCATTGCGCAAAATATTAGAGGAAATTTGTAATATCTTGATTTCAATTCAATTCCATCAGTAGTAGCAAATTTCTATTAATTTCTACACAAAGAAAAATTTCATTATGTTTCCTCTACACTCTCATAGCTCCGTACAATAAAGGTGGGAGAGTGAAAGTGAAGGGAAAATCAACTAAAACAAAAAGTTTAGAAATAAACATTGTTAACATAAATTTTGAATTAAAAAATAAATTAATATTGATTATCTATTAATTACATGAAAAATAACTAATAACTAATTACAAATTCAGTTATTTTGTCTAAAAAGAAACGGAAAAATTAGTGAACATATTTGTTTCATACATAGAAAGTATTTATTCATTTTCTACCTCTCTTAATTGATGACCAAAAACCTACATTAAATCCAGGAAAGCTTAAAATTCTAAGTTTGATTTATTTATTTTATTTTTTTTATTGAAAATCCAAAAGAAAATAAAAAGATATATTTTTTGTTAAATCTAAGACTTTTGTGATCGATAATTTAGATAAATTTCTTTTAGATTAATCACATCATTAGGATTAGGTCGACGTTTCGAACCATCTAGGATATATCTATTTTTTTTTTAACTTAAAAAATATCAATGAAATAAAAAAATATATCTTTTTCTTATATCCAAAGAAACTAAACCATGGAAAAATAAAATAAAAAATAAAAATAAAAAACGTAAATGGATCCTACTACCTCTACTTTCATTCCACAAGCGTGAATGGAAAACAAGCCTTATTTTTTAAGAAAATGTGAGTGGAGTGAGGTATGAACTAATGTGTCATTTTTCTCTATTAACTACTCTTATTCTTTAATTCAACACTTTCCATATGCTTTACATTTGAAATTCTCTTCTAGAAAGATGTCTCCCCACTTGGTGTCTCTAGGAGCGTCTTTCTCCTAACATTTTTCTATCTATATCAGGGCATCGAACTTAATGCCTTTTTCCAACTACTATTGTTGTGACTCCATGCTTAGTGTTTTCTTCAAATGTGGTGCTCTCTAATCTCATATTCATACCCACCCTCAAATTCAACTCTTCATAGTGCAGAATTGATATGATACCATGTTTAATTTGGGAGTCCATGTGAACACATGAAGAAACTTAAGGAAGAAATTTGCACACATATCAATCATCTTATGTTGCATAATAAATTACTTTAAATCTAAAATATGTTTTAAATTTTGTTGGGATATGATATTTTTAATCCAAATCAAAATTGGTTTTTATCCTCTTTTTTTCTCACACCTCTAATTTTTATTTATGTGCATCTCTAAATTTTAATTCTATGCCTATTTTATCCAAGTAAGGTGTTCATCTAATGTGGGCATTATTTGTTCTATGTTTCTAATTTACAAAGTTGTATTTATAATTTTACTTGCTCTGCACTCTACATAATGTGTCAACGTTAGTAGTTTTATGTTTTAAATGCATGCAATCATGTAATTTTGGTGAGTTTCATTTTATTTTTATTGTGTATATATTTTCCATTTCTACTCGCAATATTTCGACGTATGACTAGAAATATTTCAAGATTTGTATTACAATATCAAATAAAATGTACATGTAAATTGTTAGAGTCTTATGTTATAGTAATCAAAGTCAAGTTTGGTCCTTTTATTATTATGGTTAATTTGTAAAGTGTTGTTATGATCTCATAGAGATCAAGTCTTAGTGTCAATTTAGGATAGGATATACTAAATTTTTGAGTGGTGAAAGAAATCAAGTTATCAGTTTCTTAAAAGGTCTAGGTTTAGTAAGTCTAGGGTTAATGTGTCATCCAAGTCATGGATAAAGGCAATAATGGATTTGGTTTCTCATCATTGGGACAAGTTAGTGGTGTCTTCTCAGTCAATTGCATAATCAAATCCGATAGTGCATCATATCATTGCACATCAAATATGTCAAGTTGTTGTTGCGCTTGAAATTTTTTAACTTGAAGAGTCATCATTGCAATTAAAGGAATTCCTAGACCGTGTGGAGGATTATAAAGATATTTTTTATCTTTCAAAAATCCATCGAGCACATTACTCATCCTCCTCAGATGCCCTAAATATCAAATGAGAGATTTTTGCATTTTGGCTGCAGGGGATATGTTGCGCTTCTACAAATCGAGGGTTTTCTCACCACCACGGTCACCCTTAGGTTTCAAATTTCCCTTTTCTGGAATGATACATGTTGTATGTTGTTTAATTCATCTTTAACATTCGAAGAGAGCACCCAGGAAACCTTTCAATCCTCATAACATTTAAATCGTTGTGCTTGTGTTTTGATAAATTTGTTGACTGTACAGAAATAGTGGTTGTGTTTTGGCCTATGACTTAAATTCTGGTAGTTTAAGATTTTAAATGCATAGGTCTTCCATTCAAAATATTTTTAAAAACCATCACCTAAACCATAATTCCGTTATTGATGCATTCTTGTTGCGCTAAGTTATTGAGTGTTGTCAATATATTTTGAAACCCTAGGAGTTTTCATTGTGAGTCATGACAACACCAGACATGAAGAAAAGGTATAGAGGGGGTGAAATAATCATATTTGAGCCTCAATATCTTACCTTGGTGAATTCAGATCCAACTATCAGGGTTGTGATTGAGCATACTGGTTGCATCAAGTTCTGTGAAAATATTCAGGGTTACAGTGTTTAGGTGACCAAACAATTTGGTTTAAAATTTACTGGTGTAGAAGCCAAGGTTAGAGAAATGAGTTTCCCAGTTTCATATGTTACTATCTCAGTAGCTATAGAGATCCATTTTCATGTAGAACAATGGTTCAATGGCATGCCATTAGATATATTCAACTACAAATATTTTCTAAATCCAAAGTACAAAAACAAAGAATATGGGGTTAATGTGCCAAAGGAATATCTTCTTGAAAATTACAACAAATTACTCAAGGTGATTCAAAGATTTTTCACTTGTGAAGGCAAATTTGGGAGGGTTTATAATTATCACTTCAAGATGTGGATGCATTTTATAGGTAAAAACCATTTAAATCTACCATTTTACTTGTTTAGGAGCATTGGAAAGATGGAAGATAAGGTTAAGGGTAAAAAGACTCAAGTGGAGCTAATTCTCTTTCATTTCTCCTTGATCAAATTATTAGTGGTGGAAGAGCTGAGGAAGAAAAATCAGTCATGGCAAGCATTTTTGGATTCATCCAAGTTGACAGTTGAACTTTCAGATCGTCCTTGGAGAAAAAAATACACCCTCATTAGTGGAAAAAGAATTTCAACCAACAATAGAAATATCATTCAAAAGGCCACATAATTCAGTTGACCAATCTGATAGGAAAAAGGGAAAACATTTTCATTTCTCCCCTAAGGTGGTGGTGGTTTCCAAGAAAACATACACAAGATTTTCTGCAAAAATGTTGCCCATGGAGAAAACAACTTAACAACCTACTGAAATTCAAGACACAATATCGAAGAACATTGATTTAAATGACAAGGATAGAGAGATTATGGAACTACAGGGATAGTTAAAAAAATCCCATTTAGTCATTTCCCAGCTTCAACATGATAATAGGGAGTGGAAAAAAAATATTTTGGAAAATGCATCTAAAGTTGATGAAGCAGACCCAATAATTAAGACAACTCCACTTGTCATCAGATCTAAAGGTAAAGGAAAAGCAGAAACAGAGGATATCTTGGAGCTATAGACCTCAAAATCAAGGATCCCTGTAACCAAATCTTTAGCCGGGAAATTGGAGCTACGAAAATAAAGTCTGATGAAAGTAAATTCAATGCAAGAGAAGAAAAAGACGAAGTTGGAGGAGGCAACTGAGGAAATATCAAGATGAAATCATCAAGCTTAGAGAAAAAGATGAAATGGCTAAATAGAAGATTTATGATCACCTGAAGAGTCGTGGTTCAACATTATTTAAATATATGGATATGTTGAGGAGAAACCTGCCCCTACATAGACAACTCAATAACATTTACAGGAAACATCTCACCTTGAAAAAGGAGCTAAGGGCTACAAAACAAGAATTGCAGGAGGAATTACAAGAAAAATAAGAGGAAAGAAGAAGAACATTGGCCCTGTTAGCTGAGGCATCGAAATTTTGTTTGTTGACATGTAACCAAGATAATTTTTCTTTTTTCCACTTCTTTTCCTAGTGCACTAGTTTATGTTAATGATATATATAATAACGCAAAAAAAAAATTCACTACTGTCAAAGGCATTAAGATTTGATAGAAGATCAGGGTTTTTGGAAGTCCTTTTATGTATGGAGGTTCAAGAAGGTATTTTATATTTTCAACATCATCCATCAGCCATTTTTCTCGGTCATATACTTCGACACCTAGTCAAATTCATGCAAATGAAGTTTCGTTGAGCTTTTGTTTTAGGTGATGATTTTCAAGAAGGGAGGTTTGCAGTTTGAAAAAATGTTTTCTAATAGGTATCTGATGTTTTAGGGGTTTTATTCCACTTTTTTGACACATTCATAAGTCAAAAACATGATCAAAAGTACGAGAATGATGAATTTGTTGCGCTTTTGCTGCAATTTTTCTGAAGGAGGAAGTAAAGCAACAAATTTTTTGCGCTTCCACACAGTCGGCAGTTTGACCTTTTAATTTGACTCCAGACCTCTTGAAAATGATTTATATGGTTATGAAAAGTGTCATTAAGTGTATTGGAGATTTGAACCTCATCTTTATGCATCCATTCAATGTATTTTGTTAAATATTCCTCTAGTCAAACAATTTCCTAATTTGTAGAAGGTGGTTCTATATTCGTTGCTACAAGAAGAAAACTATGTATTTTTGGAGAATTTGGTTCCTAAAGGGAGGAACTGATATTTTTTATGTATATATGATGTAATTTTGATTGATAAAAGGGTTGGTCAGTGTGTGATAGAGAAAATACATTGTGAATTGTACAGTTTCATTTGAAAAATTCAGTGAATGATGAAAGTCAAAGTCTACTTGTTCATGGATTCCAGTGACAATCATTTATGGTGATGTTTATCTCATGTTTGTGTTTCTTTATCTTCTCTTATAACCATGCTTAAAAAAAATTTCTTCAATGTTTAGTTAAACAAATTCACTTTCAGGTACTCTGTTATACATCACCATACATTTCAGTGTGTTTTCCTCTATCATAATATCTAAAATTCATCCTCAGCTAGTTGCTTTAGATATTATCAATTTCATTATTCCTATACTCACCTCTGTACAATGAAATTTTACAAAGACACCATAAATTATTTCTTACCTTTCCCTTATCTAAGGATTCTTCATTTTCCCATCATATTACTAAAAATATTTAGCTTAATTTGACTTCATTTCCCAATGGATTTTCCCTCTCCCCTGCCATCAAATTACTAAAATTATTCTACCTTGATCTATAGACCTAGCATAAAATCCAGAAGATTTCATAAGAGGGATCCGTTTATGGGTTTTTAAGGGCTAGCTTCTAGCCCTAAATATTGGTTTGTGGTTACCTTTGGGTTCCTCTCCTTAGCCTAGAGAAATTACGAAGTGCTAACACAAACCAAAATTTTCATGCCCCAAACTTTAATAAGCCAAAATTTATAATTAATTGATTAATTTGTAGTGTTGTGCAAGAGGGATATACGCAGGAGAACTGTGTGGAGAGGGAATGTATGCGGAGTTACGGAACATTCTGGGAGAAATTTATGTTTCTTTCTTTGCACACTTGTTCCCCCACACAAATATTGAGTTATGTTGACGTGGGATTGTTTTATTTGATATCACATCCAAAGACTTGTGGCAACACTTCTTTGTTGCTAATCCTAAGTGTGGTTTTCAAAACTATTTCGAAGGATTAAAATTAAAATGTACTACACTTAATATTTTTATGATTAAAAATATATTTCGTTTAATATTGGATAATAACTATTTAATTGACAAATGTGAAATTGAAAATTCACTTAGTATTCGATAAGCTCAAATAAAATGAACCCACATCAGCATAGTAATAGGGACACTTAATTGTCCACCTTTATTTCCCACCCAATATACATGTAACCCAAACTTTTCATTCCTCAAATTTTAGTAAGCCAAAAATGCTAATTAATTGATTAATACCTAGTATGCATGAATTTATGTGGAGGTACAAAACAATGTCAAAGAAAGTTTTTATCCCTTGTTATGCACAAATGTTTTCCCATAAAACACTTCTTCCTCACATTCATTAATAACCTTGAAAATGTTAATTAATTCATTAATATGTAGTGTTATGCGGAAGGGATGTGTGGGGTAGAAGTATGCGAACAGGGAATGTATGTGAAGGCATGAACATTTTATCCCGATATCAAATAAAATGCTTTCTAAGATTGTTTCACTAATAGTAGGATTTGAAAATTTTATAAATCAATAAAACAATGCAAGAAATCACATTACAAAATACACACACATGTCATAGGACAATGAGCTAGCCACACATTATATACAGTGACTGTTAGAGTATATATAATGTAAGTTAGTATCATAATACAAAACATGAAAATTAAACACACAAATTCATTGAAATATGTATTTAATGTTAATAGCTACATATCAGGTAACCATAGGGTAAAATCAAATATCAACCATGCAACATACTTGAAAATCCCTCTGACAATGGTCAAAATCTTCATCAGAAAGTAGAAGATGGATTTAATATTGGAAGTGCGGACACCCCCCACCCCTCACGACTAGTCAATGGTAATTCAATCTTACTAGTTAATGGTAACATGGATATCTTCACTGTCCATAAAACACTTCTTAATTTTGATAACTCAACAATAATAAACCTCATTTTCATCCCAATATTAAATAAAGCCTACATGTAAACCAAACTATTCATGCCCCAAACTTTAATAAGCAAAAACCACTAGCTAATTTTTTAATATGTAGTGTTGTGTAGGAGGGAGATAAGCGAACGAAATGTGCAAAGGGGGAATGTATGCGGGGTTACAAAACATTCTAGGATAAAATTTATGTTCCTTTCTTTGCACTCTTGTTCCCCCACAAAACACTCCTTCCTCTTACGCAAACTTTAATAAGGCAAAAAATCTAATTAACTAAACAATATGTAGTGTGAATACATAACATTGCAGAAGAAACTAGTATTTGGGAATTGTGAATACCAAGATTCATTGTTTTTCCACAACTCCTTTTCATCTTGATATGAAATAAAACGTACATTTAAATCAATCTTTTCACGCCCCACATTTTAATAGGCCAAACCGCTAATGAATTGATTAATATATAATGTTGTTCAGGAAATGTGAGATTGCAAATGCGCATAGTATTCACGAACCATGAATACAAAGATTCATTGTTTCTACTTTGATATGATTCTTAAATGATTAAAGCCTTTGAATAGGGTTTCCTTGTATATCGGGTTATGTCTATGTTTGCTTGTTTTATTTGCTATAGGGATGCAAAGGTCCTGTGGCAACATTGCGTTATCAATGATATGAGGTGTGGTTATCAAAACTATGTCTAAAGCTTTAATGTTAAAATAGTTTCATGTCTATAAAAAAAAAATTCCTTCTGCACCCTCGTTCTCCCGAAAAAAACCCCTCTTCCTCACAACCTTCATTCCATGCACATTAATGGCTCATACATCTATTCTCCTGCACATATTCCCTCTTCTCCACACATTAATGACTCCATACACTCATACTCCCTCACAAAAATTCTTCTTCATACGCATTAAAAAGACACTTTATTTAATATTGGACAATAACTAATTAATTGAAAATTTTGAAATCACAAATGCACTTAATATTCAGGAAGCTCAAATAAAATTAACCCACATCAGGATAGTAATGGCGAAACTCAATCCCCCACCCTTATTTTGCACCTGATATATACATAACCCAAACTTTTCATGCCCCAAATTTTAATAATTCAAAACTTATAATTAATTGATTAATATGTAGTATGTGGGAATGTATGTGGAGGTAGAGAACATTGCCCAAAAAAAAAAGTGTTCCTTGCTCTGCACACTCATTTTCCCACACAAAGCTTCTTCTTCGCACGCATTAATAACCCAAAACTATCAATTAATTCATTAATATGTAGTATTATGCGAAATAGATGTGTGTGGTAGAAATGTGCAGACAGGGAATGCATGTGGATGCACGGACATTTGCTATAGCATAATTTTTCACCCTCATGTGATTAATTATTGTCTCTTTGGACTTGGGCACCCTTCCCCCCAGACTTGAATAATTTCATAAAAAAACAGTGTCTAAAATCCCATACGTGATTATGCCTAGACTTTTCCGCGTATATACTCGAGCCCATTCACACTTTTCCGCGTATGCCATTTAAATTATTAAAAAATATAAAAAATTCCTTATTTTCGAGGCAAGGTGATGGTTATTCCTGTAATTCAACCACCCCAGCCCATGGCCCAACTGTTTCCAAGTACTGAAATTACTTTGAGGGAGTATAAAATCCCCTCATGTGTATGGCCTAAGGGAGAGAGAAAATTATACATATTATACTTAGTTGGAGCCCTATTTCAAGTCTGATGTTCCCATTCCTCCTACACTTCCCAGGTATATTTAGGAAACCCTTGTTTCCTTGAGATGATCATCATCCTATATGACATCTTGTGTGCACACATCTTGGAAGAATCCTAGCGACGTGAGGGCTGGACGGATCCAGAGGATGGTCTACTCGAAGGCCGTGGAAGGATTCAGGTGATCTCTCCACTTTTCTATTATTGTACATGCCATTTATAATGAGAAGAACCATCTTGTTCTCGAAATTCACGTGTTTATATCTCCTTATTTATGTGTAAAAATCATTAATTGAACATTCAGTATTGTTTATATGATATTATACATGAGTTACACTAACATCTAGGAACAATATATGTTGTACAACTAGAGTTTCGTGTTCGTTCTTTCTTGATTTCTAGGTTACGAAGCACAAAGGGTTGCTGGGGGTTTGCACCCCGAGGGATATACATCAAACATTAGAATTTCGGGTAAGTTCTGCAACTTGTTATGTCTAGTTTTCAGCATAAAAGATAGGTTAAATGAGTCCTTATTTAATGGTATGCCCCTGATCTGTGAAGGTTGCTGACCCAAAAACCTTTAGGGAGTTATTTCCCAAAACAGAGGTTGTGGACTCAAAAACCTTTAGGGATTTATTTCCCGAAACAGAAATGGTGACGTCGAACACAAGGAAAACCACTCAGTCAAAGACCCATAATGATGATCAAATGTTGAGCACAAGGTCACCTATCAATGATGTAAATAGGGTCAGGGTGCGGCTCTAGGTTTACTCTCAGAGCAATATGTCATAGTCGATAAGAGACAAACCCGTCAGCAAGAAGTCAATGGAGACCTTCTCAAACCAGCACGAGCATAGGACCGAACATCTGATGTGATAGTACAAGATACTGACAAGACTAGGAAGGCCAGAAAAATAAGTCAAGAGACACCACAGAATGGTTGACTCAGGTTTAAATTCCCATTGTGTAGAATTGTGCCATGGTGATCGGTGAAGACCTC
Organism: Pinus albicaulis; assembly: GCA_034641835.2. NCBI lineage: Eukaryota > Viridiplantae > Streptophyta > Pinopsida > Pinales > Pinaceae > Pinus > Pinus albicaulis. Next base: position 1,353,118,239 of record CM076572.1, on the reverse strand, counting down.
AGGTTTGCATTAGCATGCTTCGGTTAACTTTTGACAGTTCATCCAGTTTCTGCCAGTGACGCCGTCCACCCTTATATGTTGCAGTTTTAGTATAGCGGCATCCTATATATTGGCTCCCGAGTTGTGTGATTGTACCATGTGTTCCACCCCTTATGACTTGGTACTTGGAGATTCAGTTACTTGTGAGATCAGATATCTCTTACAACATCATTGATCAGTCTTCTATATGTGATACTTGGACTTGATTTCGACTTGTACTTCCGGGCAGTGATCAGATGATTCACTATGTACTTTGCATTTCAGCCATACTTATATACATTTTGGATATATAGAAATGCTTTTCTTTCACTGAGCATGGGTATGCCCACCTCAGACATGAGCTGACTCTCTGACTTCTTTCATTGGTTTTTGGTAGGCTGAAATCTGGTGAAGTCCTCTCTTGTCTTCGCAAGGTTCTTTCTATGCACATAATATATATCGGCCATCATATACCCCTTATGACCTCATATATTAGGGGGAATCTATTATAGCATCAGTTTTCACCCTCATGTGATTAATGATTGTCTCTTTGGCCTTAGGCACCCTTTCCCCCCAGACTTGAATAATTTCATAAAAAAACAGTGTCTAAAAACCCATACGCGATTATGCCTAGAATTTTCTGCATATATATGTGAGTCCATTCGTAATTTTCCACGCATGCCATTTAAATCATTAAAAATATATATAAATTCCTTATTTTCGAGGCAGGTGACGGTTATTCCCTAATTCAACCACCCCAGCCTGTGGCCCAACTGTTTCCAACAGCTGAAACTACTTTGAGGGAGTATAAAATCCCCTCATGTGTATGGCCTAAAGGAGAGATAAAATTATAGATATTATACTCTGTTGGAGCCCTATTTCAAGTCTGATGTTCCCATGCCTCTTGCACTTCTCATGTATATTCAGAAAACCCTTGTTTCCTTGAGATGATTGTCTGCTCAACTTAGTGTTCCTAAATTGATGTCATAAATTTTCAACCAGGGCTAGTAAACTGTTGAAGTGAAGTGCACTATATGTGCCTAGGTATCTTCTTCCTACTTCGTTGTGTTTAGTGTTTTTAGTTTTGTGTTTTTGTGCTAAGAAAAGAACTAAATTTTTGGTAAAGAGAAGTTATTGGTCACACTAAAACAGAGCAAAATATACTTTAAACTATGTATGGCACCTAAGAACAGAAAATGCCAATTCACCAATTGCAAAGCTTGACAAGGAAAGTAACTCATAACATTAACTCATTCCAATTCATTTCATTAGAGATATGTTGGAACAACTTGAGAAAAGGATAAGTTTGATGCAGTGAGGTTCTTTTGACTAAAAAACAACTTACAATATCACAGAGAAAATCTCATCCATAGTTAGAAATATGTTGGAACACATTGAGAAAATATTATCTGCAACATAGTAAGGAAATCTATGCTAATTTAACTTATGACACTAAAATCAACCCATTCTGCAACTCAAGATGTTACTATTAAGCCTCATTCAAGGGTTAGAGATCTCTTGGAATAGCTTTGGAAAAAGGTTGTTTGTAAAATTATGAGAAATTTCAAAACAGTCAAGACCTCAAAATGATATTACTAATTATTTTCCATATGATAATAATGTGTTAGAAGAGACTAAGAACAAGAGCAGTTTGTAAATAATAAAGGAATTTAAGTCGAATTTAACAGAACTAGAATACAACTAGCTAATAAAACCTGAAATGCAATGAACAGAACTGAACTAATACACAATTAGCCTTCGAAATACTACAGCTCTATCTCATTCAGTGTTAGTGATATTTTGGAACAATTTATGAGAACAAGATTGACTACACTATTCGATGTAAGTAAGCATAAAACATGAAGTTCAGAAAATTGCCTAAATTAAGAACGAAACAGAGCTAAAGTTACTTATCTAAAAAATATGCACAGATCCTTTCGGACAGTAGGGGCCCTCTACCATCGGATTAGCACACAAATCTCCTCAATATTACTTCATATCATGCATTAAAGTGGTACTTCTTTCATTAAAGGAAAACGCTCCAAAAAACAGAGTATTACAATCTTGGACAACTTAACAACAAAACATCAACTAGCTAACTGTCTCTCGGTTCACCAAGTTATTTTTATAAACAAAATACATAACTGTCATTGAGAAGAAATAGGGATAGGTGTATTTTTCAATCAAAATCGAATTAGAACTCCTTTTTGAGGCCTCATTCGTTGTTGAAGACATCTGTAGAGTCCTTGTCCTGGTAGAAGTCTACTTCTTAGTTTTGGTTTCCTCCACGTGCATAACCACTTGCAGATTTTTGCTCAGACTTCATAGAGGGAAAGGAATGATGTAGGTGAGTTATAGAATTCAACCATATGTGTTTTTCCTTTGAGTGATACCTGTAACCTGTGTGAACATGAATATAGCTGCGGAATATGCGACTAGCTACAGAATGGCTGCATTCTGTAGCTAAGGCTAGTCAAAAATCACTACGACAACAAAACCATAAAAGTATAGCAAGTCAGTCATTGTATGCATTCTTAAAGTGAATTTAATCAATCCTATTGATATTTTAAGCCTATAATTGATAAAGGACAAAGGAAATGAAGTGAAATTTGGTGAAATAAAAGGACATCTTTGGGGCTCAACATACCCCCACTGCAAAGCTTTTGCATGTACTCATGCAATTAATCCATGTATTCTGAAACTTCTGTTAGGACATCTAACTTCCTTTTTCTGCTTTCCCTGATGTTCAATGGCATCCTAGGCTTCCTTATGACCAATTTGAACCTCAGGTTTATAAGTGCCCTGCTCAACTTTTTATTTTTCTTCTTCAGCTTCTCACTAGCCTTGTATAATTTTTCCATTTACAGAGAGAGAGTTGTGTTCATGTTACTTTTCAACTTAAATTTTTCCCTTAAAATTTCATTTTCATTTTTTATGTGCCTATTAAGTACTTCCATTTCATATTTATCTCTTCTTAGCACTTCAATGGAAGACTCTTGTGGGCTAGGAGTTCTTCCTCTGTTTTCTGAGGCTCTCTTTTCCAATGACTCAATATAATTATAGATTTGTTGTTGTGCTGGGTCTACCTTCGGAGTTCCTCTATCAAGATCCTCTTCATACTGGTAGTCAGGAGATCTATCATTTGGTGTCTCTTCATCCTCAATATCTATGATTCCCGTTTTTTTAACCCCTGTTTTCTTTAATATGCCTCTAAGCCTATGGCTTTGTCTTAATTTAGATGGTCCCTCACCTCTCTCCTTGGCATACTTTCTTATTATCTTCTCCTTTTTAAGTTGTTTCTTAATTTTAGCCAATTTTTCAGAGATAATCTCCTCACTGTCTTCTTGTATGGATTTATCAGTTTTAATTTCAACAGATTTGAAATTTTTTCCTCTCCAGCTTCTTCTTGCAAGTTTTCCTTCAGATGGAGTTTCTTTAGGTTCTTGAAAGTGATTCCTCAAGAGGAACTCATCCCAATTGTCTCCCACCTTTCTCAAATGATTCTTAATTAGGATTTTAACTAGGCCATGGTGATACAAGGTGGTTTCTAAAAATTGAACCATTTTTTGTACATTAGAAGCCATCCTCTTTAGGCTATGGAGTAAGAAAAATGGTAAATTGATTTCTTCATCTAGGAAATGCATCATAAGCCGAATATGATAAACATATAGGGTGCCAAACCTTCCTTCACAAGTTATAAACTTTTGCAGAATTAACAACATATTTCGCCACTTATTCTTTAAGGTTGAACTAGGAATGCCTTTCTTGAAAAATGAGATATCCATACCTGGTGTTTTGAGCATCTGCCTCCATGCCTCATTGTGAAATTCCTTGTTTTTGAACCATCGTTCACCTTGCCTTGGTAATTATGTTGCTTCTGCAATGAAGGATTCTATGATAGTGAATTTGAAATCACCTATTTCAACTTCTGACCTGTTGAAGGACCGGGAAAATGTCTTGGTAACCTCCTTATGGAATCCATTGAAATTTTCCAAAAATTGTAGCCACCCCACCTGCTGTAAAATTTCTCTAATCTGTGGGTAACCCTCTAGGTATTTTGTTTCGACTGGTTCGGATCTTACAATGAGTCCCATGGTTTCTTTTCTCAATCTTCAATTTACTTCTCCGTAATTGCTCTTCTATTCACGATAAAAATGGCTGTAGAAGGTTGTTTTCACCCCAAAGATGACTTCTCTGTTTTGCAGACAGGAATTGGCTACAAAAAAATGGCATGAAGTGGTTATAGAATGAGTGAAATACGGTGAGGGTAAATTACATGAAAAATGAGTTTGAGAGCTGTCATGGAGTGAAAGACCGTGGAAAAATCTTGTGAGAATTTCAAAATCATCACTGAATACTTCGGGTTAGTGACGTGACCTAATCGGTCACTTCAAGTACTAATCATTAAGTTCTAATAAATGATGATTTGATATGGCGGAATGGAAGGGATTTGTCCATGAATTTTATGATAGGCTTGATAGACTTGATCAATACGAATAATCAAAATAACTTTATGAAACATACATATAACTTAACCATACTATAACTTTCATAATCTGTTATCATAATAATTTCACAAGTTACCTTAGCCCTTCTTTTGATTTTTGTGGTTTTTAATATGCTTTGTCTTCCTTTGAAAATCATTAATCTTTCAGTCTTCATAATCCCTTTAATTTTTCTTGTTGACATAGGTGTGCAGGATCAATTTGCTGTTAAACAAGTGGTTGCTAGATAGTTTCCTGCAGGATATCTGGCTGCAGAATACCTGTAGAAGCTTTGAAACATGGAATGAAATGATTTGAAACATGGATGGAATGTAGTATAAAATGAAATAAAATGGATCATGAAATATGGTGGAATGGAGCATGAGTGAAGTGAAATATAATGGAATGAAATGGGTCATAAATTTAAAGTGGAATGAAGTATGAAAAGTGGCCTACAACTTATGATTTGTAATACTCAATTGCAGAAAGAGAGCAAATTTAAAAATCTGAAATGAAAATGAGGTGGACCATGGAATGGAGTGAATGAAGTATGGATGAATGGAGTGAATGAAATATGAATGAATGGAGTGAATGGAATATGAATGAAGTGAGACATGATGGAGTGAAATGGATCATAAGTGGAATATGATATATAAAATGGGCCTGTACTTATGATTTTATGATAGTTTCTTGCGGGAAAAGAACAAATTTGAAAAGCTAAAGTGTCAGAGGATTTTGATTTTCACTTTATCTTTTCTGTATAAACATGCTAATCAGTGATTAGTTTTCATTTTTATACTTTTTTTTTTCATGTATCTGAATTCAGAAAATTCAATTAAGTTGATGAAGAAGAAGGATTCTTCTTCATTAACTTCACATCACTGTTCTCCTGGAATCTCTTGACAAATTCTTCTCTTGAAAGTGGCTTATGATACAACTTCAGTCTATGACCATTTACAAGAAAAGTGACCTTCTCTTCATCTATTGTCCTGATTTTTATTGCTCCATTGTCAAAAAAATTCACAATTTCATATGGCCCAAGCCAATGTGTTTGGAATTTACCTTGAAAATCTTTGAACTTTGAATCAAACAAGAGGGCCCAGTCACCTTCTTTGAATTTATTTTCCTTAATGTAATTATCATGCCATCTAGTCCTTTACTGCTGGACTATATTTGTTCTCTGGATTGCATCCTATCTGATCTCATCCAATTCATTAATCTGCTCCAACCTATGATTTTGTGCTTCTGTTAGATCAAGTCCTAGCTGGACTGTCATTTTAAAAGTTTGAATCTGAAACTCTATGGGAAACAAGACTTTTTTCCATAAACAAGTTCATAAGGAGTATGACCTGTTGTGCTTCTCCATGTAGTTCTATAGGCCCACAAGGCTTCAGGAAGCCTGTCTGCCCAACCTCTTCTATGTAAATGAATAGTCTTTGTTAGGATCCCTTCAATGACCTTATTAGTAGATTCCACTTTACCATTTTCTTGTGGATGATAGGGAGTAGATTTTCTGTTTCTGATTTTGTACCTCTCCATCATTTGTTCCACTAGCCTTGACGTGAATTGAGCTCCTTGATCTGTAACAATTTCTCTTGGGACACCAAAATGAGTAAAAATATCCTAAAAAGGAAAATTGACTACAGATACTTTAGTAGTAAAAAGTAATGGCTTGGCCTCTACCCATTTGGTAACATAATCAGTGCAAAGTAATATATATTTATTTTGTCTTGATGGAGGACTAATAGGTCCTACAAAATCTAACGCCCATTTCTCAAAAGGTTCAATATGTACCTGAGGCTGCAATGGCATCTCACCTGAAGGAGAAGGTTTCCTTACCCTTTGGCAGCTGTCACACCTTTTGACATACTCTTTAGCATCTTTAAAAAGGGATGGCCAATAGTATCCTAAATGAAGGACCTTATAAGCTGTCCTTTTATCAGCAAAGTGTCCGCCACAAGGTTCATCATGACATGCCTTGAGGATCTCAGGCATCTCATCTTCTCGAACACATCTCCTAGTGATAAAATCTGGACCTGTTTTGTATAACTCATTAGCAACCCATGAATATTTTGCACTATCATAAATGATCTTTCTTTTGTATCTTACATTCATTATTGAAGGAAATTTCCCTGAAACTAAATAATTAGAAATGTCAGCAAACCAAGGAGTTTGAGTAGAAATTGCAAAAAGATATTCATCAGGGAATTGATCTTCAACTGGAGTATTATCTTTGATGTTTTGGAGTCTAGATAGGAAATCAGCTACTGTATTTTTTTTCCCAGGCCTATCTAGAATGGTAATGTTGAATTTCTGTAAAATCAATAACCATCTTATGACTCTGCCATTTGTAATTGATTTTTTCATTAGATATTTAATTGCAGAGTGATCTGTGTGAACAAAAGTCTCATAGCCTGTTATATAGTGTCTAAATTTATTTATGGCATGAACAACAGCTAAGAACTATTTTTCAGTTACAGTATAATTTAACTCTGAAGGAGTCAAATTTTTACTTGTATAGTAGATGGCATAAGGAATCAGGTCTTTTTTTCCCAATACTGCTCCTAAAGTTGTATCCAAGGCATCTGTTGAAATATGAAAAGGTAATTTCCAGTTAGGTCCCCTTAAAATAGGTGCTTCAGAGATTTTTGTTTTCAGGGTCTCAAAGGCTAACTGGAAATCAAGATTCCACTTGAATACACAGACCTTGGTAAGTAATTTGAAAAGTGGAGATGTTGTCTTAGTGAAGTTTTCTATAAACCTTCGATAATATCCTGTAAATCCTAGAAAAATCCTAACATCTTTTTGACAACTTGGAATAGATAAGTTAGAGATGACTTCAACTTTTGACTCATCAACTCTAATCCCATCCCCTGAAATGTGATGCCCCAAAACAATTCCTTCAGTAAAAATCATAAAACACTTCTCATGACTTAGTGAAAGATTTGATTCTTTACATCTTTTTAAAACTTTTTCCAAGTTTGCTAAGGCTTCTTCAAATGTGTTTCCATAGACTGTGAAATCATCCATATATACCTCTACAAAATCATGTATTAGATCTGAAAATATTCTTAGTACTACCCTTTGAAATGTTGCAGGTGCATTGCATAGTCCAAATGGCAATACTCGGTAAGCATAGATACCCCAAGGACAGGTAAATGTGGTTTTATCTTGATCTTCAAGTGCTACTTGAATTTGGTTATAACCACTAAACCCATCTAAAAATGAGAAGTACTTTTTTCCAGCTAATGTATCTAACACCTGATCTATGAAAGGTAGGGGAAAATGATATTTAAGAGTATCTTTGTTTAATTCCCGGTAGTCAATACACACCCTCCATTTACCATTTTTCTTTGGCACAATTACCAAAGGAGAAACCCACTGACTATCTGAAATGGGATAGATAAAGTTGACATTTAACAATTTCTGCAATTCTTCTTTAACAATCTCCCTAAGATTTGGATTCATCTGTCTCTGAGGTTGTCTGATTGGTTTACAATTTTCCTCTATGTAGATGTGATGAGTGAAAGTCTTAGGGCTTATCCCTTTCATATCAGTGTACTCCCATGCATATGCAGAAGAATGTCTTTGTAATATCTTGACTAGCTTTTCTTGTTGAGATTTCTCTAGATTCCTGTTTATGTTTAAAGTTTTACCTGGAAATACCTCAATTGTAGAGCTGTCAAATTTATCCATGGAGTAAAGAGACATCTGTCTTGATGATAAAAACTCAATTTTGGATTCTTATTGAAATTTTTCATGTTTTTATTCCGCAGAGGATTCAAAATTTTCTAAGGTATTTAGAATCTGGTTATCTTCACTAATTTATGAAATTGTGAAGAGAGGTTGTATGTCTTCTTCATCCTCAATCCATTGAGTATCATCTAATTCTGTAATTGTTTTTTCTGGAGGATACAAGGTAAATTTCTTGGTTGAACTACCATCAGAGATGTACATATCACCGGATCTACTACTAATGAAAGCATCATTTGTAGCTAACCAAGGTCTTCCTAATATAATAGGATGTCCTCCTAGATTATTCTTAGGAGTTAAAATTATAAAATCCACAGGATACTCCCAAGAATCTAGGGACATTGGAATGTCTTCTATTACCCCATCAGGTTTAATCACATATCTGTCTGCTAATTGTAATAATGTGGGTGTAAAAAGAAGATTGGGAAGCTTTAGTTTATCCATGATTTGTCTACTCATGATATTGATTGCTGCTCCTAAATCAATAAGTGTGTTTTGGATCTTAGTTCCATTGATGTGTATTTTAACAACTGGATTTCCTGGGTCTAGATACTTTGGAATGGAAATCTTACCCATCATGATATCTTCTATTTTTCCTGCCAGTTGAATTTTCTTTATCTCTTTGATTCTTTTTCCTGCTTTTTTCATGCTCAACTCTTTTATTGTTTTTGCTAAGATTGGAATTTCCTTGATAGCTTGTAATAATGAGATCTTAATAAAAACATTCCTTAGCTCATCTAGGAAATCATAATTAGGCACCATAATTTGTTTTTCTACACCCCTATCAATTTGTAATCTTTCTGGAAAGGGAGGTGTAGAGGTGGATGTTGATGGCTGCTATAATATAGGAGTTGAAATTATTGGTTCTTTTTGTTTTGATTTTTCAATGGTTGGCGCTTGAAAAGATGTGTTCTCTTCAAGACTTTTATTTACCCGTAGATAATATTCCTCAGAATTATTTTTCTCTTGTATGATTACAGAAGGTTTCTTCTTTTCAAGTATTCTTCCAGACCTAAGTTGAACATCATTAAGGTCTAAAGGAGTAATCAAATAGGTTGGAAACTGTTGGCCTTCTATCATGTATGTGTTATGAGGATTTTTATTGTTGGGGTTTGGTATGGGTTGGGCAGGTAACTGATTTTTTTCTGAGGAAATGGTAATGGAAGTGGTGGATTTTGAGGATTTTGTTGAATATTTTATAGAGAGAAATTTTGATATGGTGTATAGGATGGTGGATATTGATAGTACTGAGAGTATCTTCCATAGGGATTTTGTGCTCCTTGTGCCCAAGTTTGAGATTGATTTTGAAATTGGGGCCAAGGTTGCTGCCAAGAATTCCAATTTGGTGGGGGTTGATTATACAGCTGATCATAGAATCCTTATGTTTGAGGTCCTTGCCAAGGCCTCCTAGAGACAAAATTGAGAGATTCTGTGGAATTTGTAGGGGTTTCTTCTTGAAAGACAGCTTTAAGACCAGGAAGTGAAGGAAAAATCTTGGTCTCATGTTTTTCTGAACAAATTACACAAGTCTCTACTACTTTTGCATCCAAAAGGCACTCTCTCAAGGCATGCTTCTTTCTACATTTGGGACAAAAGATTGCTAAGGCATCAGATTTATCTTTTTTCTTGTTTTGTAACTTGAGGGTGTCTATTTTCTCACTAAGACTCCCTAAAATGTCAGATTTAAATTCATCAAGCATATGTCCTATTTCTTCCCTACTTATTGTCCTAGAAGCAGACTTACTTGCCCTTGCAAGAGCAGGGTCTCTTGGTCCTTTTACAGTTTTAGATTTCCCTCTTGAAAGGTTGATACATAATTCAGCTATTTCAGGTAATGTGAGCTGAGATATATCCCCTTTTCCCATCATATTAAGGATATCTAACCATTCATCCCTAATTGTATTCAACAAGAGAGCTTTCAAAGTATCTTGGTCTAAGTTTTCCATTTTTGCCCTCTTGATGTTATAGTTAAACCTCTTCAACAAATCTTCTAGATTTTCATCCTCTTTTTGTAGCATTTTAAACACTTCCTCCTTATGGTTGACTGGCATACAATAATCCAAATAACTCTCTAGAAATGCATGTTTCATGTCTTCCCATGTCCTAATAGAACTGTTGATCAAACTCATAAACCATTTTAATGCTGCTCCTTTCAATGTTGAAGGGAATAGTTTAAGTTTTTGGGCATCTTGTAAGTAATCATAAGTTCTACATAGGACTTAAAATTCAAATAGGAAGGTTTCAAGATCTTCACTTTTGAGTCCATAAAAGTTTGGAAGGACAGAGGGTGAAATTTTTTTCATAGTTGCACTGGTTTCTTCATCTACTATAGGAAACCCAAAAGAGCTTCCCATTTCCCTTCTACCTCTTCCTCTGCCTCCTTCTTCACCTCTACCTTCTTCACCTTCTGCACCTCTACCTCCTTCTCCTCTACCTCTACCTCTACCCCCTCCAAATAGTGTATGTTCTCCATTAAAGACTCCTCCTCCCCCTTATTCTGCCATGGTTGATTCTCCTATGGAAGTAGAAAAGTTTATGTCTCTAATAGGGATTCTTGAATCTTCTTATAGGATAGGTTAAATGGATGAAGTGGAAGGTCTCTCTGACGAAATATCTGATCTTAAGCCTTCTAGAAGTCTGTGATCAGTATAGGATGGGATGTGGGTTTGAGTTGGAGGTGTGCTGCCTCTTGGTCTTGGTGGAACAAGTGGTGTTCTAGGAATCAAGCTTCTGCTTCTTATGAATCTACCCCTTGAGTCTCTTTCTCTACGCATATAATTTTTTTTCGGAGGTAAGAAACAAGGCTACCTAGTTACACTTCCCCGACAATGGCGCCAAAATGTGTGCTCAACTTAGTGTTCCTAAATTGATGTCATAAATTGTCAACCAGGGCTAGTAAACTGTTGAAGTGAAGTGCACTATATGTGCCTAGGTATATTCTTCCTACTTCGTTGTGTTTAGTGTTTTTATAGTGTTTTTGGTTTTTTGTTTTTGTGCTAAGAGGAAAAGAACTAAATTTTTGGCAAAGAGAAGTTATTGGTCACACTAAAACAAAGCAAAATCTACTTTAAACTATGTATGGCACCTAAGAACATAAAATGCCAATTCACCAATTACAAAGCTTGACAAGGAAAGTAACTCATAACATTAACTCAGTCCAATTCATTTCATTAGAGATATGTTGGAACAACTTGAGAAAAGGATAAGTTTGATGCAGTGAGGTTCTTTTAAGTAAAAAACAACTTACAATATCACAGAGAAAATCTCATCCATAGTTAGAAATTTGTTGGAACACATTGAGAAAATATTATCTGCAACATAGTAAGGAACTATATGCTAATTTAACTTATGACACTGAAATCAACCCATTCTGCAACTCAAGATGTTACTATTAAGCCTCTTTCAAGGGTTAGAGATCTCTTGGAATAGCTTTGGAAAAAGGTTGTTTGTAAAATTATGAGAAATTGCAAAACAGTCAAGACCTCAAAATGATATTACTAATTCTTGTCCATATGATAATAATGTGTTAGAAGATACTAAGAACAAAAGCAGTTTGTAAATAATAAAGGCCTTTAAGTCGAATTTAACAGAACTAGAATACAACTAGCTAATAAAACTTGAAATGCAATGAACAGAACTGAACTAATACGCAATTAGCCTTCGAAATACTACAACTCTATCTCATTCAGTGTTAGTGATATTTTGAAAAAATTTATGAGAACAAGATTGACTGCACTATTCGATGTAAGTAAGCATAAAACATGAAGTTCAGAAAATTGCCTAAATTAAGAACGAAACAGAGCTAAAGTTACTTATCTAAAAAATATGCACAGAGCCTTTCGGATAGTAGGGACCCTCTACCGTCGGATTAGCACACGAATCTCCTCAAGATTAATTCAGATCATGCATTAAAGCGGTACTTCTTTCATTAAAGGAAAACACTCCAAAAAACAGAGTATTACAGTCTTGGACAACTTAACAACAAAACATCAACTAGCTAACTGTCTCTCAGTTCACCAAGTTATTTTTATAAACGAAATACATAACTGTCATTGAGAAGAAATAGGGATAGGTGTCTTTTTCAATCAAAATCAAATTAGAATTCCTGTTTGAGGCCTCGTTCCTTGCTGAAGACATCTGTAGAGTCCTTGTCCTGGTAGAAGTCTACTTCTTAGCTTTGGTTTCCTCCACGTGCATAACCACTTGCAAATTTTTGCTCAGACTTCGTAGAGGGCAAGGAATGATGTAGGTGAGTTCTGGAATTCAACCATATGTGATTTTCCTTTGAGTGACACCTGTAACCTGTGTGAACATAAAGATAGCTATGAAATATGCGACTAGCTACATAATGGCTGCATTTTGTAGCTAAGTCTAGTCAAAAATCACTACGAAAACAAAACCATAAAAGTATAGCAAGTCAGTCATTGTATGCATTCTTAAAGTGACTTTAATCAATCCTATTGATCTTTTAAGCCTATAATTGATAAAGGACAAAGGAAATGAAGTGAAATTTGGTGAAAGAAAAGGACATCTTTGGGGCTCAACAATGATCATCAGCCTATATGACATCTTGTGTGCACACATCTTGGAAGAATCCTAGCAAGGTGAGGGCTGGACAGATCCAGAGGATGGTTTTCTCGAAGGCCGTGGAAGGTTTCAGGTGATCTCTTCACTTTTCTATTATTGTACATGCCATTTATAATGATAAGAACCATCTTGTTCCCAATATTGACGTGTTTATATCTCTTTATATATGTGTAAAGATCATTAATTGAACATTCAGTATTGTTTATATGATATTATACATGAGTTACACTAACATATAGGAACAATATATGCTGTACAACTAGAGTTTCGTGTTCGTTATTTATTGATTTCTAAGTTACGAAGCATGAAGGGTTGTTTGGGGTTTGCATCCCACTGGATCTACATCAAACGTTGGACTTTCAGGTAAGTTCTGCAACTTGTTATATCTAGTTTTAAACATAAAAGATAGGTTAAGTGAGTCTGTATTGAATGGTATGATACACATGAGGGGCTTTTATACTCCCTCAAAGTAGTTTCAGCAGTTGGAAACAGTTGGGCCACGGGCTTGGGTGGTTGAATTACGGGAATAACCATCACCCTGCCTCGAAAATAAGGAATTTTATATATTTTTTAATGATTTAAATGACATACGTGGAAAAATTTGAATGGACTCGCGTATATACGTGGAAAATTCTAGGCATAATCACGTATGGGATTTTAGAAACTGTTTTTTATGAAGATGTTCAAGTCTAGGGGGAAAGGGTGACTAAGGCCAAAGAGACAATCATTAATCACATAAGGGTGAAAAATGATGCTATAACAGATGCCCTCTAATATATGAGGTCAGAAGGGGTACATGATGGCCGAAATATATTATGTGCATAGAAAGAACCTTGCGAAGACAAGAGAGGACTTCACCAGATTTCAGCCTGCCAAAAAACCAATGAAAGAAGTCAGAGAGTCAGCTCATGTCTGTGGCAGGCATACCCATGCTCAGTGAAAGAAAAGCCTGTCTATAGATCCAAAATTTATATAAGTATAGCTGAATTGAAAATTACATAGTGAATCATCTGATCACTGCCCGGAAGTACAAGTCGAAATCAAGTCCAAGTATCACATATAGAAGATTGGTCAATGATGCTGTAACATATATCTGATCACACAAGTAACTGAATCTCCAAGTAGCAAATCGAAAGGGGTGGAACACATGGTACAATAACACAACTCGAGAGTCAACATATAAGATGCCACTGTATTGAAACTGCAACATATAAAGGGTGGACGACGTCACTGGTAGAAACTGGATGAACTGTCAAAAGTGAACTGAAGCATGCTGATGCAAACCCAAGGTCTTCACCGATCACCATGCCACAATTATATACAATGGGAATAATTGAGCTGAATTCGACCATGTGAGAAATCGTTTGATTACCGGTCAATAATGTATACCATTAACAAATGCGAGACAACCCACCGATAATGATAATGAGTGTCAAGGTGCCCCAGTACAATATAACAAGTGCGAATGAATGATTTGAAGTCGAACACTTGTAAGAATCTATCAATCAGGAGGCAATAATGAATCCTCACTGTCGATAGTGAAGAGTCTTCCACTAATGACTGCAAACCCTAGGGTACTGACAAAAAGACTCTAGACCTTATTCCCAGAGCAATGAGTCAGAGTCAATGGGAAAAGATCTGCTGGAAGGAAGGCATTGAGGCATCCCACATCAGTCCAGCGCGAGTGTAACCCGCAGGCCAAGATTTGGAAGGAATCAGATGAAGTAGAGTGAAGGAACCAACCCAAAGTACATTTCCGACATGTACAAGATGAAGCTAGCGCATGGAAGAAACCGTCTGAACCAACCAATAATGAAAGCTGACAAAGAGGCAAGATATTCATCGATAGGGTCAAGTGGAAATAAAGGTACTGCATAAATCCCAAGTGTGATAATGTATGTTGACGTCGAACACAAGGAAAACCACTCAGTCAAAGACCCATAATGATGATCAAATTTTGAGCACAAAGTCACCTATCAATGATGTAAATAGGGCCAGGGTGCGGCTCTAGGTTTACTCTCAGAGCAATATGTCGTAGTCGATAAGAGACAAACCCGCTGGAAAGAAGTCAATGGAGACCTTCTCAAACCAGCACGAGCATAGGACCAAACATCTGATATGATGAATTTAAAGCTTACCTGACTAATTTGATGAAGATTGATGGCTGATTTCTCCTGTTTTGAAGAAAAAAGTTTTTTCTCCAGAGCTCTTTTCTCCAATTCAGCAAAGTAACAATGAACCAAGTATGAGGTAAAATGTGTATTTATGCCTAGAAATTGAAAATTTTTTGCAAAATTTCATTATGCTTATTTTTCAAATCTGTATTAAGTTGCATAACCCTGTTGCTTGTAAGTGTTGGGATAGGTATATTTTCAAGTACATTTTGTTGACTTTGAGTCAACAACCTTCACAGATCAGGGGCATACCATTCAAGAAGGACTCAGTTAACTTATCTTTTATGCTGAAAACTAGATATAAAAAGTTGCAGAACTTACCCGAAAGTCCAACGTTTGATGTATATCCCGCGAGGTGCAAAACCCCAACAACCCTTCGTGCTTCGTAACCTAGAAATCAAGAAATAACGAACATGAAACTCTAGTTGTACAACATATATTGTTCCTATATGTCAATGTAACTCATGTATAATATCATATAAACAATACTGAATGTTCAATTAATGATCTTTACTCATATATAAAGAGATATAAACACATGAATATCGGGAACAAGATGGTTCTTCTCATTAAAAATGGCATGTACAATAATAGAAAAGTGGAGAGATCACCTGAATCCTTCCACGACCTTCGAGCAGAGTGTCCTCTGGATCCGTCCAGCCCTCACCTCGCTAGGATTCTTCCAAGATGTGTGCACACAAGATGTCATATAGGATGATGATCATCTCAAGGAAACAAGGGTTTCCTGAATATACATGGGAAGTGCAGGAGGCATGGGAACATCAAACTTGAAATAGGGCTCCAACAGAGTATAATATGTATAATTTTCTCTCTCCCTTAGGCCATACACATGAGGGGCTTTTATACTCCCTCAAAGTAGTTTCAACAGTTGGAAACAGTTGGGCCACGGGCTGGGGTGGTTGAATTACAGGAATAACCATCACCTTGCCTCGAAAATAAGGAATTTTATATATTTTTTAATGATTTAAATTGCATACGCAGAAAAGTGTGAATGGACTCGTGTATATACGTGGAAAAGTCTAGGCGTAATCGCGTATGGGATTTTAGACACAGTTTTTTATGAAGATGTTTAAGTCTGCGAGGAAAGGGTGCCTAAGGCCAAAGAGACAATCATTAATCACACGAGGGTGAAAAATGATGCTATAACAGATTCCCCCTAATATATGAGGTCATAAGGGGTACATGATGGCCGAAATATATTATGTGCATAGAAAGAACCTTGCGAAGACAAGAGAGGACTTCACCAGATTTCAACCTGCCAAAAAACCAATGAAAGAAGTCAGAGAGTCAGCTCATGTCTAAGGCGGACATACCCATGCTCAGTGAAATAAAATCATGTCTATAGATCCAATATGTATTTAAGTATAGCGGAACTGAAAAGTACATAGTGAATCATCTGATCACTGCCTGGAAGTACAAGTCGAAATCAAGTCCAAGTATCACATATAGAAGACTGGTCAATTATGTTGTAATAAATATCTGATCGCACAAGTAGCTAAATCTCCAAGTACCAAATCAAAAGGGGTGGAACACATGGTACAATCACCCAACTCGGGACTCAACATATAAGATGCTGCTGTACTGAAACTGCAACATATAGGGGTGGGCGACGTCACTGGCAAAAACTGGATGAACTGTCAAAAGTGAACCGAAGCATGCTGATGGAAACCCGAGGTCTTCACCGATCACCATGGCACAATTCTAAAGAATGGGAATAAATGAGCTGAAGTCGACCATGTGAGAAATCGATTGATTACCGGTCAATAATGTATACCGTTAACAAATGCGAGACAACCCACCGATAATGATAATGAGTGTCAAGGTGCCCCAGTACAATATAACAAGTGCGAATGAATGAGTTGAAGTTGAACACTTGTAAGAATATATCAATCAGGAGGCAATAATGAATCCTCACCATCAATAGCAAAGAGTCTACCACTGATGACTGCAAACCCTAAGGTACTGAAAAAAAGATTCTAGACCTTATTCCCAGAGCAATGAGTTAGATTCGATGGGAAAAGATTTGCTGGAAGGAAGGCATTGAGGCATCCCACATCAGTCCAACACGAGTGTAACCCACAGTCCAAGATTTGGAAGGAATCAGATGAAGTAGAGTGAAGGAACCAACCTGAAGTACGTTTCGGACATGCACAAGATGAAGCTAGTGCATGGAAGAAACCCTCTCAACCAACCAAGAATGAAAGCTGACAAAGAGGTGAGATATCCACCGATAGGGTCAAATGGAAATCAAGGTACTACAGGAATCCCAAGTGTGATAATGTATGCTGACGTCTAACACAAGGAAAACCACTTAGTCAAATACCCATAATGATGATCAAATGTTGAGCACAAGATCACCTATTAATGATGTAAATAGTGCCAGGGTGTGGCTCTAGGTTTACTCTCAGAGAAATATTTCGTAGTCGATAAGAGACAAACCCGCCGGCAAGAAGTCAATGGAGACCTTATCAAACCAGCATGAGCATAGGACCAAACATCTAATGTGATAGTACAAGATATTGACAAAACTGGGAAGGCCTGAAAAAATAAGTCAAGAGACACCACAAAATGGACGACTCAGGTTTAACTTCCCTTGAACAAATCCACGACTCATGATGACCATGGCAACAAATAATGACATTGTATAAGTCTGTTATGCAGGAGGAAAAAACAAACTCTCCATATGATTGGAAGAAATAACCAACCGGGGGAGAACTGACTCATGAAACAAGTTTATGGCATCTCCTAGGCCAAAAATAAAACCATCCCAAATGAGGAAAATACATAATGGTATGTGCTTTGTTCAAGGGCAACAAACTAATACTGTAACTACCGTCAAAATATGAAGTAACTTCCCGTTCCCGCTCTTTTTAACATTTTATTTTTTTTGTCTTTTTCATATAGTAAACCTGAAAAAGAATAAAATAATGCTATGATACAGTGGATAGAACGAGGATCAGGAAACAGATGCACTAGTTCCTGGGATAGGAACAATCCTATGCTCAATGCAAGGTGGCAAAAACTGGTAAGCGATACTCAAAGGAGTGTTCAATCCATGGGTAACAAGGATGTCAAGTCGCGATAGGTAAGTGCTTTGCAATGGTTAACTTGTACAGAGATTCAAGGTCAAAATATGGCTTAAAAATCGAGTCCAAATGAAGCCGGCTGAAGGCCAAGATAAACAAGTAACCAGTATGCAATGCAGTGATACAACTCAACAACACCAGGGAGCCTCTTAGGGTAATAGCCAGAAAAATGATAATGAAGAAGAAGAAGAATGAAGCTTCAACATATAATTCATGGCGGGACTAAAGAGGACTCTCGAGCCTACATAAAGTGCAGCATGGGCGACAAGTGATAGCGAGGAACTAACTAGGAAGCCCATGTAAAAGAAGGCTCTACCACCAAGTCATGATTAAATAATTGGCGAGTGAAATGGGTTAAGTACTCATGACATGATGAGAGAAACCCTATGGAAAGTGATCAGAATGGAGGCTAGAATGCAGAATGCAATGGAAAGTGGATTCCCTAACCTATATGCTAGTTAAGATCATATACCTACCATGACAGGTCAGCGGTCATGGATTTAAAAACCGGAAAAAAAAAAAAAAAAAACTCAAAGTCAACAAAATGTACCTGAAAATATACCTATCCCAACACTTACAAGCAACAGGGTTATGCAACTTAATACAGATTTGAAAAATAAGCATAATTAAATTTTTCAAAAAATTTTCAATTTCTGGGCATATATACACATTTTACATCATACTTGGTTCATTGTTACTTTGCTAAATTGGAGAAAAGAGCTCTGGAGAAAAAAATTATTTCTTCAAAATAGGAGCAATCAGCCGTCAAACTTCATCGGATTAGTCAGGTAAGATTTAAATTCATCATTGCTATCAATTTCATCCATAAATAGGTTAAAAATTGTGATTTTTCACTGTAGGAAAGATTTATTTTGATTGAGCATTTTGCGCATACGCGGGTTCGTGTGGATGAACCCGCGTATGATACACGACTGTCCACAAGGGAAGTCACGTATGCGCAGACCGTGTTTTGAAAAAATGAACCTAATGAGAATTTAAATGACTTTTTTCAGGATGAAAATTTCTTGGAGGGAACGTGAGCACAGTACCATTGACCAGGAAGTCATGGGGGATCAAAATTCGCTCAATATCCTCTGAAACTATGGATTGCTCAAATTCTTCAAAATGCCAAATATGAAAAGTAACGTCCTGTTACTTGAAATGCTGGTGAATCATTGGGAACCAGAGGAAGATTTCTTCATGATTGACCAAATATCCATACACATAGAGGTGGAAGAAATTTACTTTATTACTGGACTCTCTCGAATAGGATACCCAGTAGATTTGCACGACATGCCTTTGGTAGGGCTTACAGTAGATGATTATGTCCACATCTATTGTGTAAAGGGATCTCAAAAAGTAGGGACTCAAACTGCAATCAAAGATTTATCAGAGCTGCATATGAAAATTCTTCTTTTCACCATCGGTAGGTTGGCAAGATCTACTTCCTTACACAGGCGTCGAGGACACAGATGAGTATAGCTATGGAATGCTTAGTTCACCTCTTTTATTGGTGTACAACTCTACTGAAAAAGATGAAAAAAAAATTGTCCTCTATCCAGAAAGCGAAAACAAATAATTTCGGGTATGGAACCATTTTGATGACATTATTCTTTGAGAAGATTCTAGGGCTTCGACCCAAAGTGATCTCATCCATCAACAGCCCTAGAGATCCAAGAATAGCCCGGTGGGCTGATCTGATGAAGAGACTGGGGGGAAGCGAAGTTCCCTGAACTACATGGGATGATGAGTTCTTCCAATGGTGGGAGGAAAAAATTATCGCATTGGATGATTATCCCTATGCTGTGATGGATTTTCATGGTGATCCAGATCTAGTCCTTCCACCCGGCGCAGCATGGAGTGCAATCAGTGAGACTACAATTTAATTTTTTTGATTTTTTCAATATATGTGAAAAATGAAAAAAAAACATGTTTTTCATTGGATTCTGAATGACTTACAAAATTATATGATGACCATGATACAAATATGGGACCAGTCCATCCTGAAGGATACCCAAGGCACAAACATCGCAGAGGCGAAGCGGATGCTGAATACCCTGGTATAACTCTACATGTCGTTCAGAGAAACTTGGAGGGTTTAACTCGCCAAGTGCCTATGTCTGCAGTAGAGGACCTACCAGAGGCTATCCAGACACGGGTAGTTGGGGTACCATGAGACTAGGTGTGGTTATTCCTCCGTGTGGCTACTGCGATCGTGTTCTATAGGAACACAAATGTTGGGTAGGGACCTTAAATTTTATTGGATGACTATACTATATTTTTGATACTGAACATGATTGGGCATAAGCCCTAATTTTGTAGGACATATGGGTCCAAATTTTTGTATATTTTTTTTGTACATTCTGATGATATATACATATATACAACGGTTTATGATGCGATGAAACAAATGTGTGAAAATGTATGATGATTTTGATGATTTGATTAAAGTATTGAATGATTAATATGACAGTCAATTGCTTGATTAGCTAATGAGTCTGCCATTTGATTGTTAGCTCGAGGAATATGAATAAATGTTATAAATTGAAATAATATTTGTAACAAACGTACCCTAAAAAACAATCGAAACAAAAAGGGATTCTAGACCCGATATGTATTGTTCAACTGTGACACCACCAGCTGGGAGTCCAAGAATACTACCAATGAGTCAACACCCAAAGATATTACTTCTGAGAGTAGATAAATGACTGCAGTGTATTCTGCTACATTGTTGGAAGTAGGACCAATGCAGACCCTTCTTGAAACTAACAACTAACCAGATGGATAATAAAGTACCCAAGCCACGGAAGCTAAGTTCCGAGTGTGTCTACTAGCACCATCGACGAAACCATAATGACTCATGATATCCAACACAACTTGCCAAAGCAGATCAAAAACATCACCATCACCTCATAGACCGAAAACTCAGATATGTACAAAAACAAAAACAAAAATATATAAAAAAAGCAAGATGCCAGGCCAAAGCCTAGGCATAATACCTTTTCAGATAGAGCCCATTTCTGGGTTCCGCCAACTCAGACTAGGTCTTGTTGCAATTTTCGAAGAGTCTCTTTTTTATTCTTTGGAGTTTGTGTTTGCCGCAAGTTTATGCTATTGTGCTGAGTTGATTTATTGGGTTTCTTGTCTTCCTCTTGCTCCTACAAGTCCTACTACGAGAGTATCATAGTTGACTTAGGTCATTGTGTTGAAGTTTTGCTTGAAATTCGAAGTTTTCTTGACTCGGTAACTGGATAGCTTCTTGGTTTCTTTGAAGTCTCTTTTCTTTATAAACTCAAAAGCCCAAAAATCATTTGTTTTCCATTGCTTTTATTTCTCATTTTGTTTAATGGTTTCTTTTCATCTTTTGAAGCTCTTTTGAAGTCTTTATTCTTCGGTTCTTGACTTGATTAGGAAGGGAGTCTTCTTTTGATTTCGTTCTATTATGTCAAGTATGTTTTTGGCATCCTTATACATTGATTTTTTGATTTGGAACTAGATTTGTTGACTGCCAAAAAGTGATTGAACCTTGGTATCGTTAGAGATTTCTCTTTGCTTTTCTAGATCTAGCATCTTGGGATTTGCATGCCATTAGTAATTTGCATTAGGTGCACATAAGAATTTTTAGTCTTTTTCGCAACTTTTTGAGGCACGTGAATTCTAGTTATCTGAAAAGAAAAGTAAAAAAAGTAGTCTCGTAGAACCTGTGTAGAAATCACTCTTCATCAAAAGGCAATCTGTGCATTTGCATATAGTTTGGTTTTAATTGGTTTCTTTTTGCGTCATAAAAACATCATTGGTTTCATTTCCATGTTCCCTTGACATAAAATAACAGCCAATTAAAATAAGCGATATAATTTAAAAACAACTAGCAATTTTTGTATTAAGTGTCATACATCAACTAGCTAGGTTGTAGGGCCTTGTATTAGGTGAGTGGAGAGTTAACTCTCCAAGGCCGCTCAAATTTTGAAACATAGAAGTTTATTAATGAGCGAAACCAAACACCGTTAGGTGGACCAGGAAAGCTCTCCTCCAGAAAGTCAAGTGCGAGGGAAAGTGCAGGCAGAGAAGAGAGATATCCCCTCTCTAATTTGCTGAATCTTGACCTAAGACCGTTCCGCCCGGCTACTGATACAGATTGGTGTCCTTAGTTTCCCATCCTAGGTATCACACATGTGACTGCGGGGGGGAATAGCCATGGTACCTGAGGCAGACGTTGTATCACATCCAGCAGTGCTTCTGGAGGGTGCCCTTGCGAAGCTTGGATACTTGCACCGGCAAAGGCTATTGTTAGGAGGTCAGCGTAACTGCTTCTGTTAACTTCGCTAGTAGACCTGGGTCGTAATTACCCCATACTACTTTCGGGAGGTCCCTTTTTTCACTTTCTTGTATTTTGGTGTCCAATCCTAATGACTCGAAGTGGAAATACCTGAAAGCCGCTTGCTTGGTTGTATCTTAGGGACTTTGTAGTGAGTGCTCTTTTCTCCTAGCTTTCTTAGCTTTATAATTTTTTGAGTCTAATAAATATTTTAAAGTGGCTAACCGGTCACCTCGTCGATCGAGACAACTTTGTGGGTTGTCTCCCGCGAGTGTCGAGCCTTCTTCAAGAAGGCATAGGAGTAATTCAGAAGGTGATTATCACCGATGTTATCAGATGCAATGGAGAGAGATCCTCCATTAGGGCTTGAAGTTTCTATAGCTGGTTATGGTGTTGGTGTCAATACCGAGGGGAGTACTCCACTCACCTCGAGAGTTTTATTTCCAGAAGAAGAAGAATTAGAAGTAGAGGAAGTAGCTCAACCTCCTGAATCAATTCCATCTCCTATTTCTCGTAGTTCTCTGTTTCTCATCGAGTACATCAGACCTGAATCTGAGAGACTAGAGAGTCCTTATCCATCACATTCTTACCTATCGATGGCCACGACTGGGAACGCAGCTTCAGCTGTAAGTGCTGCAAGTATTCAAACTCCTTCTAAAATTGAAGGAGGATGCACTATTACTATATCTTCAATTGCTTCTAGTGCTGCTGTGTTTGGCTTTGGTTACACCCAAGCACAGGCTTCTCAATCTGGTCCCTTTTGTTTTGGAATTTTCGCTAGTGGGATTCCTCCGTTTTTCTTTTCTACTACTATATCTACATTTGCACCCATCTCATCTATAGCTAGTGGATCAGCTTCTTTTCAAGGGTCCCCCTTTGGAAGCGGGCATATTCCTAATTCGAATCCTTCCTTAGGGTCTTTTCCTTTTACTTCCTAGACTCAGAGTTTTAATCCATGGTCTGGAGGTAAAATTTCTACTACCTTTACGAGTTGGAACCCTATCTTTACAGCAATAGGGGCAGGGAATCAGTTTCTCATTGGTAACCAAGGGAATGTTCCTTTCTCCTCATCTAGTGCTTATCAAGATTTTTCTCCTTTTTCAAATGCTTGGAACCCCTATCAAGGGGTTTCTTCTTCATTCACTGCTTCAGTGGGGGGAACTGGTCCGGTTTATAGTAACTCCATGTTGGGAGGGGGTCCTTCTCTGAATGTTGGGTCACAAGGATTTTCCTATGGCCCAAACTTTTCTACGAACTCTTTATGGCAACCTAGTGCCTCATCAAATCCAGGGTGTTATTTTCAGAATGTGGGGAATCCATCCTATCATGGATGGAATTCCCAAGCTCCTCCTCATTTACCATTTTTGGCAACGTTAAACTTGCCAGATTTGTCGAAATTGACCAATGATCCAATCCGATATAGTCTGGGGTGGCCTATGATCCCACCAAACTACCTTCAAAAATTCCAAAGTTTGAAGGAAATAATGGAGAGGATCTGACAGATCACATCACCACTTTCCATCTATGGTGTTCATCAAACTCCGTGATCGATGATTCGATTAGGTTGAGGTTATTTCAGCACACCTTGACTGGAAATGCATCTAAGTGGTATATTGAGTTAACTGGGGGAATTTTTGCCACTTTTGGAGATCTGGCTACTATGTTTTTAAATCATTTTCAGTTTCATGTTCGTTATGATGCCAAGAGTGAACTCTTGGCTAATTTTAAACAGGAAAAGGAAACCCACATTTTTTTATCATATTCAGGAATGGAGGAGAAGGAAGAGGCTCATTAAAGCCTATATTCCAAATGAATTCCTTCTAGAATGGTTTTTGAAATCCTTGCAGCCAGATATTTCGAAGGACATATCCCTGTCAGGGGTATTTTAGGAGGAACAGGCTATTTTTAGGGCCCATCAATTAGAACTGATTTATTCTCAGTATAGAGTCCTCAATAAAAAATTTCCTGATGCTCCTCACTCCAAATTGGACTTGTCCAAAGCTAAACCTGGTCCTCATGGTGATGGACTTATTGGTTCGATCGATAGCGATGCAGCTAACCTGCTTAGCCAATTGCAGCAGTTGTCCATACAATCTGCTTCTTCAGATCAGGTTGTACCTTCATTTCCAACATTTTCCCAAGCTTTGTCAATAAATACAGTCCATAATTCAAACCCCAAAGGAAATCAACAATTCGAAGGGAAGAAGAAAGAACGAAATAATAATAAGAATAAGGACAAATATGGGAAGGGCAATGCAAATAAATCCAATGAGCATGTTGGTGAGGGAAAGAAGGATAAAAAGAAAGTGAAGTTTCCATGAAAGTTATGTACTGCAGATCATCTTACTCACCTTTGCCCTAAAATTCAGGATGCGCAGCGCTTTTTAGCTCAACAGGGATCTTCAAGTTCCCAGGCTGTGTTAACAAACCCTTTTCCCCAAGGGCAACAATTAGTTGTTGGCGTGAATCAAAATACTGGGGCTCCCTCTAGAGGCACCCAGGAAGGGGAAACCCCATCAAACATATATATGATGAGTGCTCATGTAGATATCACTACAAGATCTCGTGATTATGGCACAACTGAGTCTTCGAAAGCCAAGGGTGCTCCTGATAGTGCTAAACCACTTCACATTACGAGGCCCACTGTTGAGCCCATGCCTTGGATGCCAAAAGCATCTACAAAGTGTACGATGATTAATCTAAATGCCAAGGCTTCCCAGAACTACTCTGTTGTAGAAGATCTAGTGCAGAGCCCTTATGCTATGTCTACTCTTGAGGTGCTCTAGTCTTGTCCAGCTTAGCGAAGTGCCCTTCTCACTGCTATTGGGGCTGTTGATCCGAAGAACTCTCTTATGATTACATTTGATATGTCTAATTTTAAAAAGAGACTCCCACATCATATGGATTTCCATATTAGATCGTCGTTTCGAAAATGCACTGTATTTCGAACGATCGTCAATGAGGGTGCTTCCACATGTGTGATGTCTCTCGCATGCTAGAAGGGGATCGAATCTCCCGCAGCTGTTCCATCAGCCACTCTTCTGACTGCGTTTGATGGTCATTCTCATAGGCCACATGGTATTCTCCTGGATTTTCCCATCTTTGTTGGGGGAAAAACTGTAAATATAGAGGTTGAGATAGTTGATGCAAGCTTGGACTACAACCTTCTGTTGGGGCGAAACTGGATTTATGAGATGGATGCTATTGCATCCTCCTTATTTTGTATTATTTGTTGCCCTCACGAAGGGAGGATTGTCATAGTTGACCAACTGGATTGTTCTCTTGTAGACCCAAATGCATCTACTGACTCAACTATCCCTTTGGTGGATAATGCCAAACCGCCTGTTGAGAATCTTGGGGTTGGAATGTATTCTTCTCTGATGGGTACTTTTGATATTCCACCTCCTTCCGTTCATATAAATGCAATTTCATCCTCCAGGGCTCCTATTTGACGAGATTTCTTCAGAACTCATTATTTTTCAGACCCTTGAACCTTACCTTCCCCTACCCCCACATTAGCAGAAGGTCAAGTGGGTGGAATGGCATTTCTGATGTCTGCAGCTGAGATTGCTTATAGATCTATTGTTGACTCTGCAGAATCCATTCCAGTTTCTCTTTCATCAGAGGAATTGGATGGCGATGTGGCCCCGGCTTGGACACTTAGTTCTTATTTTGCCCAGGATTTCCTAGATACCACTCTTCCATCTGAAGAGGCCATATTGGAAGCCATGACTGGTATAGATAGACCATGGGATGATTTGCATCATTGGTATTACTTTCTACTAGACTTGAGAAAATTTGAGTCAACTTTTTAAAGTCCTTAGTCTTCTGGCCCTGTTCACCCAGTCCTAAACCCTTTAGCACCAACACAGATATTTGCTTAAGGGAACATGGTTGTGATTTCTCCGACTATCCCGGTGAACATCTCCAGGAATCCCAACGTTATCGAGAATGTTTTCATCGGAGCTGAATGTTCCCCTGAAGAGATTATAATTCACACCGATCTCTTTAAAGAATTTAGGGATGTGTTCGCTTGGTCTTATGAGGAAATTCCTGGTATAGATCCATCTATTTTCCAACATGAGATCAAGATCTACGAAAATGATAAGCCTGTGAGGCAAAATATTCGTCCGGTCAACCCTAGGAAGGTTGGAGCTATCAAAGCTGAGGTAGAGAAGTTGCTCAAGGCGGGATTTATTTTCCCTGTTTCTTTGACAGAGTGGGTTTCAAATCCAGTTCCGATAGATAATAAATGAGGGACAATTCGTGTTTGCATTGATTTCAGAGACCTTAATAAAGCATGTCCAAAATATAATTACCCCACACCATTCATAGATCAGATTATTGATGAGTGTGTCGGTAATGATATTTTCTCCTTCATGGATGGTTTTTCTGGATATAATCAAATTACTATCCATCCTGAAGATCGGAATAAGACTGCCTTTATTTGTCCCTAGGGTACCTTTTCTTACAAGAAAACTCCTTTCGGCCTTAAAAATGTTGGAGCCACTTTTAAGCGGGCCATGTCATATGCCTTACATGACATCAAACATATTATTGAGGCGTACTTGGATGATTTAGTTGCTCGTTATCACAAGCGAATTGATCATCCTTCTCACCTATATCAAGTATTTGAAATATTTCGATTTTACAAAATCAGGTTGAATCCGAACAAGTTTTTTTTCGCAGTCACATCCAGTCGGTTATTGGGATTTATTGTGTCTACGAAAGGGATTCAGGTAGATCCCTTCAAGGTTGAGGCAATACTTCAGTTGCCTCCCCCGTCATCTATTCATCAACTTCAAAGTCTATAAGGAAAAGCCAATTTTCTGCAGAGATTTATCGTAAATTATATTGAGCTTACAAGAGGATTCATGAGATTATTAAAGAAAGGAGTCCCATTTTTGTGGGATGACTTTGCTCAACGCTCATTCAATGCTTTGAAAAAAGAATTGACCTCTGCTCCTATACTGAGTCCACCTGATTATAGCAGGGATTTCCTCTTGTATCTCGCAGCAGCAGAATCTACTATCGGTATGGTTCTGGTTCAGGAGGATGATGCTCTTGTATAACATGTTATATACTACCTTAGTCGAGGCTTGGTAGGGCCTGGACTCCGATATTTTCTGATAGATAAGCTTGCTTTAGCAGCTTTCCATGCTATACAACGGCTTAGAAATTATATTCTCCTTCGAAAAACTTATGTTTTGGCAGCAATCAATCCATTTCAGTTTGTTCTCAACAGGCAAGTGATTGGGGGAAAATACAATCGATGGATTGTGATTTTGCAGGAATTTGATCTTGAGTTTATGTCTGCCAAGTCCAAGAAATCATTATTTTTCGCAGAATCAATTTCTGAGTTGCCCTGTGGAGAGGAGATGGTTTATGATGAATCCTTTCTCGATGAGCATCTTTTTCTCATCTCTTCATAGGATCCTTGGTATGGGGATCTCATTTTATATCTTCAAACTGCGAAGTTTCCCTCAACTTTTTCGAAAGATGAGCGTCGTAAGTTGTGTCACCTGGCTAAAAATTACTTGATCATTGGTGACACTTTATATCGTCGAGGGGTTGATTCGATCCTAAGAAAATTCTTAACTCTCGAAGAAGTTGAGGTTGTGCTGAATGATTGCCATAGTGGAGCTTGTGGTGGTCATTTATCTAGGCTTGCTACAACCTAAAAAATCCTGCTTGCTGGATAATTTTGGCCTTCAATTTTCAAATATTGTATGGAGTTGGTCAAATGGTGTCATCGTGTCAAGGGCATACTCGAAATATGCACGCTCATCCATCTCCGCTCTTCCCAGTTGTCACTGTCGGTCCTTTTACAAAGTGGGGTATTGATTATACTACTTGTAACCCGCCTTCGGCTAAAGGTCACAAGTACATTATTGTAGCAGTAGACTACTTCACGAAGTGGGTCGAAGCTATGCCTAATTTTGGGAATTACGGTGAGACAACAACTCTTTTTCTCTTCAATCAAGTTATTGCTTGTTTTGGTATTCCTAAAGAGATTGTCACTGATCATGGCAGCCATTTTTAGAACAGCATGATGGCTGAGTTGGCTCTAAAATTAGGTTTCCGGCAAGAGCATTAATCTCCTTATTATCCTCAAGCCAATGGGCAAGTGGAAGCCATGAAAAAATCCTTGAATACCATTCTTCAATGGACAATTGATAGAGCTAGATATAATTGGCATATCATGTTGTATCCTGCGCTTTGGGCATACCGGATGTCAGTAAAAACTGCAACTGGTTTTACTCCGTTTCAACTAGCTTACGGGTTGGAATCAATATTTCCCATTGAGTGTGAGATTCCTTCTCTTAATTTAGCTGTAGAACTTCTTCCTGAAACTTCTAGTCTTGAAGAACGCCTCTTCATCTGGAACATATTTATGAGCAGTGTCGAGATGCTACCATGATGAACAAGGCACATAAGAAACGGGTACAAGTTCAGTACAATAAAGCGGTCAAACCTAGGGTTTTCTTCGAAGGCGACCTTGTTATGGTTTATGCCCAGGAAAAGGATGCCCTGGGGGCAGGTAAATTCAAGTCTATGTGGTATGGCCCCTTCATCGTTAAAAAGGTCCTCAAAAAAGGAGCTTATACCTTGGTTTATTTTGAGGGAAATGAGTTGGAAGAGCCCAAAAATGGGCTCTATCTGAAAAGGTATTATGCCTAGGCCTCGGCCTGGCATCTTGTTTTTTGTATATATTTTTGTTTTTTTTTTGTACATATCTGAGTTTTCGGTCTATGAGGTGATGGTGATTTTTTTGATATGCTTTGGCAGGTTGTGTTGAATATCATGAGTCATTATGGTTTCGCATATGGTGCTAGTAGACACACCCGGAACTTAGCTTCCATCGCTTGGGTACTTTATTATCCATCTGGTCAGCTGTTAGTTTCAAGAGGGGTATGCATTGGTCCTACTTCCAAAAACGTAGCAGAATACACTGCAATCATTTATCTACTCTCAGAAGCAATATCTTTGGGCGTTGATTCGTTGGTAGTATTCTTGGACTCCCAGCTGGTGTCGCAATACATATCGGGTCCGGAATCCCTTTTTGTTTCGATTATTTTTTAGGATACGTTTGTTACAAAGATAATTTCAATTTATAACATTTATTCATATTCCTCGAGCTAACAATCAAATGGAAGACTCATTAGCTAATCAAGAAATTGACTGCCATATTAATCATTCAATACTTTAATCAAATCATCAAAATCATCATACATTTTCACACATTTGTTTCATCACATCATAAACCATTGTATATATGTATATATCATCAGAATGTATAAAAAACTATACAAAAATTTGGACACATATGTCCTACAAAATTAGGGTTTATGCCCGATCATGTTCAGTATCAAAAATATAGTACAATCATCCGATAAAATCTATGGTCCTTGCCGAACATTCGTGTTCCTATAGAACACGACCACAGTAGCCACATGGCGGAATAATCGTACTCACTCTCACGACACCCCAACTACCTGTCTCTGGATAGCCTCTGGTAGGTCCTCTATTGCAGACATAGGCACTTGGCAAGCTAAACTCTCCAAGTTTCTCTGAACGACATGTGGGGTTCTACCAGGGTCTTCAGCATCTGCTTCGCCTCTGCGACATTTGTGCCTTGGGTATCCTTCAAGATGAACTGGTCCCATATCTGTATCATGGTCATCACATAATTTTGTAAGTCATTCAAGATCTAATCAAAAACATGTTTGTTTTTCATTTTTCACATATATTGAAAAAATCAAAAAAATCAAATTGCAGTCTCACTGATTTCACCCCATGCTGCACCGGGTGGAAGGACTAGATTTGGATCACTGTGAAAATCCATCCTAGCATATGGATAATCATCCACTGCAATAATCTGTTCTTCCCACCATTGGAAGAACTCCTCGTCCCATGTAGTTCGGGGAACTTCGCTTCCCCCCAGTCTCTTCATCAGATCAGCCCACCGAGCTATTCTTGGATATCTAGGGATGGTGATGTGATCCAGGAAGATATTGGTGGCCACCCGCCTATTCCACTTGGGCCCTCACCATTGTCTCTTTCAATTTTTCAGTTTCGGCATAACTTACTATTTTTAGTAGTTTTTCGGGTCCTGAACTTCTGGAGCCGTTTTGAGGCCCTAAACGACATTTTTTGGGCATCACGCCTCTAGCAAATATCATTCCATTTTAGAATGATATTCATGGTGAAAGTTGTATTCATCGGATAGATCTTTCTAATGATGTATCATGAGTGTCAAACGGAGATAGTATGCCAAAGTTACGTCCCTGGGAAGTTGAAACACCAATTTACCCAAACGAGGCCCATAGTTTTGGCGCTTCATCTCCAAGGGTTAGGTTTTTGGATGTTTAGGGTTCTCCATTGTTTCTCAATAATAAATAGGCCCTAGAGCCTCATTGTAACTCAGTTCATAGGCCTGTAGCCGCCACATCTCTTCTCATAGATAACTACCAGTGCCCTATCTAGTTTTATTTCCATTCTGACTGTAAGCAAATTTTAGTTCTTTGATATTAATGAAATGAAGTGTTTTCTCTGCTGCATCTCTATATTTATGGTTATATTTTTATTCTGTTGCGTTCCTGCATAAATCTAAATCATGATGGATGAGATGAATTTGGGTCAAAGCCCTGGAATCTTCTCAAAGAATAATGTCATCAAAATGGTTCCAAACTCGAAATTATTTGTTTTATCTTTCCGGATAGAGGACAATTGTTTTTTCATGTTTGTCAGTAGAGTTGTACACCAATCAAAGAGGTGAACTAAGCATTCCCCAGCTATACTCATCTTTGTCCTCGACACCTAGTGTAAGGAAGCAAATCCTGCCACCCTGCCGATGGTGAAAAGGAGAATTTTCATATGCAGCTCTGATAAATCTTTTATTGCAATTTGAGTCCCTAATTTTTGGGATCCCTCTACACAATATATGTGGACATAATCATCTACTATAAGCCCTCCCAAAGGCTTGCCATGCAAATCTACTGGGTCAATCATGAAGCAATATTCCTCTGGTTCCCAATGATTCACCACCATTTCAAGTAATCGGACATTACTTTTCATATTTGGCATTTTGAAGAATTTGAGCAATCCATAGTTTCTGAGGATATTGAGCAAATTTTGATCCCCCATAAATTATTGGTCAATGGCACTATGCTCACATTCCCTCCAAGAAATTTTCATCCTGAAAAAATTCATTTAAATTCTCGTTAGGTTCATTTTTTCAAAACACGGTCTACGCATACGCGACTTCCCTTGTGGGCAGTCGCGTATCATACACAGGTTTGTCCACACGAACCCGCGTATGCACAGAATGCTCAATCAAAATAAATCTTTCCTACGGTGAAAAATCAAAATTTTTAACCTATTTATGGATGAAATTGATAGCAATGATGAATTTAAAGCTTACCTGACTAATCCGACGAAGTTTGACAACTGATTTCTCCTGTTTTGAAGAAAGAAGTTTTTTCTCCAGAGCTCTTTTCTCCAATTTAGCAAAGTAATAATGAACCAAATATGAGGTAAAATTTGTATTTAAGCCAAGAAATTGAAATTTTTTTGCAAAATTTCATTATGCTTATTTTTCAAATCTGTATTAAGCTGCATAACCCTGTTGCTTGTAGGTGTTGGGATGGGTATATTTTCAGGTACATTTTGTTGACTTTGATATTTTTCCGGTTTTCGAATCCATGACTACTGACCTGTCATGGTAGGTATATGATCTTAACTAGCATATAGGTTATGGAATTCACTTTCCATTGCATTCTTCATTCTAGCCTCCATTCTGATCACTTTCCATAGGGTCGATCCCATCATGTCATGATTAATTAACCCATTTCACTCGTCGATTATTTAATCATGACTTGGTGGTAGAGCCTTATTTTACATGGGCTTCCTAGTTAGTTCCTCGCTAGCACTTGTCGCCCATGTTTCTCTTTATGTAGGCTCGGGAGTCCTCTTTAGTCCCGCCATGACTTATATGTTGAAGCCTCATCCTTCTTCTTCTTCTTCATTATCATTTTTCTGGCTATTACCCTAGAGGCTCCCTGGTGTTGTTGAGTTGTATCACTGCATTGCATACTAGCTACTTTTTTATCTTGGCCTTCAGCCGGCTTCATTTGGACTCCATGTTTAAGCCATCTTTTTACCTTGACTCTCTGTACAAGTTAACCATTGCAAAGCACTTAGCTATGGCGACTTGACACCCTTGTTACCCATGCATGGAACACTCCTTTGAGTATCGCTTACCAGTTTCCGCCACCTTGCATTGAGCATAGGATTGCTCCTATCCCAGGATCTAGTGCATTTGTTTCCTGATAGTAGTTCTATCCATTGTACCATAGCATTCTTTTATTCTTTTTCAGGATTACTATATGAAAAAGACAAAAAAATCAAATATGTTAAAAATAGCGGGAACGGGATGTTACTTCATATTTTGATGGCAGTTACAGTATTAGTTTGTCGCCCTTGAACAAAGCACATAGAACTATGTCTTTTCCTCATTTGGGATGGTTTTAGTTTTGGCCTAGGAGATGCCATAACCTAGTTTCGTGAGTCAGTTCTCCCCTGGTTGGTTATCTCTTCCAATCATATGGAGATTTTGTTTTTTCCTCCTGCATTACAGACTTATACAGTGTCATTATTTGTTTCCATGGTCATCATGAGTTGTGCTTTTGTTCAAGGGAAGTTAAACCTGAGTCGGACATTCTGCGGTGTCTCTTGAGTTATTTTTCCGGCCTTCCTGGTCTTGTCAGTATCTTGTACTATCACATCAGATGTTTGGTCCTATGCTCGTGTTGGTTTGAGAAGGTCTCCATTGACTTCTTGCTGGTGGGTTTGTCTCTTATCGACTACGATATATTGCTCTGATATTAAACCTAGAGCCGCACCCTGGCGCTATTTACATCATTGATAGGTGACCTTGTGCTCAACATTTGATCATCATTATGGGCCTTTGACTGAGTGGTTTTCCTTGTCTTCAACATCAGCATACATTATCACACTTGGGATTTGTGCAGTACCTTGATTTCCATTTGAACCTATCGGTGGATATATCGCCTCTTTGTCACCTTTCATTATTGTTTGGTTGAGAGGGTTTCTTCCATGCGCTAGCTTCATCTTGTGCATGTCAAAAACGTACTTCGGGTTGGTTCCTTCACTATACTTCGTCCGATTCCTTCCAAATCTTGGCCTGCGGGTTAAACTCACACTGGACTGATGTGGGATGCCTCAATGCCTTCCTTCCAACAGATATTTTCCCATCAACTTTGACTCATTGCTCTCGGAATTAGGTCTAGAGTCTTTTTTTTAGTACCTTAGGGTTTGCAGTCATCAGTGGTAGACTCTTCACTGTTTACAGTGAGGATTCATTATTTCCTCCTTATTGATAGATTATTACAAGTTTTCGACTTCAACTCATTCATTCACACTTGTTAGATTGTACTAGGGCACCTTGACACTCATTTTCATTATCAGTGGGTTGTCTCACGTTTGTTAACATTATAAATTATTGACCGGTAATAAAACGATTTCTCACATGGTCGACTTCAGCTCATTTATTCCCATTGTGTAGAATTGTGCCATGGTGATCAGTGAATACCTCGGGTTTGCATTAGCATGCTTCGATTCACTTTTGAAAGTTCATCCAGTTTCTGCCAGTGACATCGTCCACCCTTATATGTTGCAGTTTCAGTACAACGGCATCTTATATGTTGGCTCCCGAGTTGCGTGATTGTACCATGTGTTCCACCCCTTATGATTTGGTACTTGGAGATTCAGTTACTTGTGAGATCAGATATTTGTTATTTGCATCATTGATCAGTCTTCTATATGTGATACTTAGACTTGATTTCGACTTGTACTTTCGGGCAGTGATCAGATGATTCACTAATTACTTTCTAGTTCAGCCATACTTATATACATTTTGGATCTATAGACAAGATTTTCTTTCACTGAGCATGGGTATCCCCGCCTCAGACATGAGCTGACTCTCTGACTTATTTCATTGGTTTTTGGCAGGCTGAAATCTGGTGAAGTCCTCTCTTTTCTTTGCAAGGTTCTTTCTATGCACATAATATATTTTGGCCATCATGTACCCCTTCTGACCTCATATATTAGGGGGCATATTTTATTGCATCATTTTTCTCCCTCATGTGATTAATGATTGTCTCTTTGGCCTTGGGCACCCTTTCCCCCCAGACTTGAATAATTTCATAAAAAAACAATGTCTAAAATCCCATACGCGATTATGCCTATAATTTTCCGCGTATATATGTGAGTCCATTCACACTTTTCCACGTATGGCATTTATATCATTAAAAATATATATATAATTCCTTATTTTCGAGGCAGGGTGATGGTTATTCCCATAATTCAACCACCCCAGCCCGTGGCCCAACTGTTTCCAACTGCTGAAAATACTTTGAGGGAGTATAAAAGCCCCTCATGTGTATGGCCTAAGGGAGAGAGAAAATTATACATATTATACTCTGTTGGAGCCCTATTTCAAGTCTGATGTTCTCGTGCCTCCTGCACTTCCCATGTATATTCAAGAAAGCCTTGTTTCCTTCAGATCATCATCATCCTATATGACATCTTGTGTGCACACATCTTGGAAGAATCCTAGTGAGGTGAGGGCTGGACAGATCCATAGGATGGTCTGTTAGAAGGCCGTGCAAGGATTCAGGTCATCTCTCTACTTTTCTATTATTGTACATGCCATTTATAATGAGAAGCACCATCTTGTTCCCGAAATTCACGTGTTTATATCTCTTTATATATGTGTAAAGATCATTAATTGAACATTCAATATTGTTTATATGATATTATACATGAGTTACACTGACATCTAGGAACAATAAATGTTGTACAACTAGAGTTTCATGTTCATTCTTTCTTGATTTCTAGGTTATGAAGCACAAAGGGTTGTTGGGGGTTTGCACCCCGCGGGATCTACATCAAACGTTGGACCTTCGGGTAATTTTTAAAACTTGTTATGTCTAGTTTTTAGCATAAAAGATAGGTTAAATGAGTCCTTCTTGAATGGTATGCCCCTGATCTGTGAAGTTTGCTGACCCAAAAACCTTTAGGGAGTTATTTACCGAAACAACATTGCATCCAAATATCAAATAAAATGGTTTCTAATATTGTTTTACTAATCATAAGTTTTGAAAATTTGATAAGTCAATAAAATAATGAAAAAATTTGCATTGCGAAAAATCACACACGACATAGGACAATGAGCTAGCTACACATTATATAATTTGAGTGTTAGTATATATAATGTAATTTAGTAGCATAATACAAAACATGGAACTTAAACAAAAAAATTCATTGAAAAAATCTTTATACAATATTAATAGCTACATATCAGGTAACCACAGGATGAAATCACATCTCAACCATGAAATACTAGAAAATCTCTCCAACAATAGTTAAAATCTTCAAGTAGTAAGTAGAAGGTGGAGTTAAGATTGGAATTTTGAGCTGCGGGGGTGCGGACGCTCCCCCACCCCTCACAACTAGTCAATGGTAATACAATCTTACTAGTTACTGGTAACAAGGATATTTGAACCTTTTGTAGAACACTTCTTTATTTTGATAACTCATCGATAATACAACTCCTTTACATCCCGATATCAAATAAAACATACATGTAAACCAATTTTTTCATGCCCCAAACATTAATAAGCCAAAATTGCTAATTAATTGATAAAAATATAGTGTTGTGCAAGAGGGATATATGCGACTGAAGTGTGTAGAGGGGGAATGTATGCACAGTTATGAAACATTCCAGG
Source organism: Pinus albicaulis (assembly GCA_034641835.2). Taxonomy (NCBI): domain Eukaryota; kingdom Viridiplantae; phylum Streptophyta; class Pinopsida; order Pinales; family Pinaceae; genus Pinus; species Pinus albicaulis. The sequence goes on along the minus strand of CM076572.1, from coordinate 1,353,081,990 downwards.
AGAGATTTTATGTTCCTTGCTCCGCAATCGTGTTCCCCCACGCAACACTTTTTCCTCGCATGAAAATTTTATTAAGGAAAAATCGGCAATTAATTGACTAATATGTAGTGTGAATACAGAACATTGCAAAAGAAAGTAGTATTTGGGAACCGTGAATACCAAGATTCATCGTTTTGCCACAACTTATTTGCATTGAGATATCAAATAAAATGTACATGTAAACCAAACTTTCCATGCCCAAAACTTTAATATGCCAATACTGTTAATTAATTTATTAATATGGGGTGTTGTGTGGGGTGGGAGATATGTAGTAGAAGTGTATGAAGGGGGAATGTATGCAGAGTTATAGAAAATTTCAGTAGAGAGTTTATGTTCCTTGCTTCACACACCCATTCCCCTTCACAAATATCAAGTTATGTAAATGTGGGCTCGTTTTATTTGATATCAAGAAGCAAAGGACCTGTGGCAACATTGATTTGTCGATGATCCCATGTGTGGTTTTCAAAAGTATGTTCGAAGGATTAAAGTTAAAATGTACAACACGTCTTCTGCATATGCATTAAAATTACACTTCATTTAATATTGGATAATAATTATTTAATTGACAAATGTGATATCACAAATGCACTTAGTATTCAAGAAGCTTAAATAAAATGAACCTACATCAACATAGTAAGAGGGATACCTAATTGCCCACTCGTATTTTGCACATAATATACAGGTAACCCAAAATTTCATGCCCCAGATTTTAATAAGCGCAAACTGTTAATTAATTGATTAATATGTAGCATGTAAGAATGTATGTGGATGTATGGAACATTTCCAAAGAAAATTTATATTCCTTTCTCCACACACTTGTTTTCCCACACAACAGTTCTTCCTCACCCGCATTAATAAACCAAAATCATTAATTAATTCATTAATATGTAGTGTTATGTGAAAGGGAGGTGTGCAATATAACTGTGCGGACAGGGAATGTATGTGGAGGCACAAACATTGCATCTCAATATCAAATAAAAAATTTTCTAATATTGTTTTCCTAATCATAGGATTTACAAAATTGATAAATTAATCAAACAATACAAGAAATCACATTGAAAAAAACCACACATGAAATAAGACAATGAGCTAGCTACAAATTTTATACCACAAATGTTAGAATATATATAGTGTAAGTTTGTATCATAATAAAAAACGTGCAACTTAAACAAACAAATTCATTGAAATACGTCTTTATACAATGTTAATAGCTTCATATTAGGTAACCATGGGATTAAATCAAATCTCAACCATCTAACAAGCCGAAAAATATCTTGGAAATGGAAAAACTATTCAAGTAGATAGTATAAGGTGGATTTAATATTGGAATTGTGGAGGTGTGGAAGTGTGGGCATGCCTCCACTCCTTGCAACTAGTCAATGGTAATTCAATCTTACTAGTTACTAGTAATAGGGATATTTGCACCTTCCATCAAACACTTCTTGATTTTGATAAATCGAGAACAATAGAGCACCTTTTCATCTTGATATAAAATAAAATTTACATGTACACCAAAATTTTCATGGCCGAAACTTCTTCTTCTTCTTCTTCTTCTTCTTCTTCTTTTTTTCTTTTTCTTTCTGGAGAGAAAACAACAATTTTATTGATACAACAAAATTTACATTATGATTGTGCAATGTGCACTCAAAGAGTTCATCCATTGGTGGAACTATCATGGTCCATTGTGAAAAATGGGCATAAACCATGATACAGTACATAGATCAATAATAGTCCATTTACCAAAATTTACAACAAAATGACCTGCTCATATGATTTTGTTCAAAACAGTCCTAGATATCAAAGATGATATGCATATATCTACTATTTGTGTCATCTAAGTTTCTGCAAAAAGATATAAAGTGTTGGTGATACCAAAAAACAATAGATCATCTGTTAAATTCCATCAATAAAAGGGAATGATAATATTCAGTTGAAACACCATTTCTATACTCATTGATCTTACATGTGCCCAGAGCTAGAGTAGAGCCTTCCTTAGAGATTGGTATGTTGCATGGCTCCTTTCCATGTAGATGTGTTTACATGAAACCATGTTAAAATGTTTCTTAAGCCAAATAAACTCTTCAGGAATGGGACATAAAGTGTGAATATGATAGTGTTGCACCTCGTTGAACCAATTTATAATAATCAAAGAGTCACCAAAGATATGAAGGGAAAGAACCCCCTTTTTCATAGCAAACAAGAGGAGGAGTTTTAGAATAAGGAGCTATGCATAATTGTTTGAACCTCTACCAAGACTGCTATGTAACTTGAAAATATGATTTTCATGCATGTGTAGAACAACTACACCTGTAGATGAATCATTTGTTGTAGCAGCATCATCAAAATATTCCCAATGGTAAGAGTTTCCATACGGTTCAACTATCATAGTATGGGGGGTGTGAAGATTCATTCAAAGGGAGAATATTGAAATATGTCATGACCTTTGCAGCAACCAGATATGGGCCGGAGAATTTGTCCTTGAAAATTACTTGGTTTTGAGCATTATAGAGGCCCCAGTAGACCAGGGGAAGAAATTTTTTGAACTTCTTTGGGGAAATTGTGTCCCACAATCTTTCTAGAGCTCCCTAAGAGATGCTCCAACCCAAAAAAATACACGGGGCCCCAAAGGACCCCCTTAGCGATAAGAGCTTGGGGGCCCATCAAGATCTGAGCCTAAAGCTCCCATCCAGTCGAGCCCAAAGGTTGGGTGCCCCTCAAGTCAAGTAAGCTCTCAATTCTGAGATGCCCCTCAGGAGGTCACCATCATAGAGTATCTTGACCGCTACTCAGCGATGCCCTCAAGTTAGGTAACTGGTTTAACTTCCCAGCCCTCAAGAGGTAAGCCCCGCACCTCTGGTACACCGATAAATCACAGTAAAGGTATACCCTTTAGGGCATTAAAAGGTCCTTCCACAGTGTTTGTGCCATCAATTCATGGTGTCCCTGGGTTGGACGTCATCTCAAGGATGAAATTTTCTATACTTGTATGCGGCCAACTCATGTAGCGTAATACTAAGCTACAAGCAATAATGAGCGCATAAGGCAGCAGGTTTGAAAAATAATACAACACATCTTTAAAAAGGGGTATAAGGATAAGGGTTTATCCAATACCCTTATGACTTGCTCTGGTCACAGCCAGTCACCCCATTGGGTGAAGAAATTATGCCCGGGTTGCGATGCCTCAGGGAGACCACTGTAGGTGTTTATAAAATTAGCACGCCTACTCCAAGGAAATCTGAGCCCCAAGCAAGGATACCTAGCAAGATCCGAGCCCAAATCTCCCATCGAGACCAAAGCTCGGGGCCCCCATCTGAGCCCATCAAGTTGAGGGATACTCATGCAGCTGCAATATTGAGCATTGATTCTCTGCAATAATGAGTGGCCTAACGGGTACCCCTAGGGCTTGATGTATCCCCATCTTTCCTGTCTCCCTCTGTTCCAAGAAGGGTCTTTTCTCTTGTTGTTATTTATTTTCATAATTACCCAACCAGGGGTTTTTTCCCCTCACACCACGCCTGAGGGGGCCCTCCGTGTCCCCTAACACGCCAGGGGGTCATGTTAAACTTAAATGGAATATACCAAAGAACCAATGTTACACATGAATCTAAATCCATAGATGGTTATCCAGCTAGGGAGGGATCCAAGATCCTAGCTTTGCATGTTAGTAAAATACATGTGGCCAGCCAGGGAAAACAATATGGCATTGTTTCTAATTATTCTTAGTCCCTTTTCCTCTTTCAATAATGCTTTTCCCGAATGCCTCCTTGTTGGAAAAATACTAAGAGGGGGGGTGAATCAATATTTAGAGCTTACTGAACATATTTTAACTTTTTCTTTTATAGAATTCCAGACGCAACTTTTATGAAACCAACTCGCGTATACATGCGCAAATACTGAAAGAAACTAGCGTATGATGATATAATGTTACAGATTAGAAAAAAATTTCAGGAATAGTCTTTAACTCAGTTTATCAGTCATGCATTTGTTAATTAATCAGTAAATATGTGCAGTAACCACAGTATAATCATCACATAAATGAAACACACATGAACACCAGTATTTAAGGTGGAAACCCAATTCGAGAGAAAACCACCACTGTTGTCATCTCTGTCTTCAATATTTATTATATGGAAAAATTTTGACAATATTGTATTGATGCAGACTCATATCAGTATGCAAGCATCTACCTGCAGAAGGCTGCAACCTTCTCTCATTTTCCAGTTGCTACTGGAAGGGAACCCCTAATCTCGTTTACCAACTACTACTGGAAGGGAGCTTCACCCCCCCTGTTCAGAACACTAGCTTCTACTGGCAGGAAACTTCTACTTCCATATTGAAGGCTTCAACCTTCAAAACCACTGCAGACCATGTTTCATCAATTTTCACACTGGATCAAACAACATCAACACAACTCTTCATAAACATCAATAATCATAAGCTTTACCTAATACTTCAATCAGAACAATGACACCACTTTAACCAAAACTCAGAAATAACCCAGAATTTAGAATAAATATGCAGATACAAACTCAACCCTGAACATTCATCAACTCAAAATGCATACGCTATGCTTCACTGAACCTGCGTGTATATGCACTTTCCTTCACACCAACCTGTGTATAGCTCTATGAATATTGTTTTTCATAATGTAATCAGTCTCAGATCCAGATCTGAGGCTTCCAATTAGATGTCTTTAGAAATGAAGAACCCTTCATCAGTTAGTCACCATCAACCATGTTTATCATTGATCATATTTGTGCATAATCAACTTAGCAGCATATAAAGTATTTAGAAAACCCAGATCTACAAGAAGACTTCATTGAAAGACAGCAGACAAATAGCAGGAATAACAGAAAACCTCTGCAATAAGCTTCAGAAAACCCTAAATTCCATAAGCACCTTTTCTAAAGCGAACCCGCGTATATACGTGCTTTTACTGAGACGAACTAGCGTATAGATCTGTAAATGTAAACTTTGCAGATTGAACCAGATCCATAGAACTTACCTAGATTTCTTCATTTGTCTTCAGCAAACTTGTGCCAGGTCATAGATCTAATCATTTCTTCAATGGATCACACAAGAGCTTAGTCATTTCAGATCTAGAAATCCTAAACCATCATTGTATCCATGGGTGCATCATAGATTCAAATCAATCAATTAAAACAGAGTTCATCCCATGCAGATATACCTCAGAGAAAATTATTCATTAACAACCCTTACTCATACACACATTTCACTGTGATCTTCTTCTCCTTATATAGATATAACTTTTACCAATACCATGAGTCAAAACCACACAACAGCCTATGGTATTCTTTGGAAGAAATCAAATAGAAAACTCAGAGCTCAATACTGTGGGCTAATACCATGGTAATGCCCCTTCGTTTCAAACTTTTGGATCGCACAAGGCATACGCGACTTGGAACGTGTTTATCCGCGTGCATACACAACTTGGCCTTTACAAACCCATGTATAGATCCTGCAATATCAAAATCATCCAATCTTCTGCTCAATTCTTCTGATAGACTGCTGAGGTTTTCTAGAAAGTCATATACTACATCCTATGTCAAAGAGTTGCCATCAAGGACAACATTACAATATATTAGGACATATGAAACATATTGCCAACAATCCCCCCCTTTGGACTTGATGGCAACCATGATCATAGATTCATGAAGCATAACCTTTATTCAAAGACCCACAATATTCTCCCCCTTTGACATCAAGGGCAAAGGGCAGATTAATATCAAAACAATGTTTTTCTTTCTTTTATGATCTGATGTGCCCTGAATTGACCATGCTCCCCCTGAGTTCATGCTGAATCTTCAGACCTATTTTCAATGAATTACATGTCTCAATAACCTTTCCTATCACCAAGGACTCATACATATATCAATGATCCAACCAAGTGGAATTACATATTTGACTTAACTACCCAACAAAGTGGGTTTACAAATTTGAACATGTCCTTACATGACTGAATATAACAATTTTACATCATAGGTCTCCACATGAGCTTTTCATCAAATTACAGATATGAATTTTTATAACCAAAGAATCTCAAACATCAGATCATAACACAGCAACCAATTAGAATGCCAAAAATGCATCCTTTTCCACAAGACAAGTGCTCCCCCTTAGCTTGTGCATCCTGAACACCTTTAACAGCAAATCATCAAAGAATCTTCATCAAGGAGAAAAATATCAGAGAATGATACAGAAAGATGAATACTGGAACAACATAGATTACCCAATAGTATCACAGCTATTCTAAAACGCTGACTCAGAGAATTTCTGTCAGCAAAACCTATACACAGTTTTGTGCACAGGAACTCGCCTATATATGCGGTTTTCCTTTATGGAACCCACGTATTGAATTTAATCTTCTGAAATTAAGCAGATTTGATTAGAGAGGCAGAGAAAACTCCCAGCTTCTGTCTAATATATTCGAATGCTTCCCGGGGTAGAGGTTTAGTAAATATATCAGCAACTTTTTCTTTGGAGGGAACATACTCCAATTTAACCTTTTATTCAAGCACTTGTTCTCGTAGGAAGTGATACTTTATAGGAATGTGCTTGGTCTTGGAATGCATAACAGGATTCTTTGAGATACTAATGGCACTTGTATTATCACACAGAATGGAGATGGGAGGTGAACATTTGATTTGAATTTCTTGTAAAGTCTGCATCATCCAAATTAGTTGTGTGCAACATGATGTGGCAGCCACATATTCTGCTTATGTTGTAGATAAGGCAATATAACTTTTTTTCTTGTTGAACCAAGATACCAATCGAGGCCCCATATAGAATGCACCACCAATAGTGCTTTTTCGATCATCAACATTTCTAGCCCAATCTGCATCTGTGTAAGCATGAAGAGTGAGATCAGCATTCTTTGGGTACCATAGATCAAAGTATTTAGTCCCTTGTAGATATTTGAATATTCTTTTTACAGCCTGAAGGTGTGACTCTTTTGGATTATCTTGGAATCGTCCAACTATCCCAACTGCATGCATAATGTCTGGTCTTGTCCCGGTTAGATAAAGCAGACTTCCAATCATGGATCTGTATTCTGGTTGATTCACCGTGGGAGAATCATCATGAGAACTGAGGCTACACCCAGTTACCATTGGTGTACTTACAAGTTTGCAGTCTTCCATCCCATACTTCTTCAAAATTTTCTTAAGATATTTTGCTTGAGATAAAAATATGCCATTTGTTGCTTGTTGCACTTGTAAGCCAAGGAAAAATGTTAGTTCCCAAAGTAAAGACATTTCAAATTCTTGTTGCATAACATAAGAAAATTTCTGACTCATGGACTCTTCATTACTTCCAAAAATGATGTCATCAACATATACTACTACAATCAATAGTTTATCATTTTCAGTTTTTGTATATAAGTTTCTATCAGCAGATCCCTTTGAAAATCCTTGTTGATGAAGATATTTGTCAAGATGATAGTACCATGCCCTTGGAGATTGTTTGAGACCATATAAAGCCTTTTTAAGTTTACAAACAAGTTTTTCATCATTGCCCAAAATGATTCCTTCTGGTTGTTCTATATAAACTTCTTCTTCTAGATCACCATTGAGGAAAGCAGATTTAACATCCATTTGATAAACTTTGAATTGTTGAAAGTTTGAAAAGGCAAGAAACATTCTTATGGCTTCAAGTCTAGCTACAGGAGAAAATGTTTCTTTGAAGTCTATACCTTCTTTTTGAGCATACCCTTTACAAACAAATCTAGCTTTGTTTCTAATAACATCTCCATTTTCATTTAACTTTTTTTTTAATATCCATTTTGTTCCAATAAAAATTTTATCATGAGGTCTTGGAACAAATTCCCAACTGTGATTCTTTTCAATCTGATCAAGTTCTTCATTCATGGCTTGAATCCAACATTCATCTTTGCTAGCTTGATTGACATTCTGTGGTTCAATAGTGGATAGAAATTCCAGATAGCTAGGAGATCCTACAAGAGTTCTTCTTGTTTGGACACCTGATCCCTTTTCTCCCAAAATTTGAGATTCTAGATGATTATTTTTAACATACCTGGATGGAGCCTTTTCAGATATATCTTCTTCTGTTGCTTCATTGGTTTCACCTTCTATATTGTTGATATTTGATGCAGGAAGATATACATCACCATCATCTTCATTTGTTGTTGGTATTTCCCCTTTTGGAGCTGAGAGAGACTCGTCAATTACAACATCAATGCATTCAACAATCTTCCGAAGTCTTTTATTGTAACATTTATATGCTTAACTTCTAGAAGAGTAACCAAGAAATATTCCTTCATCTACTCTAGGTTCAAACTTATCAAGTTTTTCATCATTGTTATTGATAAAACATTTTCTTCCAAAAACTCTAAAATGCTTTACAGTGGAAAGATTACCATACCAGAGCTCATATGGAGTTTTATCACTGTTCACACGAACATGCACCTTGTTAAGAATATTTACAGCAGTATTTTTTGCTTCTCCCCAAAATGTGTCAGGTGCTCTAGAATCATCAAGCATAGCTCGAGCCATTTTTTGAACTGTTCTATTCATTCTTCCTACTACGCCATTTTGTTTTGGGGTACCGGCTACAGAAAATTGTCTTGTTATGCCATGTTGTTCACAGAAATCAAGGAATTCATCTGATATATATTCAACTCCTCGATCAAATCTAAGACATTTGATTTTTAGATCTAATTCATTCTCAACTAGGGCTTTAAAGTTCTGAAATTTTTCAAATTCTTCATCTTTGTGTTTAGCAACCCAATCCAACAAATTCTAGAGAAATCATCAATAAACATAATATCTTATTGTTCTCCATGGGGTGACTTTTTCCTCATAGGTCCACATAGGTCGATATGAATGAGTTCAAGAGGCTTACTTGTTGATCCTTCTTTGGCATTGAATTGTACTCTGGTTTGCTTACCAAATTGGCAAGATTTGCATATGGTACTTTCAGGCAGAGTAATGTTGGGAAGATCATGAACAGCTTTGAGTCTGCTAGATTTGCTGGTTTGAAAGAAGCTCAAATGCCCCAATATTCTGTGCCATAACCAATTTTCTGAATATTTACCCAAGTAACATTTTTCTTTACAATTTTTCAATACATACAAATTGATTGGTGTTCTAGTTCCTTTTATTATTGTTTTTCCTGTGTCAAGTTCACGTACCACACATTACTTTGAGCTAAAGACAACTTTAGTTCCTTGATCACACATTTGACTTACACTTAAAAAGTTATGTTTTAATCCATCCACATACATAACATTGTTAGCTTTCACCTTTTCCCTTAGAAAAACAGAACCTTTTCCCTTAATGACAGCAGGAGTATCATTTCCAAAAGTAACATTCTTTTCTTTTTCTAGAGCACTGTATGCAAGAAGTTTATTTCTATCACCTGTCATGTGTTTTGAGCATCCGCTATCAATGTACCATTGATTTTCTTCTCCTTCTGCAAATAAATCTATGCCACAGTTCTCAACTTGTAATTCCTTCTTTCTCCATACCTTGGAACTTGAAGGTATATGCTCTTTTGGCTGAAGTTTGCTCCTGCATTCAGATTCTTCATGACCAAAGTTATTGCAATAAGCACATTCAATTTCATTTTGAAGAGGATAAAAGTTGTTATACGTATTCTTCTTTATTCTGGTCTCATTTCTTTGCTTTCTTGCTTCTCTGGTCATGATGGTTTTGTATGCAACACATTGAACATCTTTATGACCAAAATTATGACATGAGAAACATTGTCCATTAAAGAAGAAATTTCTGCGATCATGAAACCTTCTATTTTTTTTTACCTGTTGATTAGTATTTCTCCGAAAGATATTTATGTTATTGTTATTTGTATTAAGGTGGTCATGCTTTACCTGTAAAGTTTCTTTGTTCCCTTGTTGAGAATGTTGTAGGTTGGTTGTAGCTACATTTAGATAGTTTGGTGTTGAAGACTGAGAGGATTCTTTGGCATATCCAAGACCTTTCTTTAAAAGAGGAGAACGTTGTACCTTGATAATTTCATCTAAGGTTTCAGATCCTTTAGCAAATCTAAGTTTCAAAGTTTTCACTTTCTCAATTTCTTTTCTTAGACTTACTATTTCACATTCTAATTTCTCATTGTATTTCTCCTTTTCTACAAGTTGATTCTTTAGATTTTCTATGGATATTTGTTTTCTTCCAAACATATTTTGAGCTAATTGATTTCTTCAAGAAAATCATTATCTTCTAGGGCATCCATAAAGGTATCCTTATCCTCACTAGAATCTTTTTCAAATGCCATGAGAAGTCTAACATCTTGATCATATTCTCCTTCTTCACTATTTGATAACCCATCACTATCTTCATGAGTATAATAATGTTTTCTATTGATAAGCCGATTCTTATTTCCTTTTGTTACTTCCTTTCCTTTTTCATGAATTTCCTTATGAGGACATTTTGCAGCATAATGACAAACTCTTCCACAAGCAAAACATTTAAAAGGAAGCTTACCTCTGAACCTTCCAGTGCCAAGTTGAAGCTTCTTTACAAAATTTACCTCATTTTCTTCTGAAATATACCCTGATCCTTATGTTTCGTGTACTTCTTTTCCTTTTGCAACAGCTCTAAAGATAGCTTCTTTGACTTTAGATGGACCTCCTTTTCTCATTTCACAAGCAGTTAGAATACCATGAAGTTGAAAAATACTAAGAGTTTCTAGATCCTGCTTCTCTTCAATAACAGACACTTTTGACTCAAATTTGGAAGTTAGAGATCTTAAAACCTTTTCTACCAGAGAAGTGTCAGTTATGGTTTCACCCAAATTTCTCACACGATTTACAATATCATCCAGACGTAAAAAGAAACTGGCAATGCTTTCGTCATTATGCATCCTGATATTTTCATATTGAATTATGAGAGTTTGGAGTTTAGCACTTTTTACCTTTGTATCACCTTCATAGCTTAGAATGATTTTGTCCCATATCTCCTTTGTTGTATTCAACTGCATGACTTTGACAAATTCTTATTCAGTCAGACTCCCCAATAATGCATTGACTGCCTTTGCATTAGTTTCATAGTTCTTTCTTGCCATTGAATCTGTTGGAACTAAGGCCAGATATTGATAACCTCCTTCAACTATAGCCCATACATCTGCTCCAAGAGACTGAAGATAGGATCTTGTCCTTGTCTTCCAGAAGATTAAATTGTTTCCGTTGAAGAGAGGAGGCCTGATAGATGTTGTCCCATCTTGATTGCTCATCTTGGTTGATCTTCCTTCTGGCGGCTAAGCTTCTTCAGAAGGACCTACTCTTATACCAATTGTTGGAAAAATACTAAGAGGGGGGGGTGAATTAGTATTTAGAGCATGCTGAACATAATTTAACTTTTTCTTTTATAGAATTCCATACACGTATTTTATGAAACCAACTCATGTATACACGCGCAAATACTGAAAGAAACTAGCATATACTGATATAATGTTATAGATTAGAAAATAATTTCAGGAACAGTCTTTAACTCAGTTTATCAGTCATGCATCTGTTAATTAATTAGTAAACATGTGCAGTAATCACAGTATAAATAATCACACAAATGAAACACACATGAACACCAGTATTTAAGGTGGAAACCCAATTCAGGAGAAAACCACCACTGTTGTCATCTCTGTCTTCAATATTTATTAGAAGGAAAATTGTTTACAATATTTTACTGATGCAGACTCATATCAGTACGCAGGCATCTATCTGTAGAAGGTTGCAACCTTCTCTCATTTTCCAGTTGCTACTGGAAGGGAGCTACAACCCCCTAATCTCGTTTACCAGCTACTACTGGAAGGGAGCTTCACCTCCCCTGTTCAGAACACCAGCTTCTACTGGCAGGAAGCTTCTACTTCCATATTGAAGGCTTCAACCCTCAGAACCATTACAGACCATGTTTCATCAACTTTCACACTGGATCAAACAACATCAACACAACTCTTCATAAACATCAATAATCATAAAATTTACCCAATACTTCAATCAGAACAGTGACACCACTATAACCATAACTCGGAAATAACCCAGACTTCAAAATAAATATGCAGATACAAACTCAACCCTAAACATTCATCAACTCAAAATGCATACGCTACTTTGCTTCACTGAACCCGCATGTATACGTGCTTTCCTTCACACCAACCTGCGTATAGCTCTGTGAATAATATTTTTCATAATTTAATCAGTCTCAGATCCAGATCTGAGGCTTCCAATCAGATGTATTTAGAAATGTAGAACCCTTGATCAGTTAGTCAACATCAACCATGTTTATCATTGATCAGATTTGTGCATAATCAACTTAGCATCATATACAGTATTCAGACAACCTGGATCTACAAGAAGACTTCATTGATAGGTAGCAGACAAATAGCAGGAATAACAAAAATACCTCTGTAATAAGCTTTAGAAAACCCTAACTTCCATACGCACCTTTTTCTGAAGTGAATCCGCATATATGCGCGCTTTTACTAAGATGAACTAGCGTATAGATCTGTAAATGTAAAATTTTCAGAATGAACCAGATCCATAGAACTTATCCAGATTTCTTCATTTTTCTTCAGCAAACTTGCACCAAGTCATAGATCTAATCATTTCTTCAATGGATCACACAAGAGCTTAGTCATTTCAGATCTAGAGATCCTGAACCATCATTGTATCCATGGGTGCATCATAGATTTAGATATATCAATTAAAACAAAATTCATCCCATGCAGATATACCTCAGAGAAAATCATTCATTAACAACCCTTACTCATGCACACATTGCACTATGATCTTATTCTCCTTATATATATATAAATTTTACCAATACCATGAGTCAAAACCACACAACAGCCTATGGTATTCTTTGGATGAAAGCAAATAGACAACTCAGCGCTCAATACTATGGGCTAATACCATGTTAATGCCCCTTGGTTTCAAAATTTTGGAGTGCACAAGGCATACACGACTTGGAACGTGTTTATCCACGTGCATACGTGACTTGTCCTTTAAAAACCCGCGTATAGATCCTACAATATCAAAATCATCCAATCTTCTGCTCAATTCTTCTGATAGACTGTTGAGGTTCTCTAGAAAGTCATATACTACATCCTATGTCAGAGAGTTGCCATCAAAGACAACATTAAAATATATTAGGACATAGGAAACATATTGCCAACACATAATTGGAAGAATGAGCTATGAACAAATGGCAATCGTAATAAAGTGGTTATAATTATCTCATGTGACCTAACCAAATAATGGGTTAAATAAAAATGTCTCCAGGCTAGAAGGTGTAGAATATTTGCAATTTGAAATTTCGTAAGGTTTTTTGTATAGTTCTACAAACAAATTATGCCCTACTAAAAGAGAAAAATAAGGATCTTCCTCTAGCTCTTGATGGTTCCATGTTAAGGGGTGAATGTGTGAAAATGTTATGGGTTATAAGAGGGGAAGACCTTGTCTATCATTTATGGATTTAATTTGGCCAAACATGATTCTTGAAGATTACTTGTATGTTATTGTAGCATATTAAACCTTAAATTTCTACCAGTTTAGTCTACAGTCAAAGTTCTACATGATTGCAACCAACAACATATTAATCTAGTCATATATGTAATGTGCTTATGGAAAATCTATTTTTGAGTTCCTTGGTACGAGTCTGATCCATCTCTTTATATTTTATAATTTTGATATTACATGTGAAGGTTGTGTCTGGTAACATTAATAAGGACTCAATATTTCTTGGATTGAAGTGTACGTTATTAACAATATGAATTTAGAAATAAATGCTCCTTGAGGTTTGCTAAAGACCATATAAATTTTATTGCATGTCCAAAAATTATCATTGTATTCTTGAGACATTTTTCCGACTTTAGTTGGTTTTCATAGCTTTCTCTTTCCCATTTAGGAAAATAATCACCATGCCTATGGTAATACAAATGTGGCTTAATATGGAACCTTACTGAATATTTGAAATCAAACCCTTTTTAGAGTGGTTTTCTATTGATCATTTTGTTGTTTTCTCATGTTTACTACGTCTCATATAGAATTTGCTTGAACCCTAGGGTAAAATTTTATTTTTAAATTTGTCTAGTTGTTTGTTTCTTTTTTTTTTCTTAGTAACTAATGAAAATTTGTTGTTCTACGACTACATGGTGAATAAAAATCTATGTGACATATTATATGGTGAGTGAAATGGATGGAAGATCATGTCCATTACATGTATAATGTTCATATAGGATTTATAAAAATACTCTAACCAACCTTTTATATATAGTGAATGTTTTCTAATTGCATACTTAAATAATCCAGGCAATTCATCTTGTATGTAGGATATTCAAAGAAGATTAAGATAGACTAGAATACATGTCTAACGATTTCTTTGTGTTGGAACAGGGTCTCCTAACAAGCTACGAAACCGGTTCATTTTGGTTATTTTTGTTATACTTAGTATAGCGCAGCGGTTTTGGGGTGGGTCAAAGCCCTGAAATCATTGTAATGGGGTTAAAGGGTAAAATAGGGGTCCGAAAACCATGGGTTGCGGACCATAGGAATGTTAAAGCTAGATTGTTATAAATAGTGAGGCATTTTAGATTGTAAGATGGAGGGTTTGATGAGCTATTGATGAAATCTGTTGGGTAAGCGATCTGTTTGGGTTTTTTGGGAACGTACTCCTGCTAGTTGTGTGCGCAGAGATCCTATTCCAGCTATGTGTGGACCCTGCTGCTGTGTGCGCAGGCTGGGAAGGGAATTGTAAGGGTGATGAATGAATGAATATGCAGGATTATTAGATCTAAATATGTGAGTACTATTGAATGGATTGTTGATAATGACTATGATATGAATTTTCTGTCTTTACGCTGTGAAGGTCTATAGATTGAATGATTGGATCTATTCTGCTCTGGTTATATCATGCTGCAAAAGTCTGTGTATTGAAGTAAATCTAGATCTGTTTTGTTCGGGTCATGTAATGTTGTGTTGATGTTATGAAAAGCATATAATTGTAGATCTAGTGCACGTGGATGAAATTGGATACATATTTAACCCTGTGCAAAGACGAGGTAATCTGAACAGAATGCAACCTAGGGTGCCTTACCCTTCCTTTCTCAGGGTGCAGAAATCTGGTTCCAGCACCCACCCATACTACTTCGGGTGAGATTGTGACCTACGCAAGCAGGTCACTGCCGAAAGGGCCAGTAGTATAGAGGTTTTTTGGCAAACCTTGCACACCGAACCTGGGTCAGGACCCCTCAAGCCAAAAAATGGTTTCGTTGCCAAGACCTGAAGAGATCTGAGAAAGGGATCGGGTAATGAAAAGAGAATACTGGAAACCTGAAAGAAAAGATATCGAGGACTGGTTCGAAAGGCAGATCCAGGAGTTTGCAGTAAGATAAAACCAAAGCGAAAAGTTAACCGCGAAGAGGTGGAAAAATAGGTATGTTCTTACTGAAAGCTACAAAATATTCTTTGTAACCTTTGCAATTGAGCTCCAGGAGTGGCTGGCCAGGCTGGTAGAATTCCAGAAGTGCTGGAAGGACGAGCGAGTCACTCAGTGGACTCCAAATCTTCTTGAACAGCTGGAAAGAACTGATAACACTATTACACGCACGGTGGATCATTGGGTGGATAGTGTGCTAGGAGGCTTTGTGATAGAGTTTGCCATTGATCAATCTGTATCATACTCTGAGGCTAAGTGACGATTCTTCAAAGGATTTCGGGGTAAATTTCTAAGGAAGTTACCATTACTGATCAAGAAGTTGTTGTGCAAAAAGAGCATTCTGTGCAGCCATACCGACTGAATGACCTTGGATCCAAACGGGAGCACGACGCGCAGTGGTAAGTATTATTGAACCAATCTTGACGGAGGAAGGGCCGCCTATAGCCCGGTGAAGGAACCGGATACATCACCACCTAGGGCATGCAAGGGTAAGAATTCGCCTATAACGTCATCCCTAGATAGTGATATGGCTGTGCACTTGAAACTACCTACCCTTAAAGGGGTAGGAGATGAGGAAATGGATTGATTTTGGTTTGTTGCGGACTCTGTCTGGACTGCGCAGAACATGGCAAGTGATACAATAAAAAGGGTGTAGCTATCTTTAGCAGTCGAAGACCAAGCTCTGGACTGGTATATGCGATATGTTGCCCAGAATGGAACTGCCTCCCTTCAGGATATTAAGGATGCTTTGAAGCAACAATTCCTCAAGCCAAAGTCTTATTCCCAGTTAGTAGTAGACGTAAAGGACTTCAAGCAAGGTGCGTCTGAATCAGTATGGGAGGCGGATCAATGGTTAAAGAAGGCGATTAGGGAAGGAGGGTTCGAGTATGATGATAGACAACATATGAAATGGTTCATCGCCATGTTGCTACCTCACCTGTGCACCCCCATGAATCAGTAGACCTTTGAATCACATGAGAAAGCTATAGAGGCCACTATGAAATTAGAAGCTGCTCCCCGGGAAGACACCTTAGCAGGAGTACAACATATCCAGGAACAACTCGGGGCTATGCACATGGAGATATAGAACCTGTGAAAGAAACGAGGAAAATACATCTGCGCGGATCTCTGGTGTATATGTTGCCGAGTGTCTGGTCACGCGAAGGAATAGTGCACACTCTTGA